>CM070727.1:19864541-20464541 GCA_036346275.1 Otatea glauca | reverse complement strand
CGAAGGCGGCTAGGGCCCTTGGAGCCACGCACGCGAAGGCAGAAGAGCTACGGAAGCAGGTCGTGGAGCAGGCTGCCGCTCCGGCGAAGGCCTCCACCGAGCTCGAGACAAAGGTCACCGAGCTCAAGGAGAAGCTGGGGCGAGCGTCCAGGACCGGGAAGAGCGCCTTGGCTCAACTCTAGGGTGAGCGCGACCGTGCCTCCAGTTTTGCAGCCGAGGCACACCGTCTGCAGGTCGAGCTCTCGGTGTTGAGGGCGAAGGTAGCCGAGCTCGAGCAGGAGAAGCTCGCCCGCGACATGGCAGATCTGTAGATAGGAAGTAGGCGGAGGGACAAAAATGTCTGCGGCTCCATGTAAGTATAACTTTGTAAAAGAAAGTTTTTAATGAATGAATTAATGGACTTAGACTTAGCTGTTTTTAGGGTAGTACTCCTTTGAGTAAAAGAAAGTTTTTAATGAATGAATAAAAGTACTTAGACTTAGTTGTTTTTAGGGTAGTACTCCTTTGCTCAGCCCCCGCTGTGGTTGAGGTCGGGCTGCGTCGACCTCGAGCACAGTCTGTAGGCAAAATAGCCAAGTCTAGGGGACTTGTGCTTGTCCCTCTATCTTCTTCCCTATTTCAATCCCATGCTAGTCAAGGCTATCACAGTCGGAGTAGTCGAGATCGGGCATCATCGACCTCGCACAGGTCAGAATCGTAAGAGAGAGACCTGTAAAAGACTTTAGACGAAGTCGTTTAGCAGCAATAGTCTTGCCCCCAACGCGAGCGAGGCCGAGCTTGGGAACACTCAAGGGCGAACTCGAACGCACGATGGATCTTAAAATGCTCAAGTTGGGCTTGGCAGAACTCAGGCATGACCTGTGTTCGAAGCACGTATACTCGCCAAACTCGAGTGTGGCCTCTGGTTCAAGTCCTGCTACAGGGGGGAGCCGTGACGCGATAAGAATTATCTTACTGCTGGTGTGACCCCTAGAGGTGAACCTCGAGATCATAACACTCGAGTCGAGGCATAGGAGATGTAAAGAAGCGTAAAGAGGCACAAACATAGCCAAAAAAGAGTAGTGAGTACTCCCTTGTCTAGCCCCCGCAGCGGTCTAGGCCGAGCAGCGCCGGCCTTGGGCGCAGTTTGTGGGAGACATAGGCCGTAGTTGTCGAGGTCAAACAACATCGACCTTGGACATTCTAATTTCGACCTGACGGGCTTTTTAATGTCTCCGAATTGTTGAGGAGGCCTGTAAAAGACTTAAGGCGAAGTCATTTCATTGCAATAGTTGTGCCCCCTGTGCGAGAGAGGTCAAGCTCGGGAATACTCAAGGGCGAACTCGAGCACACAAGGGGCCTTAACTCGCTTAGGTCGGGCTCGGCAGCACTCAAGCCCGTCCCTTGAGCGAAGTATGCATGTTTGCTCGAAACCGAGCGCGGTCTCTGGTCCAAGTCCTGCTACAGGGGTAGCCGTGATGCGATAAGGATTAGCTTATTGCTAGCGTGGCCCCTGGAGGTGAACTTCGAGATCGTGACGCTCAGGTCGAGGCACAAAAAATGCAACAAAATGTAAAGGGGACACAATCATGGATAATAAAGAAGAACTTTTATTGCTAGTTAAGGTAAGAGTGTTACACATAAAATTTTAGGAACTGGTCAATGTTCCACAAGTTTGTGAGCTCTCTGCCATTGGGCATCGCC
This sequence comes from Otatea glauca, assembly GCA_036346275.1. Lineage (NCBI taxonomy): Eukaryota > Viridiplantae > Streptophyta > Magnoliopsida > Poales > Poaceae > Otatea > Otatea glauca. The sequence continues at coordinate 20,462,858 of CM070727.1, read as the reverse complement.
AGCCAGTAAGCTCCCATGCGATCTGCTGAAACGACACTTTAGGGGCCCTTCCACTTTGGGGATAACTTGTTGGTGTTGGTCGGGCCCTGAATTCATCTTAAGGCCAGATCCCCAACTCGGAGCTCCCTAGGTCAAACCGATCGAGACGCATGCCTACGAAGCGCTTGCAGGTAGTGCGCCGATCGTAGCAGTGCACGGCTCCTTACTTCTTCCGCTAGGGCAAGGTCGAGAGACCGCTATTGCTCGAAGTCGACTTTGTCCACTGAGCTGACCCTAGTGGAGCCTAGTGTGACCTCAGTAGGCAGGATGGCTTCAGCACCAAACACGACTGGAAAGGGGTAGACCCCGTCGCTCGGCTAGACGTGGTGCATACGGACCAAAGCACGGTGGGAAGCTCGTCCACCATAGCCTGGCCGTATTGTTCGAGCTCATCGAAGACTCGCCTCTTGATGCCCTAGACTATCTGTCTGTTGGCGTGCTCGACCGCTCTGTTGCTCTATGGGTGTGCCACCGAGGCGTAGCAGACTCTGGTGCCCATGTCTTCACAATATTCTTTGAATAGCTCTCTGGTAAACTACGAACCTTTGTCGGTGATGATCCTACATGGGACCCCATACCTTGTTACCACGAACGAGTGAAAAAACCTTACTACGTGTAATGACCCCCATTTTCACATAAATGCGAAAATGGAAATCTCATGTGCAAACAGTACTAGTCCCATGATCAGTAGCTAGTACGCATATTTACAACAATTGGAATCACAACCATACATCATATTAACAAAGCAGAAACTAATTTACACAATAATCTTACGATTCAGAGTTTATAGCAGCAAAGAAGCAAAGTCTTGTAGTTTGCCCATCCAATCCCTCAGGCAACTGACAAGGTATAATCCCTAGAAAAGCTTCATCGTTATCATTCCCGAATCTCGCGATAAATATGTTGTATCGGACTAATCTGAATCTTCACCCAAAAACAACAATTAAGCAAGGGTGAGTACTTTCGTACTCCGCAAGACTTTTGCAAAGCCTATGATATATGCAAGCCATTTCAAAGAAAAGGCTAGTATGGTTAGTTTGCATAAAGCCAATTTGGAATGTAAATACAAAATAATAGATTGCAAAACGGAATTTAAGTAAAAGTAATTTAATACGGAAAGTAACCGAATATAAGTATAAATAAATCTCATGTACCTGGGTATCATGACCATATCCACGAATCAACTTCTACCAACACCCGGTAGAATCCAGATTTTATAAAAATAAGAAACTAACTACTAGTGTGGCGCACAAGATTCCCATAACCGCTGGAACGGTTTTCAAAAGTTTCACACATCGCAGAGGTGTACATCTTTACCCACAAGTAATGACCTTTTCCTTTACCGCATATTTCACGCACCTTTGGCGAGTGGCCGAATGTTCATGACGGAAACCTTTACATTATCTAGATTAACTTTGCACCGGCCGGTGTCGATAAACCCGTATTTATGGTGTAAATGTTTGTACAACATCGCGACAAGAATGAATAAGCATATCCATAGTATGGCGTACACGTTGTATCAAGAACGTGACTCCCAACACCTCGGTGTGGCGCCCCTCAAGCAACGATCCAGAAGAAGCTCGTACTACTCCGGCCTACCAATGTGCAAAGTTAAACCAGATAACTTAATTGGTTTATGGCTGTCCCATACAAAGACTTGTGGTTGTACGGTAATTCTTGGGTTTAACGAACACGTAGTTCGGTCCTTAATCCGATCACGGGCAATAGTCTCCCCTACACTACGTACAAGTCCCTTGTACACCCGGCCATTGCCAATAATTGCCCACATCAAAACCATAGTTTTATTTTTCATTTTTGATCAAAATACCAACCACAAAGAAGGTCATACCCATTGATTGTCATATCCAACATTTTTAATCATGTCAAGGTTTTATGTTACTTTAAGCATGGCTAAGCATAACACTATGTGTAATTAACCCAAATTGACATCAATTACTGTCTAAGTTATTCTAGGGTTATCAAGGATCACAAATCCATACTTATCAAGGAAGTTCTATGTCACAACAGGTACAACTACCAATACCCATAATATAGCAGACTTTTAATAAAAGTAACGTATGCAGTAAAAACATTTAATGAAAATATTTACAAAACTGGGATCAATATGATCAAAGGGGGTGCTTGCCTTGCTTATTTATTGCTTACGACGAAGACGAAGTTACCACCGACGAAGGCAATGATTTAAAGTAGCGACGTCGGATTCTACACGTCGCTCAATCGGAAATATAGCATATATTCAGCTTTAATAAGGGCAAAAGAAAATAGAGAAAACCAAATAAAGATTCATTAAAGAAAACAGAATATTATAGGGTTAGGATTATGATTTCAAATCCTCATGATTTAGTTAATTATACATTATAATGTTAATGATTTTTATGATGAACAAACATGGTTTCTTTTATAGATTATCTATTCTTGAATTACGAATTCAAGAGGTTAAAATTATGAATTCTTGCATTTATATCTTCGAATTATAGATGCTAAAATTATTTGGATTAATAAGATTAAGATATTAGACAACATGTTACATGCTATGCATGAATAGTTCTTGACTACAAACGATTTGCATGAGAAGGTTTCATATAAGTTAGATTTGTTGTGTTAGGCTACTAATTATGTACTCAAGGTTTTAAGAAGGTTCGGTGATACAAATTACATATTTGTTTATTATTTCAAAGTTTGCTTATTCATATAATTGAGTCCATAAAACATAATACTTATGGTTATTTGGCTATTAGGATTTATATGTAAAACATGATGAAATAAGATTATTTCTTCAGAATATGATAGTCTATACTTTGAAGAACATTTCTAAGCTAATTTCATACATTTTAGTGTTTAGATGACATATTATATTCATTGTTGAAAGAGCTTATATGATATTAAGGATTACGATGACCATATCACTTAATGGTATTGGATTAGCCGGATTCAGATGCAAAGCAAGTTAAAAATAAAATATTTTTCTAGATTGTGATAGTACATATCCTAAATATTATTTCTAAAATGATCTTCATAAAATTTGTATTAAGACGAGATATTCTACGGACTGATGGAAATGCTTAAGTAAATTTTTTTATGCGACAAGGGTTCAATTTTAGTTCTTACTTTGCGACTGATCCTTACATGATTATTCATTTATTTTTCTGGCATTAGCATGGGACAACATTAAGAGTGTTTTAAAGTTAGTTTCACAGTATTTTGCTTTTATCATAGATGTTTTCCACATAAATAAACATAAAGATTTATTATGTACTTAATTCAAATATGCACAAACATGAGGTATTCTTGCATAACAGGGTATTATGGTTTTTATTAAAGTCCTAGTAATCATTTTTCCATTGTTTGGATTTGCATGTTTATACTTATTTTGATTCATATGTATTGGAAAGTAATCTATTATCAAATTAATTCAAACTAGATTCAATTCTAAATATTTTTGCATATTTAAGTATATTACTCTCTTTTAAACACATAGAAACTGGTTTGAGATGAATTGAATCATTTTTGCAAGAGATATTCATATTTGAACATTCGATGTATTGGAAAAAACTTACTTTAGAAAATAATGTAAATTTAGTCGATAATCTAAATAATTTTGCATATTCAAGTTCTTTCAGATTTGAGGTTTCTAACAAAATTGGTTTCATTCAAATTGGAGTTTATATGCAAAAACTCTACATATAGCATTCTTTTGATCCCTTTCTTTAAATTGAATTTAAAATTTAAAAACAGTTCATTTTCAAAATATTTTTCTATATTCTAAATCTACATGATTTATAATGAATTTAGAAATTTACTTCATTTCATTTGGAGCAGAAATGCAAAAGATATAAGCAAATGAATTTGCTCGGGTTTAGAAAATACTAAGAATTAGAAAATTTACCAACAATGGAATGTACGCTTTCGCCAAGGGAATACGCTTTCCTTTTCGGGCTACGCTGGATTGAGGTGCTGACGGTCTGGACCCAATCGGCAAAGGGAGGCCGGCGACGAAAGTGATCGACGACGGGGCCCGTGGAGGCGTGGATCGCCGCAGCAAGAGGTGACCATCGGGTCCTTCGGCGCGAGACAAAACAGAGCGGTCGGTTTTTGGGCTCACCAGCGGCGAGGTTTAGCCGGAGAAGACGAATCGGTAGCATGTAGAGAATCAGCATGTCCATGCGCACATAAGGGTGGGGTTGGTTCGGCCGGAGATGGACGGAGACGGTGCGCCACCGGAGAGGGGCGGCGGAGCTCACGGCTCATCGGTGCGACGGCTAAACGAAGGCATCCCGAGGCTGAATATCACCCAGGTGAGTGTCCATGCATCACCATGTTTCCATTTTTGGGTTTTGGTAAGAAAATGAATGACGGGAGAAGGCGCTCACCGTGCGACTGCGGCGGTGGCGGAAGGAGCTCGGAGGGAGAGCTCACCGGCGAAGAAGAGGCTAAATTGAGGTTGGGGGCATGTTCCTGGGATGATGAGGATGCTTCAAACTCAATGATTCGGAGAATGGCTCGGCGAGTGGCTTGATTGGGCAATTTCCCCCTTTTCGGGTTTTTGGCCGGAGCTGGGGAAGAAAGGGCAGTCGAGCGGTGATGAGGTGGTTTGGCTCAGTTCTGGGGTTTCCAGGGAAGTGCACGAGTGCTTGCGACGTCTTGGTGGGGTTTATATAGGCGATTTAGGCTGCGGCTTGGCGAGGTTTCCCGGCCGTTCCTCTGCGCGGGAGAGAGAGCACAAAGACCGAGGCAGGTGCGGTGTGTCTGGGCAACGTGCTGGCGACCTCGAGCGAAGTGTTGCGGCGCGAGATGCGACAAAACGGGAGAGGCGGCGCTGGCTCGGTGAGAGAACGGAGGAAGACGCGAGAGAAAACGGGAAAGAAACGGTGAAGACAGAAGTGACAGGTGGGGCCAGGTGGTCAGCGAGTGAAAAGAGGTCGGCGCAGGGCACAGCTTTCCACACGGGCCCACACGTCAGCGAGACAAAGGATTAAACTCAGGATAACTCTGGACAGGCCGGGGTAAAACTGGAAGTTTAGGTTAAAAGATAAACCTAGAATTTTATGAAAATTTTTACAGAGGTCGGTAAAAAATATATAAGGGTGAAGGAAAAATTTTAGTTAAAAATTATGGACAAAAATATTTATAAAATCCTCACAATGTATAGGTGTTATTTTCTATTGATTCTGAATTTTATTTAATTTATGATCGAAATCAGTTTATTATTTTATTAAACTTTCTATGCAGATCTGGAATGGAATTATTGACATTATATAAAATTTTCATATTTTTATAGTGCATATTTTAATTTTAATAATTCTGACATTTTGATTTTCAGCTTTTCTGATTGTCTATTTTTGAATTTCTAAAATTACTAAATGATGGGATAAACTATTGATATTTTTACCAGACACAGATAAGACAATCATGTCGGCATGATTAAACTCTTAACTCCGGTTAAGTTATGATAACTTCTAGAGAAATCTTGTAGGTTCAGATTTGGGTTGTCTCCTCATGATTAATTTTATCTTTTTAATTTATTTTATTGATCCAGATCAATGAAAGTTGCATTTTCAAGATCCTGGATGGATCTGGGATTTATCTGAGATTTTTACAAATTTTATTGACTTTGGATTTTTATCTTTTTACTTTTACCATTTTACCTGTTCAATTTATGAGACTTTTCTTTTAAAGCAAAACTCAAGAAAAATCAATAATTAAGAAGACTCAGGAGATTAAAATTCAAATTAAATATCACATCTCAAGTTTATTTTTTTACATTTTGTTTGTCTTGAAAGAAATAGTTTTGATAAAGGAAAGATCTCTTTTTTTTCTTTTAAGATTAGAATGCAAGAAAAGAGGAAAAGATATTGTTTAAAAATCAAAATCTTGATTTCAATTGAAATTTTTATTTAATTATATTTTTCAATTTCAAACTTTTTTTATTTTTCATATTTTTGAATTTTATGGGATGTTACAGACTACCCCCCCTAACAGGAATCTCGTCCCCGAGATTCGCAGGTCTAGGGAGTGATAAAAGGATCATAGGATGATTTTGATGATATGATTCTTTCAATCATCTTGGAATGCAAAGGGTTTTGATTTTGTTTGGATTTGACAACTATGAAATGTACAAAATCAAATAGAATGACGGTAGAAATTGAATACGCAAAGGATGTACTCAAAAATCAAAAGGAATGATCGCAAAAATTGAATACACAAAGGAAGTACTCAATTTACAAAATCAAAACGATTGATCGAAGGATTTGAGTACACAAAGGATGTACTCATTTTGCAAAGTTACAAGGAATGATTGAAGGAATTGAATACACAAACAAAGGGCGTGCTAAATACCATGATAAATGCGTTAAGTGCAATCACATGAAAAAGAGGTTTATGATCAATAGCTTGATGTTGAGACAAGGATTGCTCTGGGAACTCGACACAGAAGGTGCTGGTTGCCAAGCTTAGCATTGATGCAAGCATCGACAAAAGGGAGCTTTATCTGGCGATTATAAAAGCACATAAAAGTTTGAGGAGGCATCCCAGATTATCGGCAAAATCATTGAGACGACTTGGGGATTGCTGCTGACTTCCTTGAAGTTGGCGAGATGGGGGAAGAGTTCTTCTTGGGTAGATGTTGGCGATGCGTCCAAGTTCTTCACGGTTGATGCAGGTGATGTTGTCGGACTTATTAGGAAAACAAGGGTTGTTTATTGATGAAATGGATGATCAAAATTTACTATTGAAAGTGATGATCAAAATTCACTGATGAAATGGATGATCAAGAAATGGTTAAAATCAAGGAGCTTGACTTTGGAATTTTTGGATAAATATGCAAAGATAGAAGGGGGTAAGATGAGAATTGGTTTGATTAGAAAGTAACTTCCAATTCTTTAAAATCCTCTTGTTATTTAAAAACTTCAACAGATTAGAGAAGATGAGATAAATATATGAGAATGGTTTTCCAAAGTTATCTTTTGTTTGTTAAAATCTTGTATCACTAGATATTTAGCAATTAAAAAGGGAAAGAGATGATTATTAGACATCAATCTAATTCAAGACTATCTTTTGGATATTAAAATTTAAGTCACCTTATTTTAGGTAACATTCCGTTCCTTAAAATTTTCTTAATTAATTAAGGGTTGTCACGTCGTAAAGTTTCAACTTATGTCGAGCATTCACAAGTGCATCCCGAGAAGCAATACAAAAGTTTAACAGCACATAAAGACTTTAAATTCAATCAAGTGCATAGAAGGTCTAAAATTTTATTTCATTAGCTAACCTATCTTAGTATACTCTGTTTCCATCATAACGCTGGTCTTTCATCCTTCATTCTTCATGGAGTGACTTGATGTCGTCGGAATCTCTTCTTCTAGGACTCCTTTTTAGTCTTCAGTAACACAAGACCATCTTGACTTTGAAATCATCATACAATCGGCGAAGTGGCGAGATGAAGTGTCTTCTGATTCATCAACATGGTTAGGTGATATTTGTGGGGAAAATTGAATAGGGGCTGGTTCAACACGGTTTAGGTATCCTCAGCGGTTGCTAGTACAATAATGGAGGCTATGCTATCAATTCTGACGAGGCTGGATTTTGAAAATTTTAAGGACTAGAAGATCATACAGGTGAGAATGTCTACAAAGGGAAAAGATAAGCTTGTGAGAAATTCTATGGAAAGAAGAGATAAGCTTGTAAGAATTTCTTATAGAAAGAAGAGATAAGTTATTTTATGAAATTTTCTTTTTGAATCTACGGGTTGAGGTTTCTGGATTCACACATAAGGGCAACTCGTCATGAAACTTTAACGTGAAGGTTAAGTTCACACGTAAATCAGCCCAAACAAAGGATAAAAGTCAATTGCAAATAACAAGATATAAACACTACATAAAAATGCTTTATCGAGCTAAAATCGAATAATATTGCTACGAGCAGGGGTTCCTTTTCTAACGAAGAACCTAATATACTCTAATCTTCCACATTTTACTGTCGAATGATACCAGCTCTTCATGAAGTAGAATCTTCAAGTTTTATTTCGGTCTTGTCAGGGGTGACGAAGTGGTATGATCATCATCTTGAGGTTGTCGGCGTAGACGTTGTAGTCTTCATTGGTTAAGCATGAAGAATTAGAATGGTAGCGACATCTCTCGGACAACTTCGGAAGCAAATAGCAAAGATAAACTATGGACGAGACTTATTTTAAGGAAAGAGGAATTTGTTTTACAAATCAAAATGAAAGTAGGGGTAAGAACAAAAACTTAGCAAAGAGGAAAGAATAGAAATGGCTACATTTCGCAAATATAATAACTTTTGAAAATAGATTTTGAATTTGATCCACTAATACTAACGACCATTCTACGGTTTATCCTGCAGTCAGCATGGCTCTGATACCAACTGTAATGACCCCCATTTTCACATAAATGCGAAAATGGAAATCTCATGTGCAAACAGTACTAGTCCCATGATCAGTAGCTAGTACGCACATTTACAACAATTGGAATCACAACCATACATCATATTAACAAAGCGGAAACTAATTTACACAATAATCTTACGATTCAGAGTTTATAGCAGCAAAGAAGCAAAGTCTTGTAGTGTGCCCATCCAATCCCTCAGGCAACTGACAAGGTATAATCCCTAGAAAAGCTTCATCGTTATCATTCCCGAATCTCGCGATAATATGTTGTATCGGACTAATCTGAATCTTCACCCAAAAACAACAATTAAGCAAGGGTGAGTACTTTCGTACTCCGCAAGACTTTTGCAAAGCCTATGATATATGCAAGCCATTTGAAAGAAAAGGCTAGTATGGTTAGTTTGCATAAAGCCAATTTGGACTGTAAATACAAAATAGTAGATTGCAAAACGGAATTTAAGTAAAAGTAATTTAATACGGAAAGTAACCGAATATAAGTATAAATAAATCTCATGTACCTGGGTATCATGACCATATCCACGAATCAACTTCTACCAACACCCGGTAGAATCCAGATTTTATAAAAATAAGAAACAGCTAACTAGTGCTGGCGCACCAAGATTCCCATAACCGCGGGAACGGTTTTCGAAAAGTTTCACACACTGCAGAGGTGTACATCTTTACCCACAAGTAATGACCTTTTCCTTTTACCGCATATTTCACGCACCTTTGGCGTAGTGGCCAGAATGTTCATGACGGAAACCTTTACATTATCTAGATTAACTTTGCACCAGCCCGGTGTCGATAAACCCGTACTATGGTGTAAATGTTTGTACACCATCACGCACAAGAATGAATAAGCATATCCATAGTATGGCGTACACACGTTGTATCAAGAACGTGACTCCCAACACCTCGGTGTGGGCGCCTCCAAGCAACGATCCATCAAGAAGCTCGTACTACTCCGGCCTACCAATGTGCAAAGTTAAACCAGATAACTTAATTGGTTTATGGCTGTCCCATACCAGCACTTGTGGTTGTACGGTAATTCTTGGGTTTAACGAACACGTAGTTCGGTCCTTAATCCGATACGGGCAATAGTCTCCCCCTACACTACGTACAAGTCCCTTGTACACCCGGCTATTGCCAATAATTGCCCACATCAAAACCATAGTTTTATTTTTCATTTTTGATCAAAATACCAACCACAAAGAAGGTCATACCCATTGATTGTCATATCCAATATTTTTAATCATGTCAAGGTTTTATGTTATTTTAAGCATGGCTAAGCATAACACTATGTGTAATTAACCCAAATTGACATCAATTACTGTCTAAGTTATTCTAGGGTTATCAAGGATCACAAATCCATACTTATCAAGGAAGTTCTATGTCACAACAGGTACAACTACCAATACCCATAATATAGCAGACTTTTAATAAAAGTAACGTATGCAGTAAAAACATTTAATGAAAATATTTACAAAACTGGGATCAATATGATCAAAGGGGGTGCTTGCCTTGCTTATTTATTGCTTACGACGAAGACGAAGCCACGGCTGACGAAGGCAATGACGAAAGTAGCGACATCGGATTCTACACGTCGTTCAATCGGAAATATAGCATATATTCAGCTTTAATAAGGGCAAAAAGAAAATAGACAGAAAACCAAATAAAGATTCATTAAAGAAAACAGGAATATTATAGGGTTAGGATTATGATTTCAAATCCTCATGATTTAGTTAATTATACATTATAATGTTAATGATTTTTATGATGAACAAACATGGTTTCTTTTATAGATTATCTATTCTTGAATTACGAATTCAAGAGGTTAAAATTATGAATTCTTGCATTTATATCTTCGAATTATAGATGCTAAAATTATTTGGATTAATAAGATTAAGATATTAGACAACATGTTACATGCTATGCATGAATAGTTCTTGACTACAAACGATTTGCATGAGAAGGTTTCATATAAGTTAGATTTGTTGTGTTAGGCTACTAATTATGTACTCAAGGTTTTTAAGAAGGTTCTGGTGATACAAATTACATATTTGTTTATTATTTCAAAGTTTGCTTATTCATATAATTGAGTCCATAAAACATAATACTTATGGTTATTTGGCTATTAGGATTTATATGTAAAACATGATGAAATAAGATTATTTCTTCAGAATATGATAGTCTATACTTTGAAGAACATTTCTAAGCTAATTTCATACATTTTAGTGTTTAGATGACATATTATATTCATTGTTGAAAGAGCTTATATGATATTAAGGATTACGATGACCATATCACTTAATGGTATTGGATTAGCCGGATTCAGATGCAAAGCAAGTTGAAAATAAAATATTTTTCTAGATTGTGATAGTACATATCCTAAATATTATTTCTAAAATGATCTTCATAAAATTTGTATTAAGACGAGATATTCTACGGACTGATGGAAATGCTTAAGTAAATTTTTTTATGCGACAAGGGTTCAATTTTAGTTCTTACTTTGCGACTGATCCTTACATGATTATTCATTTATTTTTCTGGCATTAGCATGGGACAACATTAAGAGTGTTTTAAAGTTAGTTTCACAGTATTTTGCTTTTATCATAGATGTTTTCCACATAAATAAACATAAAGATTTATTATGTACTTAATTCAAATATGCACAAACATGAGGTATTCTTGCATAACAGGGTATTATGGTTTTTATTAAAGTCCTAGTAATCATTTTTCCATTGTTTGGATTTGCATGTTTATACTTATTTTGATTCATATGTATTGGAAAGTAATCTATTATCAAATTAATTCAAACTAGATTCAATTCTAAATATTTTTGCATATTTAAGTATATTACTCTCTTTTAAACACATAGAAACTGGTTTGAGATGAATTGAATCATTTTTGCAAGAGATATTCATATTTGAACATTCGATGTATTGGAAAAAACTTACTTTAGAAAATAATGTAAATTTAGTCGATAATCTAAATAATTTTGCATATTCAAGTTCTTTCAGATTTGAGGTTTCTAACAAAATTGGTTTCATTCAAATTGGAGTTTATATGCAAAAACTCTACATATAGCATTCTTTTGATCCCTTTCTTTAAATTGAATTTAAAATTTAAAAACAGTTCATTTTCAAAATATTTTTCTATATTCTAAATCTACATGATTTATCATGAATTTAGAAATTTACTTCATTTCATTTGGAGCTGAAATGCAAAAGATATAAGCAAATGAATTTGCTCGGGTTTAGAAAATACTAAGAATTAGAAAATTTACCAACAATGGAATGTACGCTTTCGCCAAGGGAATACGCTTTCCTTTTCGGGCTGCGCTGGATTGAGGTGTCGACGGCCGACCTAATCTAGAGAGGAGGCCGTGGCGCACGAGTGATCGACGACGGGCCCGCAAGGCGTGGATTGCTCACAAGAAGAGGTCGACCACCGGGTCCTTCGCGTGAGACAAAACAGAGCAGTCAGTTTTTGGGCTCACCGGCGGCGAGGTTTAGCCGGAGAAGACGAATCGGTAGCATGTAGAGAATCAGCATGTCCATGCGCACATAAGGGTTGGGTTGGTTCGGCCGGAGATGGACGGAGACGGTGCGCCACCGGAGAGGGGCGGCGGAAGGAGCTCGGAGGGAGAGCTCACCGGCGAAGAAGAGGCTAAATTGAGGTTGGGGGCAGGTTCCTGGGATGATGAGGATGCTTCAAACTCAATGATTCGGAGAATGGCTCGGCGAGTGGCTTGATTGGGCAATTTCCCCCTTTTCGGGTTTTTGGCCGGAGCTGGGGAAGAAAGGGCAGACGAGCGGTGATGAGGTGGTTTGGCTCGCCTGGGTTTCAGGAAGTGCACGAGTGCTTGCGACGTCTTGGTGGGGTTTATATAAGCAATTTAGGCGGTGGCACAGGGTTTGGACAGAGGGGCGAAGGCGGCGGCTTGGCGAGGTTTCTCGGCCGTTCCTCTGCGCGGGAGAGAGAGCACGGAGACCGAGGCAGGTGCGGCATGTCTGGGAACGCGTCTTTGGCGACCTCGGGCGAAGTGTTGCGCGAGAGGCGACAAACGGAGCAGTATACACGGCTCGGTGAGAGAACGGAGGAAGGCGCGAGAAAACGGAAAGAAATGGTGAAGACAGAATCGCATGTGGGGCCAAAGGTCACGAGAGAAAAGAGGTCGGCCGCGAGGGGACAAACTGCCCACACGGCCCACACGTCGTAAACAAAGGATTAAACTCAGATAACTCGATGTAGCCGGTAAAATCGAAGTTTAGGTTAAAAGATAAACCTAGAATTTTACGAAAAAATTTACAGAGGTCGGTAAGGAATATATAATGGTGAAGAAAAAATTTTAGTTAAAAATTATGGACGAAAATTTCTATAAAAATCTGACAATATATAGGTGTTATTTTATGTTGATTCTAAATTTTATTTAATTTAGGATCGAAATCAGTTTATTATTTTATTAAACTTTTTATGCAGATCTATAATGGCATTATTGACATTATATAAAATTTTCATATTTTTATAGTGCATATTTTAATTTTAATAATTCTGAAATTGTGATTTTTAGTTTTTCTAATTGTCTATTTTTGAATTTCTAAAATTACTAAATGATGGGATAAACTATTGATATTTTTACTAGACACAGATAAGATAGTCATGTCACCATGGTTAAACTTTTAACTCCGGTTAAGTTATGGTAACTTCTGAAGAAATCTTGTAGGTTCAGATTTGGGTTGTCTCCTCATGATTACTTTTATCTTTTTAATTTATTTTATTGATCCAGATCAATGCAAGTTGCATTTTCAAGATCCTGGATGGATCTGGGATTTATCTGAGATTTTTAAATATTTTATTAACTTTGGATTTTTATCTTTTTACTTTTACCATTTTACCTGTTCATTTTATGAGACTTTTCTTTTAAAGCAAAACTCAAGAAAAATCAATAATTAAGAAGACTCAGGAGATTAAAATTCAAATCAAAGATCACATCTCAAGTTCATTTTTTTTACATTTTGATAAAGGAAATATCTCTTTTTTTCTTTTAAGATTAGAATGCAAGAAAAGAGGAAAGGATATTGTTTAAAAATCAAAATCTTGATTTCAATTGAAATTTTTATTTAATTCTATTTTTGAATTTCAAACTTTTTTTTATTTTTCATATTTTTGAATTTTATGGGATGTTACACTACGGCTTGGGCAGTGATGGTCGAAACTAGTTTGGCCTCTATCCACTTGGTGAAGGTATCGATGGCGACGAATAGGAACTTCTTCGCCTTGACCGTTTGAGGGAAAGGGTTGAGGATGTCAAGGCCCTAGGTTGAGAATGGTCACGCGAGTGGGATGGTCTGGAGGGCGTAAGCTGGCTGATGCTTCTTCCCACCATGAAACTGGTAGGCTCGACAGGTGCGAACGATGTCCCAAGCATCCTGGAGCGCCATCGGCCAATAGAATCCCATGCGAAATGTTTTCCCGACCATAGTCCTGAAAGAGGAATGCGCACCGCAGAGTCCCGAATGAATATCATTGAGCAGGTACTTACCTTCCTCCAGGGCAACACACTTCGACAGAACACCCAGGGTGCCCTGACAATAGAGTTGCCCATCAACGAGCTTGTACGAGCTCGCCCGGTGCTTGATTCTGCTCCTCTCGAATTGGCCGTCCAGGAGCTCGCCCCGGTCGAAGTACTTGGTAATGGCTCCATCCACGAGGAAACACTCTTGAGGAGGGTGACCAAATCTTCTTGATCGGTGACAGAGGGCGTCGCCAAGGTCTCGAGGATGACATCTGGCGGAATCTCACCACCAGACAACCCAAGCTTGGATAGGAGGTCGGTGCTGGAGTTGTCCTTCCTGGGCACGTACTTGATTTCCATGTTCTGGAACCACTTCTCTATCTTGCACACCTCGGCAAGGTACTTGGCCATCGAGCCCTCCAAGCACTGGTAGTCTTTGTTGTACTGGTTGACGACGAGCTGGGAGCCACCCTTGATGACTAACCGGTGCACGCCCAGCAATTTGCAGGCTCGGAGACCTGCCAAAAGGGCCTTATACTCCGCCATGTTATTAGTTGCAGGAAAACCGAAGCGAACCACATACCTCAGTTTGTCACCCCGGGGTGTGATAATGAGGATTTCAACTCGCGAGTGCTCGAACGTCCTGGAGCCATCAAAGTACATCCTCCAGGGCTTCTCTTCCTCGACCTCAATCTCAGGGGTCGGTTGTGACATCTGTTCGACCACGAAATTGGCCAGTGCTTGCAACTTGATGGCGGTACGCGCCACGAACTGAATGTCAAATTCTGCCAACTCCTTGCCCATTTGGCGAAGTTGAAGCCGAGCTTGCCCTTGTTGTAATCGCTCTTCCAGCTCACAGCATCATCCGCGTCCGCGTATCGCTCCACCATCCGGAACAGCTTGTTGGCGTCGAGATTCATCGTGATCTCTAGGTCCTCGGTGAGGCACCGATCACAGACATTAAACTTGAAGGCCTTAATGATGGCCTGGTTAGAGACACTCGGGATCGAATTTCTCGTGTGGATGAATCGACGCACGAAGTCGTGGAGAATCTCGTTCTTCCCCTAGATGATACGATCCAGGTCCTTCTCCCATCCAGGATGCTTGTAGCAGCTCTGAAAGTTGGAACAGAGAGCGTTCTGTATTTGGTGCCATGATCGGAAGGTGCCAGGCATCTGATTGAAGAGCCAAGTATGCGCCGCGTCGTCCAACACCGTCGGGAGGTAATTGGCCATCACGGCCTCACCCCCACCAGCTGCTAGGATTGCGGTCGAGTAGATCGAGAGGAACTCGTCGGTGTTCTTGGTTCTGTCAAACTGCCCGATCGCAGCGGGTTTAAATTGTGCTAGCCAATGCAACCGACGGAGGCCGACGGAGTATGCTGGGCAGTCGTAGGCCGGCACAGCGCCATGCCGAGCATGGTGGCCATCGCTTCTGGAGCTGGAGTCGCGGTCATCGTAGCGTCCGTACTCAGTTTGGTGGTGCAGCCCACGTCGATTGTGACGGTTGGCGCGAACGTCATCGGCGTGATGGCGTAGGCGACTGCGGACGCATGACACCGGGCGAGATATCCGAGAAAGGCTTCTGGCGCGTGGTCGCCGAAAGAGGTGCCGCCGCTCGCCGATGTCGAGCACGCCACGTGATATGCTCCGACCGTGATGTGGAGGCGACCGGGACGGACTCCGAGCTCGCTAGTGTGGGGTCGACCGACGAGAGCGTCGGTTCCCGTGCGAGGAGTAGTCATTGCTTGCTAGAGTGCGAGACTGATGGCGCCAACTTCGCCTTTGCTGTGGAGGCGCGACCTCGTCGGCCGCCCTGTCGAGCTCTTCGGCGAGAGCCCGACCGAAGAGAGCCAAACTCGCCCGGGTAGGATCGGCCACAACCTGGGCAATAGCTCTCAGGCGCTCCCGGTTGGTAAAGGCGCCTAGGCAGGTAGGGTTAGGCTGCCCAGATGAAGGGCGAATCTCCCCGTGTTCCTCCAGTCGGAGAGTGGTGATAGTCTGGCAGATGGCAGCCTGAACCGATTGCTGTGCCTCCTCCGGGGTTTCCATGTCATGGTCCTCCGCCCCTGCGCCCGCCCCGTGGTTGTCGGCCATGAAAACAAGGCGTTCGTGTGGCGACAGCGAGGGAGAGAACATGGACATGGAGCCCTCGCGCTCAGGAATCACATCTGAGTCCGAGTTTACCGAATGCGACATGTCATTGTTAAAATCGAAAGTGTTGGTGATGTTGAAGCAACGAAGTTCCTCCGAACAAGCGAAACTTTCTGGCCCCACGGTGGGCGCCAGCTGTCGACGATCGGGATCACCTGACCGCAAGAAGAAAGGGGATAGTGATGTAGGAGTGGAACCCAAGATCGTGCTCGCCGAAGGGAGGAACTCTGATCGTAGCCAAGGATGAGAACAAGAGAGCAGTTGACGCGAGGAATTATACTGGTTCAGCTCTACTCCAGTCTTGCCCCTAGCAAAGGTAACAGCTCTACTCCAGTCTTGCCCGGAGGCGAAAGGTAGACGATGATGTACTGTGGTTGAATACAAGGGGTGCTCGAGCCAGGGTCGAGCACTGGTTCTGTGTTATAACATCCCAAAATTTGTAAAATAATATTTTATTACTTGTTTATAATTTTCTGAAATTTTTGCTGAATTTTTCTGGATTTTATAAAACTGCTTTTCTATTTTCAATTTTCGAAAAGATTTACTGTAGCGAAATTATAATTCAAAATTTTTTGAAACTTTTCCAGTAAGTTTAAAATATTCCAAAGTATTTTTGAGAATTGTTCCAGAATTTTTTGACCTTATTTGATATTATTTCAAAGTATTTTTATTATCAGCATTAATTAAATTCTAAAATAATTATTAAAGGAGGGCCCACATGTCATATGTCTTCAACCTCCAGCAAGCAACCAGCCAAAGCCTTCTATCTCTTCCTCCATGGCCAAGATTTTTGGACCTCTAATCCAACACGTTTTTGCTCTCGAATTCATATCCAATATGTGTGCCATCTTATCCTCAACTAATTCCCGTGATTCTCCCATCCTAATCCCTATTGCATATAATTTCAAGTATACAATTGTTTCAATTTAAATTGGGACTTAGCTAATCTACCAATTTGATCTATACCTTATCTTGTCATTTGTATGCTATGATCTATTGTCACCCTAGATTGGTTTACTATAGTTGGTTGGTATTGAAATCAACATGGGAAGGTTAGAACGTCATAGTTGCTTAGCCATGCCACGTCATCACATGTACTTGAATCATCAATGTTTAATCTTGACTAATGGAATATGGAACAATGATATGAACTTTGTGTCATGTGAGATCACACAATGAGATTGAGTTGTAGTGGCGAATCATGTCACGCAACGATGTTGAATTGTTGATGGCACGTGGTGCTTGGTAATCAACTTGGGTGGTAATCACTTAGATTAGGGCAAGTGGCAAGGGGTGAGTATGCCAAGGTGGGCCCGATGGGTAGAGGATATGTGGAAGTCTTGCTTCGATCATCTTAATGACATAACCTTGCAAGCCTTTGACCTGAGTCAATCATGCAACCACATGTCTGGTATGAGACAGCCTAGCTGATTAATTTGCAATGTCTTAGCTTTGGTACTACCATCGGTGGTGTGAGTTCCGGGTTCACGAATCAACTCACATGGCGCAAGAGGGGGGCCCTGTTGTGGCGATTTAACCCTTCAGTGTTGAAACCTCAGCGGTAGTACTGGGTTAAGGCAGTGCATTGTAAATGCTTTGTCATGATCTCTCTGTCGACACACCAAAGGAAGTGTGTCAATAGCTTGGCAACAAGAGACGATTATGGCATGTAGGTAAAGTGCATAACCTCTTCAGAGTGTAAATCTATTTGGATAGCAGTGCTCGTGGTATTGAGCAAAGCTCAAGAATTACGATTAAGGGTTAGTTTAATTAAATGGAAAACTTGGTTGGGTTGGCAGGATTGCCATGTGGAAGGTTGAAACTTGACTTAGGATTGGAAACTTGGTTTACTTCAGAAATGATGAATCTATCTATTACTGTTATTTGTTTTACAGTCTTTACAATCTATTTATTGTATTTGTTCATAAATGCTGCTTATTGCAAAATAGCCATAATAGCCTTTTTCCTTTGGAATAAGCCTTACATATAGTTACAAAGAATTGCATTCTGTGCGCAACTTGTTGAGTGCTTTAAGTACTCACCCTTGCCCACAACAACATCATCAGTTGAGGAGTCTACATCCATGCTGGAGAAGGAATATCAAGAGGAGACAAATGTTTAGGGCACAAGACTTGTTAGTTGCCTGTGGTATACTGAAGGGTTGTCTACGTTTTCATTCCGCTGCAGTTTAATTTGTTGTTCAGCTCTGTGAGGTATAATCATGTAAGTTGACCTTAAGGTCATTCAACAGGTATTAATTAATATAAGATGTCTTTCTTAATATTTTGCTGTGTATGATTGTGATATTTACCAATGTTGAGCCTGTGTGCACTAGCGTGATCCTGAACTAGTGCAGTATACACAGAGGGTCCAGATTTGCATATTCGGGTCCCGACATATGTGTCGTGTTGTGTATGTCTCTATGTCTTCTTTTCTTCCAGCACAGGGGGAAGGTTCTTATACCTCTACTTCTTAGCTCATTATAGAAAAATGGCTGGACGAGATTCTCGAGGGAGTGGCGCCAGATCCGGACATGATGCGCATTGAAGAATGGCGGTAATGGCGCTAGGAACCGTTGCCCACGTTCGCCTTAACTCAACCTTTTAAGACCCCTCCTTAACTTGGTAACTGCCGGTTTCTGCAATCTAACCGAGTCCTCCGAGCTTGCCCTCAATAGCGAGCTAGATCCTTGGTTGAGAGAGCTTGGCCCTTGATCGAGTGAACTCAGTCCTTGGTCAGGTGAGCTCGAGCCTTGGTCGAGTGAGCTCAGTCCTTGGGCGGGTGTGCTCGGGCCTTGGTCGAGTGAGCTCGGGCCTTGGTCGAGTGAGCTCGGGCCCAGCGGTCATTACTTGTGTGGGGTAACCAGCCCCCGACAGGCGGCACGAAGCCCTCATCGTAGGGCGCTGGAGTGGCCATCGTGGGGAGCTCGGAGCCCCCACGGGTTGCAAGGTCGCCATCGTAGGGCATCCGAAGAGGGGGCGCACCTACCACTGCGACGGAGGCAGGGCGTCAAGACACCCAGCGTCCCTCCACGAGACGAAAGCTTGTGGGCCAGGTACGCGCAATTCTCATCTCTTTTGGGTTGTAGCGTAGGCTCCTTCCTTTTCTTAGCAATTTTCCCCACCGCAGACCTTGGGTGCTCGTTCGCGTTCATCGCGTTATCGG
This sequence comes from Otatea glauca, assembly GCA_036346275.1. Classification (NCBI taxonomy): domain Eukaryota; kingdom Viridiplantae; phylum Streptophyta; class Magnoliopsida; order Poales; family Poaceae; genus Otatea; species Otatea glauca. The sequence goes on along the minus strand of CM070727.1, from coordinate 20,443,561 downwards.
GAGCATCTCGAGCGCTATAAGCGCCGTAATGCCCAGGTTGTGGTAGCGATAAGATCCGTCACCGTGACCATCGACTCGTTCTCGCCTGTGGCGAGTCTGAGGACGAGGACAACATTCCTCTGATCGATCGCCCCCGCCCGCGACAAGCCCAGGTCGCCACAGCGCCTACAGGAGGGAGCCCGGCCAGCGGGTCCGAGCAAGGCCCCGCCAGTACAGACGTCGACATGATCGAGGCCACCGTGGGAGGTGGAGCCAAAGATGTCTCGATCGTCGAAGCTGGGGCCCCCGGGACTGACGAGGACAAACCCGAGGTCAAGGCCGCCACCATGGGGGCCGAGGTCGAAGCTGGCGGGACCATCGCCGCGAAGGCCGAGATGGAACCCCCGAGGCTTGAGGCGCCGGCGAGCAGAGGTGCAGAGGAGTCGTCGATCGTGGCGGTCGTTTCCGAGGCCCCCGAGCTGAGCCCCCGGCCGACCGGGGAGACCAAGGTCGAGGCTTCGAAAGGTGGGGCCGACTTTACACTAGAGGTGGCCAACGTGGCCACCTCATCCTTGGCAGGAGGCTGAGCTGAGCTGGAGGCGGGCGAACCGAGCGATAGGGCCATCGGGCCTCGCCACCACGAGTTCGAGGACTGGCTCAGTCAGGTGAGTATGCTTGTACCCACTAGTCTCCTCAGCCGTAGTGTGATTTCCCTTGATTTTCGCAGGTTGTGGGTCTAATCACCCAGGGGCTCTTGGGTCTGCATGAGCACACCGCTGAGCTAAGGGCGGTCCTCGACATGGTGGTGGAGTGAGAGGCTTACATCACCCAGCTTGAGGAGACCGTGTCGATCGAGCAGGAGGAGGCGGAGCAGAGGACCACGGCTCATGCCGCCGAGCTTGCCCAAGCCGTTACTACCGAGCGTAGGAAGACGGTCGAGACCCTCGAGGCTGAGCCCGCGAAGGTGACCAGGGCCCTCAAAGCTGAGCGCGCGAAGGCGACAGGGGCCCTTGAAGCCGCGCGCACAGAGGTGGCCGAACTCTTGGAAGCCGAACGCATGAGGGCAGCGGAGGTCCTAGAAGGCGACTGCGCGAAGGTGGAGGAGCTGCGGAAGCAGGTCACGGAGCAGGCTGCCGCCCCAGTGAAGGCCTCCGCCGAGCTCGAGACGAAGATCGCTAAGCTCGAGCAGAAACTGGGGCGGGCGACAAGGACGGTGAAGAGCGCCCTGGTTCAACTCCAAGACAAGCGCAACTGTGCCGCCAGCTCTGCAGCCAAGGCGCACCGTCTGCAGGGCGAGCTCTCAGCGTTGAGGGTGAAGGTCGCCGAGCTCGAGCAGGAGAAACTCGCCCGCGACATGACAGACTAGTAGATAGGAATTAGATCGAGGGACAAAACATCTGTGTCCCCTTGTAAGTATAACTTGGTCAAGAAAAGCTTTTGGTGGATAAACTTAAATGAATGAACTTAGCCGTTTCGGGGTAGTACTCCCTTGTCTAGCCCCTGCTGTGGTCGAGGCTGAGCAACGTCGGCCTCAGGTACAGTCTGTGGGAGAAGTAGGTTGTAGCAATCGAGGTCGGGCAACGTCGACCTCGAACATCTTGCCTCAGTCGTCGAGACCTGCTGAGTCGGTTGACATCCTCGACCTAGTAGGGAGGCCTGTAAAAGACCTAAGGTGAAGTCATTTAGTAACAATAGTTGTGCCCCCTGTGCGAACGAGGTCGAGCTAGGGAACACTCAAGGGCAAACTCAAGTGCACAAGGGGCCTTAATGCGCTCAGTTCGGGCTCGACAGCACTCAGGCCAGACCTTTGCGTGAAGCATGCATGTTTGCTGAAGTCGAGCGCGGTCTCTGGTTCAAGTCCTGCTACAGGGGGAGCCGTGATGCGATAAGGATCAGCTTACTGTTGGCGTGACCCCTGAAGGTGAACCTCGAGATCACAACGCTCATGTCGAGGCATAGGAGGTGCAAGGAAATGTAAAGGAGTACAAACATGGACAATAAAGAAGAACTTTTATTGCAAATTAAGATAAGATTGTTACACATAAAATTTCCAGAGCTGGTCGATGTTCCACAAGTTCGCGAGCTCTCTACCATCGGGCATCGCCAGCTGGTAAGCTCTCATGCGATCTGTTGAAATGACGCTGTAGGGGCCCTCCCACTCTGGGGATAACTTGTTGGTGTTGGTCGAGCCCTGAATTCGTCTTAGGACCAGATCCCCAACTCAGAGCTCCTTAGGTCGTACCGATCAAGACGCATGCCTATGAAGCGCTTGCAGGTAGTGCGCCGATCGTAGCAGTGCACGGCTCCTTACTTCTTTCGCTAGGGCAAGGTCAAGAGACCGTTCTTGCTCAAAGTCGACCTGGTTGACAAAGCTAACCCTAACATAACCTAGCGTGACCTTAGTAGACAGGACGGCTTCAGCATCAAACACGAGCTGGAAAGGGGTAGCCCCTGTTGCTCGGCTAGACGTGGTGCGAACGGACCAGAGGACGGTGGGAAGCTCATCCACCCAGGCCCGGTCGTGCTGTTCAAGCTCATCAAAGACTCGCCTCTTGACACTCTGGACGATCTGTCCGTTGGCACGCTCGACCACTCCATTGCTCTGTGGGTGGCCCACCGAGGCGTAGCAGACCTTGATGCCCATGTCTTCACAGTATTCTCATAATAGCTCGCTGGTGAACCCCGACCTGTTGTCGGTGATGATCTTGCCTGGGACTCCGTACCTCGTGACCACAAGCGAGTGAAAAAACCTCATGGCGGCTCCGGCGATGATGGCCGAGACTGGTTCATCTTCGATCCACTTGGTGAAGGTGTCAATGGTGACGAACAGGAACTTCTTCCCCCCAACCGCCTGAGGAAAAGGGCCAAGGATGTCAAGGCCCCAAGTCGAAAATGGCCAGACGAATGGGATGGTCTGGAGGGCGTAGGCCAGCTGATGTGACTTCCGGGCATGGAACTGGCAGGCTCGGCAGGCGCAGACGATGTCCCAAGTATCCTGGAGTGCCGTTGGCCAATATAATCCCATGCGGAACATCTTGCCGACCATGGTCCTGAAAGAGGAATGCGCACCGCAGAGGCCCAAGTGGATATCATCGAGTAGGTACCTACCTTCCTACGGGGTGACGCACTTCGACAGAACACCCAAGGTGCCCCGACGATAGAGTTGCCCGTTAACGAGCTTGTACGAGCTCACCAGGCTCCTAATTCTACTCCTCTCGGTCGGGTCATCAGGGAGCTCGCCCCGGTCGAGGAACTTGGCGATTGGCACCATCCATGAGGGAACACTCTCGAGGAGGGCGATCGAGTCTTCTTGGTCGATAATTGAGGGTGCCGCCAAGGTCTCGAGGATGACATCCGATGGAATTTCACCACCAGACGCCCGAGCTTGGACAAGAGGTCGGCGCTGGAGTTGTCCTTTCTGGGTACGTGCTTGATTTCCAAGTTCTGGAACCACTTCTCCATCTTGCGCAACTTGGCGAGGTACCTGGCCATCGAGCACAGGTAGTCTTTGTTGTACTGGTTAACAACAAGCTGGGAGTCACCCTTGACAACCAGCCGGTGCACACCCAGTGATTTGCAAGCTCGGAGACCCAACAAAAGGGCCTCATACTCTATCGTGTTGTTAGTTGCGGGAAAACCGAAGCGAATCACATACCTCAGTTTGTCTCCCCGGGGTGTGATGATGAGGATACCAGCCCCCGAGCGCTTGAACGACCTGGAGCCATCGAAGTACATGCTCCAGGGCTTCTCTTCCTCGACCTCAGGTTTGGGGATCGACTGCGATGTCTGCTCGACCACGAAGTCGGCGAGCGCTTGTGACTTGATGGCGGTGCGTGCTTGGAACTGAATGTCGAATTCTGTCAACTCCATGGCCCACTTGGCGATGCCATCTCTGGCTTCTGGGTTCCTCAGGATCTCGCCGAGCGGGAATCCGCTCAGGACAACCACTATGTGTGCCTGGAAGTAGTGCCGGAGTTTGCGCGAAGCCTTGAAGAGGGCGTAGAGCAGCTTCTGGATCTCGAGGTAGCGCTGCTTTGGTCCATGAAGTACATCGCTGATGTAGTAGATAGGCTGCTGCCGACCGTCACACTCAGCCACCAGGACGGCGCTGACGGCCTGGGTCATGGCAGCGAGGTAAAGCAGCAGCGTCTCACCCTGCCGTTGGGTCGTGAGTAGCGATGGGCTCGAAAGGTATGCTTTCAGCTCGTCGAAGAACCAGTGAGCTTTGGGTGTCCATTCGAAGCCCCGTGCTTGCGCAATGTCTTGAAGAACGGTAGTCCGCACTCATCGAGCCTTGAGATGAACCGACTGAGAGCGGCCATGCGGCCGGTGAAGCACTGGACCTATCTTATCGAGGTAGGGGGAGTCATCTTTTCAATCGCCTTGATCTTCTCTGGGTTCAGACCGACTACCGAGCCCCCGATCATGTAGCCGAGCACCTTGCCCGAGGTAGCACTGAACATGCATTTTTCGGGGTTGAGCTTGATATCTCCGCGAGGTCGTTGATGTGGTCGTCTTCAGAAGAGCTCTTGACGATGATGTCGGTAACGTAGACCTCGAGGTTGCGGCCAATCTAAGGGTCGAAGGTCTTGAACATCAGTCGCTGGAATGTCACGCCCGTGTTGTGGAGGTCAAACGACATGGTCGTGTAGCAGAACATCCCAAATGGCGTGATGAAGGTCGTCTTGTCTTCGTCATTGACTGCGAGCTTGATTTGATGGTAGAGTAGGCATCAAGGAGCTCATGTCAGGACCCGGATTTGCAAATCCGAAACCCTCTATGTATACTGCACTAGTCCAGGATCACGCTAGTGCACACAGTGGAAACATAGATGAAATATCATTCCATTCAACGAATTAACTAAGAAGAAGCAAATTATTATTGAATAAAGCAAACGACCTTATGGTCAATATTTACACCATTATGCCTTAAGGGCTTAAGAAACAAATACTATTGCAGCGGAAAAGATAACTTGAGCCATTCGACATGCCACAGGCAATCGTCTGGGGAACGCCTTCCTAATCCACATAGTCTTCATAGAATTCCTCCTCATGATACTCATTATCTCCTTCAGCAACTGATCAAAAAGGGCATAAAGCCGTGAGTACAAAAGTACTCAGCAAGCCGTAGGGAATTGATGCAATATATTCATTCACGGCTTGACAAGGATGGCTATATGTTTCATTTGCAGAAAGCAGTAACTTGAATTGAAATACAATAAATAGATTGAAAGCATATTTATGAAAAGATAAATAAATAATTAATAGATCAATGATAGACAACAAAACATCGCTGAACTCCTGCTCACATCCCAACAATTCCACATTTTATGAAACACTCTATACCCGTGTTAAATTCCTTGCTTGTCCATGACCGAGGACGCGCTATTCGAATAGTTTTACACTCTGCAGAGGTTGTACAACTTTACCCAAAAGACATGACCATCTCTTTGTGCAATCGATCTTAACACACTTCCTTTGGTGTGTCGCAGAGATATCATGACAAAGCCTGTACAATGCAATCGCCTAAACTCTGTGACGCCCGCTAAGGTTTCGCCCTTAGGACCCCTCTTGCGCCTTGCGAATCTACCCGCCCATCCCGGAACCCACACCTCCAACTGGCATTACTCAAGGCTAGACATTGCAAAGTAATCGCCTAGGTCTGTCCCATTCGCACATGTGGTAGTACAGTTAGGCCAGTTCAATGGCACACAAGATTAAGTCCTTGTTGTCTCGTGCAAGACATCCACATCCCAATGTGCTAGAAAGCACCCCTTTATCGCACGATTACTTGCCCGAGGGAAAACAATTGCTCAACCAAGACCAATGGCAAACCTAGCCATGGTACAACAAATTTTACAACAAGTGGCTAACGCCACGATTCAATATCTCATTAAGTCAAGATTAACATTATTCAATATGTGACATGAATCCCAACGTATATCTAAGCATGTCTAAGCATAGCTACGTAACCCAATGTTGGTATAATGATTATGTCCAACTAGTAATGTCCCAACCTAGGTTTAACAATGGATACATGGCATCCCAATAATCAAGGTGGCATAATGTTAACTAGGTATACATCTACTCCCATTAAATAAGCATTGATATACAAAATAGCATGCAATTGTATAAAAGTAAATTACTTTTGCAATCACAGGATCAACATGATCAAAGGATTACAACTTGCCTTGCTGATCTAGTGCCGAGTCTTGGTCTTCAAAGTCTTCTTTCGCTCCCTCGGAATTAGCGTCTACCGGAAAAGAAGCAACAAAACCAAATAAATACAAAACAGAGACTTAAACAAGCTCAAAACTGAAAATAAATGACTCTGGAAGATAGATCTTGATCTTAGAAAAAATTATAAACTTGAATCGCCTCAATCGGAGTTTGTATGAGGGAGAACGAGCTTCTGGAAAATTAAATTCAGAGAAAATACAAAAAATCGGAAAATCGGAATTTCTGGATTTATTTTTGTACTGGAAAAACGATTTATTGCGCAACGCCGACGCTATCGGGTTCACGGTGGACTCGGTCCACGCAGATCGCCGGTTCATCGTGGCACCCGGCAGCCGACGCTTGGCAGCGGCAAGGCCGGCTCGATCGACGCAATGGCCGACGCGACAAGCCACGCTGTCGCGCGATCGGTGGTCGCGATTAGATCGGCGATCGAGAGCAAGGCGCGGCGCCAAAAACGGGCGCGATCGGGGAGCGCTTGTTGGCGATCGGACGCCGTAACTCAAATAAGATCGACGACGGCGATGCGGCGCGCGAGCTACTGTGACTGGGAAGAAGACGTGGTCGACGGCGAGATGGCGATGGATCGGATGCGCGCGGGTGCGGATCCTAAAGAGGACGACGCGGGGAACTCAATGAGACACGCGGCTGTGGCGGAGAGGCATCGGCGGCGAAGAAATAGGCGGCGGAAGGTCTCGGGCACAGCGGCGATCGACGGCGAGCAAGAACTCGACGAACGCGGCAGCTCGGGCAGCAAAAGAGGGGGCAAAAGAAGCGGCGGCGCGAGGGGAACCTCGGGAGGTGTGTGGCGCGGGCTTTTATTGCCTAGGGAGGCGTGCGCGACCCGGACGTCGAGGTGGCGGCGACGCGCACGGAATTCGGAGGCGGTTAGGGTTAGGGTTCGGGACAGCGGCGGCGGGGCGACGCGGAGCGATCCGGACCGCACACGTGGCGCGACCGGACGACCGACGCGCACTGGTCAGTGAAGCAGCCGAGCGGTCATACATGAGAGTGGGCCGAGCGGAGCAGGCCGAGAGGAGAAAAATGGGCCGCGCGGGGAAAAACGACCCGAGGGCGATTTGAAAATTAAAAACATTTTCCAATTTAAGAAAAATTCCTGAAATTCAAATAAATGCAAATAAATTCAATTTAATATCAAATAAATTCAGAAAAATCCCCAAAAATACAGAAAAATTCTTTGGAGCATAATAAACCCAACTAAAACTGAAAAATCTTTAGTTTAATGAATAGTTTAGTCAAATTAAATCCTTCTATTAATGGAAAATTCAAATTAAGCTGGAATTAATTCAAGAGAAATGCAAATGGTTTACTTTTTAATTCAAACATTCCAAACTCAAATTTTGGGATGTTACAGCTTAGCATCTTGGCGTTGGTGGTGGAGTCGATGATCTGGTCTATGCGCGGAAGAGGGAAGTTATCCTTCGGGCACGCTGAGTTCATACCCATGTGGTCAACGCACATTCTCCATTTCCCGCCTTTCTTCTGCACGATAACTGGGTTAGATAGCCATTCAGAGTAGTTGATCTCACGGATGAAGCTAGCCTTCAAGAGCTTGTCAAGATGTTCCTTTATTATCACCATCTTCTTAGGAGAGAAGCGGTGCAGCTTCTAGCGTACAGGTCGGTAGCTAGGCCTTATTTGCAACTTGTGCTCGATCACGTCCCTTAGGATTCCTAGCATGTCCACCGGTTCCCAAGCGAATATGTTTTTGTTGGCGCGGAGGAAGGTGACGAGCTCGAGTTGCTATTTGTAATTGAGCTTGGCTGCGATGTGGACGCTCTTGCCCGAGTCGCCCTCTTCAAGCTGTACGGCCTTTGTCGCACCGCTGGGCTGGATCACCGTCCTGTGGTGGGTGCTTTTCGAAGTTACTTCGGGGCCTCTCTAGGGAAGCATGCTGATGAGCGCCAAGGCCCTTTTCTCGCAGCTGTGCACCGCCTTGAGGTCGCCACAGACGGATATGACACCGTTGGGCCCCGGGAGCTTCATGCGGCGGTGGCCGTAGTGGTTCACCGCCATGAACATGATTAGCGCCGGACGTCCGAGGATGGCATTGTAGGGGAGGTCACCGTCGACCACCTTGAAGGTAACCAGCTCGGTGTGGAAATTGGTAGTCGCTAAAGGTGACGGGCAGAACCACTTGCCCGAGCGGAGTGGAGGAGCTCCCTGGCACAATGCCGAAGAAGAGAACTGCTATATTCTTGACCTTCGATCGGGGAATCTGCATTTGGTCTAGCGTGCTCGCTAAGAGAAAGTTGAGGGAGTTGCCCCCGTCGACCATGACTCGCTCGACCACAGTATTGCTTATGGTCGGGGTCACGACCAGAGCAGTCTTGATATCCTTGGACATCCCTGGGAGCATCATCCCAAGAGAAAGTAATTGGAGTACCAGTCCACCTGCAGGGCTAACCAGCGGAGGCTTGGTACACGGTGCGCGTGGCCTCCTTGAGCTCACGCCGGGATCAATACGCCGACGAGCCGCCAAAGATCACGTCGACATGGTGGTCGCCTTGCTGAAATTCTAGGTCGAGGTCTTCAAGGTCCCCGCCGGTGTTGACCCTATCGGGCCGCTCGTCCTTCTACGGGAGCGTGAGCATCTCTCCACGCCCATCATAAAAGGCATCCAACTTGTTCTGCCAGGTCCTGCAGTTTCGCAGGTCGTGGCCGTGGGCCTTATGGAACAGGCAGAATTTGTCGGAGTCGTACCTGGGTCACTCCTCGTCGCCTTGTGGTCGGGCGTCACCCCGTTGAGGCACAGGTCGACGCTGTCCCTGCTAGGATTGGTGTTGTGTTTGTTGAAGTCGCGGTCGCCCTGCTGAGGTCGTGGCCTCTCCTGGTTGGGTTGCGGCCGCCCTTGGTCGGGCTGTCGTACTCTCGTTACCTTGCGCTCGCTGTTCATCGCAGTGACCACGCGCAGTCGGCCGTCGCCACTACCGCGGTCTCTCTTTCGCTTTTTGCCGTGTAGGTCCGAGCCGTTGCCCTTGGCGTTGGATGGCTCGGCCTTGCCAAAGTTGAGGCCGAGCTTGCCCTGGTCGTAGTCGCTCTTCCAGGGCATAGCATCGTCCGCGTCCGCGTATCGCTCCACCATCTGGAACAACTTGTCGATGTTGAGTTTCGCTGTGATCTCCAAGTCCTCGGTGAGGCGCCCGTCGCGGACGCCGAACTTGAAGGCCATGATGACGGCCTCGTCGAAGACCCTCGGGATCGAGTTTCTCGTGCGGATAAATCGACGCATGAAGTTGCGGAGGGCCTCATTCTTGTCCTGGATAATACGATCTAGGTCCTTCTCCCGTCCGGGGCACTCGTAGCAGCTCTGTAAGTTAGAACGGAGGGCGTGCTGTACCTGGCGCCATGATTGGAAGGAGCCAGGCGTCTGGTTGAAGAGCTAGGTGCACGACGTGCCGTCCAGCACAGTCGGGAGGTAATTGGCCATCATGGCCCCATCCCCACCAGCTGCTAGGATCGCGGTCGAGTAGATCGAGAGGAACTCGTCGGGGTTCTTGGTATCGTCGAACCGATCGATCGCAGCGGGTTTAAATCGGGCCGACTAGCGTACCCGATGAAGGTCGACGGAATACGCCGGGCAGCCGTAGGCTGGTGCAGTGCCGCATCGATCATGGCGGCCATCGCTGTTGGAGCCAGGGTCACCATCGTCACTACTGGCGGCACGATTGCGCTCGTCGCAGCGACCGAAATCAGGTCAGTGGTGCAGCCTGCGCTGACCGTGGCTATAGGTGCGGGCGTCATCAGCGTGATAGCGCAGGCGATCGTGGACGCTGTGACACCTGGGCGGGATGTCCAGAGAAAGGCTTCCGGAGGTGCTATTGCTTGAATAGGCACTGCTGCCGTTCTGCCGATGTCGAGCACGTTCATGGGATATGCTCCGAGCCTGACAACGTGGAGGCTACCGGGACGGACTCAGGATCGTTGGTGTGGAGACGATTGGCGAGAGCGTCAGCGTCCATGCGAGGAGTAGTCATCGTTCGTCAGAGAGCGAGAGCGAGGGCGCCCTCACTGCAAAGGCACAACCTCGTCGGCCACCTTATCGAGCTCTTCGGCGAGAGCCCGACCAAAGAGAGCCGACCTCACCCAAGGAGGGTCGGCCATAACCCGGGCAATAGCTCACAAGCGCTCCCAGCTGGTGAAAGCGCCTAGGCGGGTAGGGTTAGGCTGCCCAGACGGGGTGCGGATCTTCCCGTGTTCCTCCCGTCGGAGAGTAGTGATAGCCTGGCCAATGGCGACCTGGGCCAACCGCCGCGCGTCCCCTAGGGTTTTCGGGTCACGACTCTCCACCCCTGCACTCACCCGCGGCTGCCGGCCATGAAGGCAAGTCATTCGCGTGGTGATGGCGAGGGCAAGAACATGGACGTGGAGCCCTCGCGCTTGGAAACCACATCCGAGTTTGAGTTTGCTGAATGCGACATGTTGTCGTTGAAGCCGAAGGCGTCGGTGATGTTGAAGCAGTGAAGTTCCTCCGAACGAGCGAAACTCTCGGGCCCCATGGTAGACGCCAGCTGTCGACGAGCGGGATCGCCTGACCACAAGAAGAAGGAGGGAGTGATGAGGGAGCAGGGCCCAAGACCGTGCCCGCTGGAAGGAAGGGGTGCGTTCGCCGCTGAGAGAGAGCTGACACGAGGAGTTATACTGATTCAGCCCCCGGCATGGGTAACAGCTCTACTCCAGTCTTGCTCGGAGGCGAAAGGTGGAAGATGATGCACTGTGGCTGAATACAGGAGGTGCTCGAGCTCGGTTGGGCACCAGAGCGAGTGTGCGTGTTTTATTTTTTTCCTTGTGTCCTCCCTCCTCTACCTCGCGTAGGGGGAAGGCTTTTATACGTCTACCATGTAGTTCGTTACAAGGAACGAGCTTGGAGAGATTCTCGGGCGCGTGGCGCCAGACTCGGAGGTAATGCGCGGTGATGTCGGGTGAGAATGGCGTCGTGGTTGCAGCCCACGTTCGGCTTGACTCCGCCTTTTAGGGACCCCTTTCGACTCGGTAACCGCCAGATCTGCATGCCTGACCAAATCCTTCGAGCTTGACTTTGCTGGCCAGCCGGCTCCTCGGCCTGACAAGGTCTAGCCAGCGGATTGCTGTTCGTGCAGGGGTAACCGGTCCCCGACAGTAGCTCCTTGCGAGCTTTTGTTGCATGGTACCTCCTACCACCACAGCAGGTGACACATGTCTGTTGATGCTTCCGTGGTCAAGAAGAAGACTATTTCTCCGATTTCGTTTAAAAGGAAATCGATTTGCAGAAGAAAAAAAAGCTCATCGGAGCTCGTTCCGATTAGCCGGTGTCCTCCGGAAGTCCACGTGTCATGTGAGAGGGATTTTCAAGCATTGCATAGCACTGCACGGTTCAATGAACCATTGATTTGTCCGTTTTATATGAAGGATCAATTAAATTTTTTTACGGATGTATGATACCAAGTAGATAAATCTTAAACGTAGGTTGGATCCTTTGCATAAATTAAATTAGAAAATTAAGGCTTTACTAATGTGAGAATTTTTAGATTTATTTTTTCTGATTAATGTGAGAACTTTTAGCCTTTTACCTTGTACGTCTAATTAGTAAAGAAAGATTAGGCCGAGACTGACGAGCTCATGGGCTGCCAAGCTCAGCCTGATACCAAGCCAAGCTGTGACGGGCCAGGCCGCGACTGTTTGAGCAGCTGCAATAAAGCCACCAATGCAGTACAACGCTAAAGCCTGCGTCCGACATCCTCGCCTACTTCGTAGCCCACCAGGCGGTCACGCATTCTCGAGTCTCCACAAGATACGGATGGCCGAGGAAGACAGCAGGCTCCTCGCCAGCGCCGGCGAGTCCACCGGCCGCCGCGGCTGGAGGACGCGGGCGTCGAGGACTGCGCCCTCCCGCCGGAGTCTGTCTCCGAGGCCTTCTCCCTCGCCTCCGAGGCCGTCTCTTCCCGCCTCCCCCTCTTCGACGACGACGAGGGAAACGACCCCCTCGCGCCGCGTGGGGGCGGCGCCGGAGGCTGCGTGGATGACGCTGGCCCCACCTGCGGGGCCATTCCCGACGCCATCTTTGTCGCCGGAGGCGGCAGTCACGGCGGCGCCGATGAGGTCGTGGTGGTCGGCGGCGGCCGAGTAAGCGGAGGCGGAGGTGGCGACGAGGTGGTGGTCGGCGGGCGCGGAGATGAGGAAGATAAGGTTGTTGTGGTCGGGGAAGAGCAGGAGGGGATGCTTGGACGGGAGAAGGGCTGCGTCGAGGGGATCAGAGAGGGGCTCAGTGAAGAAGGCAATGGAGAGGAGGGGAAGGAGGAGGAGGTGGTGGCCGTGGAGGAGGAGGAGGTGGTGGCCGTGGAGAAGCAGATCTTGGTGGAGGATTTCGCGTGAGCTCGATTGGTGATAGTAATCCTACTTTCGAGCATAGCTTGGGCAAAGATGTGCGTATCTTTTTCTTGTAGTTGTTTGCTTGATTTGTAATTGTTGTAATGTTTGGTGTTAATGTTGGATGATAGTATGATAGTTTGTAAGGTGCTTGGCTACTTGGCATTAATGGTGTTCGGCTTAAGCGCATTGCTGATGATTGTTGCTGTTCCCTTGCTGGATGTGTGTGCAACTTAGTGACAAATTAGTGGTTTTGGCAATCTGCAACTCATGAACTGATCTTAGACTGTGTGGTAAGATTTAGTGCCCGAAATGTGTGTAACTGACTAGAGCTGAAGAACCCAGAGCATGTTGAAAGAAACCACTGGATTTGACATTGCAGCAATTCTGACTAAAAGAATCGAGTTAAAGGAATTCCCCTTATGGAAAAAGGCCCGTTTTCAAGCCAATTATCTAGTTATTGCCAATTTTTACGGGGACCCGGTAATCGGGATTCGAGGTGTCCGATTTGGCAAAAAAAAAAATTAACACAGTAAATACTACTTGGAATCAGATATGGGTGTTAGAATCCGACTCGGATTTGAGGTTTTCGATTCGGCAAAAAAATTTGACATGGGTGTCCGAGTAATGCTGTATTGCCATGGACAAAACAAACTAACCTCTATTCATGTTAACATACATAATTTTCCTATCTGTAAAAGAGTAATTATTGTTATATTAGCATGCCTGGGAAAAAGATTTGTCAAGAGAAACGCCGGATCTTCGTGGCAGTGACAGTCACAACTTTTAGGTATCTACATAAACAGACGGACGACACCGTATACCGATATGCTATTACCACACAGTACGAATCTTGTGACCTTTTTATTTGGTTCAGGTGAAACGTTTTCACCTTCCTTTTCTTTCCATCTTAATTTTTCATCAATTTTTTGAACCTGGAACCCGAATTTATAGCCAAAACACTGTAGCAAAGTCAGTTCGCAGCCCTTTTGGTAATTAACTAGATATCATGTTCAATTGTGTTGACACGTTTATCACGAGAAGATTTTATAAATCTGTCTTAAGCATATTCTTGTGTGTGACCCTTTAGGTTCATGCTATGTTGGTAATAAACCGAAAAACTCTTTTTTCGGTTCATTAGTCTCAAGCGGCTCTTAGCAGAATATAACGACTATCCAAATTGCATGAATATCATTTATCCAACAAACCTGCAGTGAATATATGTCGGTCCATTTGTCATTTTGATATCATGGTTTAACTCAAGGTTGAAGTGTGTTATCCTTATACTGTTAAACCGATTTTCTCGATTATCTGAAGTAGACTAATAAGAACGATTGATTAACACATTTAATCGTTCGGGCATGGTCATGCACATTCTTTAGTCTATTTCATCGAGTGGCTGATCGATATCTTTCCCTCAATATGAGGAAGACAATTTTCATCTTGATCATACACTTCTCTCTGTATGATTCAAAGCATACGCGAGTGTTGCCCTTATGATTATCCAGTTACGGACAACGTTTGACATCAAAGCATATCATCCTCATGTAGGAAACTGTGTCAATCTCAGGTCTAACGATCATTATCATTGAATGAAACAACTTATGACACTAATCGAATCGTCAAAAGGTGTTTCATAAGCGGGTCAGTCCAATAGCATGTACACTTACATATATTCACATGATTGAATTGTATCATATACACATAATCCATGAAATATGATTATCAAACAATTCATGTGCTTGTTTTGAATAAATATTATTGGTGTCCTAATCAATAAATAAACAAGGGACAATTTATAATAATGTCATAATCAAATTAAAGTTTCATGATCAAGTCACATACTTGATGACCTATAACATGACATTATTAAAGGAACAACATAAGCATAAATACAAGGTAATCATCTTCATGATTGGCTTTTTGCGCATATTCTCAACAATCTCCCACTTGCACTAGAGCCAATCATTCGTATATCTAATACCCATTGCTCTAGTATGTGCCTCGTGCTTTGCTTCTGGGAGAGGCTTTGTCAATAGATCTCACTCTAGGAGATATTCTGTGGGGTTTCATGAACAGCAAAGTACTTCTTTCACCATTCAGCAGCAATTCCTTCCAGCAGATAAGAAGCATACAGGACCTTCTCGATACCTTTGCATTGAGTAATGAGTAACTTCCTCGCAATGGTTTTGAGCCAATCATCCGCTTCTGAAGGTGAAACATTTCCAGAAAATATCGGCAGACGAGTCCTTATGAATTTTTATAACTTTAAGTAAGAACAAAGATCATTGGTAGCAGTCCGAGGCGCTTTATTGAAGTTAGCTTGATTGATCATATTCTGCAGTTCCTTCGTCATTACATGCATCAATTGAGTCTAAACAACCAACAATGCTCTAAAACTCTGCATGTCCATCTGTAGTGGCGGTTGAGAAACTGATCCATCATTGAGATCTTTATTGGCTTGATTTCCACTTTCGCTGACTTCGTTGTTTGTACGAGTCTGAATCATCTGCTTTATTGCTTTAGAGGGGTTAGGGGAGAGGGAAATAACATAGGTAAGAAGTAGGGATCTTAATGCAGGGGAGATAGGTTTAACCCAATCAAATTAAGCAAGCAATATTAATAACTTGGTATAGTTGCTTACAAAAGCCTATTAGCTATGCAACACATACTGTACACTCAGCAATCAAGGAAGAACCAAATCAACCTAAGCACACAAAACTACCGTCTACATTGCAATACTTCTATCTTAGCAGACGTGACTCCAACACATGAGTCTCAACCAGCTACTCTAAGCACTTGGTCTTCTAACTTCTAGAACACTTCATCGATCCACTTATCCTTGAGCTCAATGATTCCTTTCTCCATGATCTTCAGGGTAGTAGCAAACACATAGTGATTTCTTCTAACAAGTGGAACTTCGCCATCCACTAAAGGTAACTTAGGTAAGATCTTTCAACTTATCGGCATGGGATTAGGAAGAAATTTCAGCAAAGTTGAAGAATAGAAGAATGAGATAAGTTAAGAACATATTATTCTTTCAGTTTAAGTCTTATTGAAGAAAATAATTTTAGAAGGTCCTAAGGAGATGACCAAACTATCTAGGACCAAGACTTATAGTCAGTATGGCTATGATACCACCTTTGTCGGGATCCAAATATGCAAATTCGGACCATTTGTGTATATTGCACTAGTCCAAGATCACGCTAGTGTACACAGACTAAACATTGGTAAATATCATAATCATTCATAGCGAAAATATTATGAAAGACATCATATATTAATTAATACCTGCTAAATGACCTTATGGTCAATTTACATGATTATGTCTTGCAAAGCTGAATAACAAATTAAACTGCAGTGGTAAGAAAACGTAGATAAATCCCTCAGTATACCACAGGCAACTAACAAAGCTCGCACACTAAATATT
Source organism: Otatea glauca (assembly GCA_036346275.1). Taxonomy (NCBI): domain Eukaryota; kingdom Viridiplantae; phylum Streptophyta; class Magnoliopsida; order Poales; family Poaceae; genus Otatea; species Otatea glauca. The sequence continues at coordinate 20,427,550 of CM070727.1, read as the reverse complement.
CGTCTCTTCCTGGTACTCCTCCTCCTGCACTCCTCAACTGGTGATATTGTTGTTGGCAAGGGTGAGTACTTAAAGCACTCAACTAGTTGTGCACAGGATGCAATTCTAACATAACTACATGCAATTGTGCACAGGATGCAATTCTAACATAACTACATGCAATTGTGCACAGGATGCAATTCTAACATAACTACATGCAAGGCTTATTCCAAAGGAATGGCTAATATGGCTATTTTGCGGTAAAGCAGTTTTTATAAATGGATACGGTAAGTAGATTGTAAAGACAGTAAAATAAATAACAGTAATAGATAGATTCAACATTTGTCAAGTAAACAAAGGTATCCAATCCTAAGTCAAAATCCAAACCATCCAATGGCAACCTACCATCCATCCCAAGTTTTCATTTAATTAAAATCTAACCCTTGTTTGTAATTCCCGAGCTATGCTCAATACCGCGAGCACAACTATCCGAATAGATTTTATACTCTGCAGAGGTTATGCACGTTCCCCACACGACATGATCGTCTCTTGTTGCCATGCAATTAACACACTTGCTTTGGTGTGTCGGCGCAGAGATCATGATAAAGCCTTTACAAAGCTCTGCCTTAACTCAGTACTACCCGTTGAGGTTACGACACTGAAGGGTTAAACTGCCACAACAGGGCCCCCCTCTTGTGCCATGTGGGTTGATTCGTGAACTCAGGACTCACACCGCCATTGGTAGTACCAAAGCTAAAATATTGCTAATTAATCAGCTAAGCTGTTCTATACCAGACGTGGTTGCATGATTGACTTAGGTCAAAGGCTTACAAGGTTAAATCCTTAGAGTGACTAGGGCAAGACTTTCACATACCCTCTGCCCTTCGGGCCATCTTGGCGCACTGCCCCTTGCCACTTGCTCCAATCTAAATGATTACCACCCCAGTTGATTACCGAGCACCACATGCCATCAACAAGTCAACATCGTTGTGTGACATCCCTCGCCAGAACAACTCAATCTCATCGTGTGACAACACCTGATACTCAAGTTCATAATCATGTTATATATTCCACTAGTCAAGATTAAATATTGATGATTCAAATACATGTGATGACGTGGCATGGCTAAGCAACTATTACGGTTTAACCATTCCATGTTGATTTTATTATTAACCAACTAGTAAAGACAAATCTAGGGTGACAAATAAATCATGGTGTACAAATGACAAGGTAGGGTATTACTCAAATAGGTAGATTAGCTAAGTCCCAATTTAATTTGAAATAATTCTATACATGAAATAATATGCAATAAGGTAAAAATAATATAGCAATTTTATAAACATAGGTTCAACATGATCAAAGCACAACTCAACGTCAAATGCGTCTCACAACTCAACGTCTGCGCGAAACGAGAGAGAAAACCAAATAAACACCAAAATAGAGAGCAAACAAACTACAAAAATTGAATAAAAATCACCATTAGGTAGATCTCAATTTTACAGCTTTTTAGAAATTTGAATCACCTCAATCCGGGCTCGTATGAGGGAGAACAGGCTCGTCGAAGATTCAAAAATCTAAAAATCAGAAAATTAGAAAATTAATTAATAAACCGAATTATTTTTATATTGAAAAATTTGTTTATTGCGTCATCGTCCTATTCGGCCAATTAGAAATCGCTACGTGTTCTCATCTACGGACCGCGTCCACGAAACCCGCCAGTCCACCGTGGACCAGACACATTGTGCCATGCACCGATTGACGCAAGCCATGACGTCATCCGTGACGCAAGGCTTGACGCCAACAGGTACAAGCGGCAAATTCCCGTGGCGAAGCGCAACCCTCACAGACGCGCGACACTTGCCATGATCGCACTAGCTCACCTAAATCCAACGATCAGAGTTACCAGTGAGGTTTTACTGTTGGCGCAACACGTGACACTATTCCGATCGTTGATCTTGAATTGAACGGACCGGATCTAATCGAGTCTTACCGATTGAAGCAAACACGTGGCGCAATTTACGCTCTTGGTCTAGAAACCGACGGCCACGGTTGATCATCAGTCTTGACGGCAAGCTTGGCGATGGAGTTGAGGAAGAAGACCACCAACACGGCATATCAACGCGAGATCCTCTTCGCTTCCGCACGGATCTAGTAGAGCTCCTCTCGACGAACTCATGGACATCTTCGTCTTCGACTACGGTGGAACGGTTAGCAAGATCTCATCCGTTGAAGGCAGTAATGAGCTCTCGAAACCACGGCGAGCTTGTTCTCCTCAATGGACGCAGCACAGGTGACGACTCCTAGGTCAAAGGATGCGACACGCTCTGATGAACCTCGAACACGTGCTAATGTGCCTTAAATAGGCCTCAGCAAGCATGCTATCCTCTAACACGGACGTCGAGACTGACGGTGGCACGACTTCGTGTTTGCATCGAAAACGAAGACTCCCGTTGCAACACGTGTCCCATCTGACGGTCACAAACGCACACGACACGGCATAATCCAAACGGAACACGTGTCCCAATCCAGCGGCTACAAACGCGCACGATCTGAACCGCCGTGACTCACCCGAGCTACAAGATTATGATCCAATGGTCACAACCGCTTAGGGTTTCTAACTTCATTATCTAACCTCCACCACCCAATCAATTTGAACGGTCGATGATAAAGCTTCTAGAAAATGGCCGAAGCAATAGGCCGGACCGAGCCCATGGACCCGCACAGTGTTGGGCAAGGCCCAATACTGTTCCTCGCTAAATCCATGGTTTTCCCGATTTAATTTAATTCCCGAAAATAAATTAATTTGATTAAGGCAACAAAAATATCAAAAAAATTCTCAAAAATACTTTGAGACAATTGAAACTTAAATAAAATATTTTCAACCAAACTTTATTTAAAATTTATCATTATTTTAATACTTTGCAATAAAAGGCCAAATACAAATTCACTTAATAAATTCCAATAAAATCTAGAAAAATCCAAATAAATAAAAAAATATAAAATGCATAAATAGCAAAAAAATATTTTAAGGCAAATTTTGGTATGTTACACGCGTGTATCCATCCCGTCTAGGGGCGATGTGCACAGTCGCACAGTAACTCGGGCTACACGATGGTCCATATCGACAGTGTAAATGAAATTTGCATGGCCTTCACACTAACGATGTCCTCAAACGATGAGATCATGACACTAGGGGTTGCTATTGGCACATTTATCCAGTAGCCTAAGAGGGACATCTCCTTCGATGACCGTCCTGCAGCACCGAAGCAGCCCACCAAATTGGATACCGTGTCCCATAAGGCACAGACTGGTACTTCAATTCGGGCCTATTCATCTCCCGTGAAGATGACCTATGATAGACATCGATGAGGCGACAAGGTCAAATCGAAGGGGACCACGGAGGCCCATGAATTTCTGTTCGCTCTATTGGCATGGCAATTCAAGCTAGGATAGCCATTTATACTGGAAGAATGCCAGAAGATGCTTACAATAGCCTGCGTTAGATTGCAAAATTGGTGTATGGAATAAACCAACAAGTCGGTGGTACAACGGGTATCGAGTATCTTGGTCAGCTTTAAAGAGGAGCATTTCTTCCACCAGTTTGGAGGGCGGGCTTCTTCGTGTTCGGCTTCAACGACTTGTTCGATCTCTACAACCTCGATGCCCTCGATGCCTTACTCGTCATATGCTGGATATTGTAAGTGTGTGCAATCATGGTCTATATTTGTGTCATACCGATAAATATCATATATATATATATATATATGATCCTTCCTTTTGTTTATATAGATACATAATCATTGAAGCAAAAATAAAGAAAGAACCGGTGGGTTTCCTCGACTCACACATTGTGTCCAAGCAAAGCATGGACAAAAATTTACAAGTCGTCCAGGAGTACGTGGAAAAAGCATTGCTGGCTCAACGGAAAAAAAATTCATTCTTTTACCCCACAACCTAAGGTAAGTGCTTAATCTAGTTGCTATACTTGTTGATTTGTTCTTTATACGCAGTTTGAAATTAGGTTGAATGACTATGGCGACATACATGTGTAGGTTTTACTGGGTTCTACTTGTAATTACACCAAGACAGAACCAGATAATTTACCTTGATTCCAAAAAGGATGGCACCCACGACTTAACGCCTATCGCAAAATTAATCGAGACGTTGTTCAATGTCTACAGAGCTTGTGGAGGGCCACACAAGGACTCATCGTAGTTAAAGCACGTCCATAAGTTTTCAGTATCTGCTAGTACGCAATAATCCTTCACACTCCATAATAATACCTTCGGAACTAATCTATTATATTTTGGCAGTGACACCAGCAACCAAAGGCTACTAATCTATGTGAATTCTATGTTTGCCACAACATGCAAATCCTCATTAATGCAACCAAGACCAATGTCATAGAGGTTTGTCAATCTTGCAATAATTGTTTTCACTTATCGATTTATATATATGCAAGACTTTACTCTTCCTATCGATATGCTTGGAAATGCGCTAAATCTGCGTTGAAACTATGTGTCTTCTTGATACGTGAGGTCATAAATCCAAATGATGAATGCCACTCAGCCTCACCTGATGAGTTGTGAATGTGTTAGTTACCACTTGGATTAATTTGTGAACCTTGTGCTGTGAATTTGTGAGTTGTAGTTATGGATTCAATTGGTTAATATATCTAAGTTTATTTCTGACATGGATGCGTTGTACATAGTGTATGATTTGTAATCTGAATTGATTTCTGAAATGTATGTTATAATATGCTTATGATGTAAACTCTGTAATCTGTTTTGTTTTAGAGGGAATGATTATCATTTCCTGTGGCTAGCATTAAATAGAAAAGTGTAAACAGTTGGGGACAACATCACAAACAGTTCTAAATAGGAACCATCTGTGAAACAACCTACATCAGATGTTTGTTTCATCACAGACAATTATGATGAGGCTTACATCACAGATGGTTCTTGTTTAAAACCGTGATGACAATTGTCACAGACGGTTCGCAAAACGTCTATGATGCATATGCCATTCTTATCACTGACACTTTGTTACAGACAATTTACAAAACTGTCTGTAATAAGGTTTATGAACCGTTTGTAATAAGCTAGTGAGCCCACAAGCGGCAGGTGATCCTTAGCTACTTGTATCAATATATACGTGTTGACTGTAGACCACGTCTGTATTTCCCTATCCTTTGTTCAGTGGCTGTGATTGTTTTAATTTCTTACATTTGGCTTGGCACTGTAATACTAAATCTTTGTGATGTCAGTGTGACGATGATGTCGCTCTAATACAAGGGTGCGCACCGCTCCTTCACGTTGTTGAAAAAACGACGAAGTTTCTATGAACTTTGAAGTAGCAGTGTAGCACATTTAGGCATCTAAACTTGTCTAAGTTTGTTAATAATAGTCCAAAGCCTACTTAAATTTGCTAGGCCGTGCAGATGGCAGAGGATGACGACTAGTTAATCGTAATTTAATGAGCTGACATATAGAAACTTGAATTCGCACTAAATTAAGAAAAAAATATCAGACATTGCAACAAAAATATCTGTATTGTGTTTTGGGATTCAAATTCGGATATAAATTGCTCGTATAAAATAAAATTTTGGATAGAAAAATCTAAATCATATTCGCGTCCATAATTCAAATAGGAGAAATAGATTAGCAAATCTAACCATATTCACATCTTATTTTAAAACGAATACGGTAGTAGAATGATACGGAGGCACATCTGGAGGAATCGACCCCGACGGATATCCGCGTGATAGTTTTCCACAAATGTGAATGCGTTTACGTGTTTTTTTTAGTTCGCTCATGAAAGTTACGAGAAAATTTCCAGGTTTGTCGTAATCTCTTACGTTGCGATGCCGACACACTCCAAGTATGACTGCATGACTCATACTTCAGGCCACGCTTAAGTATGATGGCACTGTAAGCTCGACTAACTATTGACTGAAGCATACTGAAGCGAATACTTCAGGCCACGCTTGACTGAAGCGAATACTCAAGCGGATAGCGTGGCCTGAAGTATAGTCAAGCGAATAGTATGACTCGACTGAAGTATGAGCCAGTCAATAGAGGCTTCAGTCGAGCTTACAGCGTGGCACTGCAACGAATTGATAGACGCTTCACAGCATTCCAAGTTTAATTACGCGTTCTTCATGACTAGTCTCTACCGAATAGTACTGCAAGAGCTCTTTTACAGCATTCCAAGTTTAATTACGCGTTCTTCATGACTAGTCTCTACCGAATAGTACTGCAAGAGCTCTTTTACATGGATTAAAATCAATATAAGCCGTCCATTCTTTTAAATCTAATGGTTGAAATCAATTTATATCTAGTTATATTTAGTAGTAAAATTCAGAGAAGGATAAAAAGGTAAAAAAATCCGTCACACTATTTGTCCTCTACGGTAAAACACGTCATGTAATTCTGAGGAATGGCGGAGAATGGATAAGAAGCCTTCGAAAATCACCGGGAATTCGGTGAATCCAAAACTATAAACGAATTAGAAAAAGTCTAAAATACCCTTGAGGAATAAATAATTAGATTTGATTTCTACTACCGCTACTTACTACCTATGTTATTCATAGGAAAATTTCTCTTCTGCAAAGCATCGAGATTCCAGGTCGAGTATAAATATATGCTAGCGCAAGCGCAATGCTGTGAGATCCTCCTTGCTAGTTAAGCCTTTACGACAACAATCTTACAAGAACAATCTCGGTAGCCAATCAATCAAGTAGCCACATATGGAAGGAACCGCACTGAGCTTGGCTAAGCTCACCTTGGAGGCAGTGCTGCCCGTGGCCAAGCAAGCCGTGGCGAACGACGCCCTGCTGCCCCTCGGCGTGCGACAGGAGGTCTCGTTCATCACCAACGAGCTGGAGATGATGCAGGCCTTCCTGCGGGCAGCCGACACCGGCGACCGGGCCCGCAACGAGGTCGTCAAGATTTGGGTGCAGCAAGTCCGCGACCTGGCCTACGACGTCGAGGACTGCCTCCAGGAGTACCTCGCCATTGATCCCGGCGAAGGGTGTTACCTGCCAACTCCGTCGCCCTTCCGACGGATCAGAGCGTGCCTGATCCCTGGCCCTGCCGGCCGTCGGAGCGACCAACACCGCATCGCGGTCCGGATAAGGGAAGTCAAGGCGAGTGTCGAGGAGGTGAGCAAACGGAACCTCCGTTACAGCATCGTAGTTCAGCCAGGCCCTGTCGGCCTCGACGTCAAGGAGCACATGATCATCTCCACGACCTTCGCCGCCAACATTGCCGCCGAGGAGTCTTCGCTCGTCGGGCGCGACCAGCAGCGGACTGAACTGGTCGGCCGCCTGACGTCGTCCCCGAGTGACGCGCCGATGCAGGTGCTCGCCGTGTGGGGCATGGGCGGCATGGGCAAGACAGTGTTCGTGCGGGACGTGCTGAGGAGCACGGAGCTCGGGCAGGTGTTCCAGTGCCGCGTGTGGGTTAACGTGCCTCGCCCTTTCAGCACCGCTGAGTTCCTGCAGGGCCTCGTGAGCCAGCTGGATATGGAGGCGGCCGGCTTATCGTCCGCGCTCTCCACAAAGAGGATGCAGACGCGCGCGGAGTACAGCGTTGTGATGCACCACGTGGCACGCCACCTCGGGAGCAAGAGGTACGTCGTCGTCGTCGATGATGTGTCGTCCGTTGCAACGGAGTGGGAGAGCATCAAGAGGGTGCTGCCAGACCGGAAGACAGGGAGCTGGGTCATCGTCACCACACGGCATGAGGACATCGCGAAGCACTGCAGCGCCACGCTGCCCAGCCAATCGTACAAGCTCAACCAACTCTCACCCATGGATTCTCTCCAACTCCTCTTCAAGAAGGTGCCTAGTACTCCCTCCATCCAAAAATATAAGACGTATTTTGATTTTCCACAAGGATTTAAGGTCACATTAAAATTGAGAAAGGTATGAGAGAAAATAACTTAGATGCCGCTACTTAACTGTCATGAAAGATGTACTTTGTGTGGGTGGTAATGAATAAATGCATATAGTTGGGAGAGAATAAATAGGGGTATAGAAGGAAATGTCTTATTAAATCTACATACAAGCCTTATATTTATGGACAAGACCATTAAAAAAATAAGCGTTATAAACTTGGACGGAGGGACTAGTTATTAGAGGTGGGAGTTGTGCCGTAGCGTGCCAGCACGGCACAGGCCCAACAGACTTTGGGCCATAGCGCGCTGTGCCGTGCCAAGCCGGCCGACTCGCCTCCAACGAGGTCCAGGCACAGCCCAGGGCACACTATGCCACTGTCGTGCCATGCCGGCCTATGTCTTATCCTGTTGGACGTGTGGAGTCATGGACGCCGTCGTCGTAGGTCCGTCACTATGGATGGTACCAAGGACTAGGAGCGACTGTCGATCGCTAGTGAGGATCTGGTACATACAATTATTTAGGAAAAAAGAACTAAATTTTATTTATTCATTGGGGGAAAAAGATCGATGGATCTGACACCAAGACAGTGAGGATCATTGAGGTCCGGTGCTGAGGTAACGAGGATCATTGAGATCTAGCCCCGTCGTTAACTTCTTCCTCAGGACGGTCAACAAACCTGGTGGTGTGGTGCCGCAAGGTCATATCCGACAGTGGCATGACTGAAGACCACTGGAATTGGCACCAAGGAGGCGAGGGACGATTAGGAGGGGATGGCATGAGATTGCAAGGATAGGTGGCAGTGTGGGGAGGAAGTAGGGGTGGAGGAGGGCGACAGGAGACGACAAAGGTATGGAAAGATAACGACTGCGCTGGATGTGTCGTAGGAGAAGGGGAGAGTTACACTAATACAGAAAGGGTTATATTAGACGCCTCAATACAGACGGTTTGAAAAAATCGTCTGTGCTAAAGAACATCACTGATAGTTCTATAGTAAAACCGTTAGTGATATAATCACAGACGGTACTCTTTATGAACCGTCAGTGATATACATCCATATCACTGACGGTTTTATTTAAAAACCGTCTGTGATATGATCTCAGACGGATTTGAATATGAGCCGTCTGTGATATGACCTCATACCACTATATAAACATATCGATTGAGGTTCATAGCGCAGACTTATGTGTTTCGTCTCCCGCAAACCCTAGCTTGCCCCCAGCGATTCTCGACCTCCTCCCCGGCGCTTCGGCCTCATCAATCGAACAAGGGACGCCGGCGCCGCCACTCGAGGGCACGTCTCAGATGGCATCTCCGGCGCCGCCGCTCAAGGACGCCGTTGGCGGCCTCGACCGTGACCCCTTCGTGAAGCATGGCTTAATCAACTCAATATGATGACTTAATCAACTCTATAGTTCAAGAAGCATGGCTGCCAATGATATTCTCATTCGGGGATGAGGATAAAGTGGAATCGATAAATCAGAGCTTGACAGCGTTCATGACGAACTGTGGAATGAAATGGATTTTACCTTAGAATCCATCAATATTATAATAAGAAAGAGATGAAAGTGCTACAAAACTTCATATTTTAAGACGATCCTGATCAGACAAGCTGTTGCCTCGATGCATCTAGGAAGTTTAGATATTCAATTACTAAATCTATAACTTGGTTGTGCCTTGTAAATTTCGTTGCAGAAATACCTAAACAGAAGAAAATTTCGAACAACAGATACTAATGATGGAAGTTCTGCTAGAGGATCACAAACGGTTCTATTCATAAACCGTCTGTGATGTTGTATCACAGACAGTTCTATTCATAAACCGTCTGTGATGATTCTGTATCATAGGCTGTTTTACTTGAACACCGTCTGTATCATACTCATCACAGACGGTTATAATGTAGAACCGCCTGTGATGAAGATTTTCACAGACGGTTCGAAAACCGTCTATGATGTACCCTTACATCACTGACACATTGTTAGTGACGGTTCATAAAACCGTCTGAGATGACGATTTTGAACCGTCTGAGATGATGTTTTCTGTAGTAGTGTTAATTAGTATTTGATGATAAGCTATACGATGTGGTAAGGTAGTTGATGATGGACTGGGCAGTAGGTATTATATTTTTTACAAAATGGTCGTTTTCGTGCCGGGCCGGCCCAAGTACGGCCCAATCGATCATGTCGTGCCTGCCTCCATCGTACCGAGTTTATAGGCCCGGTATGACCCATTATTCGTGCTGTAACAGCCCGGTTGGAAGACATCTATGCTGTGTTGTGCTTTGGACCGTGCTCAGCGCCCATGCCAAGGGCTAGCCTAAAAAAGCATGGCCCATTGCCTAGGTCTAGTAGTTATACGGTACTAGGAACTGAATTCTTACATCATTTTTGTTAGGCTCTAATACCACTTGTTAAGCTCTGATACCACTTGTTAAGATTAGAAACACAACAAAAACGGGAGACAAAATGTAATGTGGAAAATCTCACGAAGGAGAAAAAAATTTCATTATAGATTTTGAGTTAAGGGGAAGTTTGTTAGAGATAACTCAAATATCCAAATAAGTTTGTTAGAGATATACTTAATATCTCTATATGAGTCCAAAACATATACAACTAAGACTTTTTTTTGGCTATATAAGCCACCTCCTGTACATGTAAACTTGAACGAATGACATTAGTGGATTGTCTCTCGTAGTTTTTTCCTCTTTCGTGAGGTTTTTCACGTTAAATCTGTCTTTAGTTTTTGCCGTGCTTCTAACCCTAACAAATGGTATAAGAACCTAACAGTTTTATTTCAACTATCCTCATGCAATCACAGGCACAAGTCAGTGGACCGTTGTCAAAGGAACTCATGGAGGAGGCCGATCACATCGTCCAGAGATGCTGCGGGCTACCACTGGCGGTGGCAGCAGTTGGGGGGCTACTGGCCACCAAGCCCAAGACGCCGATGGAATGGAAGAAGCTGATTGACCATCTCGGCTCTGAGTTGAAGGGAAACCCAGGCCTCGAGGAGACCAAAAATGTCCTCACCTCCAGCTACGATGCATTGCCGTACCACCTCAAGTCATGCTTCTTGTACCTTAGCGTCTTCCCCAGACACCGCGAGATGCTCCAGACCAGAATGGTGTGGCGGTGGATGGCCGAGGGCCACATCGTCAGGAGCCGCCACATGGCTCCAGAGGATGTCGGGGAGCTCTACTTCAACCAGCTCATCAGTAGGAGCATGATCCAGCCAGTGACCAACTGGGTCAACCTCAACGACCGGATCAAGACCTGCCAGGTCCATGACATGATGCGTGAGATCATCTTGGCAAACTCAATCGAGGAGGACCATCTCTTCGTGTTGGATGAACAGTCTTCATCCTCCACGTGGACGCTCCCGAGCGACAAGGTCCGCCACCTGGTTGTGGTAACCAGCGCTGTCTGCGATGAGCAGGAGGAGATCCGCGCCCTAGAGAGCATTAACATATCACATGTTCGGTCGATGACTGTTGTAGGGGACCGCATGCCACCACTCGCTGTCCTTCCCAAGATGAAGATGCTGCGAGTGCTGGACCTCGAGGACTGCCCTAGAGCAGAGGATGCGGACCTCAAAGGCATTAAGGAGCTTTGCCACCTTAAGTACCTCGGCCTAAGAAGAACCAACATCGCCAAGCTCCCAGCTTCACTTGGGAGGCTCAAATTCCTCCAAACACTGGACCTTCGAGGCACCAATGTCACCGTGCTACCACAAGGCATTACTAGGCTAGAGAAACTACGACACATCCTCGCTGGAAGCGATATGTCAAACTATGGCCACAGCTCCACAGCTGTACGGCAACCAGCCAACAGTTTGGTGGGGTACGGAGGAGGTGCCCTCGATCCTCGCAATGGGGTTAGGCTGCCCGACGGCATCGAGAAGCTGAGGAACCTACATGAGCTAGGTAGGATAAATGTCGGGCAGGGTGGCCAACGAACCCTCAAAGACATCGCAAAAATGGCCGGGCTGCACTATCTAGGCGTGACAGATCTTGCCGAGAGAGACGGCCACGAGTTTCGTGACACAATTCATAGGCTTCAAGGCCTGGGGGACCTTGAGGTGCGCTCCAGGGCGCATGGATCGCTGCATTTCCTGGAAATGATATCTTCACCACCGCCACATCTTATTATCCTTCGTCTATTCGGATGCCTCAATAGGCTACCAGGCTGGATTACCTCACTGAGGGACGTCACCAAGATCAAATTGCTCGCCACTGAGCTAGCGCAGGATGCTATCGAGGTGCTTGGTGATCTCCCGAATCTGGTTTCGTTGCACCTATGGAGGAAGTCCTACATAGGGTACGAACTGAGCCTGAGCACGGGGCAGTTCAAGAAGCTGAAGCTTCTGGCCCTTGACTCATTAGATGACCTAGCTTCGCTGGTGTTTGAGAAAAAGGCCATGCCGCAGCTTGAGTGGTTGTGGATCTACCGGTGCGCAACACTGAGAGATGCTGAGGACAGCATAACTGGCATCATGTTCCTAGCGAATCTCAAGGAATTCCGGTTAAAATGTGGTGGTGAGAAAGGGCGGCTCGAAGCTACCCTACAAAGGGAAGTACGCAGGCACCACAATCGCCCACAGTTCGTCGTATGAGAAGAAGAGGAGCACCAGGGAGGCAGTACAACTCCGGCCCTCTTCTACGTTGCCGTTTCTTCTCCATAAAAACTCTCCAAACCAGAGATGGATTGAAGTCTTGAAGATTGGTGGGTTCTGATAATTTCAGTGCAATATAATCGAGCTGCGAGCACTGTTTAGGTAAACACTAAACATATATATTAGTTTCTCTTTATCGTTTTAGTTGTATTTAGTATGTCTCATTCCAATGCAGCTGTTTGACCTCAAAATAATATGGAGTTTTTTCTTAGTAGATCGTCATGTAAATGAATGGGAAGTAACGTATTAATTGTGACATTAGGTGTTTTGAACTCTTGCTTAAAACCAAATGAAACATAATGGCTTTTTGTTCGATTGGCTCCCTCATATAAAATTTCTATCTCCGTCCCTGATCTCTACAGCAGCAAGAGATTGCTGACATGGCCAACAGGTACGACAAAACTAACTAATTTCCTACAGAACTTCATGCGTATCGGATCTGCAAACCGGGCCCGCGGGCTGTTCGCGTCAACACGGTCGACCGGGCCATCGAACGCATTTTAGTAGTAATAATATACAAAAGTGGTGTGTTAGGGATTCGGGTGTTTTCTTTATAAATAATATTTAAATTCTGAGTCCTCATATTTAGGTCTAACCGATAAAATCAATGGGTCTCTTCTTCTATTAAAGTACTCTATATAAAAGAAATTGAGTGCTCACAGAGCAAAATCACTGGAGTGCTATTTTTACCTAGAGTACTCGAATAGAAAGAGAGAAGACAAATTGATTCATTAATTAAATCTAGACCTGAAAGGTCAAAATTTAAGTTCTATTTAAAAAGAAAACGCCTCCATCTAACAATTCTAAGTTGCTATTTGTAATAATAGAGAGAGTGCGCGTCCCCTCACATGTTCCATTATAATTGTACTCTGCTTGTTAGTTGGGTTGTACATTGGAATCCACTTTGCACAGTGCGAAAGGAAATGGGGCACTGTAAGTATAACTCTCTCCCTATAAACCGGCGAAGCACACGAGAACGAGCTTTCTCGAGGCAAAGGCCAGGGACGGAGCAGACGAGACGAGCCGACGGCACGAACGGCCGGGCATCCTCACACAATAAATGAGGGAAACGGGAAGTAACGGCGTGCCATAAGCCATCGGTGACGCAGCCGGAGCACAACGATGTAGACGAACGGAGAAAGCCGAACGGAACGGCCGAACGGAGAGCATAGCACCGAGCGACGATTGGCCAAAGCCCTAACCAAAACCGTACGGCACACATGCAGAGAGTCAACATTCCTTCCCCTATAATATAAGGTATACATTATCAGACCATCGCAACATATCATTGTGCCCGCTTTGCCTTTATTCGATGTTCTGGGGCTTTGTGACTTCTTAGCATATAGAATAAAAAGATATTAAAAATAACTAAACTACTTTTAATTATTATTTCTAAGTATTGTATTCAATATATGTAGTAGAGAATATCAAGTAAATCTAGATATTTTTATCAGGGGTATAAAGAGAATATCACACTAATTTGTATTAAAATATAGAATATACACTATTTATGATATAATCATTCAAACTTAGATGGGGAGTAATGTATAAAAGTTATTGGCTTGTTGCAACTTGTAATAGTAGAGGGAACGCGTGTCCCATGTTATTTTCTGTTACTGTACTTTTGTTGTTAGTGTTGGGAAACCATGTGGTCCATAAAGGCCCATGATGGCCCCTTAGTCAAAACCTAGGTGACTACTATATAAGGAGGAGGGGGTCCCCATTGTATATACAATTCAAGCAATAAAGAATTACAAAGCCGTTCCTTCTATATTCTATGTTCATCTTTCTCCCTCTCTGTTCTTCACTTCAGATCTATTCGGGAATCCTGGACTATTCGATAGCGAGGTTCCTTAACACGTTATCAGCACGAAGCTCTACCGGCGAACGGATTGAAAAGGTGAGAAAAGGTGAGGTTCGACAATTGAATCTAATCGCTTATTGTTTCTATGCATGCATCTAACCCACGCATCCGTACTGCGTTCCTCACATGGCATGAAGCTACATGCAACACGAAGCTACAGTACACGGTTACTATTCATATTACAAAAAAAACCACCGGTCATGCGCGCCCAAAGCACCACGCCGCCGCCTTGGCTTGCGCGCTTGAAGCCGTCGCCGCCGCCGTGCGTGCCCGAAGCCGCTCGTCCCGCCATGCGAGCCCGTAGCGCAACCGCCTGTGTCCCGATGCACGAACCGGCGACCGGTCGCCTCGCCTCGGTTTTCCGTCGCGGCGCCACTCGCCCGGCGAGCTCGCCGACGAGAAGCAGCGCCGCCGCCGATGATTCCCACCGCGCCAAGCGTCGCGCCGAGATAGCACCCGCGCTTGAAGTCGCCGGCTCTCCCGCCGCGCAAGACGGCGCCGCGACTCGGCCCGCCGGCGCCACTCTTCTCCGCGCCGTCGGCTTGAAGCCACTGCCACCGCGAGCCGCCCTTCTTCGCGCTGTCACCGTGCGCCACTCTGCTCCGCGCCACCTGGCCGCACTGCACGACCCATGCGGAAGAGGAATGGCGGCTTGGGGTGGGAACCCTAGCCGCCGCGCGTGTTATGGGCCGAAGAAAGAAAAGAAAAAAAAAGAGAAAAAAAAGAGAAAAAGAAGAAAAAATAGCAATTTTTTTTGGAAATTGCTAGAAAAATCTATAAAAATTATATGGCTCTGTTTTAATTTTCTAGCATTATTCTATGCATTTATGAATCTTTTTATGATTTTTGAATTCGTTGCTTTGTTTAGTATACTGGAAATGCATGAAAATTTAATTTTTGTATTTTATGTTTTTTTAGATTACACGGAGTAATCTAATGACGAAATTTTGAAATCATGCAGATGTCCGGCATCGTGAACCGTGAGTTTGAAGAACTAGCCCCGCACGGTCAGAACTACCTCACTTGGGCATCGGACGTGAAGATCGTACTTGGGGGCAAGAAGCTCTGTGCTGCGATCGGTCTACATTCCTCGAAGGACACGTAACCTACCGCTGAGCAGAACGATCAAGCTTTGCACTTTCTCAAGCACCACCTCTCAGCCACTCTGAAGAATGAATACATGGCTGAGGAGAGTGCACTTGAGCTTTAGACTGCACTTCAGAAGTGGTTCGAGAAGCTCAAGTACACCATCTTGCCCCAAACACAGCAAGATTGGGTCCGTTTGAGGTTTGCGAACTACAGAACAGTGGCCGAGTATAATTCTGTCTTGCACAGAATTTGTACCAATCTCTCCCTATGTGGCAAAAAGATCACTGACGAGGAGCAGATTGAGAAGACTCTCTCCACTTCTCACCCAAATGCTATCCAGAGTGCCCGCAGCTATCGTTAGGACGCATACAAGGAGTATAGCGAACTGATTGATGTCATGCAAGTTGCGGAGTCACAAGACGATATTCTACACAAGAACTTTGTCTCACAGCCACTTGGAAGGGGCATTGGCACAGAAGTCAATGCCAATAGCTATAAGGTGAAAAAGCCCACTCATAGAAATAAGGGCAAGCAGGGTGGAAAAGAGAAGTACCAAGCCAAGAGAAAGTCCAAAGATCCAGTGAAGAAGGATGACAAGACACACGCTAAGCCATATAGACAGCAAAACCAAACGTGCTTCAGGTGTGGTACTTGGGGACACTAGTCAAAAATATGCCGGGAATCCAAGGACGCATATCAGGCCAAGAAGAAGGCAAAAGAAAACGCTCCAGCAGAGGCGTAATTCGCCAAGATTGGTGATAACGATGCCATGGATGTAGATACCCCACTTGCCTCATCCTCACAGACTAGCCTGAACATCGATGCTGCAGCCAAGCTCATAGCAAATGAAGAGAAAACTACCGTCGATGACATAGAAGCAGAAGTCAATGTTTATTTTACAAATTCCATTTAATGCATGAATCACATTATTTGCATTTTTTAGATTATGGTTGGTAGCGAATTTGTTTTGAATAATGAATTGTAAGCTCTAGAAGAACATACTTCTTTCATGAATAAATATGCAATTTATTCTTTATTTCAGTATTCTTTAATTTGCAAGCAATGTTTGAATTTTTTTGCCATTGTCTAATTGGAGTTATATTTCTTTTTTAGAAATCGTGTAGCGCCCAAATGGAGGAGATATGTATTATTGATAGTTGCATAACAAATACCATCTTAAGAGAGCCCAAATACTTCCAGTCGATCACGAAGAACACTGGAAGGATTACTACGATCACAGGAAGTGATTCCTATATAATAGGCTCCGGAAGAGCCACAATTATATTGCTAATGGGTACAACTTTGGTAATTGAAGAAGCCCTTTTGTACCCTGAATCAACACGCACTCCCTTAAGTTTCAAAGACATCCGCGCCAATGGGTTTCACGTAGAAACCAATGAAGAAAATGGCAAAGAATGTTTGTGCATTGTGAAGCACGTAGTATGCGGAAAAATGGTATTAGAAAAATGTCCCTCATATGAATCTGGGTTTTACTACACGAAAATACATGTACCCGAAGTGTATACTTCCTTGAAGGCTATCTTTAAAAGCTCTGAGTTATTTTCTTTATGGCATTGTAGATTAGGTCATCCTGGTCTTAAAATGATGAGAAATATAGTGAACAACTCACAAGGTTATGGCATTAATGTTAAGAATTTCCCGAATCATGAATATTTTGTGTGCCCTGCATGTGCCACTGAAAAATTAATAACTAGACCCTTTGTCATGAAAGTGCAAAGTGAAACCCCTGCATTCTTGGAATGCATCCAGGGGATATTTGCGGCCCAATTCAGCCCTTGTCAGGGCCATTTCGGTACTTCATGGTGCTCATCGATGCTTCCTCAAAATGGTCGCATGTATACTTATTGTCAACAAGAAACCATGCTTTTGCAAAGTTGATCTCGCAGATCATAAGAATTAAGAATGCTTTCTCTGATCATCGCATGAAGTCCATTAGAATGGACAATGTAGGCGAATTTACTACAAAGGCATTTGATGATTATTGCACTACAACAGGGATAGCAGTTAAGCACTCCATACCACACGTCCATACGCAGAATGGACTATCTGAAGCACTAATAAAGAGGATTAAATTCATTGCCAGACTGGTTTTGTAGAGTTGTAACTTGCCCAACACTTGTTGGGGACACGCAGTCCTGCACGCAGCAGCTCTCATCAATTTCAGATCTTCATCCTACAACATCTATTCCCCTATGTAGCTAGTGAACGGGGTCATCCCAAAAATCTCCCATCTCAGAAAATTTGGTTGTATGGTATATGTTTCTATACCATCCCCACAGTGGATTGCAATGGGCCCTCTCTGCAAGTCTGGGATATACGTTGGTTATGAGAGTGTATCCATAATCAGGTATTTGGAACCTATGACTGGAGACTTGCATACAGCCCGATTGGCTGATTGCATATTTGACGAGGATCGTTTCCCGTCTTTAGGAGGAGGAAATTAACCTTTGGATGAAAAATGCTGGAAAATCATATGGCATTCCACTGGGATCCCTACACATGACCCCCGCACTAATGAAGCAAATCAAGAAGTCCAAAAGATAATTGATTTGCAGACTTTAGCAAATGAACTGCCTAATCATTTTTGTGATCTGAAGGGCGTGGTTAAGTCGCATGTACCCGCAAGAAATGCACTAGAGAGGGTGGAAATACCAAAGAAAGCAGAAGGTATCCCTCATCCTGTTTAGAGGCCTGAAAGAAAAGAACAGGAAATCTGGCTCCTCAAACCCAAAGTACCTAGAGACGTCTGGAGAAAACTAGGCGAGAGGACGTACCACAACCAATCACGAAAATGCCCCAAGGAAAGAAGGGGAGCCAGTTGAGACCTGGCACTGGAAAGAAGCAGACGGAAAAGGCAATTTCAGACTTGAATCTTCCACTGCAGGAAGCCACCGAAAATAATGTGTGCGCACACATGGGCGATGAAAAGCTAAAGGAACTTGCCCCTGCGATGGGAGATAGCAGCGAAGAGTAAGTAGAAGTGCATGAAGCACCCCATGATGAAATGGCCATAAATTTTGTAATAACAGGAGAATCCCTGAATAGAGCAACAGCCAATGTCGATGCATACTTTGCAAAGAAGATTGCCTCGATCATTGATCATGATCCTGAGCCTGCATCTCTCGCAGAGTGCAAGAAAAGACTAGGTTGGGAAGAATGGAAGAAGGCAATCACTGCGGAATTAGTCTCTCTGAACAAGAGAGAGGTGTTTGGGCCCGTATGCCGCACACCTCCCCATATAAACCCTGTAGGTCACAAATGGGTCTTTGTTCGGAAGAGGAATGAAAACAACAAAGTTGTAAGGTACAAGGCAATGCTTGTAGCTCAAGGTTTCACTCAACGTCCTAGGGTTGATTATGAAGAAACCTATTCTCCGATCATGGGAGGAATTACCTTTAGATATTTGATCTCAATGGCAGTCAACTTGAAGTTGAAAATTAAGCTAATGGATGTCGTCACAGTATATTTGTATGGAAACTTGGATTCGAAGATATACATGAAAGTACCGGAACGTATTCCTATCCTGAACCAAGACAGAGCAAATAGAAACCTGTACAGTGTGAAATTGGAGAAAGCACTGTATAGGCTAAAACAGACAGGAAGAATGTGATACAATCGCTTGAGTGACTTTCTCTGCAAGAAAGGCTACACGAATAGCGAAGATTGTCCATACGTGTTTATACAGTGATCCCCGAATGGATTCTGTATAATATTCGTCTATGTAGATGACTTGAACATCATTAGGACGGATGAAGAAATTGAAGAAGCATACTCATACTTGAAGTCTGAGTTTGAAATGAAGAACTTGGGTAAAACCAAGTTTTGTTTAGGCTTGCAGCTTGAGTATGTCCAAGGAGGAATCTTAGTACACCAATCATCCTACACGCAGAAAGTGTTGGAAAGATTTGGTTTTGAAAAGGCATATCCTGTAAAGACTCCGATGGTCGGAAAGTCACTCCAAGCAGATCTAGACCCATACAGGCCTAGAGAAGAGGGGGAGGAAGTCCTGGGAGCGGAATTCTCATATCTAAGTGCAGTTGGAGTGCTCATGTACCTTGCAAGTAGCACCAGGGCGGACATTGCGTTCGCCGTGAATTTGCTAGCCCGGTATTGTGCAGAACCCACCAAAAGGCATTGGAAAGGGATCAAGGACATCTTCCATTACCTCCAAGGAAGCAAAGATTTCGGCTTGTTCTATAGAAGATACAATAAACTGAATTTGGTTGGCTACACCGATGCTGGGTACTTATCAGACCCGCATACTGGTAAGTCCCAAACTGGATATGTTTTCCTATGTGGAGGAACAGCAGTTTCCTGGAAGTTGTCTAAATAGACTCTTGTCTCGACATCGACAAACCACTCGGAAATCATTGCTTTGTATGAAGCCTCTCGTGAATGTGCATGGCTCCGAAGAATGGTTCACCACATCTAGAAGTCATGTGGCTTGAACATTAAGCAAACTCCCACGATCATTTATGAAGATAATGCAGCTTGTGTTGCTCAAGTGCAGATGGGTTACGTGAAGAGCAATCTCACGAATCATATCAACCACGAGTTCTTCTATGCTCATGAATTGTATAAGATGAACGAGATCAAGATACTGCATACTAAGTTATGTGAAAACCTTTTGACTTGTTCACTAAATCACTCCTAGCATCTACCTTTGAAAGGTGCGTTAAAGGGATTGGGATGATGAAACTTAGAGAAGTGCAGATTTCAGGGGGAGATATTTCACAAACTCCCACATAAACCTTGAACATGAGGTTTGAGTACCCAACATAAATCTCGAAGATTAGCAATTGAAGTTTGGGTGAATTGTACTCTTTTTTCTTAGCAAGTTTTTCATGAAGTTTTCTTGCATAAGGTTTTAATGAGGCAATTCGTGCAACGCAGTAAGCGTATGCTATGTACTCTCTCTCTAAGTATTTTTCCCACTGAGTTTTTCTAGAGTTTTAATGAGGCATATGCATTTCGCGGCAAAGGGCCCAAGGGGGAGTGTTGGAAAACCATGTGGCCCACGAAGCCCACGATGGCTCCTTAGCCAAAACCTAGACGACTAATATATAAGGAGTAGGGGGTCCCCCATTGTATATACAATTCAAGCAATAAAGAATTACAGAGTCGTTCCTTCTATATTATGTGTTCATCTTTCTCTCTCTCTGTTTTCCACTTCAGATCTGTTTGGGAACCCCCGGACTATTCGATAACGAGATTCCTTAACATTTAGTTGGCTTGTACTCCTTTGTTTAAGTTTATAAAATGTATTGTTTTAATGATCTTATTTACCAATATAGGACGGATTGATCCTGCAATCTTCAGAATTAGTAATGGTTGATGTGACGATGATGTCATCGGGTTGAGGATTGTAGACATTTATTCGCAGAATCTCCAATTCTCACTCCAATTGATTGAACTCGACCGATAGTCTCTCCTTAATCCTTATCAATGAGCTGTCTGCAAACAGTTTGCATTTAAGTTTTTGACGCTTTATTGCTCTGAGAGAACCTTTTGCAATCTGGAGTTGCTTTTTCTTCTGGGCGATTATCGATAAGACGATTGTTCTTGCGACATCTGTTGAAGTCTTGAGTGTAGCTAAATCAGCTTGAAGATAGATTGATTTCAATCTAGACATGAGGGAGGGATAAAATTGCTTCTGATAAACCATCAACACAAGACTAATAGAAATTTTCTTTATATCAATTGATCGATGTTATTCTTTTTGAAGATGATACATAGGATTGGATCATCGACAATGAAGATGATATTTCTGACACGCGATAACATAATTTTTTGAAGGATCAGTAATATGCATGAGACGCCTGCGTATGGGTATCATGCATTTATCAAAGTAGCTTGGATCAGTGGAGCAGAGGGATGAGACAGTTTGATTATCCATAACCACTTTTTCATAAGACCGGTCTTTGATTAGGTTGTAGATATTGAGAAAGATCTGAAGTAAAGATACACAAAGTTTAAGTTAATTAAGAGCTACAAAAATGAAGAGGGGAAAGTTACTTGATTATCTATTGTCGGAAGCTGATTGCGCAGACTGAGAACCAAATAAGGCAAAAATGAGGATTGTCTATAAAAAGGCTGGTTTGGTATTTATAAATTCATCAGCTCAAAAATTGAAGTTCTGCGGCAGAAGGTATAAAATATTGCTTGAAAAGATATTTGATTAAACCTGACATGGCATTGCTAGCATGTTCCAAGAAGCTGGTTTTCGAAAAGATCAGCTTTCGATACAAAGGAGTGGCACGTGACATTTTTGTCAAGTTTTTACCTTCACAAAATGGGAGGGTATGTATTGCCACTAGATTTGGCATGCAAAATAATCAGCAACAGTATTTTTTCACCTTCACAAAAATGGGAGGGCATGTGTTGCCACTAGATTTCGGCATGCAAAATAGTCAACAAAAGTATTTTTTTTCACCTTCACAGAAATGGGAGGGCATGTGTAGCCACTACATTTTGACATGCAAAATAGTCAGCAAAAGTATTTTTGGTAGTTAGTATATATGATTTGAATGAAAGATGGAGATTTGCCAAAAACACAAAATCAAACATTGGCCATACTAAAAAGGCCTCTAGAAGATACCGACTAAGGAAAGGTAGATGCGAGAAAGGAAATCATTAGAAGGAGATTGGAAATGATTGGATTTGAAGATGAATGTGGACTCAATCCAGGGAAAGGTTGTGCCACTATAGAGAGAGACATGAGGTACAATCCAATATTAAGTAATCTGTTTTAGGATATAAATACCTGGACTGATTAACAAGAGAAAAGTGCATAGGTCAACGTTTACTACCTTGTTGCATCTACTTTTCCTGTACCTTGGAGTTGATTATAGCTAGTGGAATCCTACCTCCATAATTTGATTTTGATCAATATTGTTTGACATCAATGTATCGATCGATTTTAGGAGTTATCTATCCCATTTTGAGATTTCGTTCCTGTTCGTTATTGCTTCGCATCGATGTTTCATTCAGATTTAGCATTCATCGACTTTGTTGATTTGCTGAAAAATCTATTTGCATGTCGTATATGTTGCCAACGAGCACTCTTCGTATGAATACGGTACTGTTGTTAGAAATTTTCCGGTGCCTACTCTTACCTATCAAATAAATTTGGGCAAAAAAGTCTTTGATTCTCGAGCACACAATATCTTATGTTGTGATTTCATCAAGTTTCCATGTCAGTGTCTTTGTGTGGATTCATTGCTATAAAAATGAAGGGTTGACTAGGGACTTCTGGTGGCAACTCCTACCTATCAGATAAATTTGAGTGAAAAAGTCTTAACGGTACAACAATATGTTTCATACAGTTTCAGGAAATTTTAAGAAAACGTTTGAAAATTTCCATATTTCAGTGAGTTTCATGTGTTTGAAAAAGTTTCCATAAATGTGCTGCACTCAACTCTGCACATGTGTGCTCTAAAACTTATTCAACTACTTGGCTAGTTCAATCTTAACAGTGAAAACTATGGTTACAATGAAATATAATGCAACTGGCAAGGCTGAACAAAAACATCGGCTGCTGCAATTTTCCGAATGGCACGAAACAGAGGATACGCGTCCATTGGAAGGAGGTGCAGAGCAACTAGAGGATAAGATGGACACTTGAACTGGAGCCAGCCATGGCAATGGTTATTTGGGAACACGGAGTCAACATTCAGCACATACCAGACCAAGAAACCGAGCGACTCTCTCTCTCTCTGGAAATATGGACACCGAGCGAATTCATGGAGCAAATCCAAACACATCATGAGATATGAAGACACAAAATTTTTTTTGAAATAATATTTTTAATGAAAAATTGCAGAAATAATATGCCGAAAAAATTGCAAATATACCTACCGTCGCCGTTTCAACTGGCGAGAGACAGTTAGTCACCGTTTCAACTCGCGACAGACTCTCTGTCACCAGTTGAAACGACGAGTAACCTTCTGTCGCCATTTGAAATGGCGACATAGAAGCTTTCAAACAAGCTCAGCAAAGAGGAGAGGGGAGGAGGAGGAGAAAAGAAACCGGCAGTGCTAATATTTTGTATAAAAATGATTACAAGTATGGAACTATGCACTAAAATTTTTGTATCAAGCAGAGATGTGTAGCTGAGATATGGGTCGCAAACACAAAAAAATTATCAGTATTTCATATGGGACAAGTTGAAAAGCAAACCAATTACAACCTTCAACCTAAAAGAGAAATCTGGACAGCATTTTATGACCTGAGATGGAATTTAGTATCATATGAAATCTATTTTGAAAGACTAAAATGTATCAGTATAACCAAAGAACAAGAATAACTAGAGCATAACAAGTAGTAGAGCTAAATTTGAATTTTTTTAAATAATAATGTGATGTGACATCCATTGATGTTGTTCTTGCAATTGGTACAGTCGTTGCATCTATAAAGTTCGAAAAAAAACGAAATGAATGAAACATAGCATTTCATAATAAAGGGGGATTACATGGCGCATACAGCTGGGATGGTACAAATGGCGACACAAAGCAGCCATGAACATGGACAAAAGTACGATACTAGTGTGCCTTTTGGAATTGTATAAGGGCGAGATAGAGTACGCTTTAAGGGGGGAGAACATTAAGGTTCGAATGGGTAACCATAAGAAACCAACATAGAGTGTTGATCGTCAAGACTGCATGGACAGGACTGCTGGTCGGGTAGTGGCAAGCATAGCTACAGCTGGCAATGTCGTAGTAGCAGTAAGTGTGGTAGTCGCTGCCGAAGTGGATAACCTCCTCATTGTTCCTCTCCCTAAGTCTCTGACGACGTAGGTCGTCATTCTGGATCTGGAGCTCCAAGTTCTGCCTGCAGAGCTGTTCGTTCTCCTTCTTAACCTCCGTGAGGTCCTCTTCCATTTCATCGAGGTGATACAATAATTTATGGATGTAGCATTGGGTATGTATGGGATACGGTGGGTCCACCCACTCAGTGAATTCGCAATCTGCAGTCTGCAAGGAAGAGTATGTGTCATATAGCGAGACATGAGCTGAATGGTAAGTAAGAGTTGTAGCGATTACCATGAACGCGGGGTTGGGATCCGATGCATCAGAAACTTGCACAACGGCATCGAGGTCGTGCTTGCATTTCGGCCAGTTCAGGGAGCGAAGTGGTTGACCTTCGTAGATTGGATGTTGGAGGCTGTATGTGTCCCTTGTTCAATGGGGGATCAGGGTCTAGCGGACTGTAGATTGTAGTATCCTCTAGCTCACGGTCGTAGCCTCGAAACCATGAAGGGTCAGGGTCTCGAGGTGATTTCTGACCTAGTATTTCCCGTCTATCCCTCCCACAGCTTGAGCTTCCTTCTCTGTCTGTCATTGCAATGGAGTGGAGGTTGGGGTAGGGAAGAAGCTGCTTGGGTGACGGGTGGTTTTATACGTCACTTTGGTATGAAAAAGCGGGTTGCAGTGTGTTGTTGTTTCGGTCTGAGAAAGCGGTGGGCTGCAGCATATTATCACTTCACTCAGAGATAGGCAGTGTGTTGTCCGTCGGTTTGAGATGGGCAGTGTTTTGTCACTTCGTGGTGTGCAGATTGTTGTCAAATCGCACTGAGAAAGCTGATGTGTGCGTTATCCAATCGTCCTAACATAGTTGATGGTATTATGGACAAAACTAATATTTTGTAGTTAAGCAAGCAAAAGATCATATATGTGTAGTACATAACCTTTGAAAGCAAAAGAATATATCAGAATGGTACATAAATTAAGAAAGTAAAACACAATATCCGATTAGTACATCAGGTATGAAAGATAAAACAAGCTGGCGCCCCTGCACGGTGCGACCCCTTGTGTGGTCCCAGGATTCCTTCGTCGCTGCACATGTACGGATGGATATGTGAGCTGGTTAGAGGCATGTTCACGAGTTCTCCTAGCAGACCGTACTAGTGCTGTCGGAGTAGCGAAAGGGCCTGAGATGGCTGAGTCGGTCCGGACGCATTGGTGAGCTGCGATGGACCAAGGACCACACCCGGCAACTGCTGGTCGGGGTCCACCAACCAGTCCAAGTTGGCTTCATCGAGGGGAGTGAAGTCGCCTGAGTGGCTCGCGCTCTACTCAGGTGCTTCATCGATTGCAGCTGACAAACTTTTCATGTTAGTAAACCACATAATGTGAAAGAACATAATAGCGAAAAGGAGAGCATGCGGTGTACCTAGAGTCATGTGGACATACGACGCTGAACGCTACTAATTGGAGCCCTCTAGCACGCTCGGAGGAGGGGCCGCCTATTTGTACGATGTCCCAGTTGTGGCCTGCGACGCGTGTCAACCCCGTATAGCTGAGGCACGCCCGTGAACCTATACAACGTCGTCGTCCCTAAGCCTCATGCAGGACGTGTGAGCGGTCTTTTCGCGTACACGCTGCAACGCCCCTCTCAGGAAGTCCATCGTGACCTCCAGCCTGTCCCCCTAGCCAACTCTGACTAGCAGTGCATCTAGCTCCTCCGTAGCCTCCCTGGTAAAGTCACACTACGTATGCATTGAAAGGCAAGTTAGTTGTTACAATTGTAGTAACGATCGAGCTCGCGTACTAGATCATGTGCTTATTGATGGTGTCCTCGTGGGAGGAGCAGAACAAGACCTAGCCAAACAGCCATAGCAGGTACTCCTCGAAGTGGCGACTGACAACGTACTCCCCTGCTCCATCTACCATCCTCTTGGGCTGTAGAATGTAATGGTTAGTTTAACAACTAAAAGAGAAAGCGAAATAAAATTTAGACAAAGTAAAACACACTTACGTATAATTGTACCAGCCACTTCTGTGTTGAACCTGCGCATAAGTGAAAGGTGTGTACCCCACTCAGCGGATAACACGTCAGCGAACCGGGCTAGGAGCTCCGTCCGCCACTCCGTCTGGACGTTGTCAGGCACCACTGCATCCCAAGTGCAAAGTAGGTCCAGTAGGTAGCTGACGTCCTCCAGTTTCGGCGCCATCTCACCGCTCAGGAGATGAAACGTGTGCATCTTCGGTCGCCAGTGATCTACCAGAGCGGTAAGCAAGCTCCTATCATACGAGAACCTCCTGGAGGCACCACGCTTGTCCTGCGCATCGACAACAGTCGCCTCCACCATACGTGCTACAGGCAGTAACCCTGTCGCTCTCAGCCTGCAAGAAAACATTGTAAGAACAATTGCTCCACATGTACAAGACATCGTAAGGCAACTATGGGAATAGTACACTAACTTGGGAATCCACCGCAGGTCGATCTGCCATGCTCTCATGGGGGGTCCGCAAGTATAGGGCAGAAAGCTCTAATGGCGGCTCCCCATCTAGAGGTGGGAAGGTGGCTAAGCAGCTCCAGTGAGTCGCGTCTATACTGGGTCAAGCAACTCGTACACGTGAACATCTGCCAAACCAGCAATTCAATAAAACAATGTTAGTACGAATTCAAATACACAAAGAAACTGAATACAATAATTACAAATGGAATTTGAGTACAACAACAAGACGTACAAATTCGAATACATGAACTACCCAACTAGTACACCTATGTCCATACATGCATTATACATACGAATTCGATACAAATTAAATGCACATCCTATGTCCATATATGCATTACACATACAAATTCGATATATTACATTGACATGTGACTAAAGTACAGCAATTTCATATGCATTGTCCATACAATAATTTCAAGGCCTCTGAACCGTCGGGCAATACTTGAAAGTGTGCCCCATCTCCTTATAAACTGAATATTTCTTCACACGACGCCCACTTTCTGCAGCATCCATGTCGTTCCTTATACGCCTTATCTGCCGCTACCCTACACCCTTCAGCTTGCTCATATCAGGAACCCACTATGTATCCTCTCATCTCTGATGCTCCGTGAACAAACCCACCACTTGAAAACCGTAAATTTCTCCGCTCCAAGTTGCCGTCACCACTTCTTTATTGAAGAATTATGACAAGAATATACCCAGATCCACACGGATTGTTGAGCAGGCAGCCATGACGTGTGAGCATGGCCTGTGTAATAAACGAGGCTTGTTGCAACTGCAGACACATATTTGCCTACGTAGGATGTATTCGTTAGCAACTTTTCGCTGATTTGTCCCACGACCAGCTTTCTCTTTACACAGTACCTCGAACGAAGTTCCCTCGTGCCCATCTTCAATGCTCTATGCATCTCCCCCTTCTTGCCCTTCTCCTCCATGTATGTACTAATCATCTCAGAGTATTTCACATCAGGATTACTCATGCGGGGGAACGCCCTAGCATGGAGATCCACAAAATACTTCGCAATACCACGAAGAACACCCTCCACTATAGCAACCAAGGGAAGGGGTCTCAGGCCTCGTATGATCCAATTGTAAACCTCAGCCAAGTTTGTCATCATTACCTCACACCGGGTACCATCGGTGTCATAAAGTAGTGCCCATTTTTTCCTAATCTCATGCTCTATCTATTCGAAGAAGCATTTCGTGACCCTTTCGTTCCTTCGGACCAAGTGCTGAGGGTCCGTGGGTATCCCTTCGAGCGCTACTAAGGTCTTCTCTCTTCCAGGCATTGCCCTCTTTGCTGCCTCTGTTGTTTGCGTTGATGTCAGCTAATCCAACTTCTTCCACAATGCATCAAACTTTCTCTATTGGTTCTGGTCGCACAACCTCTTAAAAAGCTTCGTAAGCTCCTTGTTCCTGAACTGCTTATAGAAGTTGAGACCCATGTGTTGTTTGCACCACCTACTTCGCAGATCAGGCCATGGATGCGTTTCTTCTGCACCTTACTGCAACTGCACGACCGCCTTCAACAGCCTGGGATGCCACGACATCGGCTTTCACGTTCCTTAGAAACCACAGCCAGCTTATTGTGTTCTTGCCCTCCACGAATGTGAGCACTACAGGAAGAACCAGTTGTTTCCATCTATTTCTATGGCAGTCAATATATAGCCTTAATACTTTCAGTCAAAATTGTCCCGTCCACACATAACAACAGACAACAATATCTGAACGCGTTGACGCATGCACTGATATCAAAGAATGCCCGCTTGAGTACCATCTTTCCAGAGAAGCGCTATGAGGGTTGCTCAAAAATATCAATATAAGTTCCAGTATTCCTTTCCTTGATCACCTCAAGCATACATGGCAGGTTCTGATAGGAGTTTTCGTACGTACCAAACCTTATTTTCAGAGCCTTTTGCTTTACTCTTCATACCTTGGCATAACTTATGGTGTACTAGAACATGTGCTCTATTGCAAGAATGATGCCACGTGGCTCTAAATCTAGGTTACTCACAATCTCTCCGTACATTGTATTCGCAACAAAGTCTAAAGATATGTTTCTATGCGATTAAGTAGACTCCGTCAGCATGATGTGTGTGGGACGACTATAAAACACTTCCAAATGGTATCCCACTTAGGTTGGTACGCATGCACACGCCATAGTCAATCCTCTATCTGGCATCTGACATCATATACTAGCTGATCTGACTTCGCAACCTTAAAAGTTCTATGCAGCGAAACTGCCCATGCTATCACTGCTTCCTGAACCTCAAACTTATTCTTGTAAATCGCACTTTGGCTCACCTTGTTTCGATCGGACTGCTATGTAAAATGTTCACCCTTGTTGACCACTAATCTATCGAACTGTCACTCATCCCACTCCACAGGGAAATGCTCTTTATCATCTTCGTCATTACTCAAAGCCTTGTAGTCCTAGCTCTCTGCCTCCATCACTTGAACCAACGATTCAATATATTCTCTCTCGTCTGTCACACCCATTGGTACATGCATATATGCTAACATCAACTTCCTCACCTTGTACACCCTCATAACTCGAGCTAACATCCTGCCTCACTAAGCATTCTCCGATTCAGCTGCTCTCCCCAACTTTCTCCAGTTCATCACCAACAACATCCTCTTGCGTCACATGGCCGGCATTGGCTTTCTGAAATGCTTATACCAACAACACTAATGACCAACCTTTCTCAATCCACAATCTTACATACGAGCTCTAAGACTTTGGCCCCTTCAGTCACGTCACTTGGAAAATGACTAAGTTTCACCCCTTGTGAAGTCTGAGTCTATGCAACTGACCATCAATAGGTCGAGAGAAAGATTAGAACAGTCAATCCAAACACACAACTATCAACAAAGTAGACGGAAAAGATCTGGATCTTTAAGGATTCATAACCCTAGTAAAGTCTGAGTTTGTGCAACTGACCTCCTAAAACAAACACTTAATCATTAAACGGCATAAGCCAAGACATCACCTGTGGTGCTGGGTAGATAACGAAGAACATATAACATGGATTTTTGACATGCTCCACATGAAACAAAAAATTTGATAAATTGCCTACTAAAACTCCATAACATAGTTTAAACTGCTTCTACAAAAATATCAATATTAAGAAAAAAGTCTCGTGCCATCAATGCAGTATAAATTGCATTAGACCCCTCATATCGAGCAAAAACAATAAAACAACATTGTAGTATCCACGTAAAAACAAACTCTTCTTGCGCTTTAACCTTCATCTCAAATAGATATTGGAGGAAAACCTTCACAAGGAAAACTCTGAAGAGTATAATGCTACCATCAGGGTGTCGTCAAATTTTAAATTAACGTTGCCAAAACCTCCATAATGGTTAACGTATCCAAACGGTGAATAAAACACCAAATTAACGGTGATAAAACACTAAAGTCCAATTAACAGTAATAAAACACCAAATTCAGTTGTCTCCTCAACTGACACTATTTTTCCCCTCCAAAGTAGATGATGAAACATCAAAAAACCGACGATGAAACGTCGACTAAATTGCCAATGAATAATAGACATGAAATGTTGAAGAAAATGCCAAGAATCCGCCAATGATAAATCGATGACGAAACATCAAATAAATCTCTAATGATAAATTCCACCTGAATTACAATAAAACCCATCAACAATAGGAATTGTGCAGGAATACCGCCAATAATAAGCACCAAAAATAAGCATGACAACTAAAATTGCGTATAAAATATCTCCAATAATATGCTTGAAAACATGAAAGCGATTGAAATATGGATGTGGGCCCATAGCAAAATCGCTTAATTAAGGAGCTGAGTAAGCCGTGCTGAAAAACATCCAAGAGCTGAGAATCGTGAGAGACGAGCCGACACGTGAGCTAAACAAAACCGAGCCGGGATAAAAAATGGATGAAATTCACTTGTGGGATCTATTTGAAGTTCGGGAGAACTTTCGCACCCAAGTAATACCGAGCTAAAGGTGGGCGTCATGCCATCTTAATTTGGCTCAAAGACGCCCCATAGTAATCGGGCTTAAATCGTGCGGGCCGCGATCCACAGTTCGCCAGAATGGCTCGCTCGCTTCGCCGAGCCAGTGCAAGGCCCATTTGCACTTCGGGCCTGCTTTGTGTCGTGCTGGCCTAGGCCCGACCCATTTATACTATTGCGATGAGAGAAAAGGACCAGGAGACGCACGAAGTTGCTTGCAGTAGCGTGGAGAGAAAGAGAGAGAGAAAGAGCAGTTCATGCATGCAGTGTGTGGCCTCAACTTTTTACATACACGTCCAGGCAACGCAAGGACCGGAACAAAGCATGCAAAAGAAGCTTAAGCTTAGGCCAAATGCATGAGACCAACATCATTGATCGTTTATAGGAGAGAATAATGGTCTCAGATGATTAGATCAGTAGTAATAGGCATCTTGTGTGGATATTAGTATTGCTGAAAATGGACACAATTATTGAAAAAAAGTAAATTTTATTCAATCTTGAATATGTACAGAGTTACTGCCTCGTTAAAAACCTTACAACCCAGTGTGGGGTACCCCCGATAAGGAAAAGAGTACAGTAACTATATATATATACATAGACTACCTGAGGCTGAGATTGTCAAAGTCAGCTACCACGTCCGTGATCTCCGGATCTTTGGGCTAATATTGTGTCCTGTCTCTCCGTTAAAATTATCTTTATTTCAATCACGCGTCATATCGGTTGTTGGCGATTTCATAAACTTACTCAGACGAACGTTGTTACGTTGCGCTGGACGGCTGGAATCTCTTCCCCATCTCTCTTTCCTCTCTCTCTCTTCTCTCTTTTCCTCATTTCCTGTGCCTGGCTTCCTATTCTCGCGCCTCTCTATCTTCTCTCTCTCCCCTCTCAAAGTCTCAAACGAACGGTGCTCTGAAATCTCTTTCTCCCCTCTCTCTCTTCTATTTTTTCTCGCACCCCTCTCTCTTCTCTCTTTTCCCATGCCCCTCTCTCTTTTCTCTCTCCCGTGCCCTTCTCTCTTTTCTCTCTCCTATAGGCCGTAGCCAGACCCCTCCCCCTCGAGTCCTCCGCCTCCCTCCACTACCTCCCTCCATGCCCTCCCTCCACCGCCTCCCTTGCACGACTCCCTCCACTGCCTCGCTCCATGCCCTCCCCCTACCACGGTAAGGTAGGTTCAGCAAGTGACAGAAGCTGATGCGACAAGGGAGGCGAGCGGCCACGGCATGGGCAGCGAGGGAGGCCAGCGGTCGTAGGGGTGAGCTAGGCCAGGGGAGGGGACCGGTCGCGGGGCGAGCGAGGCGAGGGAGGTGAGCGGCCGCGGGGGCGAACAAGGCGAGGGAGGCGGGCGACCACGGGAGGCGAGGGAGGTGAGCGGTCACAACAATGGTGGCGAGGGAGGCGAGCCAACGCGGAGGTGAGCGATGCAAGGTGGCCGTTGCGTCGGTAGTGAGGCAAGGCGACCTCGCGGCGCGTTGGGCGAGTCGGTGGCTGCAATGCAGTGAGGTGGCCATAGCATCGAGTCGAGGCGACCGTAGCGCGGAAGGCCAATGCCGCTCCTCTCCGGCTCTCCCCATGACCTGCCTGGCCACCACCCTACCACGGGCTGTCAGCACTGTGGGATGGGCCATGGTGGCACGGCAACACAGCGGGAGGGGCCACGGTGGCACAGCGTCACACGCAAGAGGGGCCACTGAAAGCATCTAGGCCCCTCAATTCGATTTGGTTTTGGTAATTAATGACAATCGTGATTGAAGGACTAATAATTTATTTTAGGAATATTGAAAATATGTTGGTAATAAGTTTGACAATCGTGGAAGCATGAAAATGGCAAAAGAGAAGATTAACGCATCGAGCTAAATGACAAAGGTATAAATTTAAGAACCTTTTCATAGCTTTTGCCAATCTCGGAGTTTTAGAGAAAAGATTGGATTGCTAGAATTAGTGCCGTACTATTAAGAAGGGTCTTGGCGATTACCTTGATGTCATTAAGTGTTTAAAGGCTCAATTTTTATGCTCACACGAAGTCATGTGTATGATCACATTTTTAATCCTATTGAAAATCATTTAAATGTTGAAAGTGTCTCTGGGAGGACAGTGCTACCGGCCATGGTAGCCCAGTGCTACCGATCGAGCGGTAGAACCTGCCCCAGGGTGGTGTGTAAAAACCCGATAGGGTATTTTTGAACGGCCCAGTAGTACGGTGATACCGGCCAAGTAGGCCCAGTGCTACCGGCCGAGCGGTAGCACCGGCCTCATGCCCGGTGTAGAAATTCCGGAGAGCTTCCTTTCGGGCAGAGCAAAAATAAAAGGGCCCAGTGCTACTGGTCCTGTTGGGTGGTAGAACCGGACCCTCTGTGTAACGAGCTGTGATAGTACAATTATTGCACTGATCCGACCGTTGAGTTGGAACCCGGTGCTACCGGCCCTACATGGGAGGTAGCATCGAAAAACCTGAATTTTTATATGTTTTTTGCTCCAACGATTGAATTTGTTGGTGGGGATTATAAATACCCTCTACCTGCATTCTAGAGCAACTCTTGGACCTCATTTATCATACTTGAGCTCTAGCAAGTCTCCAACTCATTCTTGTGCATTAAATTCTCATTTTGAGAGAGTTAGAAACAATTCAAGTGTTGCATTTAGTATTGAGCCTTTAGACACTTGATTCAACCTTAAGTAAACGTCAAGACTTGTTACTCTTGGAGGTTGCTACCTCCTAGACAGCTTGGAGGCGATTGTGTGCGGTGAGCTTCTCGACGAAGGTTATTCGAAACCCCGAAAAGCTTGTGAAGGCTGGAGTTTGCCTACCCGGAGTGGGGAAGAACTACCAAGTGATCGAGGGAGGCTTGTGTGATTGGAGCCGGCTTGAAGTTGATCAAGCTTTCTCAACATGAATTATGGGAGATTGGCAAGTCTCTGAGACCATGAGATAAATTCTTGTGTCACTCTATTTTTGTGGTTTGATTTTCTCATTCTTGTGTGCAATTTACATTCCTAGCTATTTAGTGCTTTGATCTTGTGCTTAGGTTTGTATTATTGCTTAAAATAGTTTATCCGTGCACTTAGTAAAACATAGAGAATTTAGGCTTTAATTGTCAAAAATTGTAATTCTTAGTTAGAATTCTATTTATTGCAATTAGAGCCGAAGAATTTTTAAAACCTCCTATTCACCCCTCTAGTCAGTTATCCTTCATCCTATAGCCACGACGGCACGGCGGGAGGGGCTGAGGTGACCACGGGCACTTGCCTCCCTTGGCCTCACATCGTCGCGAGCCGCCGCCCTCTTCCTCACAACACGCGGCGAGCACAATGGGCACAGGTAGGGGTGCAATCGGATCGGATAATTTTTGACCGACCGACTGACCGGATGTGTTCGGATCGGATTCGGATAGTTCTCGGATTTGGAATCGGTTTCGGATATATTTTTTCGGATTCGGATTCGGGAGATCGCTATCCGTTGGATCGGGATATTCCGAACCTATTTTCAGATATATCCGGATAATGTAAATCGGATATCCGTTAAACCGGTTAGTTTCTCTGGTCTCAATTCTCTAGTCTCCAGTAGACTCTCTCGACGGCCTGACCCTGAGCGCCGAGCCGCCTAGCCCTGAGTCCCGCCGCTGCCTCCCTCCGCCCGTACTGCGGTCGGCAGCGCCAGCGACTGCGCTGTGTGCCTTCTAGAGTTTGTCGACGGCGACGAGCTCCATGCACTGCCGCTCTGCGTGCACGCCTTTCAAGCCGAGTGCATCGATGTCTGGCTTTGTGCGCACGCCTCCTACCCGCTCTATTGCGCCGCCATCGCGTGCACGCCCCCTGTGGCCTCCCCGCCCCGCGTTGCCCGCCGTGTGAGCCCGAGCCTCGACTACATCTTCTTCTTCCACTCCGTGCCCCCTCCCCCACCCGACCCCGCCGCCTTATCGAAGATCACGCCGAACAAACCGGACCAGGTCAGCCCGAGGGACTTCCTCCTCAAGCGGTCCTGCTCCTTCAGCTTTGGGCGGAACCTCGCCGTGGAGGCCACGTTCACGACCTCCCCACCCTGGCACTACCGCCTGGGCATCACGGCCGCCGACGGCAGCGGCGGGGCCCACAGCTGTATCTTCTGGAGCAAGTGCTGGTTGTCCCCGTTCGGCGGCGGGTGCGGGGGCTCCACCGCCCCCCGCGTCTTCTCCTTCCGCTTGTGCTTACTTCTGCTCTCATCTAGTTTGCAGCCGGAGTCGCTGTTCTTTCTAAGCATCTAGCCCAATTAGTCGTCGTTCCTAGGCTTTAGATGTAAAAGTAGTCGCATCTCGTTGAGCGGCCCAACAGAGAAGGATAATGTCTGCATCCAGGAGATTGAAAAGGTAGGAATTTGGATTGCTAATGCATCAGCAAGTTTTCAATTTCTGGTTCTATCATCTGTGCAACATGTTAAATGGTGTTGTGCTTTTCATTTTCACCAGTGTCTTGCTGATGCTGGTCTGTATGAAACCGTTGTTGTTGTTCTTACGATGATTATATGGAATATGATTAGAATATAGGAGAGAGAAAATAAAGTGTTTAATATAAAGAGTGTTGTTAGAGAGAGGAAATACGGAGAGGTATTTTTTTGAGAGTTCTCTAAATAAGTCTTTTGGAGAGTGCTTTTGAAGTTGCTCTAATGGCTTCAGGATGTGAACAGCTTATACGAGCGCAAAGGACCAAGAGCATTGGTTTCTTTGACTAGATTTTACATCGTGTGCTATACTGCTATGTCCGCCGTTGTTATATTGTAATAGTGCGCTCTAAATTATTCATTCAAAAGTTTATAAGTTGTATTTCTTTTTGGTATGTAGATCAAAAAGATATTAAAAATAACTAGATTGACTCTAATTATTATTACTAAGCACTATATTCAATGCATGTATGTATCTATTTTCGTGCGATATTCGATAAAAATTATCCGATACCGTATCGATTTCGCTCCGTATTCGATTCGAATCTGCGACCGATATTATCCACGCCGTATTCGTATCCGGGACTATCCGAATCCGATAAAAAATATGGTTTAGAATATGAAAAGAACGATACCCGACCGAATCCGAACCGATTGCACCTCTAGGCATAAGGGCCAGCGGGCATGGTGCGCATGACACGCGTGGTAGGCACGTGGCCACGGCACGTGCGGCGTCCTCAACACTCTACAGGTAACCCTCCAGGCCCCCACTCCTCGACGTGCACGTGCAGTCGAGAGATTTTGGCACAGGCGATTAGCGCTGGCCGCTGGGAGGTAGAGCCCAAGTTCAGTGGAGTGTCCATGGTTTAGCTAGCTTGTCCGACCGTGATCGGTGTGCCCTGCCATGGGTCGCGGCAGTGGCGCCATGCCTGCATGCCACCGCCGTGCCATGTCGGCACGGACTCGGTCCAAACTATTGTGCCACCTATCGTGCCCGGTTTCTGGGCCAAGCACAACCCGAGTTACGGTGCCATGTCGGCACGGCACGGCACACAACTTGCTGAGCCGTGCCCGCCGTGCCTCGGATCAGCCCAAAAAAGCCCGACCCGAGTGCCCACCTCTACCGAGCACACACATGACTTTCTCAATTTGCTGTGCAAGCTCACAGGTGGGAGCAAGGACCAAGGCCTGCCACTCGACCAAACCATAGTCAAGCTCACGGGTGAGAAGCGTTTGGAGTCCAATGGGCTTGTTTGGTACTTCTCCACAGGAGGCACGGGGATCCAGCAGAGGCGATGGTGGTCAGCGTCGAAGCCTGGGGAGCGGTCGGGCTTGGCGAGCCAGCGAACTGGCACAGGCGGCCGGCGCGAGGAGTCGGCCTGGAGGCCAACACGAGGAAGGTGGCTTGCATGCAAGCCGTGACGTGGGCACTGAGGCTGGCGCGGAGGAGCCAAGCGGCGTCGAAGTGTGGGGTCAGCGCGGATGGGCGTGAAGGCCGGTCAAGCACCAAGGCAGGCACCGACGTGAATGTGCGGACCAGGGCAGCTGAGATAGAGGCTGGCAAGGTGGCCAAGAGAATCGCTGGAGGTGACGAAGGCTGCTGGGACCCGAATTCACCAATTTGGACTCACTGTGTTTATCGCACTAGTCTTTGGATCAACATTAGTGCACACAACTCAATATTGGTAAATATCACATCATACACAATGATATTAATAATAAGACTTCATTTATTGATATAACTAAGTGTATGATCTTATGACTAACTTGTATTATTAAGCCACACAGAGCTAGACTGAAGATAAAACTAAGACATATGCAGCGAAAAGTAGAAGACATAGACTACCCATCAGTTTACTACCGGCAACTGACTAGACTCGAATCCTAATGACACGTGTCCTCCTGGAACTCCTCCAACAAAGGTGTAAACTCCTCAACTGTTGATTGTGGTTGTTGGCAAGGGTGAGTACTTAAAGCACTCAATAAGTTGTGCACAGAATGCAATTCTATGTAACTATATGCAAAGCTTATTCCAAAGGAAAAGACTAACATGACTATTTTGTAATAAAGCAGCATTTACGAACAAGAAGATAATAGATTGTAAAGACAGTAAAACAAATAATAGTAGATAATAATTTCAGCATTTCTCAAGTATACCAAGTTTCCTAAGTCAAGTTCTATCCTTCTATATGGCAACCTGCCATCCCAACCAAGTTGTCATTTAATTAAACTAACCCTTGACTATAATTTCCGAACTATGCTCAACACCGCGATCACGGCTATCTGAATAGATTTACACTCTGTAGAGGTTATGCACTTCTCCCACATGGTACAACCATACACCACAAAGGTGAGTGATTATAACAAAGCCTTTACAATCCACTGTCTTAACCGAATACTATTCGCTAAGGTTTCAACACTGGTGGGTCTGATTACCACATTTAGGGCCTCCCTCTTGCGCCATATGAGTTGATCCATAAGTCAGGACTCATACCACCAGTGATAGTACCAAGATAAGACATTACAAATTAATCAGCTAGGTTGTCCTATACCAGACATGTTGTTGCATGATTGACTTAGGTCAAAGGCTTGCAAGGTTAAGTCCTTAAGATGATCGAGGCAAGATCTCCACATACCCTTTGCCATACGGCCCACCTTGGCACACTTGCCCCTTACCACTTACCCCAATCTAAGTGATTACCACCCCGGTTGATTACCAAGCACCACGTACCATCAACAATTCAACATCGTTGCATGACAACCCTCATTACAACAACTCAATCCCATCATGTGACCACACATGACACACAAGTTCATTAACATGTTCCATATTCCATTAGTCAAGATTAAACATTGATGATTCAAGTATGAACAATTTCACCAGGACAAGAAGTAGCATGACTAGACTTTTGATAAGGGAACTGATGAATTTTTGCTTGTTGGCCAACTTCACGAACAGAAAATTCTTTATTTGGACTCTCTAGACAACTAGACTCAAAAATGGTATGAATGATTGCTGATGCAGGATGCCCAAGCCTCCTATGTCATTGCTCCTTGGTGGATCTGGCCGTAGAGAGAGAAGATCGTGTCTTTTATGCATGATGAAGGGGATACAATCCTCCCTTGGTCTTGCTGTGAAGAAGCACTTTCATCATGGCACGATCCTTAACAAGAAAATAGGTTGGATGGAACTTAAAAAAGACATTATTGTCAAAAGCAAATTTCCAACCTGAGAGGAGGTGCTTGCTAATATCAGGAACATGGAGAATATTTTTCAAGTGCAATGGAGAACCAAAACTGCCAGCAATAATTAATGACCAATATGAGAGATGGACAAACCTTGCAATCTATACTTGATCTCCTTTTCTGTAGTGCTCTTTGGTGGTTAGCCGATCCAAATCACTGGTCAGATGATCAGTGGCGCCGGTATCAACGTACCAATTTTGATCGACTTTGTAGGAAGTTGCAGCAACAGAGGCATACTGATTTCGAACCCCAGATTGATAGGAGTTATTGAATCGGTGATAGTAGCATAAAACGTCATGCCCAACCTTGCCACAGACTTGGCAAGTTGAGCATGACCCACTGTTGTTTGATCTCCCTCTAAAATTGTAACTTTGGCCGCGTCCTTGCTTCTGAAAACCACGTCCACCTCCTCCATGATTGTCTTAACATACTGCATTGTTTGCAGAGGAACCGATCTGCTGACCGATTTTATTGTGCTCCTGCCGCAGCTCATAGTTGATGAGATGAGCATACAACTCGTTCATCTTGATTGGTTTTGACCGAGTTGAAACAGAAGTGACCACAAAATCATAATCGGGGCCTAAACCAGTGAGGATGTAAGATACAATCTCTTCCTCATGCATTGGATGACCTGCAGATGCAAGCTGATCAGCCAACCCCTTCATCTTTTGGAAGTAGGCAGCCATTGTCATACTCTTCTTCAGCTTCGCTAGCTGAATCCTAATTTGCATTGTTCTTCGTTTGGTATATGAGGCAAACATGTCCTCCAGTGCTGTCCACATGGCAGACGATGTGGAGAGAAAGAGCACCTGCCCAAGGACTTCCTCAGTCAAAGACGAGAGTAGTGCTCTTAGCACCAATTGATCGTGCTAAAACCATAAAAGGTAAGCACAGTTCTAAACTTGGTGGATTTCACCTTTAAAGTTCTCGCAATGAATCGAGGTGGCTCCTCTACCGATCAATCAACAAAACCAATCAAATTATGGCTGCGCAGGCATGGAATAATATGAGCTTTCCAGAGTAGATGGTTTTCTAGGTTGAGTTTGACCGTGATGAAGCGGCCAAAGGAAGGTGGCGCAAACGGTGATGAGGAGGCAGCAGATTGTGTGGAAGAAAGGGATGGACTATATGTTGTCGAAGAGGAGCTTGAGGTGTTCATCATTATGAGCGCCAAGCTCTGATACCATGAAAAGTTAGGAGGTTTGCGGCAAGATACCCTCCTAGGATTGTATTGTATTTATAGATTGAATACACACGGTTAAACAACCGGGGTACACTTTGTTCAGATTACAGTAGAAAAGATCAGAGATAAACACAATGACAACAACTTTATGTGCTACAGTGCTGATTATTTATTACTGAACAACTGAACTTTAATATCTGTTTTAACAGAGAACCCACTATGGCCTGTTCAAGCGTCGAAACGGAGTTCCGAGCTATCACGAATGCCGTCACCGAATGCTGTTGGCTTCATCAACCCCTCACCGAATATCATCTATTGTGATAACGTTTCTGCCATCTACAAGTCTACGAATCCTGTGCACCATCGACGAACCAAACACATCAAGGTCGATATCCATTTTGTTCGAGAGAGTCGTACTAGGAGAGCTCTATGTTCTGCATGTTCCGGATGACCAAAAATTCGCAGATGTGATGACAAAAGGGTTGCCAACATGTAGATCCAATCTGGGCATCACACCAGGAGACGCACGTACTGTGGCGGGTGTTAGGCGGAGGCAAATTGAAATTGAGTAAATTTGGATTTCAGTATACAGCTCGAGTTGCAAAATCTAAGACGTGTGATGTTAATGACCAAACCCGAGTTAATTGAAGAATTGAGTCTAAAAACAATATTCTTAATAGCAGCAGATGTCTTCTGACCAGTAATTTATCATATCTCTGTAGTATATATTATCACAAGAAAATCAGGCAAGATCACAAGAACTGCGAAGCAGCGCGGTGGCGGACGAGTCTGAAGAATGCGTGGTGCCCGTAGTCGTCTACTAGTGAAGGATACCACCAGGGTTGTCAATCGACAAAACACGGTAAGCCTCACAGGCTATTTTGAGATTTGGCGCGTTATTGTACATCTGCGGGGGAAGCGCCGGCAGCGGCTGGTCCACAGACTGTAGGACGTGCATCGCCTGCGCGACGGACGGCCGCTGGCTCCGGTCCGGGTGCGCGCACCAGAGCCCGACGACCAACTCGGGGTCTATGTACCCCGCGGTTCCCGCAACGACTTGTGTTGTCCGCGACCCGGTTCCGTGCTCGATGAGCCTCGCCAAACCGAAGTCAGCTAGCTTGGTGTCGTAGGATGAGTCGAGCAGTATGTTGCTTGGTTTGATGTCACCGTGCACGACGCACTGATGACAGTCCGCATGGAGATATTGTAGTGCACGTCCTAGGCCAACCATGATCTTGTACCTATAATCCCAAACGAGTTAGTGATCTTTATAAAGTTTTTGAATCTTGAAGCAAAACAGTTAGCATTTGTCGAGGGCGGATTTGGCAAAACAATATCTAAACAAAACAAGATTGAAGGCCAAGCACCGCTTTAACTTGATGTAAACGCGCTCATAAAGTCCAAATGTAGCCCAAATCAACAACCAAAATCAAGGCCTCCAGTGACAAACTAATCTACTGTAAGTTTTTTCTTAGTTTTCTCGAATCTCACAATGATTTGGTATGACCAATGATGCATGTTAAACCTATCTGAAAAAGAAAAATATACGAGAAATTGTCAAAAAAAAGAAAAAAGATAGCTAATCCAGAATTTATAGATGTGTAATCTTGACACATTTAAGCCTTGTTTGTTTGGTTTTTTCACCAGCTTAAAGCCAATGGGTGACTTTTAATCTAGGTATTTTCAAAAGCTATATAACTAAAAGCTAAAAGTCACTGAAGAGTTGTTTTTTTTGGCTTATTTAGGGTTAGTTTTAGACTAATACCACTGAAGTTGTGATAAAATTACCCACTTTTACCACGTATAAAAGTTGTTTGTTTTTAAACTATTTAAGCAAAAAACTGTTCTTAAGCTATAAACTAAAAAAATCAACCTTAAACATAACAGGATAAGAAAGACTCTTTTTGCGGGCAGGATAAGAAAGACTAGTCAACAACAAAAACAACTCTAGTTACTGGGACTCTGGGAGTCAAATTTGAGTTTTGAAAAACTTACGAGTATATGTGGCTAGGAGAAGGCATTGCACGGAGCAAGCAATCCATCTAGTTTCTATTTCAGTACTAGAGATGGGCGTCGTGCCATGCTAGGCCGGGCCGGCACGGATCCATCGTGCTTCATGTCTGAACCGTGCCAAGCCGCGACGGCCCGTTGTGCCCGCCGTACCGTGTCGTGCCGGCCCGGCTCACCTTCAGTGAGCCCAGGCACGGCCCATTTGCGCTTCGTGCCTGCTTCGTGCCGTGCCGGCCTAGGCCCGACCCATTTGCACTATTGCAACAAGAGGAAAGTAGCCGAAAACGCATGAAGTTGAGACAGTAGATTCAAATATTATGAGAAAAAGAACTAAAATTTATTATTCTTGAACAGTTACATAGAGCGAGGGAGGTGTGCTCAACACGGACGAGACAGGGGGCAATGGGCGAGAAAGAGAGTGAGCGAGACAGGTGAGAGAGATTGAGAGGGAGATTGAAAGAGACGGGTGAGAGAGAGAGCTGAGAGAGATTGAGAGGGACGAGCGAGAGAGAGAGCATCTTCTTGCACCGTCTCTCAATCTCTCTCAGCTCTCTCTCCTGTTTTGTCCATCTCTCTCAGGTGTCCGCGATAGGGGTGACGTTTATGCTATTGGGTGCATCCATGGAGGTTATGCTCTGTGAGTCGGCGACCTTCATGCTAGGCTTCTTCCTCACGTCCTGAGTCATCGGGCCCAATACGGCCCATTCTACAGTATCGTACCGGGCCATGCCGCCCATCGTGCCTGATTCTTAGGCCCGCACGCATTCGTGCTACAAGATCGTCGTTGGGCGGCACGCCCACTTGCCGTCGTCGGGCCGTGCGGGGCCGTGACGTCGTGCCTCGGACCGGCCCAAAAGAGCTCGGCCCGAGTGCCTACTAGAGTTTGGTTTATATAATGTTCTAGACAATTAAACATTATTAAGTATCTGTTTCCAAAAAAAAATCAAGTAAACTCGAATATTAAATCAACTAGTTTAGTATCGTACCTTTCGGGCCATGTGAGCAATCTCTCGCTGCTATAGAGATGTTTGTCGAGGCTGCCCGTTCAACAAGCTCGTAGACAAGCAAGAGCCCCTTGTGGTCGTCACACCACCTAACAACCGCACGAGGTTGCGATGCTCGAGCCGGCTTATGATCTTCACCTCGCCTCAAACTCCTTCCTCCCTTGAGAGGATGTCTCCGACGAGAACAGCTTGACGGCCACCACCGGTGTCAGGCGTCTCGCCGCTGGCAAGCGGCCCCGAACATTGCCAAACCCCTCCCCAAGCTTCGCTCCTCGGTGAAGTTGCCCGTCGCGTCGGCCAACTCGCGGTACGGATATCGCCTGGCTCCAGCAGCCATCCCTCTGTTGGATCCGTCTCAATAAATCCACAGAACAATCACCAATTGATCTGCAGAATAAATTTCAAACCTCGCATACAAAACGAAAAGCAAACCGGATTGTCACAAGAAGACTGAGAGCAGAGAACTCGTTAGGTTAGCGACCCAACAGTTGCAAACAATCTTGCTTGGAACAGAACAATAAACTACTCGTAAAGAAACACGAGCAACAAGCGAGAACAGAGATGATATTTTTCTTTTGCTCGCGCACTTTCCACCAAGCTTTTCGGGTGTTATTTATAGTCATACTTCGATCAATCATTACATCGTAATCTAAACAAACTCAAAACTTATCTCTATTTTATCCGACTCCGGACTCAATACGAAAGATACCTAACTGAAACAAATCAGCATTGTTAACAACCAACTCAACTGACCAAAGCTACTGCTACCAACCTGAGAAGAAAAACAAGTTTGAAACTAACAACTAGATTATGGATAACAATCTCCCCTCTAATCTTGTTGTGCTAGTTTCACATCCACTACTCCCAGTTTACAGCGTAGTTCTTGAAACTTCACCCGTCCAAGCGATTTTGTCAGCAAGTCAGCCAATTGCTCCCCTGAGCTCACATGTTCTACTTCTATCTTCCCTTCTTCTATACACTCACGAATAAAATGATATCTTGTATCAATGTGTTTGCTTCGTGTGTGAAAAACGGGGTTTTTGCTCAGAGCTATAGCAGATTTATTATCAATCAACAGCTTGACCTTCTCTGGCTTTCTTTTCAACAAATTTGCCACCAATCGACTCAAC
Organism: Otatea glauca; assembly: GCA_036346275.1. Taxonomy (NCBI): domain Eukaryota; kingdom Viridiplantae; phylum Streptophyta; class Magnoliopsida; order Poales; family Poaceae; genus Otatea; species Otatea glauca. The sequence goes on along the minus strand of CM070727.1, from coordinate 20,383,812 downwards.
CACACTGCCTGACATGCCGCGGTTGATGCTGCAATATACTCTGCTTCACACGATGATAGCGCCACAATTTTCTGTTTTTGTGAAACCCAAGTTACTAGACTTGATCCAAGGAAGAATACTGCACCCATCGTGCTTTTCTGGTCATCAATGTCCCCGGCGAGATCACTGTCACAGAAACCGACTAGCTTGGCTTGCTCTTTTCCTTGATGCTTATAGAAACAACCAAAGCTGAGAGTTCCTTTTATGTACCTCAGAATCTGTTTTGCTGCTGCTAGATGTTGGGTGGTTGGCTTCTCCATATATCTGCTAATAATTCCAACTGCAAATGATATATATCCGGTCTTGTGTTTACTAAGTATCTCAGACTTCCTACTAGGCTTCGATACTTCGTTGCATCTACAGCTTGATCCGAAGTATTTTTACTTAGCTTGAGTCTATTCTCCATGGGAGTTGCGCTTGGATTACAGTCTCCCATTCCAAAAGTTTTCAACATGTTTGCTGCATATCCTGCCTGACATAGGGTAAAGCCATCTTTTAGCTGTCTTACCTCAATGCCTAGATAATAGCTCAAACATCCTAGATCACTCATACTGAACAACTTCTTCATCTGGGATTTGAATTCATTTATGAGACCAAGTCTAGAGCCTGTTATCACCAGGTCATCAACATATACACCAACTAACAGCAACAAGCCATTCTTTTCTCTTCTGTATACGGCATGATCAATTTGGCTTTTCTCAAAACCCAAAGAGATCAGTGTGGTGTCCAACTTGAAGTTCCATGCTCTAGGTGCTTGACGAAGTCCATAGAGTGCCTTCTTCAACCTCAGAACCATGGTTGTGTCAGTTCTTTCAACAAACCCTGGCGGTTGACATACATAGACCTCCTCTGCTAGCTCACCATTCAAGAAGGCAGATTTCACATCCATGTGATGAATTTGCCATCCTTCTTGAGCTGCTACCGCAATAATAATTCTCACAGTTTCTATTCTGGCAACTGGTGCAAAGACTTCATCAAAGTCTATTCCCTGTTGCTGAGCATATCCTTTTGCAACTAGTCTTGCTTTATACTTGATTATGTTGCCTTTAGCATCTTTCTTTGCCTTGAACACCCACTTTAGACCTATGGGTTTGTGATCTGCAGGTAGTGTTGCCTTCTCCCAGGTGTTATTGCTGAGAATTGATTTCATCTCTTCTTCCATAGCCAATCTCCAATGTTCTGACTTTAGGGCAGCTTCAACACTAACCGGTTCTTCTGCTGTAGTCAATAAGCACAAGCCTGAATGATCCAAGCCAACTTCTTGTGTGGAGTCATACAGTTCTTGTAATGTTCTCATTCGACGTGGTGGACTATCTATTGATGTTGCACTTGAAGGTGTAGTCTGCTCTGAAGCACTATCACCTGTCTCTCCTTGTGGTGTGAAAACACCATTCACTTCATCTTCAGGTATTGCTGATACTCCTTCAACTGAAGTTGGTGATGCTGCTAACGGTGTGCTGGGCAAGTTCTCTTGTGACTTATCTTCAGACGCCTGTTGTTGAGGTGTTGAATCAGACAAGCTTGCTTCCTCATTGACTCTGAATATTTCTCTGATTTGTGATGTGGGTAGTCCTTCTGATTCAGAACTTCCCTGCCAGTTCCAGGCCTTGTCTTCTTCAAACACCACATCTCGTGAGACATGTACCTTGTTCCTGATTGGATCATAGGTACGGTATGCTTTTGAACATGTCTCATATCAAAGGAACACCATTGGTATACTACGATCTTCTAGTTTCTTTATATGTGGCTTCACTGTTTTTACATGTGCAATGCAACCAAAAGTACGCAAATGAGAAACCTTTGGTTTTCTTCTGTACCAAGCTTCATATGGCGTCTTCCCTTCCACGCTTTTTGTTGCTGCTCGATTTAACAAATATATTGATGTAGCCACAGCCTCACCCCAGAATCTTCCGGGCATGTTTTTGTTTTTCAGCAAACATCGTGCAGTGCTCACAATGGTTTGATTCCTCCTCTCGGCAACCCCATTCTGTTGTGGAGAGTAGGGAGCAGTCAGCTGATGAAGTATACCATGTTCTTCACAATATTTTTTGAACTCGGTTGACACAAACTCCCCTCCACGATCAGTGCGGAGCCCAACCAGCTTGCATTGCGATTCCAGTTCAGCTCGGGCTTTGACAAGCTTGAAAGCTCTGAAAGCCTCATCTTTTGAACTGACTAGAGCAGCCCACATATATCTTGAGAAATCATCAACCATTAGCAGAAAGTACCTCTTGCCACCGGGTGTAATTGGTGTAATTGGTCCACAAAGATCAGCGTGAACGAGTTCAAGTGGCAGCTCTGCCCGCCAACTTGCAGCCTTTGGAAAAGGAAGCCGATGCTGCTTTCCTGCTAAACATGCCTCACAAACCTGATCAAGATGATCAATTTGAGGCATGCCATCAACCATCTTCATATTTGACATGCTGCGCAATACTCGAAAGTTGAGGTGCCCAAAACGTGCATGCCAGAGCCATTCTTTGTCTCCTTGCTGCGCCAGAAGACACACCGGCTTTACACATTTCAAGTTCAGGACATATAATCTGTTTAGCTGTCTCTGCACCTTGGTCAGGAGCTGGCCATCTTCATCATAAATACTCATATTTCCTTCTTGAATCACTGTCTTGAATCCCTGTTCATCGAGTTGGCCCAAGCTCACAATGTTGCTGCGTAGCATCGGAATGTAGTATACATTCGTCAGTATGTGATGTTCATTGGCTATTCCTTGAAATAGCGCTGTGCCACGCCCACAGATTTCAACATCTGCGCCATCTCCGAATTTTACCGATCCTCGCACCTCACTGTCAAGATCCGTAAAGATTTCACGGCATCCTGACATATGATTGCTAGCTCCGGTGTCAAGATACCAAACATTCACATCTGACTTCTTCCCTTCACCGAGCTGCGGTTTCATTCCTTCTTCCTTCAGCAGCACAAACTCTGAAGCTTGATCTTCACTTTGTTGCTGCTCAACATTTTCGATCAGCAACAATACAGGATCATTTTCCTTCTTCTTTTCAACATACAGAGCCTTTTCTCTCTTCGGTTGTCTGCACTCTAAAGCAAAATGCCCAAACTGATCACAGTTGTAACACTTTATCTTGCCTTTGTCGAACTTGCGAAATGGACGTTTTTCAGTCTCCCAGCTCTGTCCTTCACGTCCGTGACCACGGCCTTTGCCACGTCCAGTTCCTCTTCTTAAGGTGCCACCACCTCTCGCATTACTGCCATAGCCAGAGTGGCTACTGGAGCTTTCACCAAATCTCTTTTCTTTTGCATTCAGTGACTCCCACTTTTCTCGAGAAACAAGCATCAGTTCTCCTCCTTCTTTCTTTCTGCGGCCCTTTATGCTTTCTTCAAAAGCCCGCAATCGTCCCACAGCCTCTGACATTGACATTTTCGAAACATCTCCCCATTGCTCAATAGTTTCGACAATATGCATGAATTTGTCAGGAACTGCACTGAAATTTTTTTCAACAACTATACTTTCCGACATCTCCGTACCGAGAGATCGAATCTCACTCACCAAAGTATTGAGACGAAGTGCAAACTTGTCTATGGATTCTGTTTCTTCCATATTCATTTTATTGAATTCCCTCTTCAGTACCTGCACATGAGCCTTTTGGACGCGATCTTCGCCGACACGCATTTCTTTCAGCGTGTTCCAAGCTTCTCTCGCTGTTCCCTTATGTGCTATTGCCAATAGCACTTCATCTGGAACAGATTGAGCCAGAGCAGCCAGAGCGCCTTGATCCTTTTCTTTATCGACCAAAGCATCTCCTTCAATTGCTGCCCAGACTCCAAGAGAACTGAGCAAGATTTTCATCTTGATTGACCACACCCCATAATTTGCATCGTTCAGCATTGGATACTGAACCGGAACACTCGGTCTCCCAAGTGTTGTTCTGGCTTGGGCATGAACAACATCTAGCAATGGCGCCCCTGATGCATGTTCACCCTGAGACATGATCTTCAACTCCCAGTCGCTCTGATACCAATTGTTGGATCCGTCTCAATAAATCCACAGAACAATCACCAATTGATCTGCAGAATAAATGCTGAAACCTGCATACAAAACGAAAAGCAAACTGGATTGTCACGGCAGCACTGAGAGCAGAGAACTCGTCAGGCTAGCGACCGAACAGATTGCAAACAATCTTGCCGGAACAGGAACAGTAAACTACTCTGGTAAAGAAACACAGAGCAACAAGCAGGAACAGAGATGATATTTTTCTTTTTGCCTGGCGCACTTTCCACCAGCTTTTCTGGGTGTTATTTATAGTCATACTTCAGATCAATCTGTTACATCAGAATCTAAACAAACTCAAAACTTATCTCTATTTTATCTGGACTCCAGACTCAATACGAAAGATACCTAACTGAAACAAATCAGCATTGTTAACAACCAACTCAACTGACCAAAGCTACTGCTACCAACCTGAGAAGAAAAACAAGTTTGAAACTAACAACTAGATTATGGATAACACCCTCCTCCCAACACGACTAGCTCCTCTTCAGAATCGCTCTCACTGGTTTCACGTTGTTGTTTCTTCCTTGTGCGTAGCCGCCATGTACGAAAACCAAAGATAGCACATGCCAGTATGATCAGCGTTGGAATTGCAGATGCGAGCGCAACCTTTACCCAGTGGATATGTTTCTTGTCGGGGTCGACGACAGGGGCTGGAGGCTGAGCTCCTGATGCAGGTGCAGGCGGCGGAGCCATCTTCGACTCCAGAGTGGAACGGAATGACCAGGACAGCACCTGGTGTAACTCAGTGCAGTCGCCGGTGGAAGCCGAGAAGCCAACGGCCACCTCCTCAGGCAAGCATCTCCTCATGTCAACGGTGGTGTTGACTCGGTAGGAGGTTATGTTGATCCGGAGAGCGACGGCCAATATTTGTGTGCGGTTGTCGTAGTGGATCTCCGCGATCATCGGGGTTTGGGACGTCGTCAGGTCCGCCGACGTGTTTGTGTAGTTCACCGAAGCAATGGAGTTGACGTCGATGCCAACGTGGTTGCCGCTGGGGTCAGGTATTTCGGGATTTTGGAATGTGTCGAACTCGACCGCCACGATCCGAGCGTCGCCCGTCGCGTGCATGTCGCTGCTATGGCTGAACAAGCCCATGTCCATGCCGTTGCTGTCGCCGCCTGATATCCAGGAGGTCGGGCTCACCGACGGGTAATGACCGGGGAAGAAAGCCATCCCATCGCCAGAGGAACTGCATATGCGATTGGCGACCGGCCTGATCTCGAAAGAGAAGGTCGTGTTGAAGCTGGAGAGCTCACCGGTGACATTGTCCCAGAGCGGCACCGCCTTCATGTACGACACCCGGCCAATGCTGTAGTTCATGGGGCTGCTGGGGTCGTTCTTTGTCAGCCCCATTCGGCCAGGGGTTTGGAAGTATGCGTCGCCCTCGCATTTGAGCCCTTCCGGTTGGTCACAGAGATCTCCAGAATTGGAGAAGTTGAAGTTGAAAGAAAGCGAGGCTGCACGAGGTACATGGATAGACAGCAACGACGAGTAGCAGAGCCAAATGATGAACAAGAGCACTGGGCGAGAACTTGCTGCGGCCATTGTTAGTGTTTGGGAAGAATAGTACACGAACGGTTTGACCTCGGCTTCGAACTCCTTCCTCCCTTGAGTGGATGTCTCCAACGAGAACAGCTTGACGGCCACCAGCTGGTGCTGGTGCGTATCGCTGCTTGGTAAGCGGCCCCGGTAAACATTGCCGAAAACTCCTCGCCCGAGCTTCTCCTCGGCGAAGTTGCCCGTCCCGTCGGCCAACTCGCGGTATGGATATCGCCTGGGTCCAGCAGCCAACCCTCCTCCCAACACGACTTGCTTCTCTTCAGAATCGCTTTCACTGGTTTCACGTTGTTGTTTCTTCCTTGTGCGCAGCCGCCAAGCACGAAAATCAAAGGCAGTACATGCCAATATGATCAGCGTTGGAATTGCAGATGCGAGCGCAACCTTTACCCGGTGGATATGTTTCTTGTCGTTGGGGTTGACGACAGGGGCTTGAGACTGAGCTCCTGATGCAGGTGCAGGCGCCGGGGCCATCTTCGGCTCCAGAGTAGAGGTGGGCGTCGTGCCGTGCCGGGCCGGCTCGGCACGGGCCCATCGTGCTTCGGGCCGGAACCGTGCCGGGCCGCGCCGGCCCGTCGTGCCCGCCGTGCCGGGCCGTGCCGGCCGGCTCGCCTTCGGCGAGCCCAAGCACGGCCCATTTACGCTTCGTGCCTACTTCGTGCCGTGCCGGCCCAGGCCCGGTCCATTTACACTATTGCGACGAGAGGAAATGACCCAAATTTGCTTGTAGTAGCGTGCGTACGCGATGCTACGGTGCAACGAATGTATAGCCACCTTGATTAAATAAATATGTAAATCTACAATCGAGCAACACGCATGGACAGAGATCCTTGGCAGTCACAGTGACTGTCAAGTTTGCAGTTGATAGGCATCCAACCGTCGGATCGAGCGAATCGACGGTCCGGATTAATAAAACGGTCTTGCTACAGTAAATAGGTACAGTATTGCTGCTACAGTAAATTGCTGCAGTTTGCTACAGTAAATTGCTACTGTTTGCTACAGTAAATTGCTCCAGTTTTGCTACAGTAGATTGCCGATTAATTAGATCGTTATTAGCGAACACGCATTCGTTCTCTTGTGTATCTCTGGAGAAATTAGCAAAGTAAGTAAATAAATGACAAGAAGAAATGTACACGCAAAAGCAATGACTAAATGAAAGCATGCGAAAGAAACATCCTGTGTAGATATCGGTATTGCTAGCAATGGACACAAATATTGGGGGAAAAAGAAGTAAATTTTATTAAATCTTGAACATGTACAAAGTTACTGCCTCGTTAAAAACCTTACACCCCGGTGTGGGGTACCCCCGGTAAGGAAAAGAGTACAATAACTACATTTATATACATAGACTACCCGAGGCTGAGATTGTCAAAGTCCGCTACGCGTCAGTGATCTCCCCGATCCTCCTGGCCGATGTTGTGTCCTCGACCAAGACGCTCCCGCCTTTGAGGCATGTAATTGCCTCAACCATCTCAGTGTGAGAGACGACCTCCTTGGCTCAAGTATCCTCCCACCGAATCAAAGTGGATTCCGACGAGACGGTGGACACCGGAATCAGTAAGTACATCCCGTGCGAAATGGGATAGCACGGGGTAAATACGTTGGTTATTCTTCCACCACAAAAGCAAGTTAGGTTGATTTTCCTCATCCATGTCAAGCTCGGACTCCATTAAAGGCGTGTCGAGGTAGTGGTTGATCTCTACCCGTGGATTCCATTGTGGTCCGCTTCGGCGCTTGGAAGATGAACCGTAAGATTTGCCTTCGGCTTCTTCCACATGTTTGAAGCCATCGAACCGCCTCGTGCTTGTTGCGTTGTTGAGGTAGATCTTCGTGCTTCACTTACGGTGCTAAACTTCTCGTAGTATTTGTCGAAAACTCAAAACTCGTTATAAACATGAGTATAGGCCTCGGAGAAATCAAGATCGAATGTCTCACCTATTCGCGCAGAGGCGCCTCGCAAGTCGAAAATTTTCTCCGAGGATCCAAAATGACAAAGAAACAAGACAAATGTGGAATAGCTTGAAAATATTTTAAAATTTTTGCTCCATTGGTTCTATAATGGAACGAAACATAATTATCTCTATTTTCTTTAAAAGCATTAGCAATAAGCCAAAGCCACTCGATAACTAAGCAAGAAGTTGGGTAATAAACACCGGATAATTTTTAGTTGCGTCGTAAATTTTTTAAAAATTACGAAAATGACTAGCAATTATCCAATCCGCGTCAAGAACCAATACCTCACCATTATTGCGATTGACGAAGAGCGGTGATAATGTGCTCGTAGCCTTCGTGACCGCTAAAAGATAGTATAAGTTGAGTTCCATCTAACCTTCATATCTAGGTTGAATCTTCTTGGTACCATATTATTGGCCTTGCGATTAGACTAAAATCGGGCAAACTTCACGGTGAATTAGTAATAAAATCGATAGCATTACGTATGCCCTCCAAAGTAGGTTTCACTACATGCATACCGCTCAGTACAATGAGATTAATAATATGGCATACGCATCTCGTGGAGTACAAAACCTCCAATATAAGACTCTAGGCGCGGTGAGAGATGCTCCATAGCCGTTGTGTTAGGCGATGCATTGTCAAGAGTAATGGAAACAATTCTACTTTCTATTTTAAATTCATTAACAACCTCGAGTATACGGGTAGCGATAGCATGTCCGGTGTGTGACTCGAGATTGGCCTAAACCCTATAACTCTTTATTTAGTACGCATCATCATCTAGATAGTGCGCAACAATACTAATATATCTTGCTCTTTGGTGAGAGGAAGTCCATATATCGATGTTAATGCGAATGAAAACTAAGCGCCATAAAGGTCATTTTAACATTTCTAGTTTAGTTGTAAACATTTTATTAACATCACGTGTAGTTGTTCTTCTACTAACATGTTGCTATTGCGGGCAAAAACCACGTTGCACCATTCTCTCAAAATTAGAGCTCTCACCCGTTCTAAGCGGAAGATCCTCTGTAACTATGTAACGTGCAATTTCTTCTCTAGCTACGTCGGCGTTGTATACCCATGTGCTTACCGAACCGTCGGTGTTGAAGTTGAGCTGTGTCTGCACGCCCTCGCCCGGCCTCCGTCCGGCCGATATCTTCCTTAAGCAATTCTCCGCGTGTCTCTTTAGATGACCTGTACCACCACATGCACGTGCAGATAGTTTAGATTGACAGTATTTGCAAACAGCATACACTACCTCATGTCCGTCAATAGTTTCGACGGTTCGTCCATATGTTGCCCGACCACGCCGCCGATCGCCGGCTATGGACGCCCGTGCTGGCTGCATAGATATGTCGGGCTGCGTGTTCGGTGTGGATACCGACGCCCGTCCCGCATGCACCGAGGTAGCGGCATCCGAGCTCGGTGCATCCGGAGTGTATGAGGCATCCTCGATACCGTGCGTGCCGTCCAGATGACGGTCATCCATGCCGAGTGTCCCATCTTGGGGAGAGTTGGCGTGGATCGATCTCTTGATCCGACGAGGGGACTAGGAGCGCTGGCGTGCTCTCTCGCTTTTGCTTTTGCGAAACATTTTATTTCACAACGAGAGCAAAACTAGAAAGTAAATAGAGAGCGAACAAAAGAGAGAACGTGTGTGGTTAACTCAGAGAGAAAGAATGTTTTGGGTGCTTAAATGCGTAATAACCGACCGCTAGATAGATTTTAATAGCCAACGCTCATTGCGTCTTTGGTTCATTTCAAATTTTCAATCGCTGGATCGCATGCATTGAAAAATTAAAAGTACCTTTATTTCAATCACCTTTATTCCCCGTCTTTCAGTCACTTCTTTCAGTCACTTCTTTCAGTCACTTTTTCACAGTACGTAGCTACGCGCCCGAACGCTCCCTTCCTCCGTTTCAAATTTTCTCTGTGGATCGCATGCATTCAAAAATTAAAAGTACCTTTATTTCAATCACCTTTATTCCCGCCTTTGGTCACTTCTTTCAGTCACTTTTTCACAGTACGTAGCTACGCGCCCGAACGCTCCCTTCCTCCGTTTCAAATTTTCTCACGCGGACTCCATGCATTCAAAAATTAAAAGTACCTTTATTTCAATCACCTTTATTCCCTGTCTTTCAGTCACTTTTTCACGCGACTACGCAAATTAACGTGCTCGTTTCAAATTTTCAATCACGCTGCTCGCTCTTCTTTCTTTTTCACCCACCGGACTCTCTCTCCTCTCTCTCTCTCACTTTTTCCCCACGCGCACAGCCCGCCCCTTCTTTTTCCCCGCGCGGTGCTCGCCCTCGCCCTTCTTTTTCCCCGCGCGGCTTTCTCTCCCTCGGGCCCCGCGCTCCTCGCTTCCCCCGCCCGCCCCTCGCTTCTCCCGCCCCACCCGTCTCGCCCGGCTCCCCGTCGTCCCCGCCCCTCGCTTCTCCCGCCGCCGCCTCCCCTCGTCATCCTCGCCTCGCGCCACCGGCCTCGCCGCTCCTCGCCCCGCCGCTGATCGCCTCGCCCTGCTGCCGCGGCCTCGCGCTCCCGCCCGCCTCGCTTGACTCCTCGCGGCTCGCTTCCCCGCCGAGCCGCCTCGCCCGGCCCCCGCCCCGCCTCGCTCTCTCTCTCTCGCCGGCTTGCTTCGCCGCGCCTTCGCTCGCGGGCCTCCTTCCTCTCCTCACTCGCCGCTTCTCTCCTCCGGCTCGACCATGGCGCGGCGTTAAGAAGACACCCGCCAACACGGCGGAGCGGCGCGGCGATGACGCTGGCGGGGCGCGGCGCAGCGCTGGCGAGGGCGACGGCTGGCGAGGCTACTGGCGCTGCACGACGGCTCGGCGACGGCGCGTGGCGTGGCGCGGCGAGGGCGACGGCGGCAGACGGGCGCTGGTATCTTGCGGTTGAGCCTCGCCCGGCCATGGCTGCGGCTTTCCTCCTCTCACGGCGGCGCGGCGCTGGCGCTGGAGCGGAGCGGCGCGCTTGGCGCTGGCGCTGGCGCGGCAAGGCGGACGGCGCGGCGCGGAGCTGGCCAGGCGCTGGCTGGGCGCGTGCTCGCGTGCTGCTCGGCCGGGCTAGCACGGCACGCCCAAACGGGCGTGCCGGCCGCCGCCCGTCGTGCTCGGGTTTTGGGCGGCACGACGCCCGATGTCTGAGAACGGGCCAAGACGGCACGCCCGCTAACGTGCCGGGCGGGCTTTGCCGCCGCTGCGTGCCTGCGTGCTCGGGCGGCCAACGGGCCCGCCCATGTGCCCAGGACTACTCCAGAGTGGAACGGAATGACCAGGAAAGTAGCCGGTGTACCTCGATGCAGCTGCCGGTGGACGCGGACAAGTCAACGGCGACCTCTTCAGGCAAGTTACTTCTCATGTCAACGGTGGCGTTGACTCGGTACGAGGCTCCGTTGATCCAGAGGGTGACAGCCAACATCTCCGTTATGTTGTCGTAGTTGATCTCCGCGGCCATCTTAGCGCCGGACGTCAGGTTCCCACAGGGCGCTGACGTGTTTGTGTGCGCCACCGATATGATGGAGTTGACGTCGATGCCTACGTGGTTGGTGCTTGTGTCGACGTCGACGTTCTGGAACGTCTCGATCTCGACTGCCACGATCCGAGCGTCGCCTGTCGCGTCCGTGTCGCTGCTGTGGTTGAACAGGCCGATGTCCCTGCCGATGCTGTCGCTCGGGGTCGGGCTCACCGACGGGTAGTGGCCGAGGAAGAAAGCCATCCCGTCGGAGGTGACGGGGCACGCGGTTGGGGTGGCCGCCGGCCTGATCTCGAAGGAGAAGGTCGTGTTGAAGCTGGAAAGCTCGCCGGTGACATCACTACTACAGAATGGTACATCACTATCGCTTCATCTGTGTCGGTTCTTAAGTTTTTAGGAAGAAACGATTGTGATAGATGACTTAGGAGAGGCATTAATCATAATCACTATCGGTTCTCAGGTTAAAAGTGAAAGTGATGTAGTACTGGGAACATTACAATCGGTTCTTATGCGAGAAGTGACAGTGATGTGCATTATCATCACAATCGGTTTTCATATAAAAAGCGATAGTGATGAGCACGTACACATCACTATCGGTTCTTATTTAAGAAGCGATAGTGATGATAATGCACATCACTATCGCTTCTCACAAAAGAACCGATAGTGATGAGAACGTTCTCATCACTATCGGTTCTTTTGTGAGAAGCGATAGTGATGTGCATTATCATCACTATCGCTTCTTAAATAAGAATCGATAGTGATGTGTATGTTCTCATCACTATCGCTTATGTGGGAACCGATTGTGATGATTATGATAATCACTATCGCTTGTCTTATAAGAACCGATCGTGATGTGAATGATCACATCACTATCGCTTTTATATGAGAGCCGATAGTGATGTACCTCGTTAGGTTATTTATACCACTCGAAATGAACTCTTCTCTGTTATTGTTCTAGAGGAGGTTTCTCCGCCGCCACCGTAAAAAATAGCTCATATTTTGTGGTTGGAAGCAATACTTGGGTAAGAAAATTTGAAATCCTCAAGGGTGGGTGTTAAGAGGGTAAATTTGAAGCCCTAACTTGAGGAGATTTTCATTTTGCATAATTTGTGGTTTTCTTCAAAATGTGAGCATTCCTTCAAACCCTTTTAATTTTGCATTATGTAATTTTGATATGTTGCGAAGAAAGTTTAGATCCTTTGGTATTGTGTATATCCTATCGATTTCACACCCTTTATTTCACAAGCATGTACACATGTATTTAATTATCTTAATTTGTAGTGCTTTGATATTAATATGGAATTATTATTGCTGTCACACCGATGAATGCTAGAGTTTAGGTGCGGAACCTCGTCTCCTGCTCGAGGATGCTTGTTTATAAATATACCAACGAAATGGCATATTTATAAGCGAGCGATCTCAATTGTCCACGTCTTTGATAGCTGAGGATATGTGCCGCAAGTTCTCGAAGTGTGTTGTACAACTGCAGAGTAGAGATTTCGTAGCGTCTCCTGGTATTCTCCGGATACACACCCTCTTGACCTGTTGTCGAGACGTATGTGGAGAATAGTGGGAGATGTGCCAAATTTTCTCCGAGTTGTACAACGGCTTAGGAACTTGTCGAACCACATATCCTCGAATGGGATTAGGACCAAACCTATTTAGAGATTAGGAGTCATCGTTGGTACCCTTGTATTGTTTCGTTGTAGTCAAAAGATCTGAGGCTCTTGCACTATATAATTAGATTGTTTGATATCATTGTTCATGTTAAAAATGTATGTCTCTTATCTAGGAAATTGGAAGCTCTAAAACAGGGAAGAATCTAGGTATCAATCAGGAGTACATATTTCATATATGTTGCAGGAAATTATCATCTATTTTGCAAAGGTAATATTAACTGAAATGATATCTCAATATTTAAAATAGCTAGCTTGCTGTCGCTCCAGTTTGTGCATAATTTATTGGGTGAAGTTTAATTGCAGATGAACCGTAAGGAATGGATGTATGCAAAAAGTCGTGTGAGTCTTGAATTTCGAGAGGATGTTAAGGAGTTCAAAAAATTGCCAAGAGGACATGGTGAGGAGGGTGTAAACTTCATATATTGTCCTTGCATTGATTGCACCAATCTGAGAAGATTTAACAACTCACTCAAATTGAGGACCACCGATTCGACGTGGCCGTGAGGAATTACACGTGTTGGATCCATCACGGGAGACAGTAGTACCGCCAAGATGCAATGAAGACACGGTGGAACCGGATGATGAGTTGCGCTTGATATGTTTGAGGAGGAGAATTTGGAGCAAATGTTGCGGGATGTGGAGGGTAATTACACGTAAAGAGAGTTTGGAAAGTTTAAAAGCTTGATGGAAGACGATGCGAAACCACTGCTCACAAAGTTGCAAAGCGAATACACCAAGTTAGGTTCGGTCCTTGCATTGTTCGAATCAAGGCAAAACACCGCTGGATGATACAAGTTTCAATGCACTTCTAGTTCTTCTATCGGATCGCTTCGAGGGAAACGAGTTGCCAACAAGCATTTATGAAGTTAAGAAGCTACTATGTCCCATGGGAATGGAAATAGAAAGGATACATGCATGTCCAAATGATTGCATCTTATACCGTAACGCACATCAGAGCTGCACATTTGTCCGGCTTTGCGGTGTGCCTCGGTACAAACAAAAGGAGAAGCGTAACGACAAGAAGCGTAAGAGCCGGGCAACGAGGGTGAAGAGGTCACTAAAGGTGCACCGCTAAGGTATTGTGGTACTTGCCCATCATTCCCGTCTGAGAGGTTGTTTGCAAATCCTAGAGAAGCAAAATTGTTGCGTTGGCATTATGAGTCTCGAAAGGAAGATGGCAAGTCGAGACACCCTACCGATTCGCTCAATGGAGAAACATCGATTGGAAATATGAGGAGTTTGGTGCCAAATGAGGAACATAAGATTTGGATTGAGTACCGATGGAATGAATCCGCTTGGTAACATGAGCAATCGTCACAAGACGTGGTCGGGCTTCATTGTGTATCTACAACCTCCTCCTTGGTTGTGCATGAAGCGGAAGTATATCATGATGTCGTTATAATCTCGGGACCCAAACACCGGAAATGATATTGATGTGTACCTCGCTCCATTGATCGAGGATTTGGTAAAATTGTGGAATGACGGGTCATTGTGTGGGATGCGTCTGAAGAGAGCATTTCACCCTACTGCTATGGTATTTTGCACCATAAATGATTTCCGCTCTTGGTAATTTGGCGGGCTCTGACTGAAAGGAGCAAAAGCGTGTCCTATTTGTGAAGAGGAGACCGAGAGCCTATGGTCGCCAATTCCAAGAAAAATGTGTATATGGGTCACCGAGGTTTCTACCCAAGTCATCGATACCGTAAGATGGATGACAAATTTGATGGGAAGAGGAAGTCCGTTCGCACCGACCTATGAGTGGAAGGCAAGTATATTCACGTGTAGAGGATATCGATGTTCAAGACGGAAAGAGCCAGAATCTGCTCGTTCTAGGACCATTTGGAAGAAGAGGTCAATATTTTGGGACTTACCGCATCGAAGGAGTTAGATGTCCGGCATTGTATTGATGTCATGCACGTTGAGAAGAATGTCTGCGACAATTTGGTTGGCATCCCTGAACATACCCGAAAGACAAAGGATGGTGTGAATGCTCGTCGCGACATGGCCTACATGGGAATCGAGGCCCAAAGCTTGCAAAGTGATAGAGGAGGATGGAAAAGGTCCGTACATCCCATTGCATGCTACACCCGCCCAAGAAGGAGAAAGAGGACCTTTGCAAATGTCTCCAAGGTATTAAAGTTCCATCGGCTACTCCATGAACATTAAGAAGCTTGTGTCCTTGGATGATTTGAAGTTGTTGGGCATGAAGTCCCACGACCGCCATGTCTTGATGACCCAAATGCTCCTGGGCTGCAATAAGAAATATTTCGCCAGAGGATGTCAGTTTGCAATCACGGTTGTGTTACTTCTTCAATGCGATCTCCCGCAGTTATTAACCCCGACGTGCTAGACAACTTGCAGAGTGAGGTGGTGCAGACTCTATGTCAGCTTGAGATGCATTTCCCACCGTCGTTCTTCGATGTCATGGTCCACCTTGTTGTTCACCTTGTTAGAGAGATTAAGATATGTGGACCCGCTTTCTTCGTTACATGTATCCGCTTGAGAGGTACATGGGTATATTAAAGTCCTACGTGAGGAATCGGTCAAGCCCGAGGGTAGTATTGTGGAAGGTTATGGGATCAAGAGGTTATTGAGTTTTGTGTGGACTATCTCGGGAAAAGACAAGCAATCGGTGTTCCTTTATCTCGCCACGAGGGCAGACTTGCTGGCAAAGGAACCATGGGGTCGAAACAAACGAGGCCACGGTTTGATATGTATTGCAAAGCGATCGGATACTTGCGAGAATAGCACGAAGTTGCGTGGTACATCGAAAGACAAGTCGATATTACGGGGAGAGAATCCACATATGGATGAGCTTTCCATAATGCGAGAACACAACGATAGATTTCTCACATGGTTCAAACAAAAGGCGGAGGTCTCTGTTAGTGAGACTATCAAATGGTTGGCTGACGGACCTAGATTTAATGTACAGACATGGCAGGGGTACGATATTAATGGGTACACCTTTTACACTGAAAGTCAGGATGGGAAGAGTATCTTGTTCAAAGCATTGGTGTAAGCATAGATGCTTTGTCCGATGAACATCACTCGAAAGGAGGATCCTCAATGGCAATGAACTCTTACTACGGGGTGATAGAAGAAATTTGGGAGCTCGATTACGGAATATACCAAATTCCATTGTTCCGATGTAAGTGGGTGGGACTTCCACATGGAGTGAAGGTCGACAAGAGAGGTTTTACTCTTGTGGATCTCAACAGACTCGCCTACAAAGATGACCCATTCGTCCTTGCGAAGCAGGCATATCAAGTCTTCTACGTACGTGATCCGGCCAATCCGAGGGTGCATGTCGTCCTTTACAGCAAGCGGCGAATCGTTGGTGTTGAAAATGTCGTAGATGAAGAAGAATACGACCAATTTGATGAAATACCTCCGTTTGTGGATGGGGCCTGTCTTAGTGGGGACGACGACACACATGGAAGAAATTACATGCGTGTAGATCATCAAGAAGGGTTGTATTGTAAATAAAGGGAGTACGTCATTGTATCACTTGCTATGTGCTTGAAATGTTTATATTTTTCATGCGCTGTTGTCCTGCAATTACATGGTGTAGTCTCCATGTGTATTATTTGTGTCGAATTTATTGGTAAAAACCGATAGAGATTTTGAGAAAGGTAGCTTGTAAATAGTCCAACGTTCATTTCTGAAAATTTTCAAAAAACTTGGACTTCATTTGTAGAAGTTTTGACTTTTCAACTCTTAGCACCAAAAATCATGCCTACAAAGTAAATGTTGGCACATTTTTTGATCCTAACTCTTTTTCAAAAATGTATTTGGAAAATGTTTTAGTACCTCAAAGTATATTTCGCAAAAGTTCAAATAATTCCAACTATATTTGCAAAAGTTATGTCATTTTGAACTGCTTGATCTAATTTCAAAATTCGGGATCAATGGTTTGCCCTAGAAAACCAATAGTGCGATGAACTACATTTGTGTCGGTTTTTCTTAAAACTGATTGTGATAATAGTTTATGTCGGTTTCACTCAAAAACCGATAGTGACATTTCCATTAATCGTGTCGGTTTTCTCATAGAACCGATAGTGATAGTTCCAGTCATATGGGTTGGCAATTGCGTGAAAAGTATTAGTGTCGGTTCTATTGAAAACCGATTGGCATAGTCACATTATTATTTGTGTCGGTTCCAATAGAAAAGCGACATAGACAATAGAATTATTTGTATCGGTTTTATAAAAACCCGACCTGGATGATTTCAGACAAGATTTGTGTCGGTTTTTATTCAAAACCGATTGTAATATGAACATAATTTGTGTCGGTTTAAATAAAAAGTGACACAAATAGTGGAGATAGTATGCCTGATTATTATATTTGTGTCGCTTTTTTGAAAACTGATTGTAAAAGTGACATCATTTGTGTCGGTTAAAATAAAAAGCGATGTGTAGTTTACTTATTTGTATCGGTTTTGATAAAAACCGATACGTATAATGAATTATTTGTATCGGTTTTATAAAAACCGACACATATTAACTATTATTTGTATCGGTTTATATTGAAAATCGATAGAAATGAGTGAAGTGAATAAGTGCTTGTTTATTTGTGTCGGTTGTGATATGGAACCGACACAATTAATACCGCCAATTAATTTGCGCCCCTTCCATTTATTTTGCCCTAGCTCCCATTCTCCAACCGCCCAGCCTTCGCGACGGCCGCATTCACGATTTCTTCGCCTCGCCGCCAACGCCGCCGCTCCTCCCCACGCCCGAGCCGCCCCACGCCGCCCACTCCTCCCCACGCCGAGGACCCCACGCCGCCGAGCCGCCCCACGCCGCCGACTCCTCCTCGTCGCCGACTCGCCCCACGCCGCCCACTCATCCCCACGCCAAGGACCCCACGCCGCCGAAGCCGCTCCACACGCCGACTCCTCCCTCGTCGCCGACTTGACCCCACACCGCCGAGCCGCCCCACGCCGAGGACTCCTCCCCACGCCGCCCACTCCCCCTCGCCGACTCGCCCCACGCCGTATATAGGTAGGTATATGTGCAATGAATTGTTAGGTATATGTGCAATGAATTGTTCAAATGGCGACCTATGCTTTTATGCATATTGTTTACTTAGATCCTCGACTTGATAAGAATACTTGTGCAATCTTGCTGATGAAGATAGAAAATATCATGGAACATGCATATCAAGGGGAAAAATGGCACACTGAAAAAAACTAAATTAAGTAAACAAAAAAAATTTCAGGCACAATTCTAAAATTACACCATAGGTTAGTACAGGGCATGATGTGTGGCAACCTCCAAACTTGCAAAGATTTCTTTTACCATTGTCAGTATGACAATACATACCCATAATAATTGATACCTAACAAGCATGAAACAGCTAACTTCCTCCAAGCATGAAACAGCTAACTTGATTCCATTGTTGGTCTTTTCTTCCTATCTTCCTCCAAGCATGAAACAGCTAACTTGGTCAATTAACAAAGAAAATATTCTCTAGTTTGGGTTGCGTTGAATGACCCACTCTAGGCATCGTACTTTTCTCAATTAACAAAGAAATTCTTGAGCTATGCATGCCATTCTATCCGAAATCTATTCTTGGTTTGTTTTTACGATCTGCTTTGTATTGAAACCTTTGGTTCTGCAGACAAAGTAGTAAAAGATACATTTTACTTTAAACAAACATGTCTTTTATTTCCATGTCTTTTTTTGCATTCATATGATCAACGTTATAGTTCACCATGCGTAACCACGTCTCCCGCTCGAGGGTGCTTGTTTATGAATATGCCATTTCGCATATTCGTAAGCAAGCAATCTCGGATTGTCCACGTTTTTGGATAGTTCGAGATATGTGGTTGGGCAAGTTCTGAGTGTTGTACAACTCAAAGAGTAGATTTGGTAGCGTCTCCTGGTGTTCTCCTGATACACACCCTCTTGACTGTTGTCGAGACGTGTATCCGGAGAACAAATGAGAAGCCAAATTTTCTCCGAGTTGTACAACAGCTTAGGAACTTGCCCAACCACATATCCTCGAATGGGATAGGACCAAACCTATTTAGAGATTAGGCGTTATCGTCAAATGACGTATTTAGTTGGTCTACATACGCACTTGTCTTGAAGATCATTCGTTCATCTGTTACTCTAGTGCAATATGCTAGAACAATGACATGCTATGAATTATCCATTGATCTGTTGCTTTAGATGAATTATTGTGAAGTTCACATAATATCTACGAATTGCTTTCTCTCATGTGAAATATATGTTCATGTTAGATAAGAAAACTCAAAATGTCGCAATTAGAGAGCATCGCTCATCGCGTAAAGAGTAGAAGGTGCTCTGAGGGGCCAAGCCAAGTTCGAAATGTCGAGGGCCGAGTAAGGTGAGGAAGGCCCGAGGACCGAGCAAAGGGGCCATAGGAGAACGCCGCAAATTCTCCACTTCAATGCGACGGCGTTTGCACGGGTCCTCCCAAGTGTAAGGGGCGATACCGCCATTCCTGCAATCGTGAGGGAGAGAGTTCCCATAACGGTTAAAGATTGGAGAAAGGAGGTCGTCGAGCGTAAGAACCGCTGTGGGACGAGGTTAAGGAAAATGGATTATAGAAGAGGAGGATGAAAACAATGCCAAAGATGTACGCCTTGAAGAGGATGGGTGTGGCTCGAGGCACTTCGTGGTCTACATGCACAAGTGAGTACGTCTTTGAAAGGCCGACACCATTCGAGAGGTATCGATTCGTGACTTCGATGTTTGGGAGGAGTTCACGAGGATCAAGAGTACGCCCGAGGCGGAGGAGTTGAGAGAAGAACGCTGCTACCCGGAGGTCGACACGCACGCACCACCTCGGTTCAGCGGCTCTGAAGGGAAGCGAGAATGGGCACGACTAGCCGAGGGTGCGCCAACTCGGGACAGCGATGCCTTACTCGCACATATGTGAGGAGCGGCACGTGATCGGTATTAGCGAGGACAAAGAAAACCGCGGACGGGCAGCTAGTAGTACCAAACCCCACTACCGCGCAAGTCGCTCCACCATCGTAAGATATCAAACTTACTACATTGTAGTAGACCATTCCTCTGTATTTCAGATCTAATTGCACTCGCTTCTTGCAGGAGGAGGTAAGCGGAGGAAAGAGCAGGGACCTTTCTTAGCCAAGGGTCAAATGACATCCTATCCATCTGCGATCGGAAGCTCGACCATAAGGGCCGGTGCTTGCCGCAGGTCGGGCATACTGAAGAAGTCCTACTTCCAAGATGCCGCTCGAGTACCGGATCAAGAACATGGGAGGCACGTGCGGAGCGCTCAAGGACACGCTTAGGGAGCAAATGAGGAGGAGATCTCGGAGGAGATGAGGAGGAGATGAGGTGCGATGATGGCACGTGAGGAGGAGATGAGGGTGGAGATGATGGAACGTGAGGAGCGCCTAAGGGCCGAGATGATGGCGATGATCTCCCAGAGTCAAAGCCAGATGCCCCTGCCTACTGTAGAGAAACTTGTGCCCCCACCAAGTAGCTGCGGTTCCAAAAATGATAAGTCCAGTCCCAGCTGAAGGTAATAATTAATTTTTCCTAACTTAATGGTGCGAGGGTAACTCTTCATATGTTTTCTCTCAAGTTGCGCACTTTCTGCAGGCGCCTACCAAGTGCCAGCTCACCCTGACGGAAGACGGATTTCCTGTTGAGGCTGCACGCGGGATTGCATTTCCATGCAAGGAGACCGACACGGTGCATGGTCAGCCTTTGGGGAAGGGCTACATGAGGGTCCAGGTGGACTACGTCCATGAAGCCTTCTTATCACATGTGCTCGAGTTCCCCCAACGAAGACATCACCACTCTGCCAGCGAGGATGTCGCTCATCAAGTGGCCCACGACAGCGCCGATCTTGGTCAAGGTAAACATCCCTCACGTCTTCTGTACCATTCCAGTAGTATTGCAACAAGTTACTTAATTATGTGCGTGCTATGTAGGTTCCTACCGTACCTACACTTGCTCCCACGACCGTGACGAGCCCTGCACAAAGTACAGAGCTGGTGCATAAAAGGACTAGCACAACAACCACAGAACCACTGGAGGCCTCTGCTAAAAAGGCTAGGCTCACAAAGGCCACGACACCCCCTCAGGTACATGAAAAGCACACTGCCCCGACCTCGGAGACTCCTTCGGCCCAGAAAGGAGGACCAGCACATGCCACAGAGAAGCCTTATGAATTTAAGGCCTATGTACATGGAAAGCCCTTTCTGTCTCCCAGCAAATTGAATGCTCTAGGCATATGGACTCGACAGCTCCATGGATGGTACGTTGACAAAGTGAAAGAGAGCGAGCGTATTGACTTCAATGTTAGATACAGAAAGGGACATTTCCACCGCGAGGAGGATGGGACATTCTCGCTAGTTTTGAGGATCTATTCCGTCTGTACTCAACCGATAGCCATCGATATTTCTACCGCAGACGATCTCGACGCCGTGAGTATCGCACCACGCTGTACGACCTTATGACTTCCATAGGATTTTGCATTACGCTTTTTAACATTCAATGCGAGTTGTATGGCGATGAGGCAATGAGTCGTGATTTAATCGACAACTAGTTGGGTTCGTCGACCACGAGCTTGTGTCCGCGACGATGGCTAGGCTTCAACCGAATGGCTTGCCTCCTACATCAAGAGGGCATTGCAAGTCGAGTCGAGGAAGGACTTCATTCTACTCCCGCATCACGAGGAGTAAGTGCTACTTCACCGCTCAATTACTTCTACGACCGAAACCGTATGTGAACTTATTTTCTTCGCTACATACCATTTAATAAGCAACCATCGGGTTCTACTCGTGTTCGTCCGAGTGACAACAAAGTGTACACTTTAATTCGCTGATAAGAGACCGATGGCCTACGCGATCAAGCCTCCTTTGGAGCAGTAAGTGCACCACTCTTATATAATATTTTCTGTATTTAACTACGTTCATTTTTTTATACTCAACGGCATCTCTCCAATGTATATAGGGGTTTCAAGCAATACGTCAAGGTGAGGGACACACGACGACAAAAAGGGATCCAAGCTGGAGTATGTCCGCTTCATGGTACAAGTGGCTATCATATATAAGACTTAGACTTTCCGACATATTTTCTTCATCTCTTAATTTATTTTTCTTTCTTCATAGTGTCATCAATGTGGCAGCGACGATCGCTGTGGTTTGTATGTCATGCAACACATGTTGATCTTGATTGCCTACTGCACTGCTTCCTAAGGTAGTACATGCATTATTATACAATTAGTCTTTCACATAGAAATATAAAACTTAAATTAGAGCACTCGTTTCTATTTTGCAAAGATACCAATATCCCCTGAAGAGTATAGACAGCACTGCACTCAACAAGATACGAGACCACTTATGCCAGTGGTACTGGATAGAATGCTTGTTGGAGGACGGACGGTTTAGAGATCCCGAAGGCTCCTACTAGACCATATGAGAACAATATTACATATTTGAATGCGATTGTGTGTGTACTTATGGTTAAGCATGTTTACGTTCTATTTTGTTAACGAATGTGATATGTGTTTGTTGTAACAAAGTGTTCATGTTCTTTGAATGTGATATGTTGTCCTGTAATTTCGTGTGAATGTGATATGTGCATATTGTGTGGAATATGTGCTGATTGGAGGGTGAATTAGAAAATAGTAGACCACACCACTTCATCTCTCGGTTCTCACAAGAAAATAATAGAGATGTGAGATCATCTCTATCGGTTCTTTGTAAGAAGCGATAGGGATGACGAACTCATCTCTATCGGTTCTTTATAAGAAACGATAGAGATGAGTATGTTATCTCTATCGGTTCTTTTTAAGAAGCGATAGAGATGATTCACTCATATCTATCGGTTCTTTATAAGAAGCGATAGAGATGAGAGTATTATCTCTATCGGTTCTTTTGTAAGAGGCGATAGAGATGATTCACTCATCTCTATCGGTTCTTTGTAAGAAGCGATAGAGATGAGGATATTATCTCTATCGGTTCTTTTGTAAGAAGCGATAGAGATGATTCACTCATCTCTATCGGTTCTTTATAAGAAGCGATAGAGATGAGGGTATTATCTCTATCGGTTCTTTGTAAGAAGCGATAGAGATGAGGGTATTATCTCTATCGGGCGAGAACCGACTGTAATAATGCCGCCATCTCTGCCTCATAACTTTGTGTCGCCACCGTAATCGATCGTGATGATAAAAAAGAACCGATTGTGATGTATATTTGTGTAGTAGTGCGTTGTCCCAGAGAGGCACAGGTTGCTTGTACGACACCCGGCAGATGCTGCGAGTGTTGCCGTCGCTAATGTCGTTCTTTGTCAGCTCAATCTGAGGGGAACGGAAGTAGGCGTCACCCTCGCATCGGAGCTCTGCCCCTGGGCTAGTACAGGGACCTCCAGTTGAAGTGGAAAAGTCAAAGCTGAAGGAGAGAGACGTGGCATGAGGCACATGGATAGATAGCATCAGCGAGTAGCAGAGGCGAATGATGATGAAGAGAACGGGGCGAGATAATCTTGCTGCAGCCATTGTTGGTGTTTAGGAAGAGTAGTATGTACATTGGGAAGGAAAATGGGCATCAGAACTATGATCGCTTTGCTTTTATTGGATGTTCCATGGCTTTGTAATCGTCATAGAGGTGGGCGTCGTGTCGCGTCGGCCGGCCAAGACGGCCCATCGTGCCGGGTCGAACCGCGCGGTCGCGCGCCCGCCCGTCGTGTTCGCAGCCGGGTTCAGCGTCTTGGCGCTTCGCCTTCGGCGAGCCCAAGCACGCCCATTTACGCCGTGCCTACTTCATGCCGCGTGCCGCCAGTGCCCGTCCATTTACACTATTGCGACGAGAGGAAATGACCCAAATTTGCTTGTAGTAGCGCATGACGCGATGCTACTGTGCAACGAATGTATAGCCACCTTGATTAAATAAATATGTAAATCTACAATCGAGCAACACGCATGGACAGAGATCCTTGGCGATCCACAAAGGATCGCCAAGTTTGCGCTGATAGGCATCCAACCGCCGATCGAGCGAATCGACGGTCCGGATTAATAAAACGGTCTTGCTACAAGAATAGGTACAGATTGTCAAGCATGAAGAAATTGCTGCAGATTTGCTACAAGAATTGCTACTGTTTGCTCTGAAAGAATTGCTCGATTTTGCTACTGAGATTGCCGATTAATTAGATCGTTATTAGCTAACACGCATTCGTTCTCTTGTGTATCTCTCGAGAAATTAGCAAAGTAAGTAAATAAATGACAAGAAGAAATGTACACGCAAAAGCAATGACTAAATGAAAGCATGCGAAAGAAACATCCTGTAGATATCGGTATTGCTAGCAATGGACACAAATATTGGGGAAAAAGAAGTAAATTTTATTAAATCTTGAACATGTACAAAGTTATCGCCTCGTTAAAACCTTACACCCGGTGTAGGGTACCCTGAAGGAAAAGAGTACAAGAACTACATTTATATACATAGACTACCCGAGGTCGAGATTGTCAAAGTCCGCCATCGCGTCCGTGATCTCCCCGATCCTCTGGGCCGATGTTGTGTCCTCCGACCAAGACGCTCCAGCCTTTGAGGCATGTAATTGCCTCAACCATCTCAGGTGTGAGAGACGACCTCCTTGGCTCAAGTATCCTCCCCACCGAACTGAAAGTGGATTCCGACGAGACAGTGGACACCGGAACCGTAAGTACATCCCGTGCAAAATGGGATAGCACGGGGTAAATACGTTGGTTATTCTTCCACCACAAAAGCAAGTTAGGTTGATTTTCCTCATCCATGTCAAGCTCGGACTCCATTAAAGGCGTGTCGAGGTAGTGGTTGATCTCTACCCGTGGATTCCATTGTGGTCTGCTCGGCGTTTCGGAAGATGAACCAGAAGATTTGCCTTTCAGCTTCTTCCACATGTTTGAAGCCATCGAACCGCCTCGTGCTTGTTGCGTTGTTGAGGTAGATCTTCGTGCTTCACTACGGTGCCAAACTTCGTAGTATTTGTCTAAAACTCAAAACTCGTTATAAACATGAGTATAGGCCTCGAGAAATCAAGATCGAATGTCTCACCTATTCAGCACAGAGGCGCTCGCAAGTCGTAAAATTTTCTCCGAGGATCCAAAATGACAACAAAACAAGACAAATGTGGAATAGCTTGAAAATATTTTAAAATTTTTGCTCCATTGGTTCTATAATGGAACGAAACATAATTATCTCTATTTTCTTTAAAAGCATTAGCAATAAGCCAAAGCCACTCGATAACTAAGCAAGAAGTTGGGTAATAAACACCGGATAATTTTTTAGTTGCGTCGTAAATTTTTTTAAAAAAATTACGAAAATGACTAGCAATTATCCAATCCGCGTCAGTAACCAATACCTCACCATTATTGCAGTTGACGAAGGCGGTGATAATGTGCTCGTAGCCTTCGTGACCGCGGCAAAGATAGTATAAGTTGAGTTCCATCTAACCTTCATATCTAGGTTGAATCTTCTTGGTACCATATTATTGGCCTTGCAAGACTAAAATCGGGCAAACTTCACAGGTGAATTAGTAATAAAATCGATAGCATTACGTATGCCCTCCAAAGTAGGTTTCACTACATGCATACCTGCCTGTACAATGAGATTAATAATATGGCATACGCATCTCTGGTGGAGTACAAAACCTCCAATATAAGACTCTAGGCGCGGTGAGAGATGCTCCATAGCCGTTGTGTTAGCTGATGCATTGTCAAGAGTAATGGAAACAATTCTACTTTCTATTTTAAATTCATTAACAACCTCGAGTATACGGTAGCGATAGCATGTCCGGTGTGTGACTCGAGATTGGCCTAAACCCTATAACTCTTTTATTTAGTACGATCGTCATCTAGATAGTGCGCAACAATACTAATATATCTTGCTCTTTGGTGAGAGGAAGTCCATATATCGATGTTAATGCGAATGAAAACTAAGCGCCATAAAGGTCTGCTTTAACATTTCTAGTTTAGTTGTAAACATTTTATTAACATCACGTGTAGTTGTTCTTCTACTAACATGTTGCTATTGCGGGCAAAAACCACGTTGCACCATTCTCTCAAAATTAGAGCTCTCACCCGTTCTAAGCGGAAGATCCTCTGTAACTATGTAACGTGCAATTTCTTCTCTAGCTACGTCGGCGTTGTATACCCATGTGCTTACCGAACCGTCGGTGTTGAAGTTGAGTGTGTTCGACGCTCGCCGCCTCCGTCCGCCGATATCTTCCTCAAGCAATTCTCGCGTGTCTCTTTAGATAACCTGTACCACCACATGCGTGCAGATAGTTTAGATTGAAGATTTGCAAACAAAGATACACTACCTCATGTCAGTCAACAGTTTCGACGGTTCGTCCATATGTTGCCGCACCACGCTGCCGATCATTGCCGGCTATGGATGCCCGTCTTTGGCTGCATAGATATGTCGGGTGCGTGTTCGTGTGGATACCGACGCCGCGTCCGCATGCACCGAGGTAGCGGCATCCGAGCTCGGTGCATCCGGAGTGTATGAGGCATCCTCGATACCGTGCGTGCCGCCCGGATGACGGTCATCCATGCCGTAGTCTCCCATCTTTGGGGAGAGTTGGCGGATCGATCTCTTGATCCCGACGAGGGGACTAGGAGAGCGCTGGCGTGTTTCTCTCGCTTTTGCTTTGCGAAACATTTTATTTCACAACGAGAGAGCAAAACTAGAAAGTAAATAGAGAGCGAACAAAAGAGAGAACGTGTGTGGTTAACTCGGGAGAGAAAGAATGTTTTGGGTGCTTAAATGCGTAATAACCGACCGCTAGATAGATTTTAATAGCCAACGCTGCTATGCTACTGGTTCATTTCAAATTTTCAATCGCGTGGACTGCATGCATTGAAAAATTAAAAGTACCTTTATTTCAATCACCTTTATTCCCCGTCTTTCAGCCACTTCTTTCAGTCACTTCTTTCAGCCACTTTTTCACAGTACGTAGCTACGCGCCCGAACGCTCCCTTCCTCCGTTTCAAATTTTCTCATGGATCGCATGCATTCAAAAATTAAAAGTACCTTTATTTCAATCACCTTTATTCCCGCCTTTCACCACTTCTTTCACCACTTTTTCACAAGACGTAGCTACGCCGCCTCAACGCTCCTTCCTCCGCTTCAAATTTTCTCACGCTGACTCCATGCATTCAAAAATTAAAAGTACCTTTATTTCAATCACCTTTATTCCCTGTCTTTCACCACTTTTTCACGCGACTCACGCGACGAACGTGCTCGCTTCAAATTTTCAATCACGCGTTCTCGCTCTTGCTGTCTTTTTCACCCACCGACTCTCTCTTCTCCTCTCTCTCTCACTTTTTCCCCACGCGCGCGCCCCGCCTCTTCTTTTTTCAGCTCGCCTCGCCCCTGCCCTTCTTTTTCCCGCGGCTTTCTCTCCCTCGGCCCCGCTCCTCGCTTCCCCGCCCGCCTCGCTTCTCCCGCCCGTCTCGCCCGGCTCCCGTCGTCCCGCCCCTCGCTTCTCCCCGCCCGCTCCCGTCGTCATCTCGCCTTTGCCACGGCCTCGCTCGCCTCGCCGCTGCCGCCCGCGATCGCCTCGCCGCTGCCGCCCGGCCTCCGCCGCCCGCCCGCCTCGCCCGACTCCCTCGCCGGCTCGCTTCGCCCCCGCCTCGCCCGGCCCCCACCGCCCGCCTCGCTCTTCTTCCTCGCCGGCTCGCTTCCCTCGCCCGCCGCCTCGCTCGCGGCCTCGGCTTCCTCTCCTCACTGCCGCTTCTCTTCGGCTCGACCATGGCGCGGCGTTAAGAAGACACCCGCCAACACGGCGCGGCGCGGGCGCGGCGATGACGAGGCGGGGCGCGGCGCAGCGCTGGCGAGGGCGACGGCGCGGCGAGGCTACTGGCGCGCGACGGCTCGGGCGACGTTAGCGGGCGTGGCGGCGAGGGCGACGGCACGGCACGGCGCTGGCGTGCCTGAGCCCCGCCCGGCCGCTGGCTGTGTTTTCCTCCTCCTCACGGCGCGGCGCGGGCGGGCGCGGCGGAGCGGCGGCTGCGCTGGCGCTGGCGCGGCAGCGCACCTGACGACGGGCGCGGCGGAGCGGGTGTGCTGCTGGGCGGCGTGCTGCGGCTCGCTCCGGCGGGCTAGCACGGCACGGCCCAAACGGGCGCGCGGGCCGTGCTTCCGTCGTGCTCGGGTTTTGGGCCCCGACGCCCGATGTCTGAACGGGCCAGATGGCACGCCCGCTAACGTCTTGCCGGCGGGCTTTGGCCGTCTTGCGCCGCCCTGCGTGCTCGGGCGGGCCAACGGGCCCGCCCATGTGCCCGAGACTACTCGAGTGGAACGGAATGACCGAGAAAGTAGCCGGTACTCGATGCAACCGCCGGCGGACGCGACTACCAACGGCGACCTCTTCAGCAAGTTACTTCTCATGTCAACGGTGGCGTTGACTCGTGACGAGGCTCCGCTGATCCAGAGGGTGACACCAACATCTCCGCTATGTTGTCGTAGTTGATCTCCGCGCCATCTTAGCGCCGGACGTCCGTTCCTGCTGTGGCGCCGACGTGTTTGTGTGCGCCACCGATATGATGGAGTTGACGCCGATGCCTCGTGGTTGGTGCTTGTGTCGACGCCGACGCTCGAACGCCTCGATCTCGACCGCCACGATCCGAAGCGCCGCCGTCGCGTCCGTGTCGCCTGCCGTGGTTGAACAGCCGATGTCCCCGCCGATGCCGCCGCTGAAGTCGGGCTCACCGACGGTAGTGGCCGAGGAAGAAAGCCATCCGTCGGAGGTGACGGGGCACGCGGTTGGGGTGGCCGCCGGCCTGATCTCGAAGGAGAAGGTCGTGTTGAAGCTGGAAAGCTCGCCGGTGACATCACTACTACAGAATGGTACATCACTATCGCTTCATCTGTGTCGGTTCTTAAGTTTTTAGGAAGAAACGATTGTGATAGATGACTTAGGAGAGGCATTAATCATAATCACTATCGGTTCTCAGGTTAAAAGTGACAGTGATGTAGTACTGGGAACATTACAATCGGTTCTTATGCGAGAAGTGACAGTGATGTGCATTATCATCACAATCGGTTTTCATATAAAAAGCGATAGTGATGAGCACGTACACATCACTATCGGTTCTTATTTAAGAAGCGATAGTGATGATAATGCACATCACTATCGCTTCTCACAAAAGAACCGATAGTGATGAGAACGTTCTCATCACTATCGGTTCTTTTGTGAGAAGCGATAGTGATGTGCATTATCATCACTATCGCTTCTTAAATAAGAACCGATAGTGATGTGTATGTTCTCATCACTATCGCTTCTTATGTGGGAACCGATTGTGATGACTATGATAATCACTATCGCTTGTCTTATAAGAACCGACTGTGATGTGAATGATCACATCACTATCGCTTTTTATATGAGAGCCGATAGTGATGTACCTCGTTAGGTTATTTATACCACTCGAGCTGAACTCTTCTCTGTTATTGTTCTAGAGGAGGTTTCTCCGTCGCCACCAGAAAAAATAGCTCATATTTTGTGGTTGGAAGCAATACTTGGGTAAGAAAATTTGAAATCCTCAAGGGTGGGTGTTAAGAGGGTAAATTTGAAGCCCTAACTTGAGGAGATTTCCCCTCATTTTGCATAATTTGTGGTTTTCTTCAAAATGTGAGCATTCCTTCAAACCCTTTTAATTTTGCATTATGTAATTTTGATATGTCGCGAAGAAAGTTTAGATTGCACTGGTATTGTGTATATCCTATCAGATTTCACACCCTTTATTTCACAAGCATGTACACATGTATTTAATTATCTTAATTTGTAGTGCTTTGATATTAATATGGAATTATTATTCTTTGTCACCGATGAATGCTAGAGTTTAGGGTGCGGAACCACGCCTCCCGCTCGAGGATGCTTGTTTATAAATATACCGAACGAAATGGCATATTTATAAGCGGCGCCTCGAATTGTCCACGTTCTTTGATAGATTCGAGGATATAAGCCGCAAGTTCTGAAGTGTGTTGTACAATCTGCGAGTAGAGATTTCGTGGCGTCTCCTGGTATTCTCGGATACACACCCTCTTGACCTGTTGTCGAGACGTGTATGTGGAGAATAGTGGGGAGATGCTGCCGAAATTTTCTCTGGAGTTGTACAACGGCTTAGGAACTTGTCGGAACCACATATCCTCGAATGGGATTAGGACCAAACCTATTTAGAGATTAGGAGTCATCGTTGGTACCCTTGTATTGTTTTGTTGTAGTCAAAAGATCTGTAGGCTACTGCACTATATAATTAGATTGTTTGATATCATTGTTCATGTTAAAAATGTATGTCTCTTATCTAGGAAATTGGAAGCTCTAAAACAGGGAAGAATCTAGGTATCAATCGGGAGTACATATTTCATATATGTTGCAGGAAATTATCATCTATTTTGCAAAGGTAATATTAACTGAAATGATATCTCAATATTTCAAATAGCTAGCTTCTTTGTCGCTCCGCTTTGTGCATAATTTATTGGGTGAAGTTTAATTGCGATGAACCGTAAGGAATGGATGTATGCAAAAGTCATGTGAGTTTGAATTTGGAGGGTGTTAAGGAGTTCAAAAAATTGCCAAGAGGACATGGTGAGGAGGGTGTAAACTTCATATATTGTCCTTGCATTGATTGCACCAATCGAGAAGATTTAACAACTCACCAAATTGAGGACCACCGATTCGACGTGGCCGTGAGGAATTACACGTGTTGGATCCATCACGGGAGACAGTAGTACCGCCAAGATGCAATGAAGACACGGTGGAACCGGATGATGAGTTGCAGTTTGATATGTTTGAGGAGGAGAATTTGGAGCAAATGTTGCGGGATGTGGAGGTAATTACACGTAAAGAGAGTTTGGAAAGTTTAAAAGCTTGATGGAAGACGATGCGAAACCACTGCTCACAAAGTTGCAAAGCGAGAATACACCAAGTTAGGTTCGGTCCTTGCATTGTTCGAATCAAGGCAAAACACCGCTGGACGGATACAAGTTTCAATGCACTTCTAGTTCTTCTATCGGATCTGCTTCCGGAGGGAAACGAGTTGCCAACAAGCATTTATGAAGCGAAGAAGCTACTATGTCCCATGGGAATGGAAATAGAAAGGATACATGCATGTCCAAATGATTGCATCTTGTACCGTAACGCACATCAGGAGCTGCATATTTGTCCAGTTTGCGGTGTGCCTCGGTACAAACAAAAGGAGAAGCGTAACGACAAGAAGCGTAAGAGCCGGGGCAACGAGGGTGAAGAGGTCACTAAAGGTGCACCGGCCAAGGTATTGTGGTACTTGCCCATCATTCCCCGTCTGGAGAGGTTGTTTGCAAATCCTAGAGAAGCAAAATTGTTGCGTTGGCATTATGAGTCTCGAAAGGAAGATGGCAAGCTGAGACACCCTACTGATTCGGCTCAATGGAGAAACATCGATTGGAAATATGAGAAGTTTGGTGCCGAAATGAGGAACATAAGATTTGGATTGAGTACCGATGGAATGAATCCGTTTGGTAACATGAGCAGTCGTCACAGCACGTGGTCAGTTCTGTTGTGTATCTACAACCTCCCTCCTTGGTTGTGCATGAAGCGGAAGTATATCATGATGTCGTTATAATCTCGGGACCCAAACAACCGGAAATGATATTGATGTGTACCTCGCCCATTGATCGAGGATTTGGTAAAATTGTGGAATGACGGGGTCATTGTGTGGGATGCGTACAGAAGAGAGCATTTCACCCTACGGGCTATGGTATTTTGCACCATAAATGATTTCCCGGCTCTTGGTAATTTGGCGGGCTACAGTACGAAAGGAGCAAAAGCGTGTCCTATTTGTGAAGAGGAGACCGAGAGCCTATGGCTGCCGAATTCCAAGAAAACTGTGTATATGGGTCACCGTAGGTTTCTACCAAGTCATCGATACCGTAAGATGGATGACAAATTTGATGGGAAGAGGGAAGTCCGCTCGCACCGCAGACCTATGAGTGGAAGGCAAGTATATTCACGTGTAGAGGATATCGATGTTCAAGACGGAAAGAGCCAGAATCTGTTCGTTCTAGGACCATTTGGAAGAAGAGGTCAATATTTTGGGACTTACCGTACTGGAAGGAGTTAGATGTCCGGCATTGTATTGATGTCATGCACGTTGAGAAGAATGTCTGCGACAATTTGGTTGGCATCCTACTGAACATACCTGGAAAGACAAAGGATGGTGTGAATGCTCGTCGCGACATGGCCTACATGGGAATCAGGCCCAGGCTTGCAGTGATAGAGGAGGATGGAAAAGGTCCGTACATCCCCGCTGCATGCTACACCCTGTCCAAGAAGGAGAAAGAGGACCTTTGCAAATGTCTCCAAGGTATTAAAGTTCCATCTGGCTACTCCGCGAACATTAAGAAGCTTGTGTCCTTGGATGATTTGAAGTTGTTGGGCATGAAGTCCCACGACTGCCATGTCTTGATGACCCAAATGCTCCCAGTTGCAATAAGAAATATTCTGCCAGAGGATGTCAGGTTTGCAATCACGAAGCTGTGTTACTTCTTCAATGCGATCTCCTGCAAAGTTATTAACCCCGACGTGCTAGACAACTTGCAGAGTGAGGTGGTGCAGACTCTATGTCAGCTTGAGATGCATTTCCCACCGTCGTTCTTCGATGTCATGGTCCACCTTGTTGTTCACCTTGTTAGAGAGATTAAGATATGTGGACCCGCTTTCTTACGTTACATGTATCCGTTTGAGAGGTACATGGGTATATTAAAGTCCTACGTGAGGAATCGGTCAAGCCTCGAGGGTAGTATTGTGGAAGGTTATGGGGTCAAGAGGTTATTGAGTTTTGTGTGGACTATCTCGGGAAAAGACAAGCAATCGGTGTTCCTTTATCTCGCCACGAGGCGGACTTGCCGGCAAAGGAACCATGGGGTCGAAACAAACGAGGCCACGGTTTGATATGTATTGCAAAGCGATCCGAGTCTTGCGAGAATAGCACGAAGTTGCAGGTACATCGAGCAAAGACAAGTCGATATTACGGGAGAGAATCCACATATGGATGAGCTTTCCATAATGCGAGAACACAACGATAGATTTCTCACATGGTTCAAACAAAAGGCGGAGGTCTCTGTTAGTGAGACTATCAAATGGTTGGTCGACGGACCTAGATTTAATGTACGATATGGCAGGGTGCGATATTAATGGGTACACCTTTTACACTCGAAAGTCGATGGGAAGAGTCTCTGTTCAAAGCAAGTGGTGTAAGCATAGATGCTTTGTCCGATGAACATCACTCAAAGGAGGATCCTCAATGGCAATGAACTCTTACTACGGGGTGATAGAAGAAATTTGGGAGCTCGACACGGAATATACCAAATTCCATTGTTCGATGTAAGTGGGTAGGACTTCCACATGGAGTGAAGGTCGACAAGAGAGGTTTTACTCTTGTGGATCTCAACAGACTCGCCTACAAAGATGACCCATTCATCCTTGCGAAGGTGCAAATCAAGTCTTCTACGACGTGATCCGCCAATCCGAGGGTGCATGTCGCCCTTACAAAGACAAGCGCTAATCGTTGGTGTTGAAAATGTCGTAGATGAAGAAGAATACGACCAATTTGATGAAATACCTCCGCTTGTGGATGGGGCTGTTTTAGTGGGGACGACGACACACATGGAAGAAATTACATGCGTGTAGATCATCAAGAAGGGTTGTATTGTAAATAAAGGGAGTACGTCATTGTATCACTTGCTATGTGCTTGAAATGTTTATATTTTTCATGCGCTGTTGTCCTGCAATTACATGGTGTAGTCTCTATGTGTATTATTTGTGTCGAATTTATTGGTAAAAACCGATAGAGATTTTGAGAAAGGTAGCTTGTAAATAGTCCAACGTTCATTTCTGAAAATTTTCAAAAAACTTGGACTTCATTTGTAGAAGTTTTGACTTTTCAACTCTTAGCACCCAAAATCATGCCTACAAAGTAAATGTTGGCACATTTTTTCAGTCCTAACTCTTTTTTCAAAAAATGTATTTGGAAAATGTTTTAGTACCTCAAAGTATATTTCTGCAAAAGTTCAAATAATTCCAACTATATTTGCAAAAGTTATGTCATTTTGAACTGTTTGATCTAATTCTGAAAATTCAGGATCAATGGTTTGCCCTAGAAAACCAATAGTGCAGTGAACCACATTTGTGTCGGTTTTTCTTAAAAACTGATTGTGATAATAGTTTATGTCGGTTTCACTCAAAAACCGATAGTGACATTTCCATTAACTGTGTCGGTTTTCTCATAGAACCGATAGTGATAGTTCCAGGTCATATGGGTTGGCAATTGCGTGAAAAAGTATTAGTGTCGGTTCTATTGAAAACCGATTGGCATAGTCACATTATTATTTGTGTCGGTTCCAATAGAAAAGCGACATAGACAATAGAATTATTTGTATCGGTTTTTATAAAAAAACCCGACCCAGATGATTTCAGGACAGTATTTGTGTCGGTTTTTTATTCAAAACCGATTGTAATATGAACATAATTTGTGTCGGTTTAAATAAAAAAGTGACACAAATAGTGGAGATAGTATGCCCACAGATTAAGTATTTGTGTCAGTTTTTTTGAAAACTGATTGTAAAAGTGACATCATTTGTGTCGGTTAAAATAAAAAAGCGACACAGGTAGTTTACTTATTTGTATCGGTTTTGATAAAAAAACCGACACAGATGATGAATTATTTGTATCGGTTTTTATAAAAAACCGACACATATTAACTATTATTTGTATCGGTTTATATTGAAAATCGATAGAAATGAGTGAAGTGAACAGTGCTTGTTTATTTGTGTCGGGTTGTGATATGGAACCGACACAATTAATACTGCCAATTAATTTGCGCCCCTTCCATTTATTTTGCCCTAGCTCCCATTCTCCAACCGTCCAGCCCCCGCACGGCCGCACCACGATTTCTTCGCCTCCGCCGCCAACGTCGCCGCTCCTCCCCACGCCGCCGAGCCGCCCCCACGCCGTCCACTCCTCCCCACGCCGAGGACCCCACGCCGCCGAGCCGCCCCACGCCGCCGACTCCTCCTCCGCCGACTCGCCCCACGCCGTCCACTCATCCCCACGCCAAGGACCCCACGCCGCCGAGCCGCCCCCACGCCGTCGACTCCTCCCCTCGTCGCCGACTTGACCCCACACCGCCGAGCCGCCCCCACGCCGAGGACTCCTCCCCACGCCGTCCACTCCCCCCTGTCGCCGACTCGCCTCCACGCCGTATATAGGTAGGTATATGTGCAATGAATTGTTAGGTATATGTGCAATGAATTGTTCAAATGGCGACCTATGCTTTTTATGCATATTGTTTACTTAGATCCTCAGCTTGATAAGAATACTTGTGCAATCTTGCTGATGAAGATAGAAAATATCATGGAACATGCATATCAAGGGGAAAAATGGCACACTGAAAAAAACTAAATTAAGTAAACAAAAAAAATTTCAGGCACAATTCTAAAATTACACCATAGGTTAGTACAGGCATGATGTGTGGCAACCTCCAAACTTGCAGCATTTCTTTTACCATTGTCAGTATGACAATACATACCCATAATAATTGATACCTAACAAGCATGAAACAGCTAACTTCCTCCAAGCATGAAACAGCTAACTTGATTCCATTGTTGGTCTTTTCTTCCTATCTTCCTCCAAGCATGAAACAGCTAACTTGGTCAATTAACAGCAAAATATTCTCTAGTTTCAGGTTGCAGTGAATGACCCACTCTAGGCATCGTACTTTTCTCAATTAACAGCAAATTCTTGAGCTATGCATGCCATTCTATCCTGAAATCTATTCTTGGTTTGTTTTTTCTGATCTGTTTTGTATTGAAACCTTTCGGTTCTGCAGCAAAGTAGTAAAAGATACATTTTACTTTAAACAAACATGTCTTTTTATTTCCATGTCTTTTTTTTTGCATTCATATGATCAACGTTATAGTTCACCATGCGTAACTCCACGCCTCCGTTCGAGGGTGCTTGTTTATGAATATGCCATTTCGCATATTCGAAGCAAGCAATCTCGGATTGTCCACGTTTTTTGGATAGTTTGAGGATATGTGGTTCGGGCAAGTTCCTGAGCTGTTGTACAACTCAAAGAGTAGATTTCGGTAGCGTCTCCCTGGTGTTCTCCGGATACACACCCCTCTTGACCTGTTGTCGAGACGTGTATCTGGAGAACAGCGGGGAGATGCTGCCGAAATTTTCTCTGGAGTTGTACAACAGCTTAGGAACTTGCCCGAACCACATATCCTTGAATGGGATTAGGACCAAACCTATTTAGAGATTAGGCGTTATCGTCCGTACGTATTTAGTTGGTCTACATACAGACTTGTCTTGAAGATCATTCGTTCATCTGTTACTCTAGTGCAATATGCTAGAACAATGACATGCTATGAATTATCCATTGATCTGTTGCTTTAGATGAATTATTGTGAAGTTCACATAATATCTACGAATTGCTTTCTCTCATGTGAAATATATGTTCATGTTAGATAAGAAAACTCAAAATGTCGCAATTAGAGAGCATCGGCTCATCACCAGAAAGAGTAGAAGGTGCTCCTGAGGGGCCAAGCCAAGTTCGAAATGTCGAGGGGCCGAGTAAGGTGAGGAAGGCCCGAGGACCGAGCAAAGGGGCCATAGGGAGAACGCCGCAAATTCTCCACTTCAATGCGACGGGCGTTTGCACGGGTCCTCCCAAGTGCAAGGGGCGATACCGCT
Organism: Otatea glauca; assembly: GCA_036346275.1. Lineage (NCBI taxonomy): Eukaryota > Viridiplantae > Streptophyta > Magnoliopsida > Poales > Poaceae > Otatea > Otatea glauca. The sequence continues at coordinate 20,347,363 of CM070727.1, read as the reverse complement.
CATTCCTCGGGCAACTGGTGAGGGAGAGAGTTCCCATAACGGTTAAAGATTGGAGAAAGGAGGTCGGCCACGAGCGTAAGAACCGGTGTGGGACGAGGTTAAGGGAAAATGGATTATAGAAGAGGAGGATGAAAACAATGCCAAAGCGATACGCCTTGAAGAGGATGGGTGTGGCTCGAGGCACTTCGTGGTCTACATGCACAAAGTGAGTACGTCCAAAGGCCGTACACCATTCGAGAGGTATCGATTCGTGACTCCGGCGTTTGGGAGGAGTTCACGAGGATCAAGAGTACGCCGAGGCGAGGAGTTGAGACGTAAGAACGTTGCTACCTGAGAGGTGAACACGCACGTGCACCACCTCTGCTCAGCGGCTACGAAGGGAAGAAAGCAGAATGGGCACGACTAGCCGAGGAGTGCGCCAACTCCGGGACAGCGATGCCTTACTCGCACATATGTGAGGAGCGGGCACGTGACTGGGTATTAGCGAGGACAAAGAAAACCGCGGACGGGCAGCTGGTAGTACCAAACCCCACTACCGCGCAAGTCGTCTCCACCATCGTAAGATATCAAACTTACTACATTGCAGTAGACCATTCCTACTGTATTTCAGATCTAATTCGTACTCGCTTCTTGCAGGAGGAGGTAAGCCAGAGGAAAGAGCAGGGACCTTTCTTAGCCAAGGGTCAAATGACATCCTATCCACTGCGATCGGGAAGCTCGACCATAAGGGCCGGGTGCTTGCCGCAGGGTCGGGGCATACGAAGAAGTCCTACTTCCAAGATGCTGCTTCGAGTACCAGATCAAGAACATGGGAGGCACGTGCGGAGCGCCTGAAGGACACGCTTAGGGAGCAGCTGAGGGAGGAGATCTCGGAGGAGATGAGGGAGGAGATGAGGGTGCAGATGATGGCACGTGAGGAGGAGATGAGGGTGGAGATGATGGAACGTGAGGAGCGCCTAAGGGCCGAGATGATGGCGATGATCTCCCAGAGTCAAAGCCAGATGCCCCTGCCTACTGTAGAGAAACTTGTGCCCCACCAAGTAGTCATGCGGTTCCAAAATGATAAGTCCAATCCCAGTGAAGGTAATAATTAATTTTTCCTAACTTAATGGTGCGAGGTAACTCTTCATATGTTTTCTCTCAAGTTGCGCACTTTCTGCAGCGCCTACCAAGTGCCACCACCCCGACGGAAGACGGATTTCTGTTGAGGTCGCAGCGGGATTGCATTTCCATGCAAGGAGACCGACACGGTGCATGGTCACCTTTGGGGAAGGGCTACATGAGGGTCGGGTGGACTACGCCCATGAAGCCTTCTTATCACATGTGCTCGAGTTCCCCCCCCAACGAAGACATCACCACTCTCGGGCTAGCGAGGATGTCGTTCATCAAGTGGCCCACGACAGGCGTCGTACTGGTCAAGGTAAACATCCCTCACGTCTTCTGTACCATTCCAGTAGTATTGCAACAAGTTACTTAATTATGTGCGTGCTATGTAGGTTCCTACCGTACCTACACTTGCTCCCACGACCGTGACGAGCCCTGCACAAAGTACAGAGCTGGTGCATAAAAGGACTAGCACAACAACCACAGAACCACTGGAGGCCTCTGCTAAAAAGGCTAGGCTCACAAAGGCCACGACACCCCCTCAGGTACATGAAAAGCACACTGCCCCGACCTCGGAGACTCCTTCGGCCCAGAAAGGAGGACCAGCACATGCCACAGAGAAGCCTTATGAATTTAAGGCCTATGTACATGGAAAGCCCTTTCTGCCTCCCAGCAAATTGAATGCTCTAGGCATATGGACTCGACAGCTCCATGGATGGTACGTTGACAAAGTGAAAGAGAGCGAGCGTATTGACTTCAATGTTAGATACAGAAAGGGACATTTCCACCGCGAGGAGGATGGGACATTCCCAGTTAGTTTTGAGGATCTATTCCGTCTGTACCAACTGATAGCCATCGATATTTCTACTGTACGATCCTGGACGCTGTGAGTATCGCACCACGTTGCACGACCTTATGACTTCCATAGGATTTTGCATTACGCTTTTTAACATTCAATGCGAGTTGCAGGGCGATGAGGCAGCGAGTCGTGACGAATCGACAACTAGTTGGGTTCGTCGACCCTGAGCTTGTGTCCGCGACGATGGCTAGGCTTCAACCGGAATGGCTTGCCTCCTACATCAAGAGGGCATTGCAAGCTGAGTCGAGGAAGGACTTCATTCTACTCCCGTACCACGAGGAGTAAGTGCTACTTCACCGTTCAATTACTTCTACGACCAAACCGTATGTGAACTTATTTTCTTCGCTACATACCATTTAATAAGCAACCACTGGGTTCTACTCGTGCTCCGTCCGAGTGACAACAAAGTGTACACTTTTAATTCGGTTGATAAGAGACCGATGGCCTACGCGATCAAGCCTCCTTTGGAGCAGTAAGTGCACCACTCTTATATAATATTTTCTGTATTTAACTACGTTCATTTTTTTATACTCAACGGCATCTCTCCAATGTATATAGGGGTTTCAAGCAATACGTCGAAGCAGGAGGGACACACGACGACAAAAAGGGATCCAAGCTGGAGTATGTCCGCTTCATGGTACAAGTGGCTATCATATATAAGACTTAGACTTTCTGACATATTTTCTTCATCTCTTAATTTATTTTTCTTTCTTCATAGTGTCATCAACAGGGCAGCGACGACCGTTGTGGTTTGTATGTCATGCAACACATGTTGATCTTGATTGCCGGCTCAGACCGTTTCCCTAAGGTAGTACATGCATTATTATACAATTAGTCTTTCACATAGAAATATAAAAACTTAAATTAGAGCACTCGTTTCTATTTTGCAGCATACCAATATCCCCCAGAAGAGTATAGACAGCACTGCACTCAACAAGATACGAGACCACTTATGCCAGTGGTACTGGATAGAATGCTTGTTGGAGGACGGACGGTTTAGAGATCCCGAAGGCTCCTACTAGACCATATGAGAACAATATTACATATTTGAATGCGATTGTGTGTGTACTTATGGTTAAGCATGTTTACGTTCTATTTTGTTAACGAATGTGATATGTGTTTGTTGTAACAAAGTGTTCATGTTCTTTGAATGTGATATGTTGTCTGTAATTTCTGTGTGAATGTGATATGTGCATATTGTGTGGAATATGTGCTGATTGGAGGGTGAATTAGAAAATAGTAGACCACACCACTTCATCTCTGTCGGTTCTCACAAGAAAATAATAGAGATGTGAGATCATCTCTATCGGTTCTTTGTAAGAAGCGATAGGGATGACGAACTCATCTCTATCGGTTCTTTGTAAGAAACGATAGAGATGAGTATGTTATCTCTATCGGTTCTTTTTAAGAAGCGATAGAGATGATTCACTCATATCTATCGGTTCTTTATAAGAAGCGATAGAGATGAGAGTATTATCTCTATCGGTTCTTTTGTAAGAGGCGATAGAGATGATTCACTCATCTCTATCGGTTCTTTGTAAGAAGCGATAGAGATGAGGATATTATCTCTATCGGTTCTTTTGTAAGAAGCGATAGAGATGATTCACTCATCTCTATCGGTTCTTTATAAGAAGCGATAGAGATGAGGGTATTATCTCTATCGGTTCTTTGTAAGAAGCGATAGAGATGAGGGTATTATCTCTATCGGGCGAGAACCGACTGTAATAATGCCGCCTCATCTCTGTCTCATAACTTTGTGTCGCCACCAGAATCGACTGTGATGATAAAAAAGAACTGATTGTGATGTATATTTGTGTAGTAGTGCGTTGTCCCAGAGAGGCACAGGTTGCTTGTACGACACCCGGCAGATGCTGCGAGTGTTGCCGTCGCTAATGTCGTTCTTTGTCAGCTCAATCTGAGGGGAACGGAAGTAGGCGTCACCCTCGCATCGGAGCTCTGCCCCTGGGCTAGTACAGGGACCTCCAGCTGAAGTGGAAAAGTCAAAGCTGAAGGAGAGAGACGTGGCATGAGGCACATGGATAGATAGCATCAGCGAGTAGCAGAGGCGAATGATGATGAAGAGAACGGGGCGAGATAATCTTGCTGCAGCCATTGTTGGTGTTTAGGAAGAGTAGTATGTACATTGGGAAGGAAAATGGGGCACTGTAACTATGATCGCTTTGCTTTTATTGGATGTTCCATGGCTTTGTAACTGTCATAGAGGTGGGCGTCGTCGCGTCGCGCCGGCCCGCCCAAGCGGGCCCATCGTGCCGGTCGGAACCGCGCGGGCCGCTGCGCCGTCGTGCTCGCCGTGCCGGGCCGTGCGGCCGGCTTCGCCGGCGAGCCCAAGCACGCCCATTTACGCGTGCAGGTTTACCGTGCCGTGCGGCCCAGGCCGGTCCATTTACACTATTGCGGCGAGAGGAAATGACCCAAATTTGCTTGTAGTAGCGCATGCGACGCGATGCTACGGCAACGAATGTATAGCCACCTTGATTAAATAAATATGTAAATCTACAATCGAGCAACACGCATGGACAGAGATCCTTGGCGATCCACGATGGATCAAGTTTGCGCTGATAGGCATCCAACCGTCGGATCGAGCGAATCGACGGTCCGGATTAATAAAACGGTCTTGCTACAAGAATAGGTACGATATGTCGCTACAAGAAATTGCTGCAGTTTGTTACAAGAATTGCTACTGCTTGCTACAAAGAATTGCTCGAGCTTTGCTACAGAGATTGCCGATTAATTAGATCGTTATTAGCGAACACGCATTCGTTCTCTTGTGTATCTCTGGAGAAATTAGCAAAGTAAGTAAATAAATGACAAGAAGAAATGTACACGCAAAAGCAATGACTAAATGAAAGCATGCGAAAGAAACATCCTGTGTAGATATCGGTATTGCTAGCAATGGACACAAATATTGGGGGAAAAAGAAGTAAATTTTATTAAATCTTGAACATGTACAAAGTTACTGCCTCGTTAAAAACCTTACACCCCGGTGTGGGGTACCCCCGGTAAGGAAAAGAGTACAACAACTACATTTATATACATAGACTACCCGAGGTCGAGATTGTCAAAGTCCGCTATCGCGTCCGTGATCTCGATCCTCCGCCGATGTTGTGTCCTCTCGACCAAGACGCTCCCGCCTTTGAGGCATGTAATTGCCTCAACCATCTCGTGTGAGAGACGACCTCCTTGGCTCAAGTATCCTCCCCACCGAATCGAAAGTGGATTCCGACGAGACAAAGGACACCGGAATCGTAAGTACATCCCGTGCAAAATGGGATAGCACGGGTAAATACGCTGGTTATTCTTCCACCACAAAAGCAAGTTAGGTTGATTTTCCTCATCCATGTCAAGCTCGACTCCATTAAAGGCGTGTCGAGGTAGTGGTTGATCTCACCCGTGGATTCCATTGTGGTCCTTTCGGCGCTTGGAAGATGAACCGTAAGATTTGCCTTTCACCTTCTTCCACATGTTTGAAGCCATCGAACCGCCTCGTGCTTGTTGCGTTGTTGAGGTAGATCTTCGTGCTTCACTCGTGCCAAACTTCTCGTAGTATTTGTCGAAAACTCGAAAAACTCGTTATAAACATGAGTATAGGCCTCGGAGAAATCAAGATCGAATGTCTCACCTATTCCACAGAGGCGCCTCGCAAGTCGTAAAATTTTCTCCGAGGATACAAAATGACAAACAAAACAAGACAAATGTGGAATAGCTTGAAAATATTTTAAATTTTTTGCTCCATTGGTTCTATAATGGAACGAAACATAATTATCTCTATTTTCTTTAAAAGCATTAGCAATAAGCCAAAGCCACTCGATAACTAAGCAAGAAGTTGGGTAATAAACACCGGATAATTTTTAGTTGCGTCGTAAATTTTTTTAAAATTACGAAAATGACTAGCAATTATCCAATCCGCACAAGAACCAATACCTCACCATTATTGCAGTTGGACGAAGACGGTGATAATGTGCTCGTAGCCTTCGACCGTTGCTAAAAGATAGTATAAGTTGAGTTCCATCTAACCTTCATATCTAGGTTGAATCTTCTTGGTACCATATTATTGGCCTTGCAAGACTAAAACGGGCAAACTTCACAGTGAATTAGTAATAAAATCGATAGCATTACGTATGCCCTCCAAAGTAGGTTTCACTACATGCATACCGCCTGCATAATGAGATTAATAATATGGCATACGATCTCGTGGAGTACAAAACCTCCAATATAAGACTCTAGGCGCGGTGAGAGATGCTCCATAGCCGTTGTGTTAGTGATGCATTGTCAAGAGTAATGGAAACAATTCTACTTTCTATTTTAAATTCATTAACAACCTCGAGTATACGGGTAGCGATAGCATGTCCGTGTGTGACTCGAGATTGGCCTAAACCCTATAACTCTTTTATTTAGTACGCATCATCATCTAGATAGTGCGCAACAATACTAATATATGCTGCTCTTTGGTGAGAGGAAGTCCATATATCGATGTTAATGCGAATGAAAACTAAGCGCCATAAAGGTCTGTTTTAACATTTCTAGTTTAGTTGTAAACATTTTATTAACATCACGTGTAGTTGTTCTTCTACTAACATGTTGGTATTGCGGGCAAAAACCACGTTGCACCATTCTCTCAAAATTAGAGCTCTCACCCGTTCTAAGCGGAAGATCCTCAGAACTATGTAACGTGCAATTTCTTCTCTAGCTACGTCGGCGTTGTATACCCATGTGCTTACCGAACCGTCGGTGTTGAAGTTGAGTCAGGTTCAGACGCTCGCCCGCCTCCGTCCGACCGATATCTTCCTCAAGCAATTCTCCGCGTGTCTCTTTAGATGACCTGTACCACCACATGCACGTGCAGATAGTTTAGATTGACAGTATTTGCAAACAACATACACTACCTCATGTCCGTCAACAGTTTCGACGGTTCTGTCCATATGTTGCCAAGACCACGCCGCCGATCGCCGGCTATGGACGCCCGTGCTGGCTGCATAGATATGTCGGGCTGCGTGTTCGGTGTGGATACCGATGCCCGTCCCGCATGCACCGAGGTAGCGGCATCCGAGCTCGGTGCATCCGGAGTGTTGAGGTATCCTCGATACCGTGCGTGCCGTCCAGATGACGGTCATCCATGCCGTAGTCTCCCATCTTTGGGGAGAGTTGGCGTGGATCGATCTCTTGATCCGACGAGGGGACTAGGAGAGCTGGGCGTTTCTCCGCTTTTGCTTTTGCGTAAACATTTTATTTCACAACGAGAGCAAAAACTAGAAAGTAAATAGAGAGCGAACAAAAGAGAGAACGTGTGTGGTTACCTCAGGAGAGAAAGAATGTTTTGGGTGCTTAAATGCAGAATAACTGACCGCTAGATAGATTTTTATTGCCAACGCTCGCTATGCTACTGGTTCATTTCAAATTTTCAATCGCGCGGACTGCATGCATTGAAAAATTAAAAGTACCTTTATTTCAATCACCTTTATTCCCCGCCTTTCACCACTTCTTTCACTCACTTCTTTCATCACTTTTTCACAAGATGTAGCTACGCTACCAACGCCCTTCCTCCGTTTCAAATTTTCTCGCTGGATCGCAAGCATTCAAAAATTAAAAGTACCTTTATTTCAATCACCTTTATTCCCGTCTTTCACCACTTCTTTCACCACTTTTTCACAAGACGTAGCTACGCGCTCAACGCTCCTTCTCCGCTTCAAATTTTCTCACGCTGACTCCATGCATTCAAAAATTAAAAGTACCTTTATTTCAATCACCTTTATTCCCTGTCTTTCAGCCACTTTTTCACACGACTATGCAGCCGAACGTGCTCTGTTTCAAATTTTCAATCACGCGTTCTGCTCTTGCTGTCTTTTTCACCCACCGGACCTCTCTCTCTCCTCCTCTCTCTCTCTCTCACTTTTCCCCACGCGCGCGCAGCCCCGCTTCTTTTTCCCGCGCGCTGGCCCCCCCTTCTTTTCCCCGCGGCTTTCTCTCCCTCGGGCCCCGCGCTCCTCGCTTCCCCCGCCCGCCCCTCGCTTCTCCCGCCCCGGCCGTCTCGCCCGGCTCCACGTCGTCATCCTCGCCGCCACCGGCCTCGCCGCCTCGCCCCCCGGCCCCATGATCCGCCTCGCCCGCTGCTGCCCGGCCTCGCCTCCGCCCGCCCGCCTCGCCAGCTCGCCTCGCCGGCTCGCTTCCGCCCGACCGCCTCGCCCGGCCCCCCCGCCCGCCTCGCTCTCTCTTCTCGCTGGCTCGCTTCCCCGCCCCGCCCGCCTCGCTCCGCGGCCTCCCAGCTTCTTCTCCTCGCTCGCGCGCTTCTCTCCTCGGCTCGGCGGCGGCGCGCGCGGTTAAGAAGACACCCGCCAACACGGCGCGGCGCGGCGGGGCGCGGCGCAGCGCGGCGAGGGCGACGGCGCGGCGAGGCCACGGCGCGGCACGCCGGGCGACGGCGCTGGCGTATGCTGCGCTTGGCGACGGCAAGACGGCGCTGGTTGCGGTTGTTGGCTGAGCTCGCCGGCCATGGGTGTGGTTTCCTCCTCCTCCTCACGGCTGGCGCTGGCGCGGCTGGAGCGAGCGGCGGCGCAAGGCTGGCGCTGGCGCAGAAGGCGGCAAGACGGGCGCGCGCGCGCGCGGAGCGGGCAGGCTGCGGGCTGGTGCGGCGGCTCGCTTCTCCGGCCGGCTAGCACGGCATGACCAACGGGCATGCGGGCCGTGCGCCGCCCGTCGTGCTCGGTTTTGGGCCGACGCGCCCGATGTCAAGAAGCGGGCGGACGCGGCAGACGCCCGCTAACGCGGGCCGGGCTTTGGCGTCTGCGTGCCTGCGTGTTCGGGCCGCCTAACGGGCCCGCCCATGTGCCTGTGACTAAAGCTGTCATGCGATCGAGACAGGTCTCCGGTTGTTAGCATCAACGCAGTCGACTGGACAGTGGACATCGAACGCATTTTAGTACTAGCTCCATGCAGAAATACAAGAGGTATTTTTATTTTACAAAAAGATTAAGATCACATGGAATTAAGAAAGGTACGAATGAAAATAGCTTAGATATCCTACTTAATTATCTTGGAAGATATGAGAGAATAGTTTATATGTGGTGGTAATTAATAAATGTATGTAGTTGAGAGAGAATAAATAGGGGTACAGTAGAAAAGGTCTTATTAAATCTAAATGCAAACTTTATATTTTTAATAAAATTATTCAAACTACAGGTCTTATATTTTTGAACAGAAGAAGTAGTAATTTTAGCGACAACGCGGTCAACCGGTCACAAATAGTAGTCGTTTTGGACATCGACATAGTCTTCAAAATCCAAATTTAATCACTAATTTCTATTTTAATAAATTTTAAAAATCTAATAAAATTAATATATTATGAAAGTACGTTTCGAGAAGAATCTACACATATGATTTTCATCCATGCAATCTAAATATTTTAAAAAATATCAATATCTAAACTTACAAAAATTTAACTGCACACGTTTTATGTCCAGAGAGACGAATATATAAAAGTTATTGGCATGTTGGCATTGTTGCAACTAGTAATAATAGAGAGAGTGCCGTTCCCCTGACATCTTCCATTATTTTACTCTGCTTGTTTATTGGGCTGTACATTGGATTCCACTTTCCACTTTGGAAGAATAGTTTGCACATTGGGAAGGAAAATGGGGACACTGTCACGCGATCGAGGCAAGTCTCCGGTTGTTCTCTCTCGTCAACGCGGTCGACCGGAGACGTATTTTTTTTAACATATAAATTAAAAAATATTAAAAATAATTAGATTATCTTAATTATTATAACTAAATACTATATTTAATACATATATGTAGAGAATATAGAATAAAGATGAATATTTATTAAAGATATATAGAAAATATTACATTAATTTTATATTAAAATATGAAATACGTTTTATATTTATGTATAAAATCATTAAAAAATAAACCTTACACTTGTACAGAAGGAGTGATATAGAAAAGTTATTTGCGTGTTGCAACTAGTGATAATAGAGAGAGTGCGTGTGCCCTGACATCTTCCGTTGTCCTACTCTGCTTGTTCGTTGGGTTGTATATTGTTTCCACTATGCACATTGCGAAAGAAAATTGGGGCACTGTAAGTATGATTATGAGACCATCGCGACTTTGTCACGCGATCGAGGAAAGCCTCCGGTTGTTCGCGTCAACGCGGTCACCGGCCCGTGAACGCATTTTAGTAGTACTCCCTTTTCCACGTTTATATATTTTTTAAATATAGACTAAAAAGATATTAAAAATAATTAGACTACTCTAATTATTATTACTAGTATAGTGCCTGTGCTAACGCTACGACGATAGTATACCCGCTTATCAATTAAATGAAAAGATAAGTATGAATACAACACTTAATAATAAAAGAGAAATTTAGAATTTTAAATGAATTTAGAAAGAAAAACGGAACTAAATGGGGTCGAATGGGCGAAAACGGGCTCCCAAAATATTTTAAATCAAGAAAGAGAAAGAAAAAAGAATTTTCTAATTTTAGATTATTTTTTTTGCAGCTTTCACAGAGAGCACAGCGTGTTCTCTGGGCTTGGCCAGCGCAAGGGGGAGGGAAGGCCAGGGGTGGCCGGCCGGTCGCAGTGGGTCGGCACTGGTGCGGCGAGATCGCCAGCACTGACGCCTATGGGGGAGGAGTCACGGTTGCGGTGAATTTTGCCGGGAAAGATGACGGTGATGGCTTGTGTTACCTCCAAAATCCGGCGATCTTTACAAGAGGGAGCACTTGGGGATTTACGAAATGCGATGGGGTGGAGGAGAGCTCGCTGGCTTTTATAGCCCCGAAACAAGCATATTTATGGAAACCATAATTTGGGATCAAATCAGATTGGGAAGAAATTTTGGCAACAGAGCACGAAATTTGGGAAATTAACACCATAGATGGAAAGAGGAGATTACCATAGATGGAAAGAGGAGATTTGGTGCGGGATTGATGAAGCTTTGGAGCTTCTTTCTTGCTTTAATGGAGGGAGGGAAGAGAAGAAGCTTCTCTGGTCTGGGCTGCAGCTAGAAGAAGCTACAGGTGGGTTGCCTTCATTTTTTTAAATATAGAAGGATTTTTGAAAAGATAGCACATTAGGTTAAAAAATTCTAGAAAAAATCTCAAAAAAACTTTCGATTATTTTGTACTTAATAAAAATATTTTAAAAAAAATAAATTATAAATTTGCCGAGGCACGGCGGCTGCTAGGTCGTCGACCAGCAACCTCGCCGCGTCGGCAAAGCCACCGATGGCGACTGTGGAGCTATTGCAGACCTGCGTTCTCCCGGCCGCGCTGCCCCAGCCGCCGCGGCAATCTCCCGACCGCGCTGCCCCGTCTCCCGGTTTCCTTTTCCGAGCACGTAATGTATGGTCCTTTCCTTTTCCAGGACGTTTGTTTCCTTTTCCTTGATTTCAGGACGTTTGTTTCCTTTACTTTGTTGATGCTAGAGGTGAGAGAAGGTTTGTTGTGGGCCACATGGATGATTTCAGAAAAATATTGAACAATAAACTGCGCTCGTCGACGCTGGATCCGCAAGGAAAAGAAAGATAAAAATTAAACAGTGCTCGCCGGCCGCTGGTTCTGCGAGAAAAAATTAAAAAAAATTAAGCAGCACTCACAAACCGTTGGTTCCTTAGATAAAAATAAAAACAAAAATTCAGCGCTCTCCGTGCGCCGAAATTAGGCTCTATGGGGTTAGATCCGTAAAAAAGTCTCGAGAAGAGTCATATTAAAAAAAAATACGATCACAATGCCAGGACAATAAAAAATTCAAGTCTTGTTTCCTTGCATGCGGATCCTCCCTGATTATTTCTTTGTTTGATTCGCCCTCCTTCCAAATATGTAGTACGTACAATTTTGTCTAGTAAAAAGTTCAAGTCTGGTTTCCTTGTATGTGGATTCTCCTTATTTATTTCCTTATTTGCTTCGCTCTCCTTCCAAATATGTAGGTAGGGGAGGTGTGTTGTGAGCCACAGGGATGATTAGACACACTAAATAATGGCCATCGGATGTGGGTGAGTAAAGCTAAGGAAAGATCCGAGATGTTCATTTTGATGAATGCAAGTTTCGGGGGATATTTTGTTGGGTGCACGAACGTTAGGCCATCTCTAGTGAGGTGCATTATTTAGGGTGGACGTAGCAAAAATTACTTACGTGCATTATAAAGTGGTATAGACTAAGCATTATACTCAATGTATGCGTGTAGAGAATATAAAGTAAAAATAATATTTATTTGTGGCATATAGAAAATATTACATTAATTTTACATTAAAATATAAAGCATGTCATATACTTATAGATAAAATTATTTAAAAAATAAGTCTTAAATTTGAATGGAAGGAGTAATGTATAAAAGTAACTGGCGTGTTGCAAGTTGCAACTAGTGATAATAGAGAGTGCGTGTCCCCTGACATCTTCCGTTATTCTACTCTGCTTGTTTGTGTGGTTGTACATTGGATTCCACTTTGCACATTGGGAAAGAAAATGGGGACACTGAAAGTATGATTATGAGACCATCGCACCATATAATTGTGATCGCTTTGCCTTTATTCGATGTTCCATGGCTTTTGTGACTTTGTCATGCCATCGAGACAGTCTCTGGTTGTTCGCGCCAACGCGGTCGACCGGACCATCGAACGCATTTTAGTGTTCAAAGTTTACGAGGATGTATTTTCTGTTCACGTACGAAGGACCAAAGTAGCGATAAGAGAGAGGTGAAAGATAACAATTAAATTTTTCTCCTAATCAAAAGGATTTAACCAAAATTTCTCTTGAAACACTTAAATGCAATAGAGCAAAATATAAAAAATCTTAGTCTCGAATTTGCTCATGGGATTGTGATGATCAAGATGATATTGAATATTCTCCCACTTGTCATAGTAAGCAAGAACATAAGAAACAAAACCCTCACACGTGATCTACAAAGATTTCTCAAATATTAAGCAAAAAGATCGAGTTCTTACAAAAGATTACCTAGATGATGATGATATGATATAAAGAAGATTCATCCGTCAATTAATCATCCTTGGCATAAAATCCACAAGCATTTAGAAGGAGGGAGGCAAATACAAATGTACGGAAAGTAAATTGCAAGAATTTAAAGTAGGGAATTTAAATGCTGAATTTAAATACTGAATTTAAGACATAATATAAATACGGAAAGTAAATTCAGAATAGTAAGGAAATAAAAATTTATTTCTTCGATGGAAGGTTTACAAAGCGTCACAACAAGGTAGACAAAACTCAAAAGAACACACAAAACATTCAAAAGGGGAGAGCTAGCACTCCCCTTCTATTTATACTACTCATGAGTCATCCTTCACCTTTGGATGAGTTCCACTTGGCCCTCAAGTAAACTCATCAAGGGTTGAGATTAAGTCATCCTCTACCTTTGGATTAGTTCTACTTGGCCCTTAAAAAATCTCATCAAAGGTTGAGATTCACTCAAGCTAACTTAACCGCTACTCTATCTTCTAAATCGCAATCCAACGGCTCTCCTTAATCCGAGCAGTTCCAAGTTAGCATCTGAGTCGTTCCCTTGTCTTCTAGGCTCGCAGTGACTTCGTCTCCGATCATCCTCCGACGACCCACGACCGTCTGGACCTCCGATGCATCTCGCCAAGTCTCGGTCATCTTCCGCCTCACTATGGTCTAGCACCATCATCCTCGAACAATAAAAAATAAGAAAACCCATCACATAGCAATGTCTAAAATGATGTACAATAATTATCCAACTGCTGAAAATAAATCAGATTCCTAACTCAAATATAGTCAAATACTCATACCAACATGGATAGACCTCCACATAGTCTTTCAATCTCCTCCTTTATGAGTATATTGACAAATCACCCAAAAGATATAGATTTGAGTTAGAAAAAGATGGAAGAAAGCAATTTGATTGCAAAGCCAAATTTGGTCCAAGAAAAAGAGAATGAGATCATGACCAAGTTGGCAAGAATGATTTTAGAGCAAAACCAAAGAAAAAACAAGTTTTCCACAAACGCTCTAAAAATTCAATAAGAACTCACAAAACCTCAAACATGCTTATGGATACGAACAGTATAACCATCCATTCGTGTTCCAATCTAAAGCATAGCTAAGCATGTGCAAATATAATCGAGTATACCCATTTGACATTATTAAATGTCTGACCCTGACTTATGGCTACAAAGGATGTGATGTCAATATTTATTAAGGAAGTTCCATCAATGAAGGTTATATTTACCAATACCATAATATATCTAATTTACTAAAAATATACGCATGCATAAAAGTTTTGACAAAACAATTTCAAAATCCTAGGATCAAAATGATCAAAGGGGGTGCTTGCCTTACTGGTTGATGTATGTGTTGTAGTCAGGATCGTCGGCAATGATATCAGGAATATCGGAGTCTACACATTGTTCGTCGAGAAATAAAGCAATATCAATAATAATGAGAGAAAAAAGAAGTCGGATGAAACAAATAACACCAAATTCAAATATGAGTTAAAATAGAAGGTTCTGGTGATAAAAATATTTTAGGTGCTGGTTTCTCAATTTCTAAACTTGTTATTCATGTTATGAGTTCTCAAGTTCATATTATAAGAAGGTAGATTAAGTGCAAAACACATCCGAATACAATTACCTTCATATCATCAGAGGGTCTTGACCTCTGAAAAATATTGAACCATTATAGCATCAGAGGGTCCTGACCTCTAGGGTTCTCTGAAGCTGGTCTCATTGGTTTTAATATTTATTTGTGGAAGTTATTCATATTCAGGTCTCATGTATATAGAAAGTAAAGTCATTTATGAACTTAGTTCAAACTAAGTCAAATATTAAATACATTTGTAGATATAGAGTGCTTAAGATCTCAGGAACATGTTAAAATTTGTTTTATTCAATTTGGAGTTCATTTGCACAAATTTTACATTGAGCATGTTCTATGCCTTCTCTTTAAATTTGAATTGCAGTTCCTTAAAAAGGTCAAATTTAAAATATTTTTACATATTTAGAATCTACATGATTTTATATGATTTTAGAAATTTGTTTGACTGGATTTGGAGCTATATTACAAAGTTTTTCAAGTTTGAATGTGTTCGGTTTTGAAAATACTGGAAAATCAAAAGTATGCTTTCAATCAGAGAAAGCGTCTTCTCCTTTTTCAACCGATTTTTGAATTACACGCGGGCTGACGGGTGGGGCTGTGTGGCAGTGTCTGTGTGTGCGTGTGGAAGGCGTTAGCGGCTGGCATGCCGAGCCCACACACGGCCGTCAAGTCCCTGGTTTTCTGCTGCCACGACTGTCAAATCTTCGGCCAAATTGCTGCCACGACCACAAGCTCACGCGACGGTTCACACCGCAGCTCCGGTCGAAGCAGCTCCATTACACCGCCCTTCCTACCTATAAATACCAACCAATCTATCTATTCCTGATTACCCCACAACTTCACTGGAATCCCACAAACCGAGTTCCACCCCATTTGCACCATCATCTTCTTCGCTGCCAGCTTAAACTAGAAAAGGAATCTGATTAAGGTGACTCAGTAGGAGTTTTCCCAATTCATCGAGCCTAGAGTGTCTTAGTTTATCTCTAAGCTCCTTGCCACCTTCATTTTTAGCACAAGCGCAAGCTGGCTGACCTCTCTGACCAATCTTCATTGTCATTAGCGGGTAAAATGGGATCACTAGGGTACACTGCTACTTAAACAACACTTATTTGGTGAAAATGTAGCGAGTGTGAGCTTTGCCACCGCACGGCCATGGCATCGCCGCACACCCACGGTGGCAGGGCACTCCGACCATCGTCGGCAGCAAAGAAGCCCACCCACAGGCGTGTCTTGATGCCCTGGTACTATCCAAGCCATTGGCCGAGCAAGTCCTAGGCTGTAGCGTCGCTAGTGGCGAGCCCTAGAACCGTGGTCTGGTCTCTGTCGCAGACATGCGCGCCCCAGGCGTCAGCCTCACAGTCTCTCGGCTCACTTGCTCACTGACTAGCGGGACCCCACTATCAGTTGCGATGGCTGGGATTCAAAAGATCCCGTGTAAAATGGAAAGTGCGCTTTCAATATTATGAAAGCGTATTTTTCAAATTTTCCAACCTTTTTCTAAACCGCCCAACTTCAAATTAGCATAACTTGTGAATTATAACTCCAAATAAAGTGAAATAAAATTTTAAATTCATCTAAAATCATTGTTTTTCTAAATATGCAAAAATATTTTGAATTGTACCTCTGGGTAATTTTGAAATTTAAATTTAAAGAGAAAAGGCTTAAAATATGCTATATACAAGATTTTTGCAAATGAACTCAGAATTGAATGAAACTAGTTTTTTTTAATCCTTAGGCCATAATAAACTCAAATATGTAAAAAATATTTGAATTTCAACTTGGTTTAGACCTTTTTCTAATAGAAATTAGTTTCAATATGTTGAATGTCTAAATATACATAATTTATGCAAAAGAGCTCCAAATTGAGTGTAATAAATTTCTATATGTCATTAAAATAGTAAATTAACCGGATATATAAAAATACTTATGGTGAACTATTGCGTTTATACATGATATACCATATGGTGATTAAATGACTTATTATTAATCCAAATAATTTTAGTGCCTTGAATTCAAAATTATACATATAAGAATATGTAATTTTAGCCTCTTGAATTTTTAAAATAAGGAAAAATAATATATCGAAAACAAGAAACTTTATCGTAAGTATAACCTAAGACTGCCAGTTATAAATAAGGTTTAAAAGACAGACTAAAGTGTGCGTTCATAAAATCATGAAACCCAACAACCACTTGTTTGCTATAGCAAGTTTTTATTTGGTGTTCTATTTGTATTCTTTTTGCCCTTATCGAAGTTTACTATTTGTTGCATATTTCTTGTTAGACGACGAGTAGATTCCAAAGTTTTAGAATTTGCTGATGACAACCTCACCAACGATCCAGACTATGTACCTGATAGCGATCAACAAGGCAAGCACCTCCTTGACCATTTTGATCCTACTATTTCAATTACTTTATATTGCCCTAGACAAACTATTATGCATGTGCATACTTTCTCATAAAAATGCTATATTGGGATAATGGTAGTTATACCTGTACACTCATGGAACTTTCTTACTAAACATGGATTCACGAACCTTGATAACCCCAGAATAAGGATAGACAATATATAATGTCAACATGGGTATACACGATCACTTAATAATCACGCTTAGCCATGCTTAGTAAAGGACTTAGTTGCTCTTTACAATTTAAAAATGTTGGATATGATTAAAAAGGTTGGATATGACATTAAAGGTTGTTGATATTCTGGTAAAAAATAAAAATGAAACTATGATTTCGATGCGGGTGAGTATTGCCAATAGCCAGATGTGTGAGGGATGGACTTGCACGTAGTGTGTGGGGGGGAGATTTCTCGCTCGGGTCAGATTAAGGACCGAACTGTTGTGTTGTTTTCAGGCCAAGAAAAGCATACAACCACAAGTGCTGGTATGGGACAGCCTCAACCTATTGGAAGGCTGAAGTAGTATAGGCTCTCCGGGTAGGTTTGCTCACAGGAGCTTCCACACAGGAGTGTCGGTAAATGCATATCGATACAATGGTGTACACCTTGCTATGGGGAGAAATGGTTATGGCAGGGATGGATTGCCGAGTCATTATGCGAATGACATGGATGGACTGTCATATCTTGGGTGTGTGTTTCTACTGCCATAGCAAGAGTTTGACATCACCGGGTTGGTGCAAAGTCATGTCTAGGTAATGTAAGGGTTATGTTATGATCCCCTTGCCGACAAACCAAAGGAAGTGTGTTATTGATAAACCATTTCTTGTGGGTAAAGCAGTACATCTCTGCAGAGTGTAAATTTTTTCGAAAAGCTACGCCCGCGGTCATGGGCTCTTGGTAAAGTATCACATGGTTAGAAATTTTGATATTTTATAAAAATTGGGGGTTGGATTCTTGGGATTTGTTGTTAAGTAGTCTCTTGTTTAGTCATAATACCATAACATTGGCTCTACTCGATTATGTGTTGGATATTTACTTATCAATCGTATGCTTGTTTACAAATTCCACTTGCACTCTATTATATGCTAGTGATTTATTTTTGCTAATGCAAAATAACTGTAGAAACCACCCTATTGTCATAGCCTACATTTTATTCATATATGCATTTTTGAACATTATAAGCCTTGTTGAGTACACAATGTATTCAATCTTGCTATTGTTGTTGTTTACTAGGTAATAAAATAGAATACCTCGACGAATCATATGATAATGTTATGAGGATTTCAACGAAGAAATTTTTTAGGGTTTACCTTGTCTGTTGCCTAAGGGATTATGGGCTAAGGCATACTACAAGATAAATAATATTTCCGCTACATCTTTATTTTAGTCTGTAAGAATGAATTGTAAATCTATGATGCCCTCGTATGTAATACTAATGTGTATGTATGTGAGTTCAATTTGTAAGGTGCGTACTAGCCATTGATCATGGGATTAGTATTATGTGCATAGGGAACTCATTATTGGTAATTAATATAAAAATAGGGGCATTACAAGTTGGTATCAGAGTCATACAGACTGTAGGAAAAACCCTAGTTAGCATGGCCTTTAATTAAAAAAAATAAAAATTGAATTAAATAAGTCCATAACCAAAAGGGTAAAAATTTGTGCTTTGTTATTATCATATCTTAATATATTTTTTATTATCCTTTCATTGTCTTAAAATATCTATTATTATTCCTTATCTATTCTAAATCAGAAACTCTAACTATTTCCTTATTAATTAAACAGATGGACTTCGTACCTTGTTATGAATCCAGCGATCGAGAGAATGTCGGTATCATGGGAGTCCTAGCTAAGATGATGGATAGCACAGTTTATAAGGAGAATCCACAATGCATCGTATATTATGTCCCCTTAGCTCAGCCACTGTCGAGTATGCAGCACGAGTCCATATTCCAGCACTGGCTCTCTATGATGAAGGAAAGCGCTTCTTTGATGGCTACCGCTCCACCATGGTCACCGCGATGAACGAGGCTGCATATACGGCTATCGTTCATCTTTACCATGTGCTGCCAGTGCTTAGTACGCCATATTGCCTTTATCCTTCATGCCCGCCGTTTGGAGAGACCACCTACCCCGACTTCTCCAGCATTCGCAAGGGGAGACTCCGCAGTCTTGTAGAATTCATGAACACATCTGATGCACATCACCGCCTGATGGCGCACGAGTCAGTGGAGTCTCATCACTGGGTGGCGTATCTCTAGGGAGTCATTGCACCATTTGTGAACATGGGTTTCATTTCAAGCTCAGTACTGGGAGATGGTCCACCTCCAGCGACACCCCTGTTCGTGCACACACTACCACACCTCTACCCCCTACAGCACCTCCTAGCCATCGACGTAATGCCCGTATGTCAGTTGGTGGCAGCCGCCCTCACTCTGTTAGCCACGACATCGATCCTTGTCCTTCCAGCTCTCGTCGCCCACGCTCGACACAAGTATATCATCGTCAGGACTCTTTTCCCGCCGTTTCGGTAGGAAGTTCCTAGTACAAGCCCCCCGATGTTAAAGGATGATGACCTCGACACAAGATTTGCGGGATGGCTAGAGACTAGTGATTACAAGTAGAGTAGAAGTCCTAAGGATAATCTAGGAACCTTGAGTTATGTAGCCAGAAGGTAGTCTTTTGGCAATGTAAGACTTGGTTGTAAAATACTTTATTTGAATAAATCTTTTGGTTGTGAGAATTTTTCGTGTTTCTTGGATTGCACTCATGAATTTTTAGCCTTAAGTTAAAATTTTCATGACGTCGCAACCCTTACATGAAATCGTAACCAGAAAAAAATTAAGATGTCTCAAATTAAATAAAAAGATGCCTAGTAATCATCTTCTTTAATCTTTAATGGTAATCATAATAAAATTATCAAGTAACCTTCACTAAAGTAATAATATCTTAATCCTTTGGTTAAATCTTCATTTCAGGATGCTAGTAACTCGATCTCTTAGCAATCTTCTAGAAAGTGAGGCTACTTCAGAAACTCAATCTCCGAGGGTCACTCTTCCTACCCCAGCTCAACCAAATCCAATGCATCCTGCAGCAAGATCATCCTCTTCACGTCGTGCTAATCGCAGCAATTCTCCACCACCTCCTGCTCAAAACCAGCAAGGCACCATACCAAAAGAACAATTACTCGGACCTCCAACCATGGCACAAGTGCTCGCCATGATTGAACAAGGTCGTCAAACACAAACTCTTCTTCTCGAACAGATGGTTCAAAATACCACCAACCTTGGCGTAGCTATTGCCAGGGGTGGAAATGGTAACGTGTCGCATCACTCCAAACTGGGCGAGTTTCTAAAAACTCGGCCTCCAACTTTTTCCACATCGATGGATCCTTTAGATGCCGACAACTAGCTCCGCTCAGTTGAGAGAAAATTGGCCATTGCGCAATGTAATAACCAAGAAAAGGTGCTCTACGCATCCTACCAGCTGCAAGGAGCTGCAGCAGCTTGGTGGGAAAATCATGAAGCCATAGTTCCACAAGATCAGGCCATCACCTGGGAAGCTTTTAAGGAAGCTTTTCGCAAGGCACACATCCCGATAGGCCTTGCGGAAATTAAAAGAAGAGAATTCCTTGACCTTCTCCAAGGAAAAATGATAGTGGTAGAATACCTTCATTGCTTCAATTATTTATCTCGCTATGCCACTTCCAAGATCACTACCGAAGTAAGAAAAATTGAGCGCTTCAGGGACAATTAATAAAATGGACCCTTTTCACACATGATATCCATGACTTCCAGTCCCTTTTGGATAAAGCCATTTGAGTGGAGTACAACACTCAGACAGTTGTGGAGTCACACAAACACAAGTGGATGGCACGGAAGGATGCAAATGTTGGACCTTTCATGCCCCTAACTGGGCAAACATCCAATGTTAGTTCTTCCGCTCCACCATATCAACAGACACATCAGAGTTAAGCTCCTCGACCCCAACCTCCTCATCAAAAACCACCTGCTCACCCCTTCAACAATACTTACGGACGGCCTTTGGGTATGCAAAACTCGACGGCCAATGTAACGTGCTTCAACTACAATGAACGTAGGCACTATGCCAACAGTTTCCCTAAGAGAGGTTCAGCTCCACCTTGTCCTCAGCCTCAGGGAGCACAGTAGAGACCCCCTAGGTCATCCACAAGGATCTAGAGGCCCATAGTTCTTTAATATAGCTCATAATATTACACAAGGTCCTACTCGCGGTCGTCTGCATCATGTGACTACTGAGGAGGCAATGATGCACCTAACGTGGTGTTAGGCACGTTCCTTGTTCGCTCAGTACTGACTTTGGTATTGTTTGATTTTGGAACTTTGCATTCTTTCATTTCTAAGAATTTTGCCGAACGAAAGGGAATTCCAATTGATATTTTACCAACCAACATGATAATTTATTCTCCTAAAGCCAAAATCAAAACCACCAACCTATGTCCTAGAGTCAGCATTGAAATAAATGGAGTATTATTTTATGCTGATCTCATTGTCATAGAAACTCTAGGCTTAGACATAATTCATGACATGGATTGGTTATCCCAGCACAAAGGATGCATAGACTGTGCTAATCGACCATATCATTATTAAGCTCAGATGGAACCATAATTAAGTTCTTATCTATTCAAGATACTCTAACTCATCAGCCATTCCTTTGTTCCGCCACAGTAAAAGAACCCCGTCAAGTATTTGTAGTTTGTGAATTCCCGACATTTTTTCAGAAGAATTACTGGGGTTATCACCTAATCGAGACATGGAATTCGTCATTGATCTTGTGCTTGGAACAACACCAATCTCTAAACGTCCATATCGAATTCCCCCAAATGAGTTGATCGAACTCAAAGAAACAACTTAAAGAGCGGTTGAGCAAAGGGTTCATTCATCCTAGTTCTTCTCCCTGGGGAAGTCCTGTTCTGTTCGTCAGTAAAAAGGATGGTAGCCTATGCATGTGCGTGGATTATTGCTCTTTGAATGATGTCACCATCAAAAATAAATACCCTCTTCCTCGCATAGACGATCTATTCGATCAACTGAATGGTGCTAAAGCCTTTTCAAAAATTGACTTAAGACATGGGTACTATCAGTTAAAAATCAAGTGCATTGACATTCCAAAGATTGCCTTTACCACCCGGTATTGTTTATATGAATGTGTCGTGATGTCCTTCGGACTCACCAATACTCCTGCAAACTTTATGTGCCTTATGAATAAAGTCTTTATGGAGTATTTGGATAAGTTTGTCATGGTTTTCATCGACGATATTCTCATTTATTCCAAGACTGAAGAGGAACATGCGCAACATCTACGCATGTTACTTGAAAAACTCCGAGAACACAAACTCTTTGCCAAATTCGAGAAGTGTGAATTCTGGCTAAAAGAAGTCGCATTCCTCGGGCATATTCTTGCAAAAGGTGGAATCGCAGTCGATCCAAGAAAAATCCAAGTTGTTCAAGCCTGGGAACAACCCAAGTCTGTTCCCCAAATCTGAAGTTTTCTCGGTCTAGCGGGATATTATCGCCGCTTTATTGAGAACTTTTCTAAAATCATTAGACCCATGACTCAGCTTCTAAAG
Source organism: Otatea glauca (assembly GCA_036346275.1). Lineage (NCBI taxonomy): Eukaryota > Viridiplantae > Streptophyta > Magnoliopsida > Poales > Poaceae > Otatea > Otatea glauca. The sequence continues at coordinate 20,324,798 of CM070727.1, read as the reverse complement.
AAAGAAAAGAAGTTTGAATGGACACCTGAATGCGAAACAAGCTTTCAAGAATTGAAAAAGAGGCTAACCACAGCACTTGTGCTTGTGTTACCTGATGTCCACAAAAGCTTCGATGTCTATTGTGACTCATCATGACACGGTCTTGATTGTGTGTTGATGCAAGAAGCAAGGGCCGTAGCATATGCTTCCCGACAACTATGACCATATGAGCTAAATTATCCTTCTCATGATCTGGAACTAGCAACCGTAGTGCATGCTCTTAAAATATGGCGTCATTACCTCATCGGTAATCGATGCAATATATACACTGATCATAAGAGCTTAAAGCATTTCTTTACTCAGCTAGACCTAAACTTGAGGCAAAGAAGATGGCTGGAGCTAATCAAAGACTATGATCTTAGCATTTATTACCACCCTAGTAAAGCTAATGTAGTAGCCAATGCTCGTAGCCGCAAACCTCATTGCATCTCCATTGCAGCTCACACCGATCAATCTGAACTACAAACATGATTACAAAAGCTTAATTTAGGTATAGCCGAAGAAGGCTACGTTGCCACACTTGAAGTGCAACTGTACATCCCAAAATTTGGCTTATTTAAGTTTTTATTGCTTAAAAGTGCATTTATGATTTTCTGGAATTTACTTGGATTTTTTCTGGGTTTATTTGAATTAATTTGAAATCAAGTTTATTGCCTTTTATTCAAATCTATTTAAAACTGTGCAAAGTCAGAATAAAGTTTGGCCAAAAATATTTTATTTGAGTCTAGAATGTCTCAAAGTATTTTTGAGATTTTTCTGGGATTTTTCCTGATACTTTATTTGCCTAAATCAAATTAAACGAATTTCAGCAATTATTTTAAATAAGAAATATTTTAAAATCAGCATAAACAAGATCGGCCGAGCCTGGCATCGCAGGCGCTTAGCCCATTTCGCGCAGCCCAAGATTTCGCAGCCGTCGCCCGTTTGGCCTGTGTTCCAGAGGAAAGCACCGCATCCATCGGATCTTGATCGGAGGGTGGACATTTGTTCTTAATCGGAGAAACCCTAGCGATCCTCAGCCGTTGGATCGGGTCGCGTGGAGGGTTCAGATCTCGCCACGTCACGCGCACGGGAGTCCGTCCGATTCACGACGCGTGGACGGTTGAGACTTCGCTGCCTCCGGACTTGTCGCCGAACGACTTCGGACAGCGCGCCGCAGCATTTGAACGAACTCCGCCTCGGACACGACCGCCGAGGGGGCTATTTAAACCGCAGACCCCGCCCCGATGTTGAACCATCTGCGCCGCTTCGTTTGCTCCGCTCCTCATCGCTGGAATCGTCGTGGTCTTGTCGCCAGAGCTCGCCGGAAGTGACGCAAGCGCCGCCGAGAGTTTTCATGAGATTCCGACGGCCGTCGGGCGTTCTTCGCCGCGGCGGAACCAGTTTCGGACTCATCTCTTCGCACTGAACCAGATCCGCAGCGTCATCTCGCCGGAATCGTGCCAAAACGCCGCTGCCTTGGTCTTCGTCTTCGGGTCCGGTGAGAGTTCGCCGCCGCGTCTTCATCGCCGGTTTCAGAAGTTTCGGGCCGTTTGATCTTGGTCCTTCGGTCGAGATCGTGCCACGTCGCCTTTCAGCTGCGTCCGTTCGATCGGATCTAGGCGCATCAGATGGAGCCGTCGCCGCAACCAATCACAGGCAGCTGCGTGTCGGGCGCACCGTGTTCCAGAGCCACGCGGTGGACTCAGTCCATACGCCCGGGACACGCGTCTGTCTCTGATTGGTTCGGGCCAGGGCTGACGCCAGCATGACGTCATGATGACGCAATAAATCTGTTTTCGATTTAAAAATAAATCGGTTAACTCCGAATTTCTGATTTTCTGATTTCAGTATTTATTTCAAACTTTAAAAGGCTATATCTTTTGCATCGTAACTCGGATTTGAGTGATTCAAATTTCTAAAAATTTGTAAAATTGTGATCTATTTAATGGTGAATTTTATTTGATTTTTGGAGTTCATTTGATCTCTGTTTTGGCATTTATTTGCTTTTCTTCTTCGGTACGCGTAGACGTTGAATTTATTTGCTTTTCTTCTTCGGTATGCGCAACTCTCACACGACCAAATGCAGCTGCCTCACTGCCATCTGTTGCTGCGATAGGAATTCGTCCGCCCATGCCCTGCCGCGCCTCTGCCACAGCCGTCAAGTCCTTGGTTTTCTGCTGCCACGGCTGTCAAATCTTCGGCCAATTTGCTGCCACAAGAGAAAGCTCGCGCGACGGTTCACTCCGCAGCTCCAGCCGAAGCAGCTCTGTTGCACCGCCCCTCCTGCCTATAAATACCAGCCAATCTCTTCCTGATTACCCCCCCTCCCCAACTTCACTGGAAGCCCAAAAATCGAGTTCCACCCCATTTGCACCATCATCTTCGTCGTTGCTGGCTTAAACCAGAAAAGGGAGTAGAATCTGATTAAGGTGACTCGGTAAGAGTTTTTCCAATTCATTGAGCCTAGAGTGTCTTAGTGCATCTTTGAGCTCCTTGCCACCTTCATTTTCAGAACAAATAAACCAAAGCACCGCCCAGTGAGACGGTAATGGCCACATCCAGGTACACCCCACCTTGCGCTCTTCCACACCTGCCCGTCGTGGCGGGCGCGCCCTGCCGCGGGCCCGGGCAGTGCCTTAGTGCCACCGCCGTGCCGTACCGAGCTGTGCCACCTATCGTGTCTGGTCCTCAGGCCCAGCATGGTCCGAGCTACAGTATCATGTCAGCACGATACGGTCCACTTCGTGTCGGGCTGGGTTTTGAGTCGAGCCATGCCCGTCATGCCTCGGACTGGCCCAAAATAACCTAACCTAATACCCACCTGTATATGGAAGTGCCAAACCAAACATAGCCAAGCAAGCAGGCAGCTGATTGAGATTTTCCTTATGCACGCAATCTCTTGATTATCTGCTTCTTGGTTTCCTTCCATTGGATGGGACCCTCTATGAAGCTACTTGTGATGAATCGACCCAGTCATGCATGCGTACATGGCTTGAACTCAATCATCTCTGATTGATCTCATATTTGTTTCCTTCGCACATGTAGATCACCCGCTCCTGTAGAATCCTGCATGCATGCCACTAGAGGTGGGCATCGTGCCGTGCCGAGCCGGCCCGGCACGGGCCCATCGTGCTTCATGTCTAAACCGTGCCGAGCCTCGACGGCCCGTCGTGCCCGCCGTGCCGGCCCGGCTCGTCTTCGGCGAGCCCAAGCATGGCCCATTTGCGCTTCGTGCCTTCTTTGTGCCATGCCGGCCCAGGCCCGACCCATTTGCACTATTGCAACGAGAGAAAAGGAACCAGAGACGCATAGAATTGAGACAGTGAATGCAAATATTATGAGGAAAAGAATTAAAATTTATTTATTCTTGAACAATTACATAGAGCGAGGGGGATGTGCTCAACACGGGTGAGAGATAAGGCAATGGGCGAGAAAGAAAGTGAGCAAGACAAACGAGAGAGATTGAGAGAGACTGGTGAGAGAGAGAGCTGAGAGAGTTCTCTCTTCCATTTTGTCCGTCTCACTCAGGTGTCGGCGATAGGGGTGATGTTCATACTACTGGGTGCATCCATGGCGGTTATACTCTGTGAGTCAGTGACATTCATGCTAGACTTCTTCCTCATGCCCTAAGTCATCGGGCCCGGTACAGCCCATTCTACAGTGTCGTGCCGTGCCGTGCCATGCCGCCCATTGTGCCCGATTCTCGAGCCCAGCACGGCCCGTGCTACAGTGTCGTGCCAGCCTGGCACAGCCCACTTCGTACCGGGCCGTGACGTCGGGCTTCGGGCCGGCCCAAAAGAGCCCGACCCGAATGCCCACCTCTACATGCGACGAACACAGCATCCTGGCTTATCCTTCTCGAACGTATGCAGATATGCGTACAAGAATATATATATATATATATACTACCGTATATAAAGATGGGAGATATTCCGGTTCCTTAGCGCCTCACGTCGCCGTCCGGCCCTCGTGGCCGCGCCTCCGCTCGCCGCATCGCGCTCGTGAGCAGTAGAACTAGCGCCCGTGCGTACGGCTGCCTCAGCGTTGAGCCACGTCGCCCGCGTGGCTCACGCACTTGCCAACTTCAAGTATTTTGTCTAGATCGGTTTGCCCTGACAAGCCGTAGTGCGGCTGTTAAGAGCGCTCGCTTCGTATCGAGGGGTCGTGCGATTGAGTCCTAGCGAGCGCTTTTTTTTGCCCACGGTCGTGCCTCTTGCTCCCGTCCGCTCTCATGCGTCGCCCGGCGACCGCTACTCGCCTCCTCCACTAGCGTGCCTCGCCGAGGATCGAGCCTTGGCGAGTGTTTTTTTTTGCCGCGGTTGCATCTCTCGCTAGCTCCTCCAGACAACCTAAGAAGCTTTTGTGAATTAAGTTCGGAGATCCCCACGCCGCCGCCTCCCCGAGCTCGGCCCCGCCGCCTCTGCCTGGAGCTCCCCACGCTGCCTCCTCCCCGAGCTTGGCCTCGTCGCCTCCACGCTGATGGCCCACTCCCGCGAGCTACAGGTAAACCCTAATTAGCTGGCGCTCTGGCTGCCGACGCATCTGTTCGGCGTGTTGTACGGGCACGGTGGTGCAGAGGTATATGGCCTTCGAACGATTGGAAGCATTTTGATTGGTCCCCGCCCGTAGCCTAACTCGTGATTTTACGATTTCTTGGCTTCGTGTTGTTCTACAGGTGGTGAACTACTGTCTGGAGAGGCTCCACGTCGTCTTGAGTAATCAGCTGAGGAAGCTCGGTAAGGATCTGTGGGAGATAAGAGAGGTGGATATGGAGGAACACTGCGACAAGTTGTTCGGTATAGGTAGCATTCCTTGTGAAGGTCATGATTCACCTTTTTTGGGTTCATCTGATTATGCCTCCTTTCAGTTCGCAGCTTCGCATTACAACAAAGAATAGAAAATGCTGAACTTGGAATTTCAGTTGACGAGTGATGAATACTCATACCATGGGTACCCCCAGCGGTCCAGAGTGACGAACGGGCTGCCCCAAGACCGGCTCTGGCCAAAGGCCCCCGCTGGGCCACGAAGGACACTCGTCCCCGACCAAACCAACCAGGGGCGTCCGACACCCGCCACAGGTCGGACTCCCCACAAGCTCCGACCAAGCTAAGACGATCTTCGCCAAGGGCCGAGTGCCAGGCCATCGCGGGCCGTTAGCCACCTGCCCCATGGACACGACAGCTCGGAATGACCATGCGAGTGCAGGTGGCTCCTTCCCAAGGTAGCGAGGAGGTTGCCAAGGTCAAAAGCTCCAGTCTCATCGTCCAGTCATGTGCAGTGTGAGGATGCGCTCCCTCCCGAGGCAGCACCGAAGCCGGGCATTAAGGCGTCAGCATCTGACGGATGTACAAAAGGGTAGGTGCACCATTTCCCGACGAAACGGAAAACTGCGCCACTCGATGAGTCCACCGACCTGGCGTGGGGTAAGTGGACGCCGATCAAATCTCCAAGACCAAGGACCAGGACTCCTAGCATAGGACACCTCATCCTTTCCTCTCTCAACTTCCCGTGTAACCTGCCCCCTCTGCCTGTATAAAGGGAGGCAGGGTCCTCTGAGAAGAGGAGAGACCCCCTTTCTCGGTTTTTATGGGTAAGCTGTTCTTGCTCCCACAGCTTTGAGTCCTTCCTTAGCTCTCGCTTGTAACACCGTGCAGTCATCTGCACCCGAAGCAATACAGTATCACCACCCGAACTGGAGTAGGGACATTCGGCCGAACCAGTATACATCTTGGGCTTCTTGAGTCTAACCATTCAAGGAGAGGGAACGCGCGGCCCTTTGACTAAAAAATTCACTTGCCGGAACTCGAAACACCGACAGTTGCGCGCCAGGTAGGGGTTTTCGCGCGTCCTCGTCATCATCTCCGGATTCCCATTCGCCTCCTTGATGGCTTCCTTCACCCGCGATGACGTGTCTACATCAAGGAGCTGGATCCGCTTCGGCTCCCTCGACTTTGTCGCCGCTTCGACGGGAAAGCCCGTGCTCATCCCCGCCACCTCTCGAGACCAGGCATCTGCTACAAGCCTGGACTCCATCTCTGGCGACCTTGGCAACCTCTGGTTCGAGGCCCCCGTACGGACCCCGAGGCTGGAGCCCACCAAGCGCTGCATCGTCCTTGGCAGCGGCGCCCGTGAACTCGAGCGGGCGACGACGTCACCCCCCATAGGCTCACAGCTCGTGGCAATGACCGGCTACGCGCCGGCCTCCGTCCATGACTTACTGGAGGACTCCTCCAGCCACGACTCCAGCTCCGACACGAAGCGCTTTGCGGACGGACCGCACTCATGCGAATGCAACATGGCGGGCGTGGTCGACCCGGCCGCAACCCCCGCAAGTACGGGAACTCTCGTCCGGCGCACCGAAGCGCAGGGAGCGGAATATCAACACGAGCGCGCTGAACGCATCCAAGCTCACCGCGCCGAGCTCCAACAATAGCGCGATGAGCTGGAGGCTCGAAGGGCCGAGCTTGACAAACTTCAGGCCGACCTGGAGCAGAGTTAGCCCGAGCCCCCACTCGCACCTGGCGTCGCGCATGCATGCGCACGTCAGGTACACCACCAGCTAGTCAAGGAATCCGACGACCTCCCGTTCTTCCCCACGCAGCTGGAACGCCGCGCAGCTCGCGATGTCGCCCGTGGCATCCCCGAGCCGACGACCCGAGGCCAAGGCGACGCACTGTGAACCTCCGGGATCGGTGGAACGTACGCGCGGCAAAGACATGTAGGTCGTAACATCCCAAAAATTTGAGTTTTGGAATGTTTAATTCAAAAATAAACCATTTGCAGTTTTTTCTTGAATTAATTCAAGCTTAATTTGAATTTTCCATTAATGAAAGGATTTAATTTGACTAAACTATTCATCAAACTAAATATTTTCAGTTTTAGTTGGGTTCATTATGCTCCATGGAATTTTTTTGTATTTTTGGGGATTTTTTTGAATTTATTTGATATTTATTTGAATTTATTTGATTTTATTTGAAATTATGGCAATCTCTTAAATCGGAAAACGTTTTTTTTTCAAAAACCCCTCTCGGGCCGAATCTCTTCGGCCGGTCCGCTTTTTGCCCGCGCCGCCTCCTACCAGCCCGCCCGCTTTGCCGCCCGCTCGCTCAAGACGCCTACCGCCCAAATTCGCTGCCGGCCATGCGAAACCCTAGCGCCGCCTGTGTTGAAACCGCCCGCCGCCGTCTCGTAGTCCGGTCGAGCACGCCTCCCGAGACCCTCAGATAAGCCGCCGCGCCTCCGAGCGCCGCTTGCTGCGCCGCTGTCGCGTCCTTCGCCCCGCTCGAGCCCTCGTCGGCGAGATCTTCCTCGCCGGAGTTCCTCGCTGCGCCGAGACCTTCCTCCGCCTTTTCCTTCGCCGCCGGTGCGTCTTCGCCGCCGCCGTTGGTCCCTTAGCCTTGCCCGCGTCGCCCCCTTCCCGGTCCGCCTTTTCCCGGGTCCGATCCGTCGCCGTGCGTCGATCGCCACGTCTTCTTCCTTGCCTTCGGTTAGTGGCGCCGCATGCCTCGCCGTGAACCCCAGCCATCCGATCTGTGGCGTCGCGCCCCATTGCACGCGCCGCCGCTTACGGCGGCGTTTTCGCCGTCCGATCTAGCCTCCCGCCGGATGAGCGACGTGGCCGGCCGTCAAGGCCTACCGCAGTGCACCGTGTCTGCCGCTCGCGTCAGCGATGACGTCGGTCGTGCGCCGAGTGCACGGTGAACCGAGCCCGTGCCGTGGACTGAGTCCACCAAGAGCCGGCTGACGTCAGCGTTGCGCAATAAATAGCTTTTCCCGTATAAAAATAAATCCAGAAATTCTGATTTTCGTATTTTCTCTGAATTTAATCTTTCGAGGCCCGTTCTCGCTCATACGAACTCCGAGTGAGGCGATTCAAGTTTCTTAATTTTTCTAAAATCAAGATCTATCTTCCAGAGCCACTTATTTTCAGTTTTGAGCTTGTTTGAGTCTCTGTTTTGTATTTAATTGGTTTCGTTGCTTCTTTTCCGGTAGACGCTAATTCCGAGGGAGCGAACGAAGACCTCGAAGACCAAGACTCAGCACTAGATCAGCAAGGCAAGTCGTAACCTTTGATCATATTGATCCTATGTTTGCAAAATAATGTACTTTTATACAATTGCATGCTATTTTGTGTATCAATGCTTATTTCATGGGAGTAGATATGTACCTAGTTGACACTATGCCACCTTGATTAATTGGATGCCATGTATCCATTGTAAACCTAGGTTGGGACATTACTAGTTGGATATAATCATTATACCAACCCTGGGTTATCGTAGTTATGCTTAGACATGCTTATATATACGTTGGGCTTCATATCACATGTTGAATAATGTTAATCTTGACTTAATGAGATATTGAATCGTGGCCGTTAGCTACTGTTGTAAAATATTTTGTACCATGGCGGGGTTTGCCATTGGTCTTGGTTGAACGAATTGTTTTCCCTCGGGCAAGTGATCGCAGTAAAGGGGGTGCTTTCTAGCACATTGGGATGTGGATGTCTTGCCCGAGACAACTTAAGGACTTAATCTTGTGCGCCATTGAACGGGCCTAACTGCACTACCACATGTCCGTATGGGATGACCTAGCTGATTAATTTGTAATGTCTAGCCTTGAGTACTGCCAATTGGTGGTGTGGGTTCCGGGATGGACGGGTAGATTCGCAAGGTGCAAGAGGGGGCCCTAGTGGGCGAAACCTTAGCGAGCAGTACCGAGTTTAGACAGTGCATTGTAAGGGCTTTGTCATGATATCTCTACGACACACCAAAGGAAGTGTGTTAATATCGATTGCGCAAAGAGATGGTCATGTCTTGTGGGTAAAGTTGTACAACCTCTGCAGAGTATAAAACTATTCGAATAGCCGTGTCCGCGGTCATGGACAAGCCCGAGAATTTCACACAGGGTATAGAGTGTTTCATGAAATGTGGAATTGTTGGGATGTGAACGGGGAGTTCACTGTTGTTTTGTTGTCTACCATTGGTTTAACAGTTATTTATTTATCTTTTCATAAGTATGCTTTCAATCTATTTATTGTATTTCAATTCAAGTTATAGCTTTCTGCAAATGAACCATATAGCCATCCTTGTCAAGCCGTGCATGAATATATTGCATCAATTCCCTACGGCTTCCTAAGTACTTTTTGTACTCACGGCTTTATGCCCTTGTTGATCAGTTGCTCAAGGAGATAATGAGTATCATGAGGAGGAATTCTATGAAGACTACGTGGATTAGGAAGGCGTTCCCCAGACGATTGCCTGTGGCATGTCAAATGGTTCAAGTTACCTTTTTCGCTGCAATAATTATTTGTTTCTTAAGCCCTTAAGGCATAATGGTGTAAACATTGACCATAAGGTCGTTTGCTTTATTCAATAATAATTTGCTTCTTCTTAGTTAATTCGTTGTATGGAATGATATTTCATCTATGTTTCCACTGTGTGCACTAGCGTGATCCTGGACTAGTGCAGTATACACAGAGGGTTTTGGATTTGCAAATCCGGGTCCCGACAAGGGCTTCGGCTCCCACCGCTCAGGCGCCACCTCCAGGAGCCTGAGCCGCGCCGCCGCTCGAAACCGGCAGGGTTCGGCAAAGACGACGGCGCAGTACGAGCAGCCCCTGGCCTCACGCACCCCGGTGCGCCAGCGCCTCGGCAACAACCACGACGTTCGCGCCACCCTCGAGGCGCGGAAAAAAGCGATGGAGGAAGTGGCCCGATCACGGGTCGTAGACAGCGGTCGGCGCAACGACCGTAGCCCGAGCCCCGATGACCCAGGACCATAGGCTTTCTGTCGGGGGATCCGCTACGCTGACTTCCTTGCTAGGTTCTGGGCACCGATCAACATAGCCAAGTACACAGGTGCGACAAACCCCAGCGTCTGGCTAGAAGACTACCGGCTCACGTGCCGGGCGGGTGGAGCTACTGATGACCTCTTCATCATCCAGTACCTCCCCATCTACCTTGCGGACTCCACCGAGCCCGGCTCAGTACTTGCCCGCAAGACCATCCGGTTGGGACTCAAGAGTCAGAAGCGAGTGGCGGGAAACTCTCCGGGACTACATCCGACGTTTCTCCCGACAATGCAATGAGCTCCCCGACATTTCTAACGCCGACGTTGTCGGGGCATTCATCTACGGTACCACCTGCAAAGCCTTGGTGCACAAGCTGGGCTGCGTCAAGCCCAGGACCGCCAAGGAGCTCCTGGACATCGCAACCAACCACGCCTCTGGCGAAGAGGCTGTGGGAGCCATCTTTGAGAAAGGAAAGACCAAGCGAGAGCCCGGCGCTCAAACCGGCTCCCCCTCCGACCGCTCTGACAAGCGAAAGCGGCAAGGGAAACAAGGTCGCGAAGGCCACTTGGTCGCGGCTGATGACCGTCCTGCCAAGCAGCAGACGCGACAGGCGCCCGACCACTTCGAGAAGCTGATGGAGAGCCCATGTCCGAACCACGGGTATCCCGTCAAGCACAAATACCGGTGATCGCTGGTCTCAAGCGCTTCCTCTCCGGCACCCCCACATCGTCGCGGGGCAAGGGGAAGAAGCAGGACTCGGCACCACATGCCAAGGAAAAGAGGGCGGACGCCGAGTTCCCAGAACCCGACGGCTGCCTAATGATCTTCGACGGACTAGCGTGCTACACCAACAAGCGGCAGCTCAAGCTCGCCTTTCACGAGGTCCACACAGCGACTCCCGCCATTCCCAAGTACCTTCGGTGGTCGGAGTCCCCGATCACCTTCGATCAGGCCGACCACCCTGACTACATTCTGCGGCCAGGGAGATATCCGCTGGTTGTCGACCCCATCGTGGGAACAAAGTGCTTGACCAAGGCGCACATGGATGGCGGTAGCGGTCTCAACATCCAGAATGTCGAGACGCTTGACGCCATGGGGGTCCCCGCTCGAGTCTCCGACCAAGCAAGGCGCCCTTCCACGGCGTCATCCCGGGCCAGCAGGCTCACCCGCTTGGGCAGATCGACCTGCCCATCACTTTTGGGGGGTCGGACAACTTTCGCATCGAAACCCTCACCTTCGAGGTTGTGAACTTTCTCGGTTCCTACCATGCCATCCTGGGGAGGCCGTGTTACGCCAAGTTTATGGCGGTCCCCAGCTACACCTACCTCAAGCTGAAAATGCCAGGGCCACGGGGGGTAATCACCGTGGCCTCATCGTTTCAGCTTGCCTACAGCTGGGAGCGAAGCAGTTGCGAGCTGGCATCGGCGGTTATCGCATCAGTCGAACTCACGAACCTCCGGAGGGAAACCTCCGAGTCCGCCCCCGACTCCGGCAAGTCGGGGCTAGGTTCCTTGAAGTTCGCCCAAGACACGAAGGAGGTCACGGTCGATCCCGAGGATCCGGCCAAAACCGTGCGGGTTGGAGCCGCACTCCCCGCCAAATAGGAAAACGCACTCGTCGACTTCCTCCGTGCCAACCGAGACATCTTCGCATGGAGGCCCTCCGACATGCCAGGAATCCCAAGGGAGGTCGTCGAGCACTCCTTGAACATCCGACTGTGCTCGTGGCGGCCGCCTAACGCCGCACCGCTCGACGCAGAAGAAGCGCAGGATCATAGGGAGGAGATCGCCAAACTTTTGCCGCGGGGTTTCGAAAAGCACGCCACCCCGAGTGGTCGCCAACCCGCCCTTGTAAAAAGAAAACCGGGCAATGGAGAATATGTGTTGACTACACAAGCCTGAACAAGGCATGTCCCAAGGACCCGTTCCCTTTGCCCCGCATCGACCAAGTCATCGACTCCACTGTAGGGTGCGAATCCCCTTTTTGGATGCCTACTCGGGCTATCACCAGATAGCGGTGAAGGAGTCCGACCAGCTTGCGACTTCTTTCATCACTCCGTTCGGCTCGTTCTGTTACGTAACGATGCCATTTGGTCTAAAAAATGCGAGCGCTACATACCAGCGATGTATGCAAACGTGCTTTAGTGACCAGATAGGCTGTAACGTCAAAGCGTACATCGACAACATTGTCGTCAAGACTAAGAAGGCCGATGACCTCGTCACCGACCTAGAGGAAACCTTTGCAAACCTCCGACGGTTTCGTATAAAGCTCAACCCCGAGAAATGTGTTTTCCGGGTCCCCAAGGGAAAGCTACTCGGTTTCATCGTCTCCGAGCGTGGCATCGAGGCCAATCGGGAGAAGATCTCGCGATCATGAAGATGGGCCCACCGGCAACCTAAAAGGAGTTCAAAAGCTAATGTGATGCATTGCGCCCCGATTCATTTTGTGTTCGCTTCCGAAGCGCGTGATGCCGCTTCTACAAGCCGCCAAGAAGTCCGATCAATTCACCGATTCTAGGAGGCTCGGGAAGCCCTCACCCAAATGAAAACATTCTCGACCACACCCTGCCTGGTCGCCTCAAAGACTGTGAGAACTACCGGTCGCCTACATCGTAGCTACAACCCGGTCATCAAGGCGCACTTGTCGTGGAACGAGCAAAAGAAGGCCATGTGCTTAAGGTACAACGCCAATCTACTTTATCAAGAAAGTGCTCTCCGAGTCCAAAGCTCTGCACTTCTGTGTGCAAAACTGCTCTATGGTGCTCATCACGAAGAGGAAGTTGGTCCATTACTTCGACCGGCACCCCGTCTCCGTGGTGACCTCATCACCGCTCGGCAAAATCGTCCACAACCGCGACGCCTCAGGAAGAATAGCCAAGTGGGCACTTGAACTCAACGGCCACGACATATCATACGTTCCCCGAACGGCGACCAAGTCGCAGGCCTTGGCCGACTTCGTTGCCGAGTGGACTGAAGCCCAGGCGCCACCGGCGCTCGAAGACCTCGAGGACTGGATAATATACTTCGATGGGTCCTATACCAAGAGCGACGCGGGTACAGGAGTCGTCATTGTTTCCCCGCTCGGGAACAAGCTTCGTACGCCATCCGACTGCTCTTCGATGCAACCAACAACGTCGCTGAGTATGAGGCCCTCGTCAACGGTCTCCGGATCGCTGCCGACCTTGGCGCGTGCTGAATCTATGTGCATGGGGACTCCAAGCTTGTCATTGACCAAATTATGAAGGCCGCGGAGCCCCGAGACGCCCGCATGGCCGCATACTATCGAGAAGTACGCAAGCTCGAAGAAAGGTTCAAGGGTTTCGAACTTCACCATAGCTACAGACGCTACAACGGTGAGGCCGATTACCTAGCCAATCTCGCCTCTAGTAGATGATCGGTCCCGCCTGGGATCTTTGTTTGCGATCTTCATAAACCTTTCGTCCGACTGGACTCGGCAACCGAGCAAGCGACCGACCTGTTGGATGCAACCGCTCCGACCGCCGAGAGGTCGGACGGGGTATTGTTCGGGTTGGGCCGCGACGTGCTGATGACCAATTCCGACTGGAGGAACCCTTCATCAATCGGTTGATCGACGGATCGCTCCCCGTCGACTCGACTGAGGCTTGGCGCCTGGCTCGGTGGGCGAAATCTTTCGTCCTGGTCGGAGAAGACCTCTACAAGAGGAGTTCCTCTGGAGTCCTCCAGAAATGCGTTATGGCCGACCAAGGGAGGCAGCTGCTGCTCGATATCCATGGTGGTGTCTGTGGCCACCACGCCGCACCGCGGTCCCTCGTAGGAAAAGCCTTCCGACAAGGCTTCTACTGGCCGACCGCCGTGGCCGACGCCGAGCGAATCGTTCGCACCTGCGAAGGATGCCAATTCTTTGCCCGTACAGACGATCTTCGGCGAAGCCTTCCATGACGATCCCCATCACGTGGCCATTCGCGGTCTGGGGACTCGATCTGGTCGGGCCCTTCAAAAAGGCGCTCGGGGGCTTTACCCACCTCCTCGTCGCGGTGGAAAAGTTCACCAAGTGGATAGAGGCCAGGCCAAATTCTTCCGCTACATCGTTTTTCGGTTCGAAGTCCCGAACTCCATCATCACTGATAACGAGACACAATTCATGGGGAAGGAATCCCTCAAGTTTTGCGACGACTTCAATATCCGCGTCGATTGGGCAGCCATGACCCATCCGCGGACCAACGGCCAGGTCGAGCGGGCAAACGGCATGATCCTCCAAGGGCTCAAGCCACGAATCTTCAGTCGATTGAAGAAATTCGTGGGACGATGGGTGGCCGAGTTACCCTCCGTCCTCTGGAGCCTGCGGACCACACCGACCCGGACAACCGGGTTTACGCCATTCTTCATGGTGTTCGGTGCCGAAGCTATCTTGCCAACCGATCTGAAGTATGGTGCCCCGAGATTACATGCCTTTAACGAGGCACGGGGGCTCGACTCAAAACAAGACGCCATCGACCAAGTCGACGAGGCGCGTGATGTGGCCATTCTACGATCGGCCAAGTACCAGCAAGCACTGCGACGCAACCACATTCATCAGGTCCGTGGTCGGTCTTTCAATGTGGGCGACCTGGTTCTGTGCCATATTCAGTCCAACAAAGCTAGGCACAAGCTCTCCCCCATGGGAAGGCCCCTTCACCGTGGTTGAAGTCCTCCGACCCGGTACCTTTCGACTCAAGGATACAGATGGCAACGTCGTCTCAACGCGTGGAACATAGAAAAGTTAAGGCGATTCTATCCCTAAAACTCTTTCTTATCCCTCGCACCTTTTTACCCTTCCTCCGAGTTTGAGCGTTGCGTGGCGACCACAACCCGGTCCCCACGCACCACTCGGGGGCTACCAGTTGGCACACTCGTTCACTCACACGGGTCGGTGACCCGGCCGGCCATTGGGTTCCCCCTAAACGGTAACCCTCCCGACCCAAGCGCTACGGCCTACGCCCCGGCGGCTACGGTTGCTAAGTAGCGCTTCGTGGAAGAAGGAAGTGCCCACACGAAACGACCCGCGGTCGGTCGGAAACACTCCTTTCCCGCGCAAGTACGGGTGAACGTTTCCTAGCCAAGTTCCTATTAACTCACACGGGTCGGTGACCCGACCGGCCATTGGGTTCCCCCTAAGCGGTAACCCTCTCGACCCAAGCGCTACGGCCTACGCCCCGACGGCTACGGTTGCTAAGTAGCCTTCGTGTAAGAAGGAAGTGCCCACACGGAACAACCCGTGGTCAGTCGGAAACACTCCTTTCCCACAAAAGTGTGGATGGGCGTTTCGCAGCCAAGTTCTTGCTCTCTTCGCGCTTCCCTCACAAATGTTAACACACCGACCTACGCTTGAACAACCCTGTGGTTTCTAAAGCTATGGTCGTCGAGTGTTCATCACATCAGGAAAGTGCAAAGGACAAATCGAAACTTGCGAAACTTTAATTCATTGCATACTAAGGTTTTTTACATTGCAAAAAGCAAAACATCTAACTTTTTTCCTACTCTCGGTGGAGGACGCTCCGCGGCGATATCCTGTCGGCGATCACCCGGGCGTGCAGCTCGACTTGGATCTCGATCCCGTCGACCTCCACATCGGTCCAGTTCCCAGCGATCCAACTGCTGACGGTGGCAAGGTTGATGCTGTCGTAGTGGGAGATGGTGCAGACCAGCGCCGAAGAGGCTCCGAGCGCGACACCTTCACTCACCGAACTCTCGATGTGCTCGGGCACGCGGGCTAGCTCGGTGGCAAGCGAACTCGAACCCGGCACGGTCCTGAGCACTCAGTTGCAGACGTCCCGACCGACCCCTCGAATGGTCGCCAGCTCGGCGGCCAGCTCGAACCGATCCCCCTCCGCCAATTGCAGCGCCGTCGAGGCCACGTCCCGCGCTGTGGCCACCGTGTCGCGGGCCTCCACCGCCGATCTCCGCGACTCGACGGATCGCCAAGTTCTTCGCGCACTCGCAGATCAAACAACGCCAAAGGAGGCGCCTGCAAGCCGCGATCGCAAAATCGATTGAGGAGTCGGGTCACTTACCAGCCGCGGAATTCGTCAGAGCGCGGAGCTCCTCCTCGACCCTGGCCCGGGCCCGCTCTTGGGCCTCTTGGGTGCACGCGACATCCTTTCGAAGATCCTCGATGAGGGCTGCCGATTCCTCGCCAAGTCTCCTCGCCAAGGCTGGGCTCTCGCGAAGGCCGTCGATCGATGCGCATTTGTTTAGCGCCCTTCGGGCGGTCGCCACCTTGAGGCGGGTCGCCTCCGACCGCGTGATCTCCTCAAGGGCGATGGCAAGATCCTCGCGCCGCGTTCTCGCCAGAGGGACTCGAGCTTGACGCCGCCTCAAGGACTTATTTGTCCGACGCTCCTCGAACAAGACCTGCGCGATCTGACCCAGCTCCTGAAGGGCCTTCTCCGTCTCTGCCTGCCCGCAAGCCAAGGCCCCCCGAGCATCACGCAGCTCAGGACGCAGCCGGTCGTACTCCTTCTCGGCAGCCGCCCTCTAGCCGTGCAAGCGTCGGAGGAGCTCGGACTTGTCCCCCGAATGGGCCCGCAAGTGCTGCAAAACACGAACACTCTGTTAGCCCACCACAAACTCGTCAAAAGCTGCAAGGACGGGGTTTTGTGTGGCTTACCGCGCCGATCGGGCGGATTCCCCCAGTGATCGCATCCAGCGTCTTGTTGGAAGACTCGAGGGCGAGAGCCAGACCCTTCCGGATCTGGTTCACCTCAGCCTCGGCGTCCTGAGTGCCCTCCTCGAGGGCCTCCCACTCCCCGTGCTCTATCGGGTCGTCCAGCGCAAGGAACGGCCTGCCGGACGGACCGCCGGGGACGATCACCTTCGATGCTTGAGCCACTCCCGCCGGCGGTCTCCTGGGCGGCGGCAGCGGGATCCCCCCAGGAACCTGGACCGTGCAAGCCGGCGGCTTCCCGACGATGGCGGAGGGAGCTCCTCCTCAGCCTTTAGGCGAGGCCCTGACTCGCCAAGGGTCGCCGGACCTTCCTCGCGCTCTGGCTCAGCCACCGACACCACGACCATTGTCGGCCCCGCCGGCAGCTCCGACACCGCCTACGGTGCCTCGGTTGATTCTGCCGGCGGCGTCGTCTCCGCAAGTTGCCCCGGCTTGACCCACGGCTTTTCGACCCCCGCCGGCTGCGGGGATGGCACTGGCCCCCGCAGAGCCACCGCCGGACATGCCACCGCTGCCATGGCCACCCTCGTGTAAGCCCTGCACACAGCAGTCGATTAGAAACTGCTCGAACGATTCAATTGCAATGCAGCTCGAGGACGAGGAGGACACTTACAGCGTCGAGCGGGTGGGCGGCAACCGCGCCTTCTTCGCTGGCCCCCTCGCGGAGGGGAGCCGCCCCTCCGCTTCCCTGAGGACACCTCCACCAGGGGCGCCTCCGCCTGAGGCACGACGACGGCAGCGCTCGCGCGGGCGCCCTCGTCTGGGCTACCACCAGTCGACGGCCCGAACTCGAGCCCGCGGTATGGGTCGTCACCGCCGCTGTCGCTGCTGTCACTAGAGGTCAACCCCAGACCGGTCGAGTCGACGACGGTCGTGTCAGAGACCTCCTCGCCGAGCGTGGCCTTCGCCGCGCACTCTTCCTTCTTCTTCCTCCCCCTCTCCTCCTTCCGCCTCTTACGGGCGGATTAGTGCTGCGCAAATTCCGCGCGGGCCACAGCCCTGAACTCCTTCTCCCCCGGCAGCCATGCCTGGGAGACCGTCCTGGCAAGCCCATGGAAAACACAGAAACACTAGTTAGACCAGGTCCGGGGAAAAAGGAAAAAGGAAGAGATCTGCTCGGGTTACTAGGTCCGGGGGATTGCACGCTGAGAATGTCTCGGGGTGACCACCCGCCGCCTCGGTGGCACTCCCGCCCGTCACGGTGGACACCCGGGCCTCGAACTGAAACATGGGGCGCGCCCTATCCATGAGGGGTTGGACGCGCATTTTCATGAACGCGCGCACGACGATGTCACCGGTCAGTCCCCGCTCCCTCTGGACCTTGATCCGGTCGATGATCGTGGCCACTTTGTTCCTCTCCTTCGGCCGGCGCCAAAGTCCATCTGGGCCCCGCCGAAACCGACGGTGTCATCGGGCGCCGCTCCTGTGTTCGGGCGTAGAGCGCCGGAGTGCCACCCCCAGTTTGAGGATGGTAGCTTCACGTCGATGTAGTTCGATCCGCGGCCGCCGCACAGCTGGAGGGCCACGTCGCCTATGGGCGCTGAGGTGTCCGTCGGCTTGTCCTTCCTCAGCCGCGCGTGAAAGAAGTGCCTCCAGAGCACCCAGTGGGGGTTGATCCCCAGGAACGCCTCACACAGCGTGTTGAAGACCGCTATGTGAAGCACGCCGTTGGGGTTGAGGTGGTGCACCTCCGCCTTGTAGTAATGCAGTAGCCCGCGGACGAACGGATGTAGCAGGAGTCCGAACCTACGCTCGTAGAACGAGGCAGGCACGACGATTTCATCATCCCCCGGCGAAGGGACGGCGACCCCCGTCGGCACCCTCCACTTCGAGATGTCTCGCGGAAGGAGGAACCCTTTCCTCTCCAAACCAAGCGCGCGGCTCGGTTGAGCAGAGCACTCCGACTACGACATCTCCAAAAGAAAGAACAGCGAAGAGGTGAGAAGAAAGGAAGGTGGGAGCCTCTTCTCGGCCCTTCCTTCTCTTTTTTCTCTTGTCTCAGCGCAGTGTGAAGGCGGGAAAGCAAAGGCAAGCGCCTGCCCAGCGTCCCCGCGCCGAACTTATAGGAGCCGAACAGGCACTAGCCGAACCGACACCAGCCGAACAGACACCGCCTCAGGTGAGGCGTCGCACATCCCATCCCTTCGGCTGCTGCGCCAGGCCAACGGTAAGGCAATGATTTCCAATTCCTCCTCTATGCATTTAATCTTGGCAGGACAGTAGAAGGCGAAAGGACACCAGACGAAAGCAATGCGCTTCACGACCTTTTGGGTTCCGCCTTGGGCGGGTCACCGCACTGCAATGTATTGTAACATCCCAAAATTTGCTCAAATATTATTTTATTGCTTAAATGTGCATTTATGATTTTCTGGAATTTATTTGGATTTTTCTGGATTTATTTGAATTAATTTTAAATTAAGAATATTGACCTTTTGCTTAAAACTATTTAAATTTGTGCAAAGTTAAGATAAAGTTTTGCTAAAACTATTTCATTTGAAGTTAAAAATGTATTAAAATATTTTTGAGAATTTTTGTGGAATTTTTATGGTATTTTATTTGCCTTAAATGAATTAATTAAATTATTGCAATTATTTTAAAAGGAAAAAGTATTCTCAGAGAGAGAATCAGTTTTGGGCCAAAATACCTATGGGCCGGCCCGTTTTCTTGCGGTGGCCGGTTTGCTTGCTTTGGCCCGACCCAATTTGGCCGATGATCTCAGCCGTCTGTTGTTTGATCGGATGGAGATTGGGTGATCAGGATTTATTGAGGTGAGCGGAACCCTAATCGCTTTGAGCCGCATGCGATCGGTGGGCGATCCGGATTAGATCGGGCCCAGCGTATCACCACCGAGCATCGTGACACATGTAGGTCGGAGCATCATCGTGCTCACGTGACCAGCCATGCACTCGCCTCGCGGTCCGCCTCTCGGCGCGCCGTGGAATCCTTCCCTTTCGTGCGCATCTCGAACTTCTAGTGCTATAAAAGGGTGCGCATCAAGGACAGCGGATCACATCGATCAGAAGCCCTAAGCTCTTGCACAGAAAGTTGCCTTTTGTGTGCCGCAATCAAGGTTTTCCCGACGAGCGCCGCCGTGAAGAAAAACTGTAGATTAATCGCCGTCTGTGGGAGAGAGGGCTTGGTAGCGGTGCCGCTGGTTTCGTCATCTCAGGAGGCATCTTGTGCGCACGCAATCACCGTAGGGGAGGAGCTGGTCCGCCGTCTCCACGAGAGGCCGTCGCAGCCGAAGAAGAAGACGCCGCCGCCATTGCTTCAATGCACAAGAAGTCAATCTGATCGCGTCATCGTGTTCGTTTCATCGAGGTGAATCCGGAAGTGCCCTTCGTTTCGCTGCCGGTGACCATTGGACCGAGAGCGCCGCCGCCTGACGTGGGCGAGGTATTCTGCTGCCACGTGTCTGCCACGGGACTGCTGTGTCAGCACCAGATGCTGAGGTGTTGCACATGTGGCGTGCCGCGTAGGCGCTGCGGTGGCATCGAGCGCAGTGTGGGCCGTGCGTGTCAGTGAACCCAGTGCGTGTGGACCGGGTGCACCATGGACCGATGAGATTCGTGGACTAAGTCCATGGACCGAGTGACACGTGTCACCATCTGGTCCGCTCGGGTCAGGGCTGACGTAAGCATGACGCAATAAATCGCTTTTTCAATCTAAAAATAATTCGGTTAAATCTGATTTTCTAATTTATGTATTTTCAGTATTTTTCAAACTTCAAAGGCTATAACTTTTGCATCTTAACTCGGATTTGAGTGATTCAAATTTATAAAAATTTATAAAATTGAGATCTATTTAATGGTGAGTTTTAATTGATTTTTTGAGTTCATTTGCTCTCTGTTTTGGTATTTATTTGCTGTTCTCCTTCGGTACGCATAGACGTTGAATTGTGCGACGCTTCGGACGAAGATTCAACAACCCAAGATCAAGTTTCAGAGCAAGACCAGAACCTATTCTAAGGCAAGTTTTGCTTTGATCATTTTGAACCCATGTTTATAAAATTGCTATATTTGTTTTACCTTATTGCATATTATTTCAAGTGTACAATTGTTTCAAATTAAATTGGGACTTAGCTATTATACCAATTTGATCTACACCCTACCTTGTCATTTGTATGCCATGATCTATTGTCACCCTAGATTGGTTCATTATAGTTGGTTGGTAATGATAATCAACATGGGATGGTTAGTCCGTATTAGTTGCTTAGCCTTGCCACATCATCACATGTGTTAGAATCATTGATAATTAATCTTGATTAATGGAATATGGAACAATGTTATGAACTTGTATGTCATGTGGAATCACACGATGAGATTGAGTTGTTGTGGCGAGTCATGTCACGCAACGATGTTGAATTGTTGATGGCACGAGGTGCTTGGTAATCAACCTGGGTGATAATCATTTAGATTGGGGCAAGTGACAAGGGGCGAGGATGCCAAGGTGGGCCCGATGGGCAGAGTGTATGTGGATGTCTTGCCTTGATCACTCTAAGGACTTAACCTTGCAAGCCTTTGACCTGAGTCAATCATGCAACCACATGTCTGGTATGGGCCAGCCTAGATGAGTAATTTGCAATGTCTTAATTTTGGTACTATCTTGGTCGGTGTGAGTTCCCGAGTTATGGAGTAATTCACATGGCGCAAAAGGGGGGCCCTGGATGTGGTAACCAGTCCCACTAGTGTTGAAACCTTAGCGGGTAGTACTGGATTAAGCCAGAGCATCGTAAAGGCTTTGTCATGATCTCTCCGCCGACACACCAAAGGAAGTGTGTTAACCCGGAAGGCACCAAGAGACGATCATGTCGTGTGGGTAAAGTGCATAACCTCTGCAGAGTGTGAAACTATTCGGATAGCCGTGCTCGCGGTATTGAGCAATGCTCGGGAATTACAGTTAAGGGTTAGTTTAATTAAATGGAAAACTTAGTTGGGATGGCAGAATGCCATGTGGAAGATGGAATTTGATTTAGGATTGGAAAATTTGGTTTACTTGAGAAATACTGAACCTATCTATTACTGATATTTGTTTTACAGTCTTTGCAATCTATTTAATGTATTTATTCATAAATGCTGCTTTGTTGCAAGATAGCCATGATAGCCTATCCTTTGGAATAAGCCTTGCATATAGTTATGTTAGAATTGCATTCTGTGCACAACTTGTTGAGTGCTTTAAGTACTCACCCTTGCCAACAATAACATCACCAGTTGAAGAGTCTACATCAATGCCGGAGGAAAGATTCCAGGAGGAGACGAATGTTTAGGGCGCAAGCCTTGTCAGTTGCCTGTGGTATACTGAGGGGTTGTCTACATTTTCATTCCGCTGCAGTTTAATATTGTAACATCCCAAAAATCTGCCAAATAGAGTTTTTATTGTTTGAAAGTGCATTTGTGATTTTCTGGAATTTATTTGGATTTTTCCGGATTTATTTGAATTAAAAGTTATTGCAAGTTTATTGCTTTTTATTCAAAAGTATTTAAATCTGTGCAAAGTCAAAATAAAGTTTTGCCAAAAATATTTTATTGAAGTCCAGAATGTCTCAAAGTATTTTTGAGATTTTTCTTGGATTTTTCCTGATTATTTTATTGCCTAAAAACAAATTAAATGAATTTCTGCAATTAATTTAATTGAAAAACCTTCGGAAAAACTCGAATGAAGATTGGGCGTAGCCCATCTGTGTGCGAGGCGGCCCTTCGTGCGTACTGGGTGAAGCCCACTTCTAGAAGCTTAGCTTCAGTTAGATCGTCATCCGACGGTACGGTGCGATAGGAAACCCTAGTTTCTCGGCCGTTAGATCTTTGGATCGCGTGGATTGTGCCACGTTGCGCAAGCTTGGCCGTTGATCTTAAATCGTAGGGTGTCCGGTTTTCGCCTCGTTTCGGACTCTTCCGCGCGCCGCGTGTTTCCGACGGACTCGAGTCCGTGTCCGCTTCGCCGCACGCCTCTCCGTGCGCCTATTTAAGGCTTCGGACGGTGCGTTGAGTCCTCGCTCGCCGCAGCCAGGCGCATGGTCTCGACGCCCGAACTCGCCGGGCGCCGCGCGAGTATCGTCATCTTCATCGCGGCAGATTTTGGTCTCGGCGACGCCATTAGCACGTGAGAAGCTCGTCCGCTGGATCTTCGCCGATGTCTCGAGCATCTGACCGCGTGTCCTCGGTGAACTATAAAACCCTCTTTAATCGCCGTCCGTTGGATCTAAAACCAGTGCTCGTGATCTTGCCGCGTGTGCATCGATCGGCAGCTGTCCGATGGAATCTCGGTGCACCAGATTGCGCCATCGCCGCAACCAATCGGCGCGCCGCGTGTCGGCTCGGCCCAACCAAGGCGCTGTGGACCGCGTCTGCGGTGGACCAAGGGCGGTTCCGTGGACCGAGTCCATGGACCGGACGCGTGGCGGCCTCGATTGGTCGGGCGCTTGTGGCTGACGCCGCGTGCGTAACGCTGACGTCATAAATCGGTTTTCAAAGATAAAAATAAATCTGTTAATTTCGAATTTTCGATTTTACGATTTGATATTTATTTCAAACTTCAAAAGGCTATATCTTTTGCATCGTGAACTCGGATTTGAGTGATTCCAGTTTCTAAAAATTTGTAAAATTAAGATCTATTTAATGGTGAATTTTAATTGATTTTTGGAGTTTAATTGCTCTCTGTTTTGCTATTTATTTGCTTTTCTCTTTGGTGCGCGTGAGACGTTGAATTGTGCGACGCCGAGGAAGATCCAAAGCAACTCAAGAGCAAACTCAGATCAAGATCAGGACCTATTCCAAGGCAAGTTGTGCTTTGATCATGTTGAACCCATGTTTGTAAAATTGCTATGTTTGATTTACACTATTGCATATATTTCAATTATACAACTGTTTCAAATTAGTTTGGGCTTAGCTAAAATACCGATTGATCTATACCCTACCTTGTCATTGTATGCCATGATCCATTGTCACCCTAGATTGGTTTAATATAGTTGGTTAATAATTATAATCAACATTGGAGGTTTAGTTCGTATTAGTTGCTTAGCCATGCCACATCATCACATGTGTCATCACCATTGATAATTAATCTTGATTAATGGAATATGGAACAATGTTATGAACTTGTGTGTCATGTGGGATCACTCGATGAGATTGAGTTGTTGTGGCGAGTCATGTCACGCAACGATGTTGAATTGTTGATGGCACGTGGTGCTTGGTAATCAACGGGTGATAATAACTTAGATTGGGGCAAGTGGCAAGGCGAGGAGGCCAAGGTGGGCCCGATGGGCGATGGTATGTGGATGTCTTGCCTTGATCACACTAAGGACTTAACCTTGCAAGCCTTTGACTGAGTCAATCATGCAACCACATGTTCAGTATGGGCCACCTAGGTGAGTAATTTGCAAAGTCTTAATGTTGATACTATCGTGGTCGGTGTGAGTTCCCGTGTCGAGTGTAATTCACATGGCGCAAGAGGGGGCCCTGGATGTGGTTTACTGACCACCATGATGTTGAAACCTTAGCGGGTAGTATCGGATTAAGATAGAGCATTGTAAAGGCTTTGTTATAATCTCTCGCCTTTGTGGTGTTTGGTTGTATCACGTGGGTAAAATGCATAACCTCTGCAGAGTGTGAAACTATTCGGATAGCCGTGCTCGCGGTATTGAGTAATGCTCGGGAATTACGATTAGGGTTAGTTTAATAAATCGGACAACTTGGTTGGGATGGCGGATTGCCATATGGAAGATGGAACTTGATTTAGGATTGGAAACTTGGTTTACTTGAGAAATCTGAATTTATTTATTATTGCTATTCGTTTTACATTCTTTACAATCTATTGTTGTATTTGTTCATAAATCCGCTTATTGCAAAATAGCCATGATAGCCTATCCTTTGGAATAAGCCTTACATATAGATAAATAGAAGCGCATTCATGCACAACTTGTTGAGTGCTTTAAGTACTCACCCTTGCCAAACAACAATAATCAACAGTTGAAGAATCTACACTGTGTTGGAAGATGAGGTCCAAGAAGACACGAGTCATTAGGGTCCGAGCCTTGTTGGTTGCTGTGGTGGTGATGAGCTATCTACGTTTCTACTTTCCGCTGCTTAATTATTAGTTTATATTCTCAGTCTTGCCCTGCGTGGCTTAATAATGTAAGTTGGTCATAAGATCATACATTTAGCTATATCAATAAATGAACTATTATTCTATTATCGTTGTGTATGATGTGATATGTACCAATGTTAAGCTGTGTGCACTAGCGTTGATCCTGGGACTAGTGCGGTAAACACAGTGGGTTCGAATCAGTGGATTCGGGTCCTTACAGGTGGTATCGAGCATACTTGTTGTAGGTCTTGGCCCTAGATAGTGTGGAGGTGTCTTGTGAGAGTCCAAAACTATTTTCTAAAGGGAAATCTAGATTTAATTAATAAAACACTCTCGACTCATCTCATTCTCTACTTCTCGCCTTTGCTGAATTTACCGTCTTACTTGCCGTTTCGGGTGGAGAACTTATTCAAAGTTCTTGTGGAGCAGATGCCGATCGTTCCGACCTTTGAGGAGTCAGCTGGCGGCTACGCCATGGAGCTGTGGAGAGTACTTCAGACGCTTGGAGGCTTCTACCGCCCACTTTACCGAGGAGGCGGTGGGCGGTGAGCGGTGTACACCGAGGTTTCATTTGCAAGGTAATCATCTACGGAGAACGAGGAAACCAAGAGCCAATCAACGTCTCCGCCGGAAGGTTCTCGTATGAAGTTGCAATTCGGAGGTTGCTCGACTTGCTCTTCGCCGTGTCTGCGCGACTACGCCGACGAGCTTCACGACTCGGTGTTCGACTTCACCCAGACGTTCAAGCGCGCCAAGACGACGGATCGAGGGGAGCGAGTGTGCTCTGCGGCGCACCTTGCGAGTTCGCCTTGCCGGGGCGATCACATGAGAGATACTACCCAGAGCCGAGAGGCGTATGCGAGGCACTCAGAGTGGCCGAGCAGAGCTCGAGGTGACCGTGCTTGACCATCGGGATGATCACCGGTGGGAGAGGCCACGAGGCGATTGAGGACGAGCTAGAGCGCGTGACTCGGGGAGTTCAGAGCACCGAGGAGTCCGAGGAGGATCCAGAGGAGCGAGAGGGAGCAGAGGGGAGTGCGAGACCCGTTGTTGCGGAGGACCCAGGAGTAGGTCACGAGGATAGGTTCGCTCCGATGCCCGCTCATCCACC
This sequence comes from Otatea glauca, assembly GCA_036346275.1. Taxonomy (NCBI): domain Eukaryota; kingdom Viridiplantae; phylum Streptophyta; class Magnoliopsida; order Poales; family Poaceae; genus Otatea; species Otatea glauca. The sequence goes on along the minus strand of CM070727.1, from coordinate 20,299,113 downwards.
GTGTATGCGCGGGTCACCTCACCAGGTGGTGGTGGATGAGTGAGTGTCGACCTTGGAGCCGTGTTGAGACTCGAGTGTGAGTCGCATCTTTAAGTTAGTCTTTACCTTTCTAGTTGACGTTAAGGTTGCGTGTTTAGTTTGCTTCTTTGTATTCTTGAGTGTGCGTTATGTGTTGCAAAGCTTGTAGGCTTAAATAAGCACCATACCAAGTTAAATAAAGAATTGTTCAGTTTGGGTATAACCTATCTCCCGCTTTAGAAATTCTTACTTCTTATGTATGCTACATCTACCTTTCCTAACCTAAGAGGCAATCATCGATGGTGAATACCGAGAAACAACGGTGCTTCAGAAGTGGATGCGTCGAATGACAATCCCAATGATGGAGGCAGCCCTCAACCTCCGACGATGAGACATGCGAATCTAGGAGCATTTCGCGGCGTGAGACTAAGCGATGCGAGACAATGATGCAAAGAGATGACCAATGCAAAGATAAATCACAACAACCCTGCAACTCGGAACAATCATGGTGGACCTCGACCTATGTCAAAGCTATCGATTTTATGAGGACTAGGCCACCAACTTTTCGGAAATGTGAATCCTTTGGAAGCCGATGGCGGCTTAGGACCATTGAGAAGAAAGCGCACATCACAAGTGTGAAGGAAATGAGAAGGTGCTCTACGCTCTCATCAAGCTGGAAGGACCGCCGCAGTGGTGGGAGAACTCTTGTGCCGCTCATGGAGCCCCACAGAGATAACACGGGAGGAGTTTACTAATGCTTTTCGCGATATCATGTCCGGAGGGAATGATGGACCTTAAGAAGGAAGAGTTGGAGCTTTGAAACAAGGAGGCCAACCGGTGGCGAGTACACGAACAAGTTTACTCGATTAGCTCGCTATGCCCCAAGACGTAGCGACAAATAAAGCTAGGCGCCTCGCGTTTATGAAGGGTGAATTCGGGATCGCAGTGGGGTGATCACCCACAATTTTCCAGATTTTCAGGAGTTAGTCAATAAGGCTTTGATCCTAGAAGATAAGCGCAAAGAGCTAGGTGAAACCGTAGCGCTTGATGAATAATCGGGGTGGGCGCCCAAACCATCTACGCTTGAGGATGTCACCACAGCAATTTGCTAGATTCCAACCACTAGTGAAACAAGACATCAACCCCCGCACTCGCCCGCCAATCGAGCTTTGGACACCAAAGACAGGCAACAATGCACCAGAGGAAATCGGCAATCCGCGGTGAAGAGATGCTATATTTGCAATGAGCCGGGCACTTTTCAAATAGGTGTCCCACGTATGGGAGGCATCACGCGATTCATTTCAACACGGGAACAACACGCTAAGGCACCAACCTCGGGAGGAAATCGTGCGCTGAGTCAAGCGGAGCAACCCCGCAATCAACAGTGCGTGGAAGGATCAACCACATCACTGCAGATGGAGCTCAGGAAGCTACGGACGTCGTACTGGGTAAGTTTCGTCAACTCGATTACACCTTTCTGCTTTGTTTGATTACGAGCTTCGCATTCGTTTGTGTCTCAAAGTTTTGCAACCAAGAATGGATTTAAAGTGGTGAATCTTAAGTGTGTGCTCTTAGTCCAAGCCCCAGGATCTGAGCTTAGATCTAGCCTTGGGTGTTTGGGAGCTAAGTTGCTTATGGATGGGATAGAATTCCTAGCGAATCTTATCTTGATAGATGCGCAATCCCTAGACGTCATCCTAGGAATGGATTGGCTGTCTAAGCATAAGGCCGTTTTGGACTGTGGCCGAAGGATCGTGACTTTGGAAGGCCCTAGTGGCAAGAAAGTAGAGTTTCAAGCGACCGCAGTTCGAGATGGGCAGTTAATGGTCAACAGCGTGAAAGCCATCAGCATGGAAGATGTGCCGAGAGCGAGGAATACCCGGATGTGTTTCCAGAAGATTTGCCAGGATTGCCACCAGACCGTGATATCGAGTTCGTGATTGAATTAGCACCGTGGACAACACCGATATCAAAGAGACCATATCGGATGCCTACTGAAGCGAGTTAGTGGAAATGAAGAAGCGATTGAGGGCGCAAGAAAAAGGTTTCATTAGACCAAGTTCATCACCGTGGGGAGCCCCGGTTTTGTTTGTCCGCAAGAAGGATGGAAGTCTTAGAATGTGCATTGATTATCGTGCACTTAATGAAGTAACGATCAAGAATAAGTATCCGTTGCCCAGGATCGATGACTTATTTGATCGATTAAGAGGAGCCGAGTTTTCTCCAAGATAGATCTTCGCTCGTGATACCATCGATTGAAGATCCGAGCGGAGGATGTACCTAAGACCGCGTTTTCTACGCGATATGGACATTATGAGTTCCGATCATGTCATTCGGATTGACTAATGCCCCACATATTTCATGAACATGATGAATAAAGTTTTCATGGATTACTTGGATAAGTTCGTTGTGGTCTTCATAGGCGATATTTTGGTTTACTCAAAGACCAGAAGAAGAGCATGCGAGAACATCTAAGGATGGTTTTAGGCAGTGCGAGCATCACTATATGCAAAGTTTAGCAAGTGTGAATTCGGAAGGAGAAAGTCGAATTCTTGGGTCATGTAATGACTACCAAAGGAGTCATGATTGACCCGACAAAGTGGATGCGATGTTGCATTGGGAGCCACCAAGTCATTACTCAAATTCGTAGTTTTACGGGAATGGCGGGATACTACCGTCGGTTCATAGAGGATTCTCGACAATTGCTAAACCTTTGACGCAATTGTTAAAGAAAGAAAAGAAGTTTTCATGGACGCCTTGATGCGAGAAAAGTTTCATGGAATTAAAGCGTTTAACAACAGCCCCGTATTAGTTTTGCGGATGTGCGAGAATGGATTTGACATTTCTTGTGATGCTTGAAGCAAGGCTTGGGATGCGTGTTAATGCAAGAAGGCAAAGTCGTTGCTTATGCGTCGAGACAATTAAGACCACATGAAGTGAATTACCCAACGCATGATCTAGAGTTAGCTGCTAGTGGTGCATGCTTTAAAGATATGGCGTCATTATCTCATAGGAAATAGATGTGAGATATATACGGACCATAAGAGTCTCGAAATACATATTCACTCAAGTGACTGAATATGAGGCAAAGAAGATGGTGGAGCTAATTAAGGATTATAATGTGGGAATCCATTATCACCTGGAAAAGCCAATGTGGTGGCGTATGCTCGAGTCGAAGAGCCATAGCGCAAATACATTGTCAATGGAGGATCAAGGAATTATGCAAGGAGTTTGAAGTTAAGATTGGAAGTCGTTCGCAAGGAATGATAGCTGCGCTAGAAGTGAAGCCAACACTAGAGGATCAGTTAGAGAAGGTCAACAAGATGACGATAAAATTTCAAAAATCAAGGCTAAAAGGAAGAAGGCCTAGCCTTAGATTTTACTCGGATGAACAAGGGACCATGTTCTTCAAAAGTCGAATTTGTGTCTAGGATAAAAGGAGTCAAACAATTGATTCTTGAGGAAGCTCATGATTCAAAGTACTCAATTCATCCAGAAGTGCTAAGATGTACCAAGATTTGAAAGAAAGATTCGGTGGCCAAATATGAAGCGTGAAGTGGTGAGCATGTTGATTTATGCGACGTATGTCGAGGGTAAAGCCATGCATCAAAGACCACTGGTCATTGCGGTAGTTAAAAATTCGGAATGGAAGTGGGAGGAAATCGGAATGGATTTTATCACGGTTTACCTAAGACTCGAAAGGTTACGATTCCATTTGGGTTATAGTGGATCGTCTAACCAAGGTCGCTCATTTCATCCCAAATAAAGACCACTTACTCAGGAGATCGTTTGGCGATGAATTGTACATGTCAAGGATTGTATGTCCGCATGGAGTGCCAAAGAAGATTGTGTCGCATGAGGTACCCAATTTACCTCGAGATTTTGGAATAAGTTGCATGAAGCAATGGGAACCCGTCGAATTTTAGTCTGAGATATCACCCGCAGATGGATGGTCGACCGAAAGAGTAAATCAGATTTTGGAAGATATGTTGAGAGCTTGTGCTCTAGCGTATGCTACATCTTGGGATAAATGTTTGCCATATGCAGAATTGATTATAATAATAGTTATCAAGCTAGCCTACAGATGTCACCATTGAGGCATTGTATGGGCGTGCTTGTCGTACTCGTTGAATTGGAATGAGACAGAGAGCGTGTGGTGTTTGGGCGGATATTCTCGAAGAAGCGAGAAAGTCAAGTTGCAATGATCGAGAGAGATTGAAGATAGCATATCAAGGCGGAAAAGCTACGCAGATAATCGTCGTCGAGATTTGAGTTTTGAACGTAAGATCATGTGTATCTCGTGGTTACCCTCTTAAGGGCGTTAAAAGATTTCACGTTAAAGGAAGCTTGCACCAAGATATGTTGGTCCGTTCAAGATTACGAGCCGTCGAGGAGAGGTAGCTTATCAATTAGAGTTGCCTCGATCCTTGGCGAGTGCATGATGTATTCCATGTGTCGCACTTAAGAAGTGTCTCGAGTGCCATGAGCAAACCAGTTGGATGCGATAGAGCTGCAAGAAGATTTGACTTATAAAGAGCAACCGATCGAATTTTGGATGTTATGGAGCGCAAGACCGAGAAACAAGTCTATTCGTTTTGCGAGTTGATGGAGCAATCATTGGAAAGTGAAGCCACTTGGGAGCGTGAAGAAGATTTGAAGTCGAATTCCGAACCTATTCTCTAGCTAGCCACGAATCTCGAATTGAGATTACATTAAGGAGGTTTGTAACATCCCAAAATCTGCCAAATAGAGTTTTTATTGTTTAAAAGTGCATTTGTGATTTTCGGAATTTATTTGGATTTTTAGGATTTATTTGAATTAAAAGTTATTGCAAGTTTATTGCTTTTTATTCAAAAGTATTTAAATCTGTGCAAAGTCAAAATAAAGTTTTGCCAAAAATATTTTATTTAAGTCGAGAATGTCTCAAAGTATTTTTGAGATTTTCTTGGATTTTCCGATTATTTTATTGCCTAAAAACAAATTAAATGAATTTACGCAATTAATTTAATTGAAAAACCTTCGGAAAAACACGGAGCGATGTTGGGCGTAGCCCATCTACGTGGCGGCCGGCCCTTCGTGCGGCCAGTGAAGCCCGACTTCTAGAAGCTTAGCTTGGTAGTTAGATCGTCATCAAGCGGTGGAGTGCGTATAGGAAACCCTAGTTTCTCGGCCGTTAGATCTTTGGATCGGCGTGGATTGTGCCGCGTTGCGTGGCTTGGCCGTTGATCTTAAATCGTAGGGTGTCGGTTTTCGTCTCCGTTTGGACTCTTCCGCCGCGCGCCCGTGTTTCCGACGGACTCGAGTCGTGTCGCCGCGCACGCGCGCCTCCGTGCGCCTATTTAAGGCTCGGACGGTGCGTTGAGTCCTCGTTCCTCGCCGCGTGAGCGCAAGGTCTCGGCGTCGAGAACTCGCCGGGCGCCTCGCGATATCGTCGTCTTCATCGCGGCAGATTTTGGTCTCGAGCGGCGCCATTAGCGGTGAGAAGCGGTCAGTTGGATCTTCGCCGACGTCTCGAATCTGACCGCGTGTCCTCGGTGGTGTAAAACCCTCTTTAATCGCCGTCCGTTGGATCTAAAACCGGTGCTCGTGATCTTGCTGCGTGTGCATCGATCGGCGGTGTCCGATGGAATCTGGTGCACAGATTGCGCCGTCGCCCGCAACCAATCGAGCCGCCGCGTGTCGAGCTCGGCAGCCAAGGCACCGTGGACGCGTCTGCGGTGGACCAAGGCGGTTCCGTGGACCGAGTCCATGGACCGGGGCGCGCGGCGTCGATTGGTGGCGCTGAGGCTGGCGTCAGCGTGACGTAACGCTGACGTCATAAATCGGTTTCGATATAAAAATAAATCTGTTAATTTCGAATTTCGATTTTACGATTTGATATTTATTTCAAACTTCAAAAGGCTATATCTTTTGCATCGTAACTCGGATTTGAGTGATTCCAGTTTCTAAAAATTTGTAAAATTAAGATCTATTTAATGGTGAATTTTAATTGATTTTGGAGTTTAATTGCTCTCTGTTTTGCTATTTATTTGCTTTTCTCTTTGATGCAGCGTAGGCGTTGAATTGTGCGGCGCTTGGAGGAAGATCCGGCAACTCAAGAGCAAACTCAGATCAAGATCAGGACCTATTCCAAGGCAAGTTGTGCTTTGATCATGTTGAACCCATGTTTGTAAAATTGCTATGTTTGATTTACACTATTGCATATATTTCAATTATACAACTGTTTCAAATTAGTTTGGGCTTAGCTAAAATACAGATTGATCTATACCCTACCTTGTCATTGTATGCCATGATCCATTGTCACCCTAGATTGGTTTAATATAGTTGGTTAATAATTATAATCAACATTGGAGGTTTAGTTAGTATTAGTTGCTTAGCCATGCCACGTCATCACATGTGTCATCACCATTGATAATTAATCTTGATTAATGGAATATGGAACAATGTTATGAACTTGTGTGTCATGTGGGATCACTCGATGAGATTGAGTTGTTGTGGCGAGTCATGTCACATAGCGATGTTGAATTGTTGATGGCACGTGGTGCTTGGTAATCAACGGGTGATAATAACTTAGATTGGGGCAAGTGGCAAGGCGAGGAGGCCAAGGTGGGCCCGATGGGCGAGATGGTATGTGGATGTCTTGCCTTGATCACACTAAGGACTTAACCTTGCAAGCCTTTGACTGAGTCAATCATGCAACCACATGTGCAGTATGGGCGACCTAGTGAGTAATTTGCAAAGTCTTAATGTTGATACTATCGTGGTCGGTGTGAGTTCGGGTCGAGTGTAATTCACATGGCGCAAGAGGGGCCACGGATGTGGTTTCTGAGACCGCTTGGTGTTGAAACCTTAGCGGGTAGTATCGGATTAAGATAGAGCATTGTAAAGGCTTTGTTATAATCTCTCGCCTTTGTAGTGTTTGGTTGTATCACGTGGGTAAAGTGCATAACCTCTGCAGAGTGTGAAACTATTCGGATAGCCGTGCTCATGGTATTGAGCAATGCTCGGAATTACAGTTAAGGGTTAGTTTAATAAATCGGACAACTTGGTTGGGATGGCGGGATTGCCATATGGAAGATGGAACTTGATTTAGGATTGGAAACTTGGTTTACTTGAAATCTGAATTTATTTATTATTGCTATTCGTTTTACATTCTTTACAATCTATTATTGTATTTGTTCATAAATCTTGCTTATTGCAAAATAGCCATGATAGCCTATCCTTTGGAATAAGCCTTACATATAGATAAATAGAAGCGCATTACATGCACAACTTGTTGAGTGCTTTAAGTACTACCCTTGCCAAACAACAATAATCAACAGTTGAAGAATCTACACTGTGTTGGAAGATGAGGTCCAAGAAGACCACGAGTCATTAGGGTCCGAGCCTTGTTGGTTGCTGTGGTGAACTGATGAGCTATCTCGTTTCTACTTTCCATTGCTTAATTATTAGTTTATATTCTCGGTCTTGCCCTGCGTGGCTTAATAATGTAAGTTGGTCATAAGATCATACATTTAGCTATATCAATAAATGAACTATTATTCTATTATCGTTGTGTATGATGTGATATGTACCAATGTTAAGCTGTGTGCACTAGCGTTGATCCTGGGACTAGTGCGGTAAACACAGTGGGTTCGAATCAGTGGATTCGGGTCCTTACAAATATGTTGTTCAGCCTTGCGAGGCGTAGTCATGTAAGTTGACCATAAGGTCATTCAACTAGTAGTATACTATATATGATGTCTTTCATATTATTTCCGCTATGTATGATTGTGATATTTATCGATGTTGCGCTTTGTGTGCACTAAGCGTGATTACGGACTAGTGTGGTATACGGAGGGTCGGATTTGCATATTCGGTCCCGACGAAGTGGTATCGAGCCATCTTGTTGTAGGCCTTGGCCCTAGGTAGTCTGGTCGCCTCTATAGGAACTTCAAAATTATTTTCTAAAGAAAAGAATTAACTTGGAAGAATAATATGTTCCTGACTTATCTTATTTTTCTATTCCTTTCCTCGTCAGAATTTCCCTCTTTCCCCTGCTGAATTTCTTCCTCTCTCCTTTGCTGGATCGAGTTAAAAACATTATCTGAGTTGCCTTGGTAGTTGATGTGCCACATCATAGAAGAAAGCATCAAGTGTTCGCTGTCAACCCTGAAGATCAAGAAAGAGTCGTCGAGCTCAAGGAAGGAGTAGATCTATGAAGTGTTCCGAAGGCTAGAAGATCTATGCTTCGAGTAGTTAGTTGGGACTCATGTGTGGGAGTCGCGTCTGCTTAAGATAGAGGTGTTACCCTTGTAGGCGGTAGTTTTGTGTGTATAGGTTGAATTGGTTCTTCCTTGATTGCTGAGTGTGCAGTATGTTTTGCAGAGCTTTTAGGCTTATATAAGCAACCATACCAAGTTATTAATATTGTTTGCTTTAGTTATTGGGTTAAACCTATCTCCCCTGCTTTAGGGTCTCTGCTTCTTACCTATGCTATTTCCCTCTTCCCTAACCCAGTGAAGCAATCAAACAGATGGTTCAGATTCGTGGAAACAACATAATCAGTGGCAGCGAAAATCAATCCAAGGAGAGTCTCAATGATGGATTAGTTCTTCAACCGTCAGTACCGATGGATATGCGAAATTTGAGAGTTCTTGGTGTTCAAACTCAGTTGATGCATGCAATGATGAAGCAAACACAGATTATGACCGATCAATCCAATGTCAACAGAGTGTCCCAAGCTATCACCAATGAATTCCATTCCTACTCAAGGTTATCAGAATTCATAAGGACTCGTCCGCCGGTGTTTTCAGGAAATGTATTACCTTCGGAAGCGAATGATTGGCTCAAGACCATTGAGAGGAAGCTGCTCATTGCTCAGTGTAAAAGTGATGAGAAAGTCATGTATGCTTCTTATCAATTACAAGGAATTGCTGCGAAATGGTGGAAGAATTATTGTGTTGTTCATGAAGCCCCGCGGAATATCACTTGGAATGAATTTGTTATTGCTTTTCGTAATCTCTTTGCCTCACCTGGAGACAGTATGGTCACGGTAAATACGGAGCAGAATACTATCCCTGTACCTTGTGCGACATCTAAGCGTTGCTCTCTAAAAGTGCTGTCAACCAAACAAGTTAGAAGATCGTGCGTGCATTTGCTGTGGAGAAATAAGACATACCGCTGACGAGCATGTGATTAGTTGCTCCAGCTGTGAAGGAAGCCATCCTCTTGGAGAGTGTCCTATGAGTGACATCACATGTTACCTTTGTGAAGGCCGAGATCATGGTCCAGCTCAATGTCCCTTGGATCCAATAGTTACTGCTGTAATTCAGCATCAGCAAAAGAATCTTCGAGCCGTAGTTGCTCAAGAGTTGTCAAAAAGAGGCGGAACGTTAGCTGCAAAAGTGGTGCCACTCAAAAAGCTAAGGACACAATACCTTAATCCTGTTGGCCTCATCAAGAAAGTAGTAATTGGCAATCACCAACAGCCTGTTTCCTGTGTGATAAAGGTCATTGGGCTAGTGAATGCCCTATGAAGCAACCAGTTCTGACGCAACAAGAAGACAACAATGTACACAGTAGGCACTGTGGCCGAACACGGGTGTGTTACAAGCGCCACAAGGAAGGCCATTATGCTAATCGATGCCCACAGAGAAGACAATCATTGTCTACGGCCGTGGATGTTCCAGAAGTTACCTCAGTCAAGTTCATAACGCCAGAGTGAAGCGATAAAGTCGCAAGAAGAAGTTTATGCGGAGAATCGGTTGAGGAAGAGGCGTGCGAAGGAAGACACTACCTTAGTCGACGAATGCTCAAGGAAGAGAGGTGGACCTAAGCTTTGTTACACCTGCAATAGGCCTGGGCATTTTGCTAGCAATTGCCCTCCTAAGGAAGTGATCGCACCAGTACAAGTCAATCTCAATTACATTCGGTCAAAACTTGGCGCCAATGCCAATCGAGGAAGTTTAGATCGATGATTTTATCCTATGCAAGTGTCATACCCTCGTTTGTAAAAGAAAAAGTGACTAGTGATGAATTCCATATAAAGATTTTCTTGCCTAAATAAATAAAGTAAAGATGGTTGAGAGGTTGATACGTGAAGTGTTGGAATAAAAGCATTAACGATAAAGGACGCTTCTGAGTATTCACCTATGTTGACGGTTCACCTGAAGATGTTGCGTGTGCAATAATGATGAGTTCAGTGGTGTTTGTAAAGCTTGTCAGCCCGAAGAATTATCGTTGTCAGAAAGTACAGTATTGCTTGATTTAACCTAGAATGTGATTGAGTTAAGTGGGAGAAAAGTTGCTAGTGAACAATATTGGATATCAGACCCGAGATGCTACTCCTGAAATGAATTGTTCGTCTGGGCATAAGGCTGTCCTGGAGTTTGGTCAAAGGATTGTGTCAGCTAAAAGCCCTGAAAGCGGGAAAATGGAATCTCAAATGACTATAGTTCGTGTGGGTCAACTAAAGGTCAATAGTGGGGAAGTTGTCAGCTTGGAAGATGTGCTAGTTGTAAGAGAGTATCTAGATATGTTCCTGAGAATCTACTTGGGGTGCCATCAGATCGAGAGATCAAGTTTGTTAGCGAGTTAGTGCCTGGTACAGCACCAAAAGTAAAAAGACCTCATCGAATGCCTATTGATGAGCTGGTTGAGATGAAGAAGCAGATCGAAGAGTCATAGAAAAATACTTCGCTAAAGCTAGTTGTCACCATGAGAAGCGCCTATTCTGTTTGAAGATGGGAGCATAAGAATGTGTATCGACCGTCGAGCATTTAATGAAGTGATGACTAAAGGGGTAAGTATTCGTTGCCCAGGATCATAATTTGTTTGATCAGTCAAAAAGGAGCTGGAGTGTCCTCAAGGATAGATCTTCGATCGAGTTATCATCAGTTAAGAATTCGTGCAGAGAATGTTCTTAGGTCAGGGTTTTCTACGCAGTATGGACAGTATGAGTTTACAGATGTGTCTGCTAGAACGATCAATGCCATTGCAGAATTTATGAACATGACGAATGGAGTTCCATGGGAAATTTGGTCAAGCTGTTATGGTGTATAGGTGGGATGTCTTTGTTTACTTCAAGTCAAAAGGAAAGTATGCAGAATAGTTGAGATTAGTTTTGGAAAGGTTGCTAGACCAATGGCTGTATGCTAAGTTTAGCAAATGTGACTTTTGGAAGGAGATAGTTGAATTTCTTGCCATGAGATGACTGCTAAAGGAGTTACCGTGGATCCAACCACAAGCGATGTTACGTAGGAGCAACCGAGACTGCTTAGGCAATTACGAGAAGAAGTTAGCATGGACGCCGTAGTGCATGCTTTGAAGTTATTGCGTCATGATGTTGTTGGAGATATGCGCAGACCATAAGAGTTCAAAGTGCAGACCTTAACATGGAACGAAGAGGAGGATTGGAGTATAAGGCTGGGATCCGTTATTGTCCTGGTAAGGCTAATGTGGTATCCGATGTCTTAAGTTGTGAAGGCCATCATGCTAGTACACCGATATCAAGTGATCAATTGAAATTGTGCAAGGAGTTTCAAAAGTTGAAATTAGAAGTGTTTTCCCAAGGATTTATAGCTGCTTTGGAAGTTAAGCCAGTGCTTGAAGATTGGATCGAAGTGGGTCAAAAGGATGAAGGCTTAGCTGAGGATTTTACCGTGGATGACCAAGGAACCACACGGTTTAAAGGTCGAAGCTATGCACCGAATAAGAAAGAGCTTAAGCAGTTGATTTTGGAAGAAGCTCATGATTCTAAGTATTCAATTCCTCCAGAAAAGTACTAAGATATATCAAGGTTTCAGGGGAAAGTTTTGGTGGCCAAAGATGAAGCGTGAAGTTACTGAAAATATTGCTTGGTGTGACGTGTGTTAGAGAATGAAAGCAGTGCATCAGAGATCAGCAAGTTTGTTACAACCGGTGCAGAGTTCTGAGTGGAGGTAAGAGGCAAATAAGTAATAAGATACCTAGCGTGGAGAATGGTCGAGGATCCAGAAGGGATATGGTTCCGTGTGGACCATCGTTGACCGTTTGGCCGAAGTCGCTCATTTCATACCATTAAGACTACTTATTCAGGAGCTCAGTTGGTAGGACTATTTATAATTGTCTGGTTGCATGGTATGTCTAAGAAGATTGTGTCAGATCTAGGTATCCAAAATTTCCTCGAGATTTTGGAATAAGCTGCACGAAGCATTGGGGGAAACTCGTTTGCATTTCAGTACATCGTATCATCCGCAGACAGATGGTCAGAATGAGGGAGTTAATCAGATTCTTGAGGATATGCTGAGAGCTTATGCTTTAGCCTATGCTAGTTCGTGGGATGAGTGTTTGCCGTATGCAGGAATTAGCTATAACAACAGTTACCAGGCTAGCTTGTAAATGTCACCAATTGAGGTTTTATATGGACGTACCTGTCGTACTCTGTTGAATTGGAATGAGACAAGAGATCGTATGGTATTGGACCTGATATTCTCAAGGAAGCCGAAGAGCGAGTTGCTATGATTAGAGAGAGGTTGAAGGTAGCTCAATTAAGGAAAAAGAGCTAAGCTGATGACCATCGTCAAGATTCGAGGTTCGAGCCAGATAATCTTGTGTATCTCAGAGTTCGCCCTCTGAAGGGTGTCGAAAGGTTTCACGCTAAGGGGAAGCTTGCGTCAAGATATATTGGTCCGTTCAAGATTCTGAGCCGTTGAGGAGAAGTAGCTTATCAGTTAGAGTGGCCTCAGTCTTTGGCAGGAGTGCATGATGTATTCCATGTGTCGCAGCTCAAGAAATGTCTCAGAGTGCCAACAGAGCAAACCCCGTTGGATGCAATAGAACTTCAAGAAGATTTGACTTACAAAGAGCAACCGGTTAGAATTTTGGATGTTATGGAGTGTAAGACTAGAAACAAGTCTTTTCGCTTTTGCAGAGTTCAGTGGAGTAATCATTCCGAAAGTGAAGCCACTTGGAAGCGCGAAGAAGATTTGAAGTCAGAATTCCCAACCCTATTCTCTAGTTAGCCCTGAATCTCGGGGTTGAGATTCTGTTAAGGGGGGAGGTTTCTAACATCCCAAAATTTGCTCAAATATTATTTTATTGCTTAAATGTGCATTTATGATTTTCTGGAATTTATTTGGATTTTTCTAGATTTATTTGAATTAATTTTAAATTAAGAATATTGACCTTTTGCTTAAAACTATTTAAATTTGTGCAAAGTTAAGATAAAGTTTTGCTAAAACTATTTCATTTGAAGTTAAAAATGTATTAAAATATTTTTGAGAATTTTTGCGGAATTTTTATGGTATTTTATTTGCCTTAAATGAATTAATTAAATTATTGCAATTATTTTAAAAGGAAAAAGTATTCTCGGAGAGAGAATCAGTTTTGGGCCAAAAGACACGTAGGCGACCCATTTTCTTGCGGTGGCGGTTTGCTTGCTTTGGGTGACCCAATTTGGCGATGATCTCGGTAGTCATTGTTTGATCGGATGGAGATTGGGTGATCGGGATTTATTGAGGTGAGTTGGAACCCTAATCGTTTTGAGCCGTGCGATCGGTGGCGATGCGGATTAGATCGGGCGGGCGTATCACCACGAGCATCGTGCCACGTGTAGGTCGGGCGTCATCGTGCTCGCGTGACGGCCTGAACTACGCTCCGTGTCCGTCTCGGCGCATTGTGTGGAATCCTTCCTTTCGTGCGTACTCGGACTTCTAGTGCTATAAAAGTGCGCATCATGGACAGCGGATCACATCGATCGAAGCCTAAGCTTTTGCATAGAAAATCGCCTTTTGTGTGCGCAATCAAGGTTTTCCGGCAGCGCGCCGTGAAGAAAAAGCGCGATTCATCGCCGTCTGTGGGAGAGAGGGCTTGGTAGCGGTGCCGCGGTTTCGTCATCTCGGGAGGCATCTTGTGCGCCGCGCGATCACCGTAGGGAGGCTGGTCATTGTCGCCACGAGAGGCCGTTGCAGCCGAAGAAGAAGACACCGCCGCTATTGCTTCAATGCACAAGAAGTCAATCTGATCGCGTCATCGTGTTCGTTTCATCGAGGTGAATCCGGAAGTGCCCTTCGTTTCGCCGCCGGTGACCATTGGACCGAGAGCGCCGCCGCCTGGCGTGGGCAAGGTCTTCGGCCGCGTGTCTACCACGGGACTGCTGCGTCGGCACGGATGCGAGTGTTGCACATGTGGCGTGCCGCGTAGGCGCTGCGGTGGCGTCGAACGCAGTGTGGGCCGTGCGTGTCAATGAACCTAGTGCGTGTGGACCGGGTGCACCATGGACCGATGAGATTCGTGGACTAAGTCCATGGACCGAGTGACACGTGTCGCCATCTGGTCCGCTCGGGTCAGGGCTGACGTAAGCATGACGCAATAAATCGCTTTTTCAATCTAAAAATAATTCGGTTAAATCTGATTTTCTAATTTATGTATTTTCAGTATTTTTTCAAACTTCAAAAGGCTATAACTTTTGCATCTTAACTCGGATTTGAGTGATTCAAATTTATAAAAATTTATAAAATTGAGATCTATTTAATGGTGAATTTTAATTGATTTTTGGAGTTCATTTGCTCTCTGTTTTGGTATTTATTTGCTGTTCTCCTTCGGTACACATAGACGTTGAATTGTGCGACGCTTCGGAGGAAGATTCAACAACCCAAGATCAAGTTTCAGAGCAAGACCAGAACCTATTCTAAGGCAAGTTTTGCTTTGATCATGTTGAACCCATATTTATAAAATTGCTATATTTGTTTTACCTTATTGCATATTATTTCAAGTGTACAATTGTTTCAAATTAAATTGGGACTTAGCTATTATACCAATTTCATATACACCCTACCTTGTCATTTGTATGCCATGATCTATTGTCACCCTAGATTGGTTCATTATAGTTGGCTGGTAATGATAATCAACATGGGATGGTTAGTCCGTATTAGTTGCTTAGCCTTGCCACGTCATCACATGTGTTAGAATCATTGATAATTAATCTTGATTAATGGAATATGGAACAATGTTATGAACTTGTGTGTCATGTGGAATCACGATGAGATTGAGTTGTTGTGGCGAGTCATGTCGCATAGCGATGTTGAATTGTTGATGGCACGTGGTGTAGTAATCAACACAGGTGAAAATCATTTAGATTGGGGCAAGTGACAAGGCGAGGATGCCAAGGTGGGCCCGATGGGTAGAGGTATGTGGATGTCTTGCCTTGATCACTCTAAGGACTTAACCTTGCAAGCCTTTGACCTGAGTCAATCATGCAACCACATGTGCGGTATGGGCGGCCTAGTGAGTAATTTGCAATGTCTTAATTTTGGTACTATCTTGGTGGTGTGAGTTCCGAGTTATGGAGTAATTCACATGGCGCAAGAGGGGCCCTGGATGTAGTAACCGGTCCACTAGTGTTGAAACCTTAGCGGGTAATCTTGGATTAAGCGGAGCATCGTAAAGGCTTTGTCATGATCTCTCCGCCGACACACCAAAGGAAGTGTGTTAACGGAAGGCACCAAGAGGCGATCATGTCGTGTGGGTAAAGTGCATAACCTCTGCAGTGTGAAACTATTCGGATAGCCGTGCTCATGGTATTGAGCAATGCTCGGAATTCTGATTAAGGGTTAGTTTAATTAAATGGAAAACTTGGTTGGGATGGCAGAATGCCATGTGGAAGATGGAATTTGATTTAGGATTGGAAAATTTGGTTTACTTGAGAAATATTGAACCTATCTATTACTGATATTTGTTTCTGATCTTTGCAATCTATTTAATGTATTTATTCATAAATGCTGCTTTGTTGCAAGATAGCCATGATAGCCTATCCTTTGGAATAAGCTTTGCATATAGTTATGTTAGAATTGCATTCTGTGCACAACTTGTTGAGTGCTTTAAGTACTCATCCTTGCCAACAATAACATCACCGGTTGAAGAGTCTACATCAATGCGGAGGAAAGATTCGGGAGAGGCGAATGTTTAGGCGCAAGCCTTGTCGATTACTGTGGTATCTTGAGGGTTGTCTACGTTTTCATTCATTTGTAGTTTAATATGTTGTTCGGCCTTGCGAGGCGTAGTCATGTGAGTTGACCATAAGGTCATTCAACTAGTAGTATACTATATATGATGTCTTTCATATTATTTCCGCTATGTATGATTGTGATATTTACTGATGTTGCGCCTGTGTGCACTAGCGTGATCCTGGACTAGTGTGGTATACACAGAGGGTCCGGATTTGCATATTCGGGTCCCGACAGGTATGAAAGGCCCGCTGGGCCGCAACGGCCTCGAAGTGGCAAAAAGAGCTCGATAGCTCGCGCCCGAGGCCCAGTCTAAAGCTGCGGGTTCCAAAGGCCTGATCCACCACATGGGTTCAGAGTCGCCCCAGCAGAAAATTGAGCAAGGGGCGAGGATAAGGTGAGCCCCCAATGGGCCTATAGTTGGGTCAGCTAACGACCCAATCGTCTTAACTCGTGTCCGAGACCATACTTCACGCTCTCCCGCGGAACCCATCGATGGGTAACAGCCAGCTGTGCTCTGGGTCGACGGACGGCTCGGAGTCCGATACGGGATCGAGTAAAGAAAGGTTTCTTATGTGTCGCCCCCAGCAGGCCGGACGCCCCCGTCGGGATCGTCCACTTGGAAAGGTCCCCCTTGGGAGGGATCTCCAGGTCCCACTCGGATCACCCGTTATTTAGCTCCACGAGCACGGCGTTCAAACCAACGCAGGTAAACGCGCGTCCGCTCACTCCCTCCAGGTCCCACACTTGCGGATGGGGCGTACACGTGGAATAGATAGCGGCCACTCCTCTCACAGATACCCTCACCAGATGAGGACTCGGGATAGACGCCCTCCGCTAAGCTCCGACGTAAAACCAGCCTCGTTAACACGTCGAGCTACGACGTAAAACTAGCACTCGGACGCCAGAACCTCCTGAAAGGCATCTGGGCATCCGCGCCGACCAAGGCCATGTTGAGCTACGACGTAAAACTAGCACTCTGACACCAGAACCTCCTGAAAGGTATCTGGGTGTCCGCGCTGACCAAGGCCACGTCGAGCTACGACGTAAAACTAGCACTCGGACACCAGAACCTCCCGAAAGGCATCTGAGCGTCTGCACCGACCAAGGCCACATCGAGCTATAATGTAAAACTGGCACTCGGGTTTTTCCGACCAAGCCAAAGCCCCGACCGTATCTGACGAATTCGCTCAAGGGCTACTGACGAATACACATACCATGGGTACCCCCAGCGGTCCAGAGTGACAAACGGGCTGCCCCAAGACCGGCTCTGGCCAAAGGCCCCCGCTGGGCTATGAAGGACACTCGTCCCCGACCAAACCAACCAGGGCGTCCGACACCCGCCACAGGTCGGACTCCCCACAAGCTTCGACCAAGCTAAGGCGATCTCCACCAAGGGCCGAGTGCCAGGCCATCGTGGGCTGTTAGCCACCTGCCCCACAGACACAACAGCTCGGAATGACCGTGCGAGGGCAGGTGGCTCCTTCCCAAGGTAGCGAGGAGGTTGCCAAGGTCAAAAGCTCCGGTCTCATCGTCCAGTCATGTGCAGTGTGAGGATGCGCTCCCTCCCGAGCCAGCACCAGAGCCAGGCATTAAGGCGTCAGCATCTGACAGACGTACAAAAGTGTAGGTGCACCATTTCCCGATGAAACGGAAAAATACGCCACTTGATGAGTCCACCGACCAGGCGTGGGGTAAGTGGACGCCGATCAAATCTCCAAGACCAAGGACCAGGACTCCTAGCATAGGACACCTCATCCTTTCCTCTCCCAAATTCCCGTGTAACCTGCCCCCTCCGCCTGTATAAAGGGAGGCAGGGTCCTCTGAGAAGAGGAGAGACCCCCTTTCTCGGTTTTTATGGGTAAGCTGTTCTTGCTCCCACAGCTTTGAGTCCTTAGCTCTCGCTTGTAACACCGTGCAGTCATCTGCACCCGAAGCAATACAGTATCACCACCCGAACTGGAGTAGGGACATTCGGCCCAAACCAGTATACATCTTGGGCTTCCTGAGTCTAACCATTCAAGGAGAGGGAACGCGCGGCCCCTTGACTAAAAAATTCACTTGCCGGAACTCAAAACACCGACAACGAGCTTCAAACATAACTTCCAGATTTTCCATCGTTCATTCCATTTCTGCCTCCCTTGGTAAGGATCTATTCCTTTTCTAGATCCAAGGCTATAAAGGTATTAAGCATGGGCATTACTCTCTAATACTTTGCATGCCATAGTACAATGTATCGAAGACTTAAAGCTGAAACTTGAAAGCAGTAATTTACGAAAGTTTTACTTTCTAAAGACAGATTTCAGTTAATGTTTTACTTCCTAAAACAAAGTTCAGTTAATCTAAAGGTATACTACACTCCTCATTAATTTCGTTGTATGAAACCACAGTTTGCTTTTACATTGAGGGTTGCACTACCATGATTTCGCTTGTTTATTTTGGATGCAAAAAAATGATACCAACCAAGTATTGTATTCGGATTTATGTATTTCGTAATGAATTCCATGGATGTTTCGTATAGGACTATAAGAAAGCATTTCGATTACACTTTCTGATATTCTATATACAAGTTCCTTGTTTGAATCACTTTCTGTTAGTGCTGCATGCGATTTTTATTCCAATGCTACCCCAGTCTTATCCTTACTGTCCTTCAATTTCAATAGCAACACCAAATGTTGTCCCATGTCACCCTGAGCTAGCTGATCATGAATATTGTTATGTGCTAATAAGAACTTTGTATGCGATGATTATATGATCTTTTGTTTTCTTTTTATTCGCTAAATTTAGTTCAATGCAGGGAAAGTAGAACTGAGAGGTTGTTGCAATGACAGTGGCCTAGCAAAGTAAACCTAAAAATCTCCCCTTGCTGCTACCTGCTGGCGCTTACCATGTTGCTGCAATGACATACCTGGAGTGATATTCTATTCCAGATGTGTCGTTGTGCAATGCAAATCTATATCTGTCTAAGTTTCTCAATACATTCGACTTCTCTTTATGAAATCTGTGCTTCAATCTAAGGTTTTCAATACATTCGACTTCTCTTTATGAAATCTGTGCTTCAATTCTCTTGGATTGTAAATGCTGCTGGTGTTGGCGTGAGATAATTGCTACTTTGACAAAAAAAAGGTGCTATTTGTACATGCAGTGCTGGGAGCCTAGAAGGATCCTCTTTAGTAAGAAAAGGTTACACTGATGTACCTTATGTTGCCCACTCTTGATAAAACTGATGAGCAGTATGTATGTTTTGTGATGTAGTATAGTATATGACATATTGTAGCTTCTGTTCATGAGTTTCGAGGAAGCATTATTAGTGCTTATGTGCTATTTATTTGTACCAATTACTCTTTGTATTACAGTGCAGATGCTTGCATGCAGTATCTAGGGGAACAAGCATATACTGATTGTGATACCTTCTGTTTTACTCTTATGTATGGACTTTTGCTTCTAGCTGTTGGTTAAATTGTTCACAGGCTTCTCTAGAACAAGGCTGGCAGCATGTTTTAGGAATTGTCAGAATTGTCAAAAGTATTTACTAGACTTTTACTTCTAACTCTCAGATGGTAGGTTTTGAACTCGCAATTCTGAGGTTGTTTGACTGGTAGATCAACTTGATGAGGCTGAATCCTAAAGAGTAAATTAAGAAAATCTCCAACCTCTCACTAAAAATAGTAAGTTGTACAGTTTTCTGTTTGTTTTATTGCACAGGTGAGACTCGCACACACTTCACTACAGTAAGGTATGGTGCTACCAAATAGAAAAATCTCTTCTTTCTGCAAGACATAAAAAAATATTAAGCTGAATTGTGAATAACTAACCTTTTTTAATGCTAATGCAATTGCTATTCTCTTGCTTTCTATAATTCTTGAAGAAATGTATGCAGATTTCAAGAACAATGTGCTGACCTATTATATATTAGATGCTAATCGATAAGGTTTTTTTCATACTGATAACTAACCTGTTATGTACTCGCTTCCCTGTTCTCTTATGTTATACGTAATGTACTCCAAATTAGCTGATCATTCCTGCGGAGCATGTTTGCCGGGAATTAAAAGCTAACCCGCTAAGGTACCTCTCCAATTTTATCTCATCTCTCTAATTTTCATATTCTGCTATTATGCATAAAGATAAGTACCTATGCAGCAAGTCAATTTATAGTAGTTTAATTTTAGTGCATTGCCTACGCTGGTTTGTTGTATCTATGATTCGCAATTCTATAATTCTTTTTGGAGCAATTCATTAGAGTGAGGTTTTTGTGCTTTGGATGGATCGAGTTATCTGACTTCCTAACGCTTGCTCATCTATACTGGAAAAACAAAAACCTTCTTATTGCTTGGACTACGAATAATATTTTGCTTCTGATTCAATAGGCAACAAAAGTTTCTTATGGACTTTTCTGTTATTCCTGTAAACGTTTTTTTGGGTTTGCCCTTTTCTTAACCTACTTTTTGTGACCTATAAGTCTTTGCCTGTTAGTGTGTACAGATTGGATTCTATTTGTTTCGGGTTCCAACCAAGGAGCAAGCTGATGCTCTATCAAAGGAATTGCTTAACCGTTCAAATGTTCCAGATCCCTTATTGTCTCTGTTGGTTAATGACATTATATTGTTTGCTCAATTAATACACAAGATATCTGAATGTATGAATATCATTATTTAATTTCTCATTGTTTTATGATTCATAGGTAGCCACATATGAATAGAGAAATTTAGGATATCTTGTTGCCATGAAGTTTTATTCTGCAGGTGCACAGAAAAGATACCGAATCTCGTGTATACTATGTTGGCTCAGATAGCTCTTTAGTAAGGTATTTTGAAAAAAGAGGAAACCCTGTTAGGAAGGACACGAAGAAAGACAGGCAGAGGCTTGTGTTCTTTAGTTGAGCTCCTGAATTGTGTGTGTATCATGACAGCTCAGTTATATCGTTGTAAATCGACATGTCAATCTGCAAATTATTTCTCTCGATCCTCTGGTTTTCTGGTTGAGCATATAGTAGTGCAAAGGCCAACAATGAACTCATTCAAGTTGTCATACAACCCAAAAAATCCGAAATTTTTTCCTTTTTAATGCAAATTGTTTTTTTACAGCTAGGTATAGATTTTAGATGCTAATACCCTAAAAATACATTTTAAAAGTTATACGACCTCAAAAACTTCTAGAATTTGTTTCTAATTACATATAGGCCCATTTTTCCATGATAAGACCCCCACAACTTAAAAGTTTTTCTAGAATTTGTTTCTAATTATATATAGGTGCATTTTTCCCCGATAAGACATACCTTACAAGTTTTTTTCCCTATTAGAGCATATTACTTTTCTACGTCTACGTGCATTTTTAAGCGATGAGACCCAAAAAACTTCCGAAATTTGTTCCCTTTTCCTATGGAAAGATTTTTTTTACGGAAAGGCCCTAAAAATTCCAATTTTTTTTACAAAATGGTCCTCCAAACTTCTTATATTTTTTTCTGCAGTTCTTTTCTTCGGTCAGAAAATCATGTCAAGTACCTCAAAAATTACATCTACATAGGTTTTTTACGAGAACATCCTCCAAAATTCTTAGATTTTTTATGCAATTCTTTTCTTCGGCCAGAAAATCCTCTTTATGTGGTGGCGCCCCCTGCGCGGCGCGGCGTGCCGCCGCGCAAACACACCTAGTATATCTAATGCCGCGAAGAAAAGCAGCACAGCCAGCCATGCCACATCATTTTTTTTGCAAAAAACCCTCTGTAAATTCTAAAATCGCGGATAGGTCCTTCCACGGTTATTTCACAAAAAAGGCCCTGTAGTTCCGTGAATCGTGAAAGG
Organism: Otatea glauca; assembly: GCA_036346275.1. Lineage (NCBI taxonomy): Eukaryota > Viridiplantae > Streptophyta > Magnoliopsida > Poales > Poaceae > Otatea > Otatea glauca. The sequence continues at coordinate 20,277,329 of CM070727.1, read as the reverse complement.
GTCCTCCTATTTATGGATAGATCCGTCTCCCATTTTTTTCTTCATAATTTTCCTAGAAAATGCCCCGTAGTTTGTATATTCGCAACTGGGTCCTCCGCACGTTAAACCGAATTTACAGATAGACCCTTCGCCCATTTTTCCTTCGAAATTTCCCCAGAAAGGGCCCCATGGTTTCGTATATTCGCAATCGGGTCCTCCGCACATCAAACTGAAATTACGGATAGACCCTTCGCCTGTTTTTTTCCTAAACTTTTTTAGAAAGGGCCCCGTAGTTACGTACATCCACTGATGGCTCCTAGCCAGCTGCTTTTTAGAAAAACACCACCAAAAAAACAAAATTTCTTTTTTGCAAAAAAGGAACTCAGCAGAGATTTTTTTCGCACGGTGCAACATCGCGCGCAGTTCTACCTAGTATAGTTCTACTTGCGCTCAGCCTGTTCGTAGGAACCTTCGTGCAACATTGTTGGCTTCAGCTATGGGAATGTCAACCGCTTTCTCTTCTTAGCCTCGTTGGTATCAGAGCGCGGTTCAATCATGAGGAGGTGTTAAAGGTGATATTGCCTGATAGTGACTCGGCAATGTGGAGGCTCCATGTAAAATGGTGGCCGCCTAATGCTATGTCAGGGAGCGACGACATCGACGACATGCCAATGTTGAGGCTAGCAGCGAGAGACTGCAGTGATGGTGCACTCGTGCTAGAGGCCACGAACCACCACTACTACAGAAAGGCGTACGGCTCATCACAGATGGTTTTCAAAAACTATCTATGTTAATGCTAATCACAGATGGTTTTGCTAGCATGACTGTCAAATTTACATGATATACTAAGAGCCATCTGTTGTAAGCTAATACCATAGACGGTTTGTGGTACAAACAGTCTGTGATACTTCACAGACGGTTTGTAGCCGTCTGTGATATCAGATTATCACAGACGGTTTTGTAATCGAATCATCTGTGATAATACTAATTATATATATTATTCTAGGGTTTGTGACCACTGCACTCCTCACACAAATGAAATCTTTCACCGAGCATGTCGTCCTCTCTTGAGCCTGATGCCTCCTCCTCCTCCTCGAGCACATCGTCGCCTCCTCTCTCAAGCCCGTCATGCGCCTCCTCCTCGAGCTCGTCATCGCTCCTCCTCTGAGCCCATCGTCACCTCCTCCCTGAGCCCAAGGTCATATGGTTTGGACATTATTCATCATTTATTCTTTGAGTGTATTATTGCTATGATTGTTTGAGCTTCTGGTTCTAAAATATTTCTATTTGCACTAGAATTTGGCAAGGCGTGGCCAAATTATCAAGCTAAGGATAAATGAGAATTTTGGCCGATATCGGACTTGGGAGGAAAAGTTAAAGATAGAATTATGACCGATATTGATCCAACATTGGGAAAGTTTAGTTTGAGTCAAGGCCGATACGGATCATGATGGACAACGTATCAGAGAAGTATATGATCGGCTAATGTGCTATAAAAGATAGTCAAGGGAAAGTGAGAAGAACAACGCGACCAATCCAAACAACTCGCATTACTTTTATTTACTTTCCTATCAACTAAGAGTAGTATTGTAACTTAGAATCTTTTCTCTAATCCGATTCTGATCAATAAAGTTGTGCATCACCGATTGTTGATCTTTATCGATTACGCCAATCATGTTTGATTTTCTCCGACCTTGTTGTGCATCTCCTTTTTTAGGAAGATCTACCCCTTACCATCTAACCAGCCCTAATCGGCTGATTATACTTATCGTTACCTTAGATTTGATTGGCTTTTCCCTTAGCCGTTTGGATCTTTCCTGGTTGTTACACTAGATCGGTTTTGAGCATATTTTTCAATCTTATCGATTGTAGGATCAAATCGGTTGGCATGTCTTGAACCCGGTATTCTTTGTGTGTTGTAGCAAATCAATCCTTCATCATATTTTTTAGCATCAACACACTTTTGGCACGCCCGGTGGGACATGATGTCTTCTTCTGGAAAGTCAATTCTTCCGTCCAATCTCAATACTGAAGCCATAATCATCCCTACATTAGAGGATTTAACAATAAAGCAACGCAAAGAGATTCAAGATCGGAAAGCAGCGCTTGAAGTGATGATGCTAAGTTGTTATCAGAAAACCCGACATGGCGTCACAACTCCTCGGTGAGTCAATACATGCCTGCATAAGTTGAGTTATCTGCTATGATTAATCAATCTGTGCACCATGCCTTGATTAACAAATCACCGGCTCTAGTCACAACTCTTAAGCCGATGATAGCGAATTGCATTAAGACAATTGCTCAAGAGTTGGCATCAGCTGAAAGCCTGCTCGACCTAATGCAAACCTTGCCGAATTATCCTGTTTATTCGGTAGCTCAAGGTTCCCAATGTCTTGTAGCTGATTCTAAACCATCAGCTATGACATGATCCCCTACTATGATGCCAATCCAGCCTACAATCACATTATTGCGAGATCCTCGTGCAAGTGGGGTTATGCATTATCAAGCATATACCGATGCTACTAAGTTGGATGTACCAGCTAACTTACCACCATCGGCTCCATTCTACGCTTTCCCCAATCGGTTCGACAACCGATTGAACCTTCTAGGTACCAACAGTATCCTGAGCCGATTTTGTAGAGGAATACGGCTCCATACAAAGTTGTAACGTACTCGGAACCTTTTGTTCTAGTACTAGAGCCAACTGTTGGAGAACTAACATGGGCCATGAACCTCATCAACTCTTATCGGCTCAGCCAACCTATCAACCCGAGCTTACGCTCGGGGGGTAGAATGCAAATTACGACCATAATTAGCAAGCTCCTAACGCTGCATCAGCTAACACAGTAAATTGGGTCGATCAGATATCTACCGTATTGCGTGATCAATTCAGCATACAGCCCAAAGGGAAGGTTATTAGCATCGGAAGCCATATCCTGATTACATTGACCGGATGTCTTACCCTAACAACTTCAAGGTTCCTGATTTTGCAAAATTCTCTAGGGATAACTCTGTTACTACTTTCGAGCATGTCGGACATTTTATCGCGCAATGTGGTGAAGCTACTCAGTCCGACGGGTTGAAAATTAAGTTATTCTCTCTATCTTTATCATGAGTTGTCTTTACATGGTTCACAAGTTTGCCTCTGAATTCGGTTCATTTTTTGACCGATTTGGGAAGCCGATTCCATGAATATTTCTTTTCTGGCAGTCTAGAACTTAGAATTTTCGACTTGAGCTCTGTTCATCAGAAGTTTGGGGAATTGGTAAAAGATTACATTAAAAGATTTAGAGAAGTGAGAAATCGGTGTTTTAGTGTTACTTTATTGGATAATCAGCTAGCCGATTTAGCCTTCCAGAGATTAATTCCCTAGCTGAGGGAAAAATTCAGCGGGCAAGAGTTCACTGATTTAAGTCACCTGTTGCATAATGTATCAGGTCAAGAAAGTTGTTTTACCGATAACAGAGGTTTTATGGACAAGTTCACGGTTAACAATAATAGCAAGGATAAGGATAAAGCCAAGGTTAACCTTGTAGAATACTGTTCAAATGAATCCTCTAAAGATGACAAAGCTGAAATAAATATAGCCGAATGGGATAAGAAATCTAAGAAGTCCTTAGTTTGTTCTTAGCTTAAACCAAGAATAAGTCAGAAATAAAATATGCTTCTGATGTCTCTAAGTGTGACCGTATTTTTGACTTATTGCTGCAAGAAAAGATTATTCGGTTACCTTAGGGATATGTTATACCATCGGCTGATTAAATCAAAAAGCGAAGGTATTGCAAATGGCGAAGGTACTACTGTCAAGCCGAAGGGAGAATTGCAGATCGGCAAATGGTATAAGGCAGAGAGAGCATCGCCACCACGTAAGCCAATTCACAAGCCAATGCTAACTTTCTCCTAGTTGATGAAAAAGTATGAAAGGAGAAACAATAGGCCGTGTTACCCTGCACATCAGCTAGATAAATTGTACTGGCCCGATAATTTAGAAAAAGCTCACTAACGATGCTCCTTTTGGAAATTTTGTTGGGAGAGGGGGTCAGCTCTGCTGTCACCATATACGTGCCCGATAGAATACTATCCCCGTCAAGGTGACTGGCAAAGGAGATCGGCTAAATATAGAATATCTAAGCCGGTACAGGATCATTCTGAGGAAAATTATATAAGATCAGTCCATCAAAGGATTTCCATGCCAAAACAAGCGGAAGTGCCAATGCAAGCAAAAGAGGGCTCAAGCTCTAAGGCCCAGGCTGATCTAACGCGAAAGGTCCATAAGCTGAGTGAACCGAAACCAAGGTGGTGTCCTCCAAGGCTTAGCCGGTCACAACGCAGACGACTTCAGAGTCTAAGGACTCATGACATGAGACAGGCAGAGCAAGATAAACAAAGGGATCAAACGTTCAATGAGCTCTGGCCGATTAAGACTACTAAGAAGGAGTGGAGGAAGAAAGAGCCAGTTGAAAAAGAATTTGACTCAGCCAATGACATAGATTCACTCGTGGTTCAGGACGGCACTTCACCTCCGATGGATATCAACATAGTGTTCACATTGCTGGCTGAGTTCAAAATGAGGACTGTATCGGCCAAAGAGATGTCTGTTCAATTGTGCTTGGGGGCTTAAAACGCAGTTTTTGAGAACCTTAAGATGATCATCGGTATCTGAAGCCGTTGTACTGAAAGGGATATATTGATGGCAAGCCGATATCTAGGATGCTTGTCGATGGAGGAGCAATTGTCAATCTAATGCCATACATCACTTTCAAGAAGATGGGTAAGTCTGATAAGGATCTTTTTAAAACTAACATGGTTTTAAACGATTTCACAGGCGATCCCACTAAGGTGAGATGGGTCATAGTAACTAAGTTGACAGTCGATAGCTAGACATTGCCGACCGCCTTTTTCGTAGTCGACGTTAAGGGAAACTACAACGTTCTGCTCGGGCGAGATTGAATTCATGCCAATGGTTGCGTACCGTCGACTATGCACCAAATGCTTGTCCAATGGAATGGGGACGAGGTTGAAGTCATTCAAGCCGATATATCGGCTCATATTACCATCCGAGTTCAGATGCAAATTGGCAACATGAAGAAGCTGAGTGTATATGGGTAAAGCCCTACACGATTGCGATTTCATTTGCATCAACAATATAGGGCTTATTCCAATCAATGTGAAGCCAAGTACACTCGATCAGACAGACGAGATTTTATGTCGATGGAGTCGGAATCGACAGTGAAGGCTTTACAAGACAAGATGCGAAGCTGTCGGCAAATAACAGATAGCTATGAGACCATTAAAGATTTTCAGGAAATCGAGAAATTAGGCCAAGGTTTCACATCAACCGATTTACCAAAGGAAGTTGACATAGGTGATGGTGATAGGAAAAGACCAACTTTTATTAGTTCATAGCTGTTTGCAGATTATAAAGAAAAGTTGGTTAAGATTTTAAGAAATTATAAAGATTGTTTTGCTTGCGAATACCATGAGATGTCTGGTTTAAGTCGAAAGCTTGTTGAACATCGGCTACCAATAAAGCCAGGTTATCACCCGTTTAAACGGTCTCCTAGATAATTTAATTCGGCTTTGTACAATATCATAAATGAAGAAATTGAATGATTATTGGAGGCCAAGTTTATCAGGCCTTGCCGATATGCTAAATGGGTTTCTAATATCGTTCTTATCATGAAGAAAAATGGCAAATTCAGGGTGTGCATCGATTTTAGGGATTTAAACAAAGCCACACCAAAATATGAGTACCCTATGCCAATAATCGATATGCTTATCGATGATGCATCGGGGAATAAGATTATTAGTTTTCTTGATGGTAATGCTAGATATAATCAAATATTCATGGCAGGAGCTGATATACCTAAAACAGCCTTTAGGTGCCCTAGGTTTGTTTGAGTGGAAAATAATGACGTTCAGCTTGAAGAACGCTAGTTTAACATATCAGTGTGCTATGAATTTGATTTTTCATGACTTGATTGGCCATATAGTGGAGATCTACATCGATGATGTTGTATTTAAATCTAAAGAAGACTTGCAGCATTTGGCCAATTTGGAAAAAGTGTTCAAGAATACAAGAGCACACAGCCTAAAAATGAATCCATACAAGTGTGCTTTTGGTGTGTCGGCTCGACAGTTTTTGAGCTTTATGGTTCATGAGAGAGGGATTGAGGTTAATCAGAAAGAGTCAAAGCTATAGCCAAAAACAAGCCACCGACATGCAAAAAAGATTTACAGAAGTTGATTGGCAAGATTAACTATTTACGGCAATTTATTTCAAGCTTATAAGGCCGTATTAGTTAATTTACTCTATTGTTGAAGTTGAAAGATAATCAGGAGTTCGTATGGGGAGTCTATCAACAAAAAGCTTTTGATAACATTAAGGAGTATTTGACCAATCCTCTAGTTCTAGCTGCACCTCAAAAAGGTATACCATTCAAGTTATATATATCGGCTGAGGAGGTGACTATTAGAGCTATTTTGGTGCAAGAGGTTGATGGGAAAGAGCGAGTTATTTTCTACTTAAGCCGATGATTAATTGACACAGAAACCAGGTACCCTTTTGTAGAAAAACACTACTTTTCATTATATTTTGCTTGCACAAAGTGAAGGCATTATATTTTAGTATCGGCTTGTAAGGTTATATGTAAAAGTGATGTTCTAAAATGCATGTTATCAACTCCAATTCTCTGAGGTCGACTAGGTAAATGGGCTTATGCGCTCATTGAGTTCGACCAAACATATGAATCGGCTAAAGCGGTTAAGGGTCAAGTGATTGTCGATTTTATAACAGGATATGAAACCAATTTGAATGCCAATCTAATATCTGACACTCCCTGGCAACTGTTTTTCGATGGATCGGTATGTCGGGAAGCTGATGGTATTGGAGTAGTGCTAGTTTCACTAAAAGGATATAGTTTCGAGTTTGCATTCAGGCTGAATTATAGATGTTCCAATCATCAAGTCGAATATGAAGCACTGCTCAAAGGCCTACAGTTACTAGATAATATCAGAGATGACTCTGTTGAGGCTTATGGCAATTCCTTATTGGTGGTCCAACAGGTTAAGGGAGAGTATAATTCTTATGATGAAATTTTGATAAAGTATTTGGAGCAGTGTCTCACTGTGATTGGCTGATTTACTTCTTACTCCATTAGTCATATTCTTAGAGAGTTGAATAACAAGGCTAACTTGTTAGCCCAACAAGCATTGGGCTATAAAGTTTTTGGCCTACTGGAGTAATGTGAGCCGATTGAAAAGACAATCATGTGTATTACCACCGATTGGAGGGTAAAAATAATGGAGTATTTGATTGATCCCTCAAAAACTACTGATCGGAGAATTAAGTGATAAGCTTTGAAATATGTTGTACTTGATAATTTATTATATTATCGGACTTTAGAGGGATTGTTGTTAAGATGTCTTGAAGTCGAAGAAGCTAAAGTATCTACGGGAGAAGTGCATGAAGGTATCTGTGGATCCCATCAATCGGCTTATAAGATGAAGTGACTGTTAAGGCGTACTGGATACTTTTGGCCTATAATGCTGGAAGATTGTTTTAAATACTACAAGGCGTACCAGATTTGTTAGAAATTGTGCAACGTACAATTGGCTCCAGCATCGGCTTTGCATCCAATTATCAAGCCATGGACATTTATAGGATGGGGAATAGATGTAATCGGACAAATATTTTCTACGTTAAGCAAAGACCATAAATTCATATTAGCTGCGATCGATTATTTCTCTAAATGGGTTGAAGAAATTCCACTCAAAAAAGTTACAAGTGTTGAAGCCATCGGATTCATTACAGAACATATTATCCATCGGTTTAGAATTCTACAAACTATTATGATCGATCAAGTCACTGTGTTTATGTCTGATGAGTTTCAAGGTTTTGCTAAGAGTTTGGGCATCAAGATATTAAATTCATCGTCTTATTATGCTCAGGCTAATGGTCATGCCGAATTGTCTAACAAAATATTTATCAAGTTAATCAAAAGGAAGATTGAGGAAAAACCAAGAAATTGACACGCAATGCTATCATAGTCATTATGGGCTTATCAGCTTGAGTACCATGGTGCAACGAAGTTATCACCTTATCAGGTAGTCTATGGGCAAGAAGGTGTATTGCATGTGGAAATAAATATTGACTCCATACGAACAGCCAGGCAAAATGTTTTGTCGGCTCAAGAATATAGGGATTTAATGGTCGATAATTTGGAAGATTTGGCGAAATTGTGTTTGCACACATTGGAATGACTTAAAAAGAACAAGGCAAGGGTTACGAAGGCTTATAATAAAAAGGTAATTCCTAAGTCGTTTTGTCAAGCCGATTTAGTTTGGAAAATTATATTGCCTGTTGGCTCTAGAGATAATCGATTTGGCTAGTGGTCTCCAATATGGAAAGGACCGTATAGGATTCATCAGATTGTGGATGGTAATTGTTATATTATGGAGACATTGGAAGGTGTAGTGTTTTCTAAGGCGATTAACATCAAATATCTAAAGAAATACCATCCAAGTGTTTGGGTTGGGTTGTAATCGGCTAGAGACTACTATCGGTTGTAAGAAGCCAAATTAACTTGTTGCAGTTAATTCTGGCTAGACTAGAAATAAGTTAAGAAGCAGATTACACATTATACTTAGCATAAACAATTTGAAAGCATAAGTGATCGGTTAAACAGCCGATTAACATTCATAAACATTTGAGAATTATTTTAAGACAAACACCATTACATTCATTTTGTTATCATCCTTGGCTGATTACGCCCCTGGGTTGTAGAGTCTTGCCCCCAAAGCTCATAATGCTGCAGCAGCCTTAGCAATGATTGCCTCCACGTCCTCAAGAACTTTGTCATCTTCTTCCTGGGAGCCAGGGACGGGAGTAATCTGAGCTAATTGTTTCTTGACCGATGCGACGGCCATGCCCAGACCAAGCTTATGATCTTTCAAGGTAGACACTGCTGCGGCCTCTGCTGGTGGCCAGAGAAGCATTCACCTTGGCTAGCTCCTCTTCGAGGGAGTTCTTAGCCGATTCTAGCTTAAGCGTCACTTCCTTGGTGGCCTTGAAGACCTTGGAGTCCTCATCAAACTTGGCCTTTTTAGCTCTGGTGTCGACTAACAACTCATCTAGCAGTTTCCGATGTTCAGTTTGAGTTGCCCGATGAGCAATTCTAGCCTTGGCCACCTCCACTTCGCTCTTCTTGGCTTCCAGGTGGCAAACTTCAAGCAGAGCCGCCATGGCTTGTTCTGCCAAGACGACTTGCACCATTACCATAGCGTCTCGTAGGGGCTGCGAATTCTCAAGGAATTTGGCCGATGGAGAGCAAACAAGATTGAAGAGATGGTTTAACCTCTCTACCATGCCAGGGGTCAATCTCACCTAAGTCGATGCGTCGTGCGAAATGGCCAAGATCTTCCGGATCTCCTCTAGGAAGTTCTCCATACCCAGGTTGACATCGTCTTCAATGTCAGACCAGTCAAACCCTAGCACGTGTTAGTGTTATGCCCTTGAGGCAATCATTTAGATGATTGTAACATGACTATGTTTATGAATAATAATATGATTATTGGTCCAATGAATGTATATCATTGTATTGATCAACAAGTATGTGACTTGCTTATGAAGCTCTTTACTTAATGATGTAATTCGATAAATATCTCTGATCGGATATCATCGTATAGGACAACGATGAATAGATCAGCACATGTAGTGATCGATGATCATGCTTCATAGATCATGGGATATGGAGATATCATCTCTACATTGTGGACCATGTTGAAGAACATGGGTTAGATAGACCCGCTATGGGACAACTGCGAGAATGTTTCATTCTTATGTGTCATCGATGTATCTCATACCTAGTAGATGTATGATCCTTAGACTGAGATTGTCATGTTCCCTACATGTGTAATAGTTTTCCTTGGGGCTATCAAACACTACTTCCTAACCGGATAGTTATAAAGGTAGCTTTCATGTTTACTATGAAGCGTGCGAGGGAAGTGGCGATCAAGATGGAATTTGCCACTCCAATGAAGCGGAGATATATGACAAGGCCACTCGTGTGATATGATTAAGGAAGTGCATGGCCATGCCGTGATTGAGAGTCAATCACAACTTATTAATATATCACGGATACGAGAGATGGATTGAATCATCAAAGGATGACATGCTTCTCGCCTTGATATCAATCTTCATATACTTGGCAAAGGGATTATTACATGAGTACTTTTGATAGGTTACGTCGATTTGATCATAGTATGTTTGGGAGTTGGCATACTTTGCAAGGAGCCGCTACCAACTATTGGATTGAAAAGGAGTTTTCGAATCCATGTCCAAGCGCACGTGAACTGCAGGTCACACACTTAATGGGTGGGACGCATTAATTTGGATTAGATCCGTAATTAATGAACCTTGTGGGCTTAGCATGATGGGCCCTGGTTTGGGTTTTATCTCGTGGCTATATAAGGAGGAGGAGGAGAGGCGCGTGTGCTTTCCCACGGTTTAGGAGTTATTCACTCGAAACCCTAGCCTCCTCCTTTCGCTGCCCTTGCCGAAGCGACGGTGCTTGCGCCGGCGCCGCAGCGTTCCATCTCGGGCGTGTGGACTCTGCGGTGGCGCTGCTGCGGCTGCGGCGTGGGAGGGCGATCCACGGCGAGGCGAGGACGATCCACTACATCGACGCAACGACTGCGGCGAGGACGATCCACTACATCGACGAGCGAAGGATTCCGCAACTGCGCGTCTAGTGGTAATCTTATCTATAATCCTCTTCTTGCGAGTAGCTTTCTGGTTGCGCGGTAGTTTTTTTTTGTGCTAGCGTAGCATACCGCGTTCCTCTTCAGCACGTTGCTGACGGAATCAAATGGCTTTGAGCTGGGCTTGACGTCGGTAGGACTGGTAGCGGTGGCTGGCGCTGCTTTGGGGACTGCGGTGATTGGTGTCGGTCGAGATGTAGGAGGAGGGAAGTCCGACTCGGTTGGCAAATTGGCCAAGACGTCAGCCACGAATGTAGGAGGAGAAGGAGTAGGCTGCAAAAGGTACCATAAGATTTGTTAGTTGATTTCAATGAATAATTGCGATACAAGCATGAAAGAGCCTTACCTGTCCGATAGCCGATGCATGTGGAGAGCTTTCGGTTGATATTTCTTGTGGTGGCTTGCTTCCCCTGCTGACTACAACTTTCTTAACGCGAATGCGTTTCTTCTCTGTTGAATAATCAGCTAAAAGAATGAGTAAGTGGGCAGCAACAAAGGAAAATGAGTTAAGCTGATGAACACTTGGTTGTTGTTTGTATACATCGGAGAGTGATGGAGACTGGATGCCTAGGGTACCTAAGGTGTACCCTGATACAGGGGTCAGACGCGGCCGTTTGGAGGTTTGGCCGGTGCCCGACGGGTCAGAAACGACCTTCTTGCCCGCTGTCTTGGTCTAAAAATAAGAGAAGAAGCCGGTCAGAATACAATTCAATGATAGTATGAAGTGTTAAGGAACACAAATCTACTTCAAGCCGATACCTCACTAGCAATATTTACATAGCTCGACTTAGTATAACCCAATGAATTAGCTTCGTCGCTAGAACTCGAGCTATCACTACTAGTGTTAGTTACCGATGACGCTGAAGGGAGATTTGAAAAAATGCGGCCATAACAGCCGATATACTCCGAGAAGGTGGGTATAAGGCCTCACTTATAGCCGACCACCACCTTGTGAAACTCCCTGCCTTCGAGTGTGCAGAAAGAAGTGAAGCAGACTCTGAAGCTGAAGTCCATCGGCCACGTGAAGAGCAGTCTTGGCCCTAGAAGCATTGCGGAGGTGCTCCCTTGGATGAAACTGATTAAGCAATTGAAAACTTGGGGGGACTTGCCCAACCCATAGCTGCCTCGCATAAACCGATGGATAGTAAAATTCATATGACGGAGAATATGTTCAGTTTCTAGTGTGCAAGCTGATAGAAAACACGCTTGGAGACAAAAAAAACTTGTATAGCTCAAATGTTTCTTCGCGCATGTAGTAGCTGTCGGTTGACAAATGAAGGAACAAGGGGCACGGGTAGTCATTGTCTTCTTTATAGCTGAAGAAATCATGCTGACTAAAGTCTTCATTGCAGAGTTCAATAAAAAAGGCCAGATATTTCCTCGAGGCGACTGGAGTGATTTTTGCTTCATTGCCAGAGCACAAGATAAACCTCTCACCAAAAGATCGACTTTCCCTATATTCATATCCACCCTCTAAAATCTCTTCACAGGGGAAGGGTGTCTGGTCGGCTGGGTTGAGCTGGAAGGATTGGCTGAATATACAATACAGTCAAGTTTGAATAAACCATAAGGGTCCTCCAACATTTCCAACAGAATATGACCCTACTTCGGTGAATAATCAACTACAGATGATATGCATCATCTGGTATACAACGCCCATGAACATTTTTCCTAGGGCTAGCCGATGGCCTTCTACTAACTGTTCAGCCAAGACTTGGTTAACTTGCGTCGGCCCAAGTGATGCCCCGTAGAACAAAAAACGGTCCAGCCACATGTTCAAGAAGGAGAGGTGTTACTTGTTCGATACTGGGCCAACTCCTTGGTTATTACTGATGTACTTGTTCCAGCCCTCTCCCTTTGAGCGAATCAGCTTATGTGTGGGCTAGGCACTAAAAGCTGACACTTGATCCCCATCAGGCCTTAGGCAACAAAGTTTCGCCACATCTAAAAGTGTTGGGCCGACTAGACCACTTTTGAACAGAAAAGCATGAAACGTATCTGACCTGAAATAATAGGCTGTGTCCACTAAGGGCTCATTGACCTCTGGATCGACCAAGGACAAGAGGAGACATTCCGCTACACCCATACACTCCCATTCAACCTTCTTCTGGGCTGCAATCTGGTTATACCATTCCCTCCATCCCTTAAGAGCTGTCGACCAAGCCCTAAAACTCTTGTTCCATCCGTCTGTTTTGTACTCGAGGCCGACAAAGAAAGACGAGGTAACTCTTGTTCTATTATGACCAATGAGTCAAGACTCTCTACCAGCACTAAGTAAAATTGATCATTACTGTTGGGTATGGGGATAAGTACCTAGTTGGGATCCATTAGCCGATGAGATGAGAGAACTGATGGAGGATGTTGAGCGGGAGACTTGAAGTGCAAAGAAGAAGCCAATTGCAGAGGGTTTGAGAGCTTGTGCGCATGAAAATGATAGGAGAATGTACATCATATATATAGGGGTAGAATGAACAGTAAAAGGTGGGAGATTTTCCCGAAACGGTGCAAGCAGTTAATGAAAAAGATACGTGGAAGATTTGATGGTGCCATAAATGGAGTTGTTATCAATGGAGATTCTGTGCTAAGCTGATGATAGTAGAAGTCGACAAAAGAAATTTTTTGAAGATAACATATTATCTACCAAAAATGAGGGCATATGTTTGCACCAGAATTTGGCAAGGCATGGAAAATTGTCAAGCTAAGGATAAACTGAAATTTTGGCCAATATCGAACAAGGAAGGAAAAATTAAACATGGAATTATGACCGATATTGATCCAACTTTGGAAAAGTTCTGTTTGAGTAAAGGCCGATACGGATCATGATGGACAATGTATCGGAGAAGGATACGATCAACCAATGTGCTATAAAAGATAGTCAATGGCAAGTGAGAAGAACAACACAACCAATCCAAACAACTCACATTACCTTTATTTACTTTCCTGTCAACTAGGAGTAGTCTTGTAACTTAGAATCTTTTCTGTAATCCAATTCTGATCAATAAAGTTGCGCATCACTGATTATTGATCTTTATCGATTACACCAAATTAGGTTTGATTTTATCCGATCTTGTTGCGCATTGCCTTTTTCAGGAACATCTACCTCTTACCATCTAACTAGCCCTAATCGGCTAATTAGACTTATCGTTACCTTAGATTTGATTGTCTTTTCCCTTAGCCATTTGGATCTTTGTCGGTTGTTACACTAGATTAGCTTTGAGCATATTTTTCATCTTACCGATTGTAGGATCAAATCGGTTGGCACATCTTGAACCCGGTGTTCTTTGTGTGTTGTAGTCGGTCAATCCTTCATCATATTATTCGGCGCCAATAATTTCATAAAGATATTGTTCTTGATATTGAATCTATAGCAAGGTGTTGGTTGAGTTACATTAAAACCTCAATTTTAAATATGATTTTGTTGTTCGATGTGGAATATTAGAAAACAAAGATATGACATTTGCTTCAAGAAAACTAGGTAGACAGGAATGCTTGTGGGAATATTAGGAAATAAAGATATAACATTTGGTTCTAGTAACTCTGTTGATGTAGATGGTTAGAATTTGTTTCTATCTTAAGATTCATGGCTTTGTTGGGAAATCTTGGGGTGGTAAGTTCTACACATTAAACTATTTTGCTTCCAATCGGTCATACTTTTTTTAGAGACAATTGGTAGGAGCTCTGTCATTGCATTATAGGAGGAAAGCAAAGTAATACAACTAAGACATTTCCTAAGAAGACTTCCGGGAGTAAAAGGAAAGGTTGCTTTTAAGTTACACCCCACTTTAGAAATACCATCTTTACAATAACACTGAATAAATTGAGGTTTAGTTTTCTCACTACTACAGACATGAATATTTGTAATGATGATACAAAAACATCTAGATGTTTAACTTCTTATGTTGAAAGAGAATGTAATTTGGATGCTCATCTAAAATTATTCAATTTACAATAATAATCCAATTATAGAAAGCATGCCGAAAAATAAGGCGCAAGGATAGAAGAAAATAAAACCATGGCCATTGCTACATCTGTCGTAATTCATCATATATTTATTTATGTCCTTGTGACTGCAAATTGCACATATAAAATGGAGCATACAAATAAGATATACGATATAGAAAAGTTGTTGCATGCTAAACAAAAACTTGAGGTGGAGATAGAACAACTAAATGGAAAGTTTGATGTAATGGAGCAAAACAAAAGTGAAAAAGATTTTAAGTTAATAAAAAAGATTTATAAGATGAAACAAAAACTGAAAGACATATATGACAAATCGTAAGATATTGAATCTCTTAACAAGGTACTTATCATTAAGAAGCACCGAGCGAATTTATAGCTGGAAGAAGCTAAAGCTGAGCTTATAGAAGTAATATAAATGTTTCTAGTATTTAATTCGATATGGTTACTGATAATATACCAAGATACCCTTTTCACAACAACACGATCGCTTTTGTAGGGACTAAGAGATATGACTGGAAGTCAATCAGCTATTGGTGTCAAACAAATGGACCATGTGCCGAAGTTGTGGTACTTCAGGGAGAACTGAAAAGCCTCTGTTGCTAAAGCTATAGCACATATGATGGCAGACATGGAAAATGATATGAGCACTTGAACATAATTTCAAAATCTAGTCTCTTTCACCGCCCTCCGCCTCCTTCCTAAGCCTTAAGGTCTACTTGTCTTGATCTATTAAATAATGATTTTTCTTAGTGTATGCATGTTGATCTTTGTGCTATCATATCTTCTCAATATATTGTCACTTAAAAATACCCATTGTATATGAAAATGCATATGCTTTAGGTAAACTCATAAGTCATAAACATTTCATTGGTGTGCTGAATTATCTGTAATATTTTCTCATCTTGATCCACATTTGTTTTTTTCTCTCTTGGAAAAACTTCTATAATTAGTATTTGTTGTTGAAAATTTTCTTCTCCTTAGATATTTTTGCAATGACATTTACAAGACACAACCAGTTATAGATTTTGTAATTGAATATATAAATATCCGAGATGCTTCAAGGCACAACTTGTCTTATGATCAGGATCGTCTTACAGTATGAACCTTTGTAGCACTTTCATCTACTTTCTTATTATAATGTTGATGGATTCGAAAGCATAATCTAATTCCATCCACAAGTCGTCCTGAAAATTGTCATGCTCTGAACTATCTTCCACTTCATCCTCATCTCTAAATGAGAATACCATAGCCAGCCTATTTTCACTCTAGTCTTGTGCAGGAACATGATCATTTTGATGATTCTCTATTTGGTGAGCTCTTTCCCTTAGGCTATGAATTTCTCCCTCAAAGGGATTCTCTTCGATCGAAAAGTTTCAAGCCAGAAAACTTTCAATTCAAAAACTTTCAGTTCGAAAAGTTTTGATTTAAAATTCAACTCAAAATTTTCAACTATTAAAATTTTAAATCGGAAAGTTTCAACTCTGAAAACTTTCAATTCAAAAACTTTCGGTTCGATAAAGTTCTATTTAACAAACTTTTGGTTCAAAAATTTTTGTTGAAAAAACTTTCGCAAGTGTTTAAAAAATACTTGTTTTCAAAAACTTTTGGGGGTGGGAATTTGAAATAGAAAAACTATTTTTGAGTTTGAGTGGAAGGATATAGAGGAGGAAAAGAGAAAGGAACGAGATACTACCACTTGTCACAAGGAAAGTGCCTTTGAGGGGGAAGGAAAGTGGGTGAATGAAATAGGTGCTGCAAGCGTCCTCACCAAAGATTTGATGACTAAGGCCCTGTTTGGCAGAGCTCCAGATCCCAGCTCCACCTCAGAGCTGGAGTTTGTAGGCTAAAATAAAGTGAATTAAGTTTATATTTTTAGTCTAAAATGTAAACAAGATGATTCACATAAACACTCTTAATGTACTCACAGCTCCAGCTCTATAAATTTCTGGAGCTAGAAATACCCTGCTCCACCAACTCCACGGATTTTGGTGGAGCTGGAGCTGTCCCAAACACCCCCTAAAATTAGCAATTCCCATTAGTGCTAGTGCTGCATGTTAGTTAGTTAGTCCGCATGTAGGCATCCCGGCCGTGGCTTTAGGAGTGCATTTTGTGAGTATGGACTGAGTTTGTTGTAGCACGGGACGAACAAACACGATGCATATGGGCTGACTTTCGGCAATATTTGGTTTTTTCCGTGGGTTCTAAAATATATTTGTCCCAGTTACATTTTTGTGGGTTTATTTAAAATTGATCAAAAATTCAAATTTTAGTCAAATTTTTGTTCAACCATTCCGTCCCCAATTTACACAAAAATAAGGGGCGAATTTTTTTTGAAACAAATTCGAAACCCTGATGTGTGTTCATCTTCATCTACTAGTATTTGCGTGCGTGAAACACCTAGTGAGAGAGGGAAATCTAGATATACGAAGACATAGACAATTGCCGCTGTGAAGAATGGACCGTATCAATGCAGTCTCCCCATTAAACATAAGGGCTTGTTTGGATGATAGGGAAAGAAAATATTGGGAATATTTCTCCTTAGGGGGATTTTAAGGGCACATGAAATCCCCTTCAACCCGCTAGGGGCAATTTCCCCTCAAGGGAAATATTCCCGCCCACCATTTGGAAGCCATAGGGATAAAAATACCTAACATTCAAGAAAGTAAAAAAAAACAGAAAAATCTGAAGAAAAAAATCAGGAAGAATAAGAAACTTCCAAAAAGAGAAAACAATTCAGAAAGAAATTATAAAACTCATAGATACAAATAAGAATAAAAGATCATTTAAAAATAATGAAAAAGTTGATAAAATCCACACATGCAGATAACATCATACAAGCATTCATACATGGGTAAAATCAAAAAAAGTTTAGCTACTACTACTTGCATTTATAGCATCAATCATCTATAACATAAAACAAAGTTAATTATTTATAGCATTCATACATCCACGCATCACAGATATACATCTAGACATCACAGATGACTCAAATATAACCATGTTGCATTTAATCAAAAACCGAATTCAAGCATGAGATCAGCCATGCCCACCATGTTGCAAGTCCAACAATATGACTAATCAACCATACACCACCATGTCCTTCTCTCTCTTCTGCTCTTTCTGCTTATATGAAAGGAGTAATAAAAATATAAAAGGAAGAGTAGTGCTTCAATGCTTTCCCTTCTAATACAAATTATACAAATCTTAAAGCAAGCGAAGGGGTAAGTAATCACCATCTACTCTTCATTCATACTTTAATATTTGTGCAATTTAAAAAAGAAAAGCATAGAAGCACCTCTCTAAAAGGAAACTATAAACAATACGGAATGGAATAAGGTATACTTTGACCCAAACACTTTCCTTGTTTTTCTGAGATTTTTTTAAACATCTTTTTGTGCAAGACTTTCCTTGTCTCTTTATGCTGTATGCCCCCTAACATCAATACAGTGGGACACAAATAGGGTAGATTGAAGATTTAAACGAGTTCCTTTTCCAAAATCAGATTAACATAAATTCTACTATGGAGATTAATATTTAGTTCTGCAGGTGATTTCCTAATCTATTCAACTTTTAGAGGCCCCTTTCTATTTCTTCCAATATTCAAGAAAGAGCAAGGATGATGTTGTCCTCGAAACTACAGCCCCAAAGCTTTACAGGTATGTTCTTTTTGTTAGTGTACAAGAAACTATGAATTTTTTAAGACAATTGCTACAAAGAGCTGCAGCGAATTGACAAGATATTACAAGATAATATAAAATGCAGAAAGTAGGCTCATAAGGAAATTCAGCAGCAAACTGTATAATAGTACACATGTATATCCAGAATGTAAGGATGGAAATAAGAAGACAGCCTACTTAGGGAGAGATTTTATTCTTAATCCAAAGCAATTGAACACTTGTGTTTTTAGTGCTGATAAAAAGCGAAACATATTTGAAAAACGTCCTGAAATTTTAGCATCACACCAATGCATGCTTGTTTTCATTAGCAGACATCCTACCAGATGAAGCTTTATTTTACAGGCTAAAGGTGAGCACTAAAACATGAGTTCCTTGTACTAAAGCAGCTTTAGCTCAAAATATGCCCGTCCTGAAACCTGGCTTTGTTCTAATCAAATCAAAGATGTAACAACCGAAAAGAGTAGAAAAGATGAATGGGTTGTTTCTGATCAAGTGAAGCTTCTGCTGCTTTTTATATTTCAAAGATGGCATGCCTCTAGAAGAACAGACATTGGCCAACTTGTGAAGCCTTCAGATCTACCAGGTTAAAGGTGGAGATGCAGCATAGCAGGTTACTTGCTGTGATTATACATAGCATAATACTGCACATGAGGATAAATTCACACTACTAGTATTCAACTTTCTGTTTCATGGGTACATGTATCAGTTCTGCGTACTATGAATCCAACAGGGAAGAAGATCAAAAAATGCAATACCACCAGGATAACATCGGCCAAGTTCTCAAGTAGTCTAGTTGCTGTTAATAAAACTAGTATATGCACTTATGCAGAAACAAAGGAGCAGCTAATATGTCTAGAAGCAGGAGGGCCAAACCATCTGGACCAGTCAAAATTAGATAAAAAAACAGATCAAATTAATCTATCGTTGGCAAAAACTAATTCAGATCAGATTCAATAGATAGAAGGCAGATCAGATCGGGTTACATTGGCATCATATCTGAATACTAATTCATGCCAAAACTCAAAACACAAAATCAAACAGAGAAGAGGAGTGATATGATTCGAAACTGGTACCAAGATGATATCAAACCCCAAACATTCCTTGTGTGTTCTCCCCACAACCGACCTCTACCACCAGTCACCGTCTTCCACCGAGATCTACTAGAAAAGCAAGATGTGGTGAGGAACCCTAGTGGGAGGAGCAGATGGTAGTAGGAGATGAAGAAGTGGACTTCACCGGCAAGTTCCAGTCACCAGAGTGGGAGGAGGAAGGGCACAATGGAGGCAGCGATCGGGAGGGAGGCGTGGTCAAGGGAGAAAGAGAGAGGTGGTCGAGATAGCTGACTAGCTGTGTCTCGACGAAGACAGGGAATTTTTTCTTCGCCTCACAACACGTTTTTTTTCTCCCCGCGGATCCCTGTGGATTGGCCTGGTAATTTCCCATTAATGCGTTGTCCAAATGCTGCCCCAATTTAGCTCAGGGAAGTTTTCCACGAGCCAATTTCTCCATGGGAGACGAGGGGGATCCCGGCCAAATCCCTGGCTGCCAAATGAGCCCTAAGGTATCCATGCCCGGCGAAAAAAGAAATCAAGCTAAATCGCTGGAATTTCGGAGCAACGCGGTGGACGACGAGTCAGACGAAAGCGTGCCGTCACCGGTGGTTACCGAAGAGCGAAGGCCACTAGAGCTGTCAATCGACAGAGCCCCGTACGCACGCCTAGCCACGGCAAGATCCGGTACAGTACTTTTGTACATCTGCGGCGGGAGCGCCGGCAGCCTCGCGTCCTCGGACTGCAGGACGTGCATGGCCTGCGCGACGGACGGCCGCTCGCTCCGGTCGGGGTGCGCGCACCAGAGCCCGACGACCAGCACGCGCTCTATCCGCCGCTCATCGAGCTCGTCGCCCCTCAGCCTCTCGTCGGCCGCATCAAGAATCGCGTTCTTGCCGTACAGGCTCCACACCCATCTCAGCAGCGTGAAGAACCCGTCGGAAGTTTCCACCACCGGTCGCCGGCCGGAGACGATCTCTAGGAGGACGATGCCGAAGCTGTAGACGTCCGACTCGGTGCTCGGCCGGCGCGTGTTGACGAACTCCGGGTCGATGTACCCCGCGGTGCCGAGCACGGCCTTGGTGGTCTGCCATCCTGTGCCGTGGTCGACGAGCCGGGCCAGCCCGAAGTCCCCCAGCTTGGTGCTGTGCAACGAGTCGAGCATGATGTTGCTCGGCTTGATGTCGCCGTGCACGACGCACTGCTCCCACTCCCCGTGGAGGTAGCGCAACGCAGATCCCAAGCCAAGAATGATCTGATACCTGCATGTCAATTAAACTCAGCAATTAGTTGAAATGCAAATGCATCCATCGTTCGGTGTCCGAGATCCGATACAGATGAAGATTTCTAAGAGAAATAATTGGTTCTCCCGTACCTTTCTGGCCATGTCAACAATCTCTCGCTGCCGTAGAGATGCTTGTCGAGGCTGCCTTCCGCCACGAGCTCGTACACAAGCAAGAGCCCCTTGCGACTGTCACACCAGCCCAACAGCTGCACAAGGTTGCGGTGCTTGAGCCGGCTTATGATCCTCACCTCAGCCTCAAACTCCTTCCTCCCCTGCGCCGACGACTCCGCCGAGAACACCTTTACCGCCACTGGACGGTCGCGGTCACCAACGGCAAGGCGACCCCGGTAGACGCTTCCGAAGCCGCCTCGCCCGAGCCTCTCCTCCCCCGCGAAGTTGCTCGTCGCGGCGGCCACCTCGTGGTACATGTACCTTCTGGGGCCGGCCGCAACACGTCTCTCGAGCTCAGCTCTGTTGCACTGTTCTTCAGAATCGCTGTCACTTTCTTCATTTGGTCTTCTTCTCATGCGTCGTTGCCAGAGAAGAAATCCCACGGCTGCGCATACGAAAAAAAATAGCACGGGTACAAGTACAGATAAAAGCACTCGTACTTTCTTGGGAAGCTTTGAGCTGATGGTGGGAGGTGGTAGCGACGGTGTCTTCTTTGATGCAAGAGTGGAATTGAACGACCAGGAGAGTATCTGGTGCAGCTCGGCCGACGAGCCGGTCGCCGCGGAGAAGCCCACGGCGACCTCCTCTGGCAAGTATGTCCTCAGGTCAACTGTCTTGTTGACGTGGTACGAGGTGCCGTTGATTTGGAGATCGACGGTTAGCATCTTCGTGCCATTGTCGTAGTTGATCGTGGCGGTCATCGTGAAGCCTGACGTCAGGTTCTTGCTCGGCGAGGTGGTGTTCGTGGACGCCACGGAGATGATGGAGTTGACGTCGATGCCGACGTGGTTGCTGCTGAAGTCGGTGGGTGGGCCATTGTTAAAGGTGTCGAACTCGACCGCCACGATCTGGCCGTCGCCTGTCCCATTCTTGTAGGCGGGGAGAAGGCCGAGCTTGCCCCCGCCGCTCTTGGGAGGTATCACCGACGGGTAATGGGCGAGGAAGAAGGCCATCCCATCGCCGACGTACTGGTACACCGGAGTGATATTGAACGAGAAGGTGGTGGCGAAGCTGGCCAGCTCCCGGGTGGCGTTGTCCCAGAGAGGGACGGGCTGCGCGTAGGACGCCCGGCCGACGCTGTACTTGCCTCCTTTAGGAATGTCGTTTCTCGTCAGCTCGAGCTTACCCCTATCCACGGACGCGTCGCCGGTGCAGTTGATCCTCTCCTCGAGGAAGGAGAGGGGGTCGGATCCGAAGTTGAGGTTGAAGGACAGTGAGTCGACATGGATGGACGACAGCGAGCAGTAGAGGCAGATCAACAGCACGGAGGCGGCGGGACGACGATAGCCTGTCTCTCCCATCGTTGGCGCGCGTGGTGGCGTTTGGGATGATTAAAGAATTAACTGTGCGTTCGGGAGCTAGAGAAACTTGAGCATTATAAACGCAGCTGACAGCGGATATGGACTTTCCGCATGCGCGACGGCCCGGCGGGCGGAGTCGATTCTTTTTTTCCACACGCGGCGTCGGTGTGGCGCGGTCGCGCGCAGACAGGTTCCTTGCCGACATTATTCATTGAATTGTTCTGTTAATTACCTTGCAAAGACTAAGGAACTGTTTGGTAGAGCTCTAGATTTTAGTTTCACCTGAGATCTGAAACTTGTAGGTTAAAATAAAGTGAATTAAGTTTATATTTTTGGTCTAAAATGTAAATAAGAAGATCCATCTAAATATTTTTAATGTACTAACAGCTCCAGCTCTACGGATCTGATGGAGCTAGGAATATCGTGGATCTGATGAAGCTGAAGTTCTATCAAACACACTCTAAGTGTACGTAGTTTATAATGTAGGAGTAAACTGCACTTCACCTCTCATAAACTCCACTAGACCACTGAGGAGCTTGTTGAATGCCTTTTAGGGGCCACTTAATTAGTTGACACGGTCAAATTTGAAATTGTCTACGGAAAAAAATAAGAAAAAGCGCAACGGTCAAATAAAAGCATATATCTATTCTATACCCCTTTATAATGAACCTAAGCAATTTTTTCTACGTTTGCACCTCATTAGAGATGGCCCAATGTTCGTGCACCTAGCAAAACGTCCCCATAAACTTGCATTCATCAAAATAAACATCTCAGATCTTTCCTCAGTTTTACTCACCCACATCCGATGGCCGTTGTTTAATGTGTCTAACTCATTCATTCATGTGGCCCACAACAGGAGAGCCCGCACATATATATTTCAATTAAATTATATATATGGAATTTATGTTGCAAATCTAAACCCATTTGATTTCGATTCAATATTTACCATACCAGTCAATACTATGAATCGAGCACTTAATTTTCTTCCATAAATTCCAAATGGGTTTAGATTTGCAACATAAATATTCCATATATATAGTTCAATTGAAATATACCATACCAGTCAGTGCCATGAATCACACGCTTAATTTTCTTCCATTCATGCATGT
This sequence comes from Otatea glauca, assembly GCA_036346275.1. Lineage (NCBI taxonomy): Eukaryota > Viridiplantae > Streptophyta > Magnoliopsida > Poales > Poaceae > Otatea > Otatea glauca. The sequence goes on along the minus strand of CM070727.1, from coordinate 20,254,037 downwards.
GCACCACATCCTATACAAGGCGCTCACGTACCGCCGCCACTTCCCACGATCCGGCACGTATGCTCGTCATGCACCGATCCACGATGGACGCCGCCGCCGTGATCAGCCCGACGGCCAACAAGCCGAAGGTCGTGTTCGTGCTCGGCGCGACGGCCACCGGCAAGTCAAAGCTGGCCATCGCCCTGGCGGCGCGCTTCAGTGGCGAGGTGATCAACTCGGACAAGATCCAGGTCTACGTCGGCCTGCCCGTGATCACCAACAAAAGTGACCGACCACGAGCACGCCGGAGTGGCGCACCACCTCCTCGGCTGCGTGTCGTGCCCCAACGCCGACTTCACCGAGGACGACTTCTTTCGTGAGGCCGCCTGTGTGGTCGAGAGCGTGCTCTCCCGCGGCCGCCTCCCCATCGTGGCCGGTGGCTCCAACAGGTACGTCGAGGCGCTGGTCGAGGGCAGCGGCAGGGCGTTCCGCGCTGTTCACGACTGCCTCTTCGTCTGGCTGGATGTCGCGCCAGAGCTCCTCCGGCGGTTCACCGCAGCTCGGGTAGACGACATGTTGCGGCGCGGGCTGGTGAACGAGGCCCTCACGGCGTTCGACCCGCCCGGTGTCGACTACACCAGGGGCTTGCGCCGCGCGATCGGCCTGTCGGAGATGGACGCGTACCTTCGCGCGGAGCGGGAGGCGGCAGAGGCTGTCGACGCCGCGCTCGTGGAGGCGATGCTGGCGAGCGCGGTTTGTGGAGGAGATCAAGGGCAACACCTTCGGACTGGTGGTCACGCAGGTGGAGAAGATCAGGAGGATGAGCACGCTGGAGGGGTGGGACGTGCGGAGCGTGGACTGCACGGAGGTGCTGATGCGCATGGCAGACGGCGACGGCGGTGAGGAGGCATGGAAGGAGGTGGTGTGGGAGCCCATGGAGAAGATGGTGAGGCGTTTCGTACGTAGGGGTGACTGACTGGGAATACGTAGGTCTGTTTGGTAGAGCTATAAATCCCAGTTTCATCTGAGATCTGAAACTTGTAGGTTAAAATAAAGTGAATTAAATTTATATTTTTAGTCTGAAATGTAAACAAGATGATCTATCTAAGATCGTGCGCTTTTTGGCAGGGTGTTATTTGGAGAACTGTTAATGTTGTGCACCAACTTCTCAGGGATGCTACTTCACTGAAAGCCCTTAGTTCCTCAAGGTATGCATGCATGCGTCCTTAGTTCCTCAAGGTATGCATGCATGCGTCGATTTCCAGTTGCCCCCAGATTTGATCTTTACTTCAAGTGCTAATTCACACGAGATGGAGCAGCTAAGTGCAGCATCTGTTGTATCCATCTGAAATTTTAATCCAGGATAGATGAATGACAACGGGTGTATTGTTATTTGTACATAGTATTTCCTTGATTTTGATATGTGCCACCCTTCTTTATGCACAAGCTGTGTGTTGTTTACATCTTCCCGATTAAAGACCAGGTGTTTTGGAAAAGCCTAGAAGCTCGGTTATTGGCGATTAGCTGAAACTGCATCCCAGGTTAAGAGCATAGGATTTCAAGGAGAGTGCTCAAACTGTGCTTTTGTATTTCATACATTCAGGTTTGTCTAATCTTCTCAAACTTCTAGCATTTCCTGATAGTATAAACTCTATAAGACAGAAAAAATAATAATAAAACAGCTTGTGTGATTTAGAATCTTAAGGTGTAATAAAACCCCTAAGGCACATGACTGCATCCCGAGTTGGTTTCCATTTGGCATGGTCTGCTATTCCATATATGATATATATCCAGTTTAAAAGCCCGAAAAAAGAGAGAGAACAGTCTAAAGCCAGAAATCTAAGTTAGCCTTGAATTCCCTTTTTACGAAAAAAAATATTCTGTTACAATACAGGGAGCAAATTCAGTAACAATGTCAGCATTATTTTCTGGACCTCCAAGCAAATAAAATAAAAGAAACTCCAGTAACCTTCCAGCAGCTCAATTTCAATTGTGCATTGCAAAGAGATTCGGTCCATCCTATATTCCTCTCACTACCAAGTACGATGTGCATTGAACTGCCCCTTTTCTTTCAAAACCTGTAACTTTATCCTGGATTTTGTTGTTGTGCGTGTATGGCAACTGAATCTATTGATCCTTTGTCGGTTTCAATCGTGAAAGGTAGGAAAGATTCTTAAATGGAGTTGTACAAGTTGTGTTACCTGATTGAACGATCCATTGATTGTTGTACACATTCATTCACGATTCACCTGTCGATATTTTTTGGTACAGAAGTGTGACATCACTGATTAATGCCCTACGTGTCAACTCGCTTTATGTTGTGCATCTCAACTGTGAAGCAGAATTTTGTCTGAATTAAACAATCTATTAGAACCAACTTGGACATTTCTGGCTATCATTTTTGTTTTTGTATATATCTATAACACATCGATAAGTTCTGATTTTTTTTTCTGTTTTATACCAGTTGAGTGTCTATGTGTTGCTACGAAATACCTTATGCATGTACCCGTGATTAATGTTTATTTGCCTTCTCCTTTTTCTTGTTTAAATACGCAGCAGAATCGAGATGCAGGGAGACATGGTTCGAGATGCTCCAATGGTTTCTTCGTCGAAATATCGGACGGTCAATTCCAAAGATCAGAAAGAACTGATTGGCATCAACACTGATATACAGATGATGGACAATGTTATATCTTCATTTTTATACTCGCATACGGGCACTGTGATTATTTATTATTAAGTGTTATGTTCATACTTATCTTCTTATTTAATTGATAAACGGGTGTACTGTCGTTGTAGCGTTAGCACGGGCACTATACTAATGTATTTAGAGCGACCGATGCCGGGCGATCGTGATTTCTAGTTGAGATGCGCGCACGCGGCACTGACTGAGCTGAGTTAAAAGAGAGACGAGGTTCATGGCTAGAAATAATAATGGTCGCATGCCAGATTCAACACCTCCGTTTCAACGTGTGAGTGCATTGCCTACCGTACATAAAGCTTCCTCGCTTTTATTGTCAGAAGAGACTTGCTACACTCTTTTTTCTGTTTCACCTTAAGCTAGAATTTTTCTCTGGGGAGAGACTGAGGTCCGAGGAGGGCGTACAACTTGAGCTAGTAGACGATGTTTTTTTCGGATTAGTCATCAACCGAGCACCGCACAAGCTAAAGATACTTTTGATTTTTTGCTCTCAAAGAAACTATTCGCATTCAAACAAAAATAGGATCATGGTTATATATTTTCGACAGATAAAATTGTATTTCTTTTGTTGGCATGATGTACCTCCAATACAGCGCTAAAGTAATCTAGAGTTTTTATAACACTAAAAATTACTTCCTGCATTTTTAATTCCAGATTTATGTACATTTGGATAGAAATTTTCCCTAAATATTTTTATCTATTCTGAAGTCAAATCAGTGCACATGACTTCAAACTCAAGAATATCTTCAAATTTTTTATTCAAAAATTATTTTTTTGCAAAGGAAATCTTTTTATATACTAATTAGACGTGAATTTTTTAAATAATATTTTTTAATGAAAAATTATATAAAATAATATACCGAATTAAAAAATTGCAAATATACCAATCTGTCGGCGATTGAAATTATGACAGACTTTCTGTCGTCATTTTAAACAACGAAAGACTCTCTTTCGGTAATTGAAATGGCGACAGAGAGCTTTTTAGCTACCGCCCCTCCGGTCAGGACGCCATTTCGTTCCAGAGAGCCATAGCAGCTGAGAGCAAAGAAAGAGAGAGAGAGGAAGAGAAGAGAGGGAAAGAAAGAAGAGGAGAAGAAGAGAAGAGGAGGCGAACGGAATAAGAGAGTGAGGAGGAGTAGGGGAAGAAGAACAAGAGGAGGAGAATGGGAAGGGGAAGGGGAAGAAGAAAAGGGTGAGGAGGAGGAAGAAAGGCTTCGTCGTTTGGTATGGAAATTTTTTTGTGTTTATTTGAATTAAAATTTTAAACTATGATTTAGTGACCAGATTAAATAGGTTTATAAGTAATTAGGTGTATAGAGTAATAATAGCTATTCATATATACGACTTAGCGACCAAATTAATTAGTTTTGTAAGTACTTAGCTGTGTAGAATACTAGTAATTTTGTACATACACGATCTGCTGATCTTGTGCACATATTAAGAATTTCGTGAAATGCTTGACATGTATGGATGAACGAGTGCAATTTAAAATACACTACGGAGAAAGGGTTTCGCACAGGGTGCACAAGGGGTGGAACTAAGTCATTTTTCATATGTCGTGGCTAGCCTGTCACATGTAGGGGAACGTTCATAGGGCACGGTTATGAGATGGCTGTAACACATGTTCTCATTAGACCGTGAATTACATGATATGAAGATGCACGGAGTAGGGTGTCGGAGACGAGATTGCACGTACTAGGAGTTAGTGAAACTGAAGGGGCCGAAGTCGTGAAGCTCATATGTAAAAATGGTGACTGAGAAAGGATGGCCATTAGTGTTGTTGGTGCAAGCATTTTAGAAAACCAATGCCCGTCATACGACGCAGGAGGAGAATGTTGGTGATGAACCAGAGGAAGTTGGGGAGAGCAGCCGAAGTGGAGAATATTTAGTGAGGCAGGATTTTAGTTCGGATCAGCAGGGAGTGCCAGGCGAAGGAGTTGATGTTCCAATACCAGAGGTTCAGAAACCAATGGGTGTGACAGACAAGGGAGAACATATTGAATAGGCGGTGCAAGCGACGGAGGTAGAGAGCCAGGACTACGAGGCTTTAAGTAATGACGAAGACGATGAAGAGCCTTTCCCTACGGAGTGGGATGAGTGTCAGTTTGATAGGCTGGTGGTCAATGTGGGCGAACAATTCGCATGGGGCTATGATCGGAATGAGGTAAGGCAAGGTGCGATTTACAAGAATAAGTGTGAGGTTCAAGAAACAGTGACAGTATGGGCAGTGTCTCTGCGTAGACCTTTAAAGTTGAGAAGCCAGATCAGCGGGTGTATGATGTCAGATGCCAGATGGAGGGTTGGCCATGGCATGTCTATGCGTACCAACCTAAGTGGGACATCATTTGAAAATATTCTATAGTTATCCCACACACATGCGTACTGACGGAGTCTATGCACTCCCATAAAAATATATCTTCAAGTTTTGTTGCAAATACAATGTACGGGGAGATTGTGGGCAATCTAGATTTAGAGCCATATGCCATTATACTCGCAATAGAGCAATGGTTCTAGTACACCATAAGCTATGCCAAGGCATAGAGAGCGAAGTAGAAGGTATTGGAAGCATAGTTTGGTACGTACAAAGACTCCTATCAAAACTTGACAGGTATGCTTGAGGTGATCAAGGAAATGAATCCTAGAACTTATGCCGACATTTGTGAGCATCCTTCGTAGCGCTTCCCTGGGAAGATGGTACTCAAGTGGGCATTATTTATTTTCAGTGCATGTATCAACGCATTCAAACATTGTCATCCGTTGTTATGCATGGATGGACATTTCTGACTGGAAAATTCAAAGGCCAAATATTGACTATTATATGAGTATATGGCAACAATCAGGTTCTTTCCGTAGCATTTGTATTCGTGGAGGGTGAAAACACAGATAACTGACTCTGATTTCTAAGTAATGTGAAAGTCGGTGTCGTGGATCAGCGGCCTGGAGTGTGTTTCATACACGATCGGCATCCCGAGCTGTTGAAGACGATAGTGTAGTTGCAGCAAGGTGTAGATGAGACGAGCTGACATCAAGGCATACAGCAGAGGTAATGAAGAAGGCAACGTCTGCCATAGGGGATGCTCTTGTAGCTCTTGAAGAGTTACCCATGGACCCTTCACACCTGGTTTGGAGAAACAAAAGGGCCATAAAATACTTCTCTGAATGGATAGAGCATAAACCTAGAGAGAAATAGGCTCTCCTTTATGACATCAATGGTGCCAAGTATGGGGTCATGACGACAAACCTGGCTGAGGTTTACAATTGGGTCATACGAGGCCTGAGACCCCTTCCCTGGTTACTATAGTGGAGGGTGTTCTTCGTGGCATCACAAATTACTTTGTGGATCGCTATGCTAGAGCATTCACCCGCATGAATGATCCTACCATGAAATTCTCTGTGATAATTTCTACATACATGGAGGACAAAGGCAAGAAGGGGGAGATGCATAGAGCACTGGAGATGGGCATGAGAGAGCTTTGTTTCAAGGTACTGTGAAAAGAGAAATCCAGTCGTGGGATGAATTGGTGAAAAGTTGCTCATGAATGCATCCTACATAAGCAAACATGTATCTGCAGCTGCAATAACACTCGTTTGTTGCACAGACCATACACGTTATGGTTGCCTGCTCAACAATCAGTGTGGACCCGGGTATATTTTTGTCACAATTCTTCAATAAGGAAGTGGTGACAACAACTTTGAGTGTAGAAATTTACGGTTTTCGAGTGGTGAGTTTGTTCACGGAGCATCAGACATGGAAGGATACATGGTAGGTTCCGGATGTCAGTAGGCTAAAGGGTGTAGGGTGGCAGCAGATAAGGCGTATAAGGAACGATATGGACGCTGTAGAAAGTGGGCGTCGTGTGAAGAAATGTTTAGTTTGTAGGGAGATGGGGCACACTTTCAAGTATTGCCTGACGGTTCAGAGGCTGTGAAATTGTTGTATGGACTTTTCATATGAAATTGTTGAACTTTAGTCGCATGTCAATGTAATGTATCGAATTCTTATGTGTAATAAATATATGGACTTTGGGTGTGTAATTATTGCATTCAATTTGTATATCTAATTATCGTATTCAAATTTTATGTGTACTCATTGCATTCAAATTCTAATTGTAATTATCGTATTTAGTTTGCATGGGGATAATTTTGAAAATTTTATATTTTTTATTACTCGTTTTTATAAAAAAAAACGCACATCTGCTTCTCAGTCGCCAGAAAGTCCAACCGCATTGATGACAGACTCTCTGTCGCCATTTCAATTGCCGATAAACTCTCTGTCGTCATTTGAAATGGTGACAGAAAGCCTATCGCCTTTTCAAATTGTGACAGAGAGCCTGTCCACAATTGAAATATCGATGGATAGGTATATTTGTAATTTTTAATTTGGCATATTATTTCTATAATTTTTTATTAAAAAATATTATTTAAAAAATCAATTGGAGGCCCTCCTACAAGCTCCCACGTTAATCAAAAAATTCTAGAAATTCCCATATTAATCAAAAAAAAGAAAATTTGTTGGAAAATCCCACATTATTCTAAAAAGAGAGAAAATCTTGGTCGTCCAATCTCCTTAATCATTTTCATCAACGGTTTAGATCTATTTACCTATTCATAAAAGATATATAGTAAATCAGAGGAGTACCATATGGAAAGGATTAGATCTATTTATAGAAATTGCTAGCCATGCAAGAGCACGGGTTGACGAGTAGTGATTGGAAAGCTAGGTTGGACCTGTTTTTGCAGCCTATTGCTTAGGGAAATTAGTTGTTTATCAAATGGTCTCTTATAAAATTTTACAGCCTTTTTAGTCTAATAAATCAAAAAATAGCTTTTCAGAAAAGCTATCGGTCTTCCAAACATACCCTATGTAATTATGTTGTGCCTTTCTGCTCTTGTCTATGTTCCATTCAGAGCCTATGAATTTCGTGGGAAATCAGTTTAACTACCGCATGAACTGAGAAAACATCATCCTTTCAAACTGTTGAAGTATAAATGAGTTGTTCATCTTCCCTCATCAGTTTAAGCTTTTGGGTGAACTGATCGGTACATACAACTCAATAAAATATGACATAGTTAAAAATAATAATTACAGCCTACTTCTATTCCACATTCCACATCTTAGTCCTGAGAAACCTAAATGTGAGGGGCTATTCCACCTTTTGGTTCTAATACTATAGAGTTGCATTTACCAACTAATTCAACCAAAAGCATGAACTGATGAGGAAAGACCGATAATTCAATTCACTTATTCTTTGACACAAACATGGTCTTATCGACTATTGTTACACATTATTGCCTATAGACTGTAGCTTCTTGATTAGAGGTTTTGGTCTTCAAGTAGAATGGCAAGGAGATACTGAGGAAAAGGCACGACGTTACGGTGCGATGCTGTGTTTTTGACCTGGCGGATTTTACCTGAACCCTAATGCTCATTGGCAACCTAGGAACCAAATGCATCTCTCCCGGTGGCCTGCGAGATCGCGTGATCACCGCAGATCTTATGCCCAATCTTATATTTTCTTGTGCCCCCGAAAGCTAATTCCAACATGGCCTCTAACACCAGCTATATAGTGACAAAACACATACATAATCCTGCCATTTGGCCTTGCATCACACAGTACTGTAAGAGTACTACATGCACAGGCAGCGCTATTTGGTTGTAGGGTGTGTGTTGGGATGACAGCAGCAGCTTGTTGTATGTGAGCTCTTCTTTTAGTTAGAGATAAGTTGGTGCCGTCTCTTTTTTTCCCCTCACTTTTGCTTATCCTGCCTACCCAACGTATTTTAAATAAAAGGCTTGGTTGTTGTTGTTGTCATCGTCTCTTTTGCTTATCCAAATTTTGATAACGATGCAATATATGGAACAATGTGGCTCAAGTTTGTCCATAAATTGGAGTGTATTGCTTGTAGTTGCCCGGTCTAATTCCAAGATTCTCTCTTAGGAGTACTATAGAAGAGGCCTAGCAGAGATTGGATGGCCATGCTTTTGAATATTTAAGGCATCAACAAGCTCTAAAATGACATGGCCACTAAACATTTAGGGGATCTGAAATTTCTGTGGTGGTATTGCGTTCCAAACAGACCTTCATACGTGATCATAGATGAAAGAGATTATAAATAAACTGGTGAAAGTGATATGATCGTCAAATGGCTAAACAAGACAGGGAAGCAGACTAACCTTTTGTCTCATAAACATCACCTGGCCTAAACTGGACATGACGTGAGCCCAGTTCGTTTCAGCTTCTAGATTATGGATTCTGGATTACGAGAGAAACTGCTTCTGATTGTAGGAGAATCGAACCGGGCCGACTGCGACTTTTAGGTTTCAGACTGGACTGGCTAGAATCAGCAAGAATCAGCGAGAATCAGGTTTCAGTCAGATTCTGATTCTATATAGAGGGCAGCTTATGATTGCGGAAGAAGCTGTCTAGAATCTTCCCGTTTGGCAAATAATCCCTTTTTTAAATAGAAGCTGTGCAGAAACTGAAACGAACGGACCATACACTATAAGGCAAAATCACCTTTCATACAGCACAAGAAAGTCTCAACACGTCTGGCAGGCCAAGCCAAAATGGGGAATTTCATATCACCTTCCAACTAGGACTAATCAATTGGGTTGTTAACTAGAATTGGTTACATTTGGCCTACTTGTATACCGTAGACACACAATATCTCATTTAACTACAATTTTTTTTTTTTGTTCCATGCGCTTGTTTGTGAGTTGTGACAACGAAAACATAAAAGCAGCCCTAATGGACACACCAAAACCTTGTGGTTTGTGGTTGGCCTCCAGCTTGTCTCATTAGACGACACTAGAGCAAGCAAACGCAAGTATTCAACAGCCCCATGCAAGCAAACAAAACTTTCCAGGCCGAGAAGATTAACAACTCTTGATGATTTCTTTCACCAAATCCATCCACCCACCATCAATTGCGTACGCTAATGAATTAACAATGCGATGCAAGGACTACTACTCATTAGTTAAACTAGTCGTTGACCCATCACTACACTAAAAAACGTCATCAGTGGCGGTTCATAACCGTCATCAGTGGCGGTTATTGAACCGTCACAGATATAGTGCCACTGATAATCGAGGATTATCAGTGGCGGTTTTCTAACCGTCACAGATAAGTGTTATCTGTGACGGTTCTACATACTAACCGTCACAGATAACAATACTATCTATGGCGGTTCTATCCACCAACCGTCACAGATAACAATGCTATCTGTGGCGGTTCTATCCACCAACCGCCACAGATAACTACACTATCTGTGACGGTTCTTTCCTACAACCGCCACAGATAACAATATTATCTGTGGCGGTTCTTCCCACCAACCGCCACAGATAACTATATTATACGTGGCGGTTCTCATCAACCGCCACAGATCTATATTATACGTGGCGGTTCTATCCACCAACCGCCACAGATAGTACCTGACCGAAAAAATAAAAAACTGCATTTTGGGCTAGCCTCAGGTGCTGCTAGCCATGCCCTCTGAAACATATAATACATCAATCACAGATTTTGCATACACACAGTTACAATGTACAACAATCACAGATTTCGCATATACACAACTACAATATAATACATCAATCACAATTGCAATTTTGCATATGCACAATTATAATGTACAACAATCACAGATTTTGCATATACACAACTACAATATAATACATCAATCACAATTACATATAATACATCAATCACAATTACAATCACAGATTTTGCATATCACAATTACAATATACACAATTACAATGTACAATTAAAGTGTCTCATGCATGAGGTGCTCGATCATGGTGATGGTGTAGGGCATGCCTCATTGGACCTGCTCCCTTCTCCTCCATTCAGTCATCTTTGCATCAATATTTCTCGAGTATGTAAATGAAGTCATTATATATCATACTATGGAAAGCTAAATAGATCACTTTTGTTGTATCACAAATCTAGCCAATCCATTGCCGTCTTATTCCATGTGAATGCCGTGGCATCCTCCAGATATTGTACATGCATTAGCTAGTTTATACTCCTCTATTTTTGAATATGTGACATTCTATTTTTCAATTTTATTCCTAAATACATATCATTCTACAATTTTGATCCTACTTTTTACTATTTTTCCTTCTATAATCTCCATTTAGCTATTTTTAATGGCATTTACTATCATACATTAGAGTAAAACACACCATCTAAAAATATAAGGACCATGTAATCAAATATCTTATGAATGGAAGGTAAAGATGCAAAAGGAAACTTCGGCAACTAAATCAAGCAATCAAATAAACCTACTGTAATGGTGCAGTTTTGGGGCTGAGCTCTTTCCGTATTCATCCACCACCCACGTCTATAAAAAGCTCTAATAGCCATCATGAAAGGGCACGGAGAAAAGCAATAGAGGGAGCGCTCCTCGTCTAGAGCGCACGCACACGCACACCACCCATCAACACACACACACGCACGGGAGAAGAGCAACAACACAAGCGCAGATCAATCACAACTTCTTAAATGAAATGACAGAAATTAGAACATGTGCAAACCATGCCATCCAATACTAAACTTGACATTCAATGAAACATCAATTTACACCATCGTAAGAAAAAAATTAACTAGTTTTGTGAACTATAAGCCTATGAGTCTTCACTTTGTTGGTAGGGGCCTCGGAGGTGGCGGATGAGTATGGAAGACTTCATCATTATTATCCGAGTCATGAAACTCGCCGTTCTTGTTGAGTACTTCCTTCATGATGAAGTAGGCGAGCTGTCCTGAATGCCTTAGATTTCATTTGGAACCGATCCTCCGTGAGGCAACTTCAAACGCTATAGATAGAAAAAGTTTGTCTTAAGAGCTTATATAGAGAATGAGATGTGCAAATCAATGTGTGATGTTAGCGTGACAAACCTCTACGTCATTGTTTACTATTGTAGAGCCTAAGATTTCGCGCATGTATTGGCACACGAAGTACCCACATAAATTTGTTCTGGCGGTTGCTTGGTAATTGCAAAAATTGATTAAACTTATCGACATTGAAGGAGTTATTGACTACGAGTGCGATATAGGAAAATTGTTTTGTGCGCATCGGAAATTTAGTACGGATTGTCGTGATTTATGGAAAGGACGGTGTCTCGAGCACTTTTTACAATATGCTTTGAAGGCCCTATTCACTAGACTTGTCATATCTTTGTAGTCTTTTGGATCTTTGTCCCGTGGGTCCAAGATCAGCATCTTGCTTTTATCTGGAGTAATTACTACGAGAATCCAGTGGAAACTACATACACATGTATGATGCCGTAGTCATTAGTCCTAAGCTAGATAATAAATTCATCATGTATCAAATTAACTTAAAATGCAATTAATATTAAATATATTCTTAATCATAATTCATCATCTATAAAAGGAACACAACATCATCTAATGAACCTAGCTAGTAAATAAATTCATCAACTACAAAATGGTAGCTAAATAAAAATAAACAAAATCTAAACTTTTCATCTCATCTACATGTAAACCCTAATTAAACTTGGTTTAAAAATTAAATTGCAACAAGATCAACACAAATCAAGAGAGGAGAAAAAATAACTCACCAAGGAACAACTAGAGGAAGTACAAGCACAAGAATTGGAGAAAACGAAATCTGAAATTTAGAAGTTTTGGTTTGCTCTCGGGAGGAAGAAGACCAGTGCTGCTACTGTCCACCTATTTATAGGCAATATTATCAGTGGCGGTTTTTAACTAGAACCGCCACGGATAATCCAATAGAATTAGTGGCAGTTGGAGGATAGCACCGCCACTGATAACCTAGTTATCAGTGACGGTTCTAGCCTCCAACCGCCACTGATAATGTATTTGTTATCAGTGGCGGTTCGAGGATAGTTATCAGTGGCGGTGCTATCCTCCAACCGCCACTGATAATGTATTTGTTATCAGTGGCGGTTCGAGGATAGAACCGCCACTGATATTCTTCCCGCCATTTTCAATATAGAACCGCCACTGATAATTATATTTGTGACGGTTCGGAAAAACCCGCCACAAATAGACCGTCACCTATTGCAGGTTTTGGCGTAGTGCATGCGCCTGCACGACTAGTAATTTCTATAAATAGATCTAATCTGTAATACATGCAATAATATCTTCTCATGGAGTAGATAAGGAAAGCAAAGTTTTCCTTTCATATGGTACTCCTCCGATTTATTATATATCTCTTATGAATAGATAAACAGATCTAAGCATGCAATAATATCTTCTCATCGAGTAGATAAGGAAAGTAAAACTTTCCTTCTATATGGTACTCCTCTGATTTACCATATGTCTCTTATAAATAGATAAATAGATCTAAGCCGTTGATGAAAATAATTAAGTAGATTGGACGACCAAGATTTTCTCTTTTTTAGAATAATGTGGGATTTTCTAGCAATTTTTCTTTTTTTAGATTAACGTGGGAACACTACTACTGAATGGTACAACACTATCGCTTCATTTGGGTCCGTTCTTAACTTTTTAGGAAAAACCTATTGTGATAGATGATTTCGGAGAGGGTCATAATAGAACACAATCGGTTCTCTAGTTAGAACCGATTGTAATCACAATCGGTTCTCCACTGGACACATTACAGTCAGTTCTAACATATGGGCATATCATAATCGGTTCTAATATATGGACACATCACAATAAGTTATTAGGTAGGAAACGATTGTGTTGTATCTAGCTAGGTTATTTATACCCTTGGGCTGACCTCTCCTCCGTTGTTTTTCAAGAGGCAAAAAAACGCAGCCGCCCCAAAAAACACCATATATTCTGGTTAGAAGCAATACTTTGGTGAGAAATTATGAAATCCTCGAGGTTAGGTGTTAAGAGGGTAAAGTTGAAGCCCTAGATTGAGAAGATTTCCCCTCAAATTTCTCTCATTTATGGTTTTCTTCAAAAGATAAGTATTCCTTAAAACCTCCTTCAATTTTGTATCAGGTAATTTGATATGTCACAAATGTAGGTAATAGTATTGCCGTGAAACAGTTTTCACTTTATTTATCCATTAGACTTACTCCCGAGGCAGAGAATATTATTGGCAGCATGCGTGGTGCATGCTATTATGAGAATCGAAGCAGATGTTAGCTCAATTGCTACAGTATCATGAATGTCAAGTATTAATTGTCACTTCCATATTAATCACATTAATATACATTCTCCACTACACACTAGTATAGTGTCCGTGCTAACGCTACGACGACAGTACACCCGTTTATCAATTAAATGAGAAGATAAGTATGAATATAACACTTAATAATAAATAATCACAGTGCCCGTATGCGAGTACAAAAATGAAGATATAACACTCAATAATATTTTTCGCTAAACGTTTCCCGTATGCTCTTAAGACTTGTTCTTATGTCTTGAGGGATGTTTTCTGCGCACTCATTCCACTTGTATTTTAGTATTTCAATTAAGAAACACTTCCTAGGGATAGGTGAACCCTGTAAGTACATTGTAGAGAATCATAAGTATAGACCTACTTTACAACTTTATAAAAAGTGATTAATAAGATAGAGAGTATCGATTATGCAGATTCGTGCATTAAACTGTTGACCATTCCAGATGTGCATGAAGTTCATGACCAAATAACCTGTCAAGTTCCTGCACAACATTTAATTGCTACATGTAAGTACACAAAAATTTAACTATTTACTAATCATGTGTAAATAACTTAACGGTCTATTGTTTTTGGAACAGACTTTGGAACTACAATACGCTAATCATAGATATCGTTGTTCCATGAGGGATTTACTATCCTCATAGCACGATCAAATATTATACCAATGTTTTGTATTATATCAAGATAGTAACTAGATGGTTTATCCGTTGGAACCCATCTGGGTAGAGGTGTTGGATCAATAACGGAGATAACCCTGTCCTTCATGTCGAACGATAACATGCTGAATCGTCCTCCGTGATGAAAAGGCAGTATAATCTACAAATATAGACATTATATCTTTTGCACCCATATATAGTAACATAATAAAGTGTCAAATAATTTATTAAGCAAAGCTTACCATTTGGCATTCAGACAACGCAATTCTAGTCTCAGGCCAAGCGTCAAATAATTTTGCAAGCTTCTCATCTTCAACCTTGACATGAAACTTATGGTACCGTCGGTAATTACAAAGTGACTGCGATAAATTAAAACATTAAAAAATAGCTAGTTGGTTATTGCATAATGCGTATATATATAATGCAAAAATATCAAAACATACGCAAAACTGTAAATCTAGGTAGTGGCATATGGGATCCCTAAAATACATGGTTTCATCGCTTGCGAGCATGCGCACCCTTGCATTAAAGCAATCAGTTCATGAGCTAGCAAGCACTTGAGGCCAAGTTGGACTTAGATAGTTCTGTATGTACCTTTGTCCAAGCATGAAAGAGCCGACGTCGCCGGTCGCCATCGCCGCATGCATGCGTATGTATGTACGCCGACGTCGCCGGTTGCCGTCGCCGTCGCCGCACGCCTGTGTATGTATGTACGCCGACATCGCTGGCCGCCGTCGCTGCACATAAAAGTCTCGCGGCCTCATCGAATGGCTGGAGGTATGGCACCTCCGTCCCGGCGTTCGGGCGTTCTTTAGTTAGGAATTCCCGGGACCTACTCAAGTAACACAGGAAAGGAAGGCATGGATTTAGTTTGTATTTTTTAGAGGATTCTGTTGCATATGAGATCATGCAAGGAAGAAAGGATGTGAAGATACTAGTGCCTTTTTAAGCGCCTGCAGCAACTTTATCTTGTGATCATATTGTACGTACTACATATTTGGAAGGAGAGCGAATCAAACAAGGAAATAAACAGGGAGGATCTGCATGCAAGGAAACCAGACTTGAATTTTTTACTATATTAGTATCGTTGTTATAATTTTTTCTGAATCAGGCTCTCGGGCGATGAATTTGCGATTGTAGCCTCGAGACAAAAAATTAGCGGGGAGGTGCTAGAATTTTTTTTCCGCGGTCGAGAAGCATTGTAATTTTTTTCCCACACCCGAAATTATCCAGCGGCTGGGCAGAGCTTGTTTTTTTCGTGCCTGAAATTACCCACCGTCCGCTGGATAATTTCGAATGTAGGAAAAAAATTTCAGCACCTCTCCATTGAATTTTTTCGGCTCGAAGCTACAATCGCAAATTCATCGCCGCGAGATCCTGATTCAAAAAAAATAATACCGGGCTGCCCGTCTCCCGGTTTCCTTTTCCCAGCACGTAATGCATGGCCCTTTCCTTTTCCAGGATGTTTGTTTCCTTTTCCTTGATTCCAGGACGTTTGTTTTCTTTTCCTAGATAATGCTGGAGGTCGGGGCGGTCTGTTGTGGGCCACAGGGATGATTAGACACACTAAACAATGGCCATCGGATGTGGGTGAGTAAAGCTGAGGAAAGATCTGAGAGGTTAATTTTGATGGAGGCAAGTTTCTGGGGACGTTTCGTTGGGTGCACGAATGTTGGGCTATCTCTAGTTGGATGCACTATTTAGGGTGGACATAGAAAAGAATGTTTACGTGCATTATAAAGAGGTATAGACAAGCGATCTCGAGGCTAACAGGCTAAGGATTCTACAACAATAGCACTTGGCAAAAAAATATCCCTCATTTCTTTTACAAAAAATTTATAGGATGTAAGTAGAAAATGCTAGTTCAAAATAGTGCTTTTTGTCGAGCATATCTACTTTAACTTTGTCTTTATTGCCTTTACTGTCTTTATTGTTGTTTTAATATGATCAATGTTCCTACAACGGTTTTTAGTTTACATGATATTATTGTTACTGTAATATGATTAACATTAGAGTTTAGGTTGCGTAACATACATCTCCCGTTCGAGGATACTTCTTTATGAATATGCTGAAATGGCATATTTATAAGCACGCACTATCGAATTGTCCACATTTTTTTGGACAGTTCGAGAAAATATAGTTCGAGCAAGTTCCTAAGCTGTTGTACAACTCCTGAGAAAGTTTTGGTACCATCTCCTTGGTGTTCTCCGGATACACACCCCTCTTGACTTATTGTCGAGACATGTATTTGGAGAACAGTGAGGAGATGCTGCCAAAATTTTCTCTAGAGTTATACAACAGCTTAGGAGTTTACCCGAACCACATTTTCTCGAATGAGATTAGGACCTAACCTATTTAGAGATTAGGAGTCATCGTTGGTACGTACTTAGTTGGTCAACGGATAGACATTTCTTTGATAATTCAATTTGTCGACTTGGTTAATACTTGCACCCTTATTTTTTTCATTGAAGCCCAAAAAATTGCAAGCTATTGCATTAATTAGGTAATTTGATATCATTGTTAATGTTTTAAATATATGTCTCCTAGCTAGGGAATTGGAAGCTCTTAACTAGGGAAGAAGGTATCGGTTGGGAATCCAGAACCTATGTTATTTCTTCAATGCGATTTCTTGCAAGGTTACTAGACAACTTACAGACTGAGGTGGTACAGACTCTATATCAGCTTAAGATGCATTTTCCCCGTCGTTCTTCGATGTCATGGTCCACCTTGTTGTTAACATTGTTAGAGAGATTATGATATATGGATCCGCACTCCTACATTACATGTATCCATTTGAGAGGTACATGGGTATATTAAAGTGATACGTGAGGAATCGATCGAAGCCTGAGGGTAGTATTGTTGAAGGTTATGGAATTCAAAAAGTTAGAGTTCTATGTGGACTATTTAGGTAAAAGATAAGCAAATGGTGTTCCTGTATCTCGTCATGAGGGCAGACTTACTGACAAAGAAATCATTGGGACCAAACTAACGAGTCCATGGATTGATATGTATTATAAAGCGTATTTGATAGTCATGCAGCATAGCGCAGAAGTTCATTCATACATCGAGCAGCACAAGTTAATATTACGGGAAGAGAATCCACATATGAATGAGCTTTCCATCATGCGAGAACACAATGATCGATTTCTCACATGGTTCAAAAAAAAAGCAGAGGTCTCTGTTAGTGAGAAGTTAAATGGTTGGTTGACGTACCAAGATTTAATGTACACACATGGCAGGGGTACAATATTAATGGCTACATCTTTTACACTAAGAGTCAAGATGCCAAGAGTACTGTTTAAAATAATGGTGTGAGCATAGATGATTTTTCCGATGATCACACAAAAGGAGTATCCTCAATATCAATGAACTCGTACTACGGGATGATCAAAGAAATTTGGGAGCTCGATTACAGAATATACCAAGTTACATTGTTCTGATGTAGGTGGGTGGGACTTCCACATGGAATGAAGGTCGACAAGAGAGGTTTTACTCTTGTGGATCTCAATAGACTCGCCTACAAAAATGAACCGTTCGTCCTTACGAAACAAGCAACTCAAATCTTCTACGTGTGTGATCCGACCAATCCGAGGTTGTATGTTGTCCTTCATAGCAAGAGGTGGATCGTTGGAGTTGAAAATGTCGTAGATGAAGAAGAGTACAACCAATTTGATAAAATACCTCCGTTTGCAGATGGGAAATGTCTTAGCCGTGACGACGAAATACATGAAACAAATTACATTTGTGTAGATCATCATGAAGAGTTGTATTGTAAATAAAGGGACTACGTCAATTAATGTAGATAATGCTACGTGCATGTTTCAAATGTTTGTATGTAAATGAAGTTTTGAAGTCATGTTAGCTATTCAGTTCTTAAATTTCATAAAAAAAAAGTACAGTATCTTTATAGTATTGTGTTGATTCTAAATATATACTTCGCATGCTAATATCACAGCAAATATGTACTAGGTTCAATAATGGTGTCGGTTTTGAATTAAAACCGACACATATAGCGGCGTTAATGGTGTTGGTTTTTAATTAAAATTGACACAGATAGTTAATAGTGTCGGTTATTAATTAAAACCGACACAGCTACTACATTTAATGTTGTCGGTTCTAAATTAAAACTAACACAGATACTTTCATTAATTGTGTCGGTTCTTAATTAAAAACCAGCACAGATACTTCCGTTAATCGTGTCGGTTCTTAATTAAAAACCAACACAGATACTTCCGTTAATTGTATCATGAATTAATTAAAAACCGACACAAATACTTCCGTTACTGCTGTCAGTTCTTAAAGAAAACTGACACAGATACTACTCTTAATTGATGTTGCTTCTTAATTCAAAACCGACACCGTTAGTATCATTAATGGTGTCAGTTTCTCATGAAAACTTACAGAGATTGATTCTCATTAAATACTCACTCGATCGACCTAGCCACTAGCTATCTCTCATCTCCCGAGTCCCAACTCCACTCTCAGTTCTCTCGGCGGCTAGGGTTTGAGCTCCCACCGGCGCCACCCCAAGTGAGCTCCCCCCAGCGAGCTCCCCCACCGGTGCTTCCCCCCGTCCCCACATCCCGGCCGTCGCCCTCGAGCTCGCCACCATCCCCGCAGTCCGGCCGTCGCCCTCGAGCTTGCCCCCATCCCCGCGGCCTGGCCATCTGTGCTTTGGTGACAATCTTTGATTTTGTGCCTGGCCGTTGTGTGATGATATGTGATATGCTTAGCTCAACTGCAATTGAAATGTCTGGCATAGAGTACCTCTTTCCATTGTCGTATCGATATGCCTGTGATGGTTTATTGAGTTAGTACTAATGTAGAATTAATGTTCTTGGGCTGTATGTACTATTGGCACTAATTGTAATTTCATCCTGCCATCATCATTTGAAATATGTTTCATAAGGTAAAAGCAAAATAGCTGATGACTAGCTATCCTATCTATCTCATGACTTGACACCGATTACGCTTTGCCAATATGCTAGTTGTCTTTATAATCTGTTCTCAGTATAAAATTGTTCTTTCCATTGCTCTTTATAGAACATGTGACATGAACAACATAATATGGATTCTTGCATGCAGGTGTATAGAAGAAAATGAATCATATATGCATTTGATATCTTTACCAGCAGAACTCACATACGTCTTGTCTATTGGCTAGGAAAAAATTTTGTGGACAGCTTGGATAGTGTGCAGACGGTAGTTAATGTCTGCGTTTGTGGAGCTTTTTTAAATTATTAACCTTCCAGTGAATAGAGCACCTCAATTTCTCAATCTCATAAGGCTTCTGATTTGTTTGTGTTTTTCTTTTGTTCTTCTTTTTTTTTTAAAAAAAAGGTTCGTGCGACAAGATGCTTTTGACTTTGTTAATTGAGTCTGTTATGATGTTGCCACATTGGTATTCTTAGGCTGTATTTAGTACAGCTCCAGCTCCATCAAATCCGTGGAGTTAGAGTTGTCGGTATATTAAGAGTGTTTATATAAGTCATCTTGTTTACATTTTAGACTAAAAATATAAACTTAATTCACTTTATTTTAGCCTACAAGCTTCAGATCTGAGGTGGAGCTAGAATCTGCTGGAGTTCTACCAAACAAAACCTTAACGATCTTGCTTCCATGTTTAAATACAAACTAAATATTGTGTTCCTTTTAGACATTGGTATTCTTAATGGTCTAGCTTCTGGTAACTTTTCAATTATAATTGCATATTAGTTTTATTTTTTTAATCTCAGCATGACATTACAGCTTAAGTTGCGTAACTTAATCTCTTGTTTGAGAGTGATTTTTTATAAATATGCTAAAATGACATATTTATAAGCAAGCAGACTCGAATTGTCCACGTTTTATAGACAGTTTGAGGATATGTGGTTCGAACAAGTTTCTGAGTTGTTGTACAACTCCAGAGAAAGATTCGGTAGCATCTCCCTAGTGTTCTTCGGATACACACCCCTCTTAACTTGTTTGTCGATATGTGTATTTAGAGAACAACGGGAAGATGTTACTGAAATTTTCTCTGAAGTTGTACAACAACTTAGGAGCTTGCCTGAACCACATATCCTCGAATGAGTTTAGGATATAATCTATTTAGAGATCAGGAGTTATAGTTGGTACGTACTTAGTTGGTCAATAGATAGATATTTCTTTAAGATCATCCATTAATATGTTATACCACTACAATATGTTAGAACAATTATATGCTACAAATTATCCATTAATCTGTTAATTCACATGATTCTTTGTCATGTCCACATAATAGGTATGAATTGCTTTCTCTCATGTAAAATATATGACCATGTTAGATATACATATTCGAAATGTCACAAGGAGAGAGCATCGGCTCATCGCCAGACAGAATAGAATGTGCTGCTGAGAGGCCAAGTAAGGTTACAAATGTTGAGAGGCCAAGTAAGGTGAGAAAGGCCCGATGTCCGAATAAAAGGGCTATAGGAAGAACACCGCAGGTTCTCCACTTTAATACCATGGGGGTTTGCACGGGTCCTCCCAAGTACAAAGGACGCTACCGGTCTTTTCTTGGGCAATTGGTGAAGGAGAGAGTTTTGATCACGGTTAAGGACTTGAGGAAGGAAGTCAGCGCTAAGCAGAAGAATCGGTTATGGAACGAAGTTAAGGGAAAATGGATTTATACAAGAGGAAGATGAAAGCAATGCGAGACGGTACATCTTGAAGAGAATGGGTGTGGCTTTGAGGCACTTCAGGGTCTTCATACACAGTCGTACGTGCTGAAAGGCCGTACTCCATTCAAGAGGTATCCGTTCATGACTCCCGATGTTTGGGAGGGGTTCATAAGGATGAAGAGTACGCTCGAGGTGAAGGAGCTGAGAGAGAAGAATATCGCTATTCAGAGGCAGAACACTCATGCGCACCACCTCGGTTCTACCGGCTATGAAGGGAAGAAGGCAGAATGGGTGCGACTAGCTGAGTGCGCGAACTTTGAGACGGCGATGCCTTACTCCCACATATATGAGGAGCGGACACGCGACTAGGTATTAGCGAGGATGAAAAAAACCTCTGACGGCTTGCTTGTAGTTCCAAACCCAGTGACTGCGCGGATCATCTCCACTATCGTAAGATATTTAACTTAGTACATTGCAATTGACTCTTCTCGTTGTATTTTATAAGTAATTTGTACTTGCTTCTCGCAGGAGGAGGTAAGCCGGCAGAAAGAGCAAGGGACCTTTCAGAGCCAAGGGGTAAAGGACATCCTGTCTTCGGTGATAGGGAAGCCCGACCATAAGGGTCGGTCTGGTGCTTGCCGCAGGTGCGGGCCAAACGAAGAGGTCCTTCTTCCAAGAGGACATTGCCAGTGCTAGATTAAGATCATAGAACGCACGTGCAGAGTGCCTCAAGGACACGCTAAGGGAGCAGCTGAGGGAGAAGATCAAGGAGGAGATGATGGCATGTGAGGAGTGACTAAGGGCCGAGATTATGATGATGATCTCCCAAAGTTAGAGTCAGATAGCCTCGCCTCTCTAGAAAGGCATGTGCCCTGTCCCAGTAGTTGCGGTTCCAAAAATGATCAATCTGGTCCCCAGCTGAAAGTAATAATGTTTTAAGACTTAAATGTATGAGAGTAACTCCTACAATATTTTCGATCAAGTTGCGTACTTCTTGCAAGCGTCTGCCAAGTGCTAGCTCACCGTGACAGAAGACGGATTTCTCGTTGAGGTTGGACATGGGGTTGCATTTCCATGTAAGGAGACTGACACGGTGCATAATAAGCCTTTGAGGAAAGGCTACATGAGGGTATAGGTCGACTATGTCCACGAAGACGTCCTATCTCATGTGCTGGAGTTCCCCCTTAACGAAGATATCACCACTGTCGAGCAAGCACGGATGTCGTTCGTCAAGTGGCTCAAGATGGGTGTCATACTATTCAAGATAAAAATCCTCCGCATCTTCTCAATCATTACAATACTGCAACACGTTACATATGCATGTGCTTTGTAGGTTCCTATCATACTCGCGTTTGCTTCTGCTCCTACTTCCACCATCATGACTAGTTCTACGTAGAGTGCAGAGCTAGTGCGCAAAAGGACTAGCACGACAGTCAAAGAACCACAAGAGGCCTCAGGGACTCCTTCTGTCAAGAAGCCAAAGCTAACAAAGGCCACAACGTCCCCTCAAATACATGAAAAGCCCCTTGTCCTGACCTCAGAGATTCCTTCTGTCCAGAAAAAAAAGTTACAGAGCTCCCTCAATATTTCAAGGGGCACATGTATGGAAAGCCCCTTTTATCTAGCAATGAATTAAATGCTCTAGGCAAGTAGACTCATTTGCTTCATAGATGGTACATTGACAAGGTGACTGAGGTCGAGCGTCATGTCAATTTCAATGTGAGGTATAAAAGGGGACATTTCCACAGTGATGACCATGGGACATTCATAGTCAGTTTTAAGGATCTGTTCTATTTGTACTAACTGATAGCCATCGATATTTCTACTGTACGATCCTAGACACTGTGAGTATCGCACCATACAGCATGAGTCTACGACTTTTATAAAATTTTGTATTATGTTTTTTAACATTCATCACGAGTTGTAGGGTAATGAGGTGGCGAGCCGTGACGGGTCAACACCTAGTTAGGTTCGTCAACCCTGAGCTTGTGTCTGCGACCATGGCTAGACTTCAGTCAGAGTTCCTTGTCGACTACATCAAGCGGGTATTGCAGGCTGAGTCGAAAAAAGACTTCATTCTATTCCCCTACCATGAGGAGTAAGTAGTACTCTTCAATTACTTGTACATACTTAAACCGTATATGAACTTATTTTCCTGCACTGTATACCATTTAATAAGAAATCATTGGGTTCTACTCATGCTCGCTCTGAGTGAAAACAAAGTCTACACTTTTAACTCGCTCAAGAAGATACCGATGGTCTACAGTGAAGATCGTCAAGCAATCATTGCTCGTCTCTCCGAAACCTATTGATAAGGAACGCGATCAAGCCTATTTTGTAGAAGTAAGTACATTCCTCTAACCTAACACTTTCTATATTTAAGTACATTCATTTTTTTTGACTCAACGTCATCTCTCCAATGTATGTTAGGGGTTTCTCGTCTTATGTCGCTAAAGGAGGGCAACACGATGACAAACAAGGCGGCCAACTGGAGTGGAAGCACTTCAAGGTACACGTGTCCAGCATAGGATTAATTTTCTCTGGCATCTATTCTTCGTCTCTTAATTTAATTTTCTTTCTTCACAGTGTCGTCAATAGGGCAGCGACGACCTGTACGGTTTCTACGTCATACATTATATACGGATCGTGATCGGCAACACAGACCTTTTCCCTAAAGTATATATATATGCATAATACACATAGGCTATTATATACAAATTTTAAAACTTAAATTAGTGCACTCATTTCTATTTTGTAGGAGATCGATATCCCCTTAAGAGCTTACAAAGCAAAGATCTCAACAAGTTATGAGACTACTTATGTTAGTGGTACTGGACAGAAGTTTTAGTAGAGGATGGTAGGCTTAGAGACCCGACAGGCTACTACTAGTCCATATGTAAATAATATTATATGATTTCAATGTGATGTGTGCTGATTGTTAAGTATATATGTTTGTGTTCTTTATTGTGAACAAATGTGATGTGTATTGTAAAAGTTTTGTGTTCTATATATATTGTGAATGTGATATGCGTACTGTTTGTAATATATGATATATATTGTGAATGTGATTTATATTGTAAAATATTCGTGTTCTATATATATTTTATAACCTGTGTTCAATCTGTGCTGTTTTTAGGAGGATGCAAAAAGCCTCAAGCCCTCATCACAATCGGTTCTACCTGACCGACTGTGATAGCGCCTCCTCATCATTGTCTGATGATTTTGTATCGCCACCAAAACTGATTGTGATGATGAAAAAGAACCGATTGTGATGTACATTCCTGTAGTAGTGGAATTTCTAGTAATTTTTTATTAACGTGGGGTTTCTAAGAGAGCCTCCAATTAGTATATAAAAAAATAGATCCTGCCAAAGTGCAATTGTCTCATGGATTGCCCTCTCATGGAGGTAGTGGTAGGGAGCAAGCCAGACATAGCATTGAGCAGAGAAAGGGTTGGAAAGCAAGTATGTATGAGAAGTGTTAGGAGCGAGCAAGAATGCATAATTAAGAGAGAGCCAAAGAAAAAGAGAGAAGGCTAGCTCAAAAGCCATGAGTAGTTGTTGCTCCAACTATCCTCCCTCACGTGTCAAGTAGCAATTTCTGACCGTCAAGTTGCCTCAAGGTTATGCCACAACCTCTTTTCTGTGTATGCTTCTGGGTAGATGGACAATGAGCCAACATAGCCGGTTACTTTCTAGGTTACACTGCATTGCAAGCAAGATGGCTTTCCAAACCTCTCTATCCTATTCATGCATAGGAATGATGGCTCAGAGGAATCGTCTCAAGAAGCATGGAAAAAGGAAAGCTCCTGTCATCAAACACTAGTTTATATAAATTAGATAGAAATATTTTAGTTTGGAAGTTTAAGTTGAAATATGAAGAATTATAAATTTGCAACTTAATTTGGAACTAATGGTAACATCCCAAAAATTTAAATAAAGAAAAAAATAGAAATGTTGCATTTAAAAGTATCTGTTTCTGATTTCCTCTGGCTCTATAGATGTATCTTGAGTTTTAACTTTGAAGAAAAAGATTAAATGTCAGTAAAAATCCAAAAAAAATGGTATTAAATTTCTATGAGGCTCCAGTGTCCTTTTTAAATTGTCAAAATGATTTTAATACATTAAATAATATAAGTTGAAATATGAAAAAACTCATTTTGAGCTCAAATTATTGGAATTTTAGAATTTTATAAAAATATAAAAATATTATATTTGTCTGAAATTTTTTCCAAGTATTCCTTAGTAAAATATTGATCTCTGGTAAAAATATAAAGTATTAATAAATGCATTTAGTACCTTTTAAATTTTGAAATCAGAAACCAAGAAAATCTGAATCTTTCAATGTCAGAATTTATATAAAATAATTATGATTGATCTTGACCTAAATTTTTACTCTATAATTTTGAGATCATAAAAAATCTTTAAAAAAACTTTCAAAAAAATTTGACCTCATTTTGTTCCCAAAATAAAATAAAAACAGAGATAGGAATTTTGGTGCAGTCAGCATTGTCAGATTTATTGTGATTTTTCTGTAGCATATTTTAAGCCCAAAATTTTTCTGGAAACCCATACTTACCCAGAACCTTGGAAAAAAAGTTTCGAAATTTGTAAACGAGTTTTGGTAGCCCTTTTAAATTTAGACCATGTGCTGCACAAAAGTCACTTCCCATACTTCTTTTCACAATTTCGCTTCCAGGTGGGCCCTCCATACCGTGGAACCTATTGCCAGTTGATCTGAACCTGCTTCTCTCCCTGTCACTGCCAGTGGGACCTCGGCCCACCTGTCGGCCGAATCCCTTCCCCTCTCCGCTCCTTCTTCCCAGCCGAGCAGGTGCTCCTTTCCTCCCGAATGTTCTCCACCAGTGCCATCCTTCTTCAATGCCGTTCCATTGCGCTTTAAGGTCTTCAGCCCATTCCATGCCCCGTCAGTTCAGGCTCGAGCCCGCAGCTCTTGTTGGACTCGGTTTCAGAGCGCTCAGGAGCTGCCCGGTTCGGACTCTCTAGTGCCAAATCCTCTCACAACAGTAAATCAGAGCTTCAGAGACCATCTGCTTGCTGCATTGTCTTCTCAAGCGCCGATTGTCCATGCCGAACCCATTCTCTCTGGCATCGAGCCTTGCGCGCCGTTTTGACCCCCGATCGGCCGCCTCGCCCATCCACCATCCCTCTCCGGCTATAAGAGCCAGCCCTTGGCAATCCGGCGCAGTCCAAAAACCGCACCAGAAGTCGTTGGCCGTGAGCATCCGAGAGGCAGTTCTCTTCCACCTTGCTGTCGAAGTACCCGAAAAGGGGGGAGAAAGGTGAATTGTGGCCACTCGGTAAAATTGTTCAAAATTTCTTTAAACCATAGCACACTAGCACTTCACTAAAACCAAATTCAGCTTCAATTTCAGCCCCTAGCAACTAAAGCTCCATCGCTCCACTGTTCTTCTTCCTCGCGGCCCACGTGTGTTGGTGGCGCAATCCGGTGATCCTCCGACCTTGTTTCTGTTGAGACTCGAATGTGCAAATTCAGACTCTCTGTATATTCCGCACTAGTTTAGGATCATGCTAGTACACACAGACTCAACATATATGAATATCACAATCATACTCAACGATATCGTAATAAAGATTTCATCAAGTTAAATATAACTGTTAGATGACCTTATGGTCTACCTTACATAATTATGCTTCACAGGGCTATTACCAATAAATAAATAAACTGTAATGGAAATAAATTTATTCCAGTAACCCTTCAAATTGCTACAGACATCTGACAAGATTTGCACCCTAGTTATTCGCTTTTTCTTGAAACTCCTCCAAAGCAGGTGTAGCTTCCTCTCCAACTAGTGATGTGTTGTTGCGAAGGGTGAGTACACAAAGCACTCAACAAATTGTACACAGAATGCAAGTCTATTATACTATACGCATGGCTTATTACAAAAGAATAGCTGATATGGTTAATTTGTATAAAACAGCATTTGTAAAGGAATAACATAAGTAGATTGATAAGACAGTAAAACAAATAATAGCAATAATAAATTTCTTATTTGTTTTCAAAATAACCAATTCATAACCTTAAACCATATTTTAACTTCCATAAGCTTCAACTCCTATACACATATTTGTTTTTATAAAATCTAACCTTGAATGTAATCACCGAGCAATGCACAATACCTCGAGCACGGCTATTCGAATAGGTTTGACACTCTGCAGAAGTTATACACTTTGCCTATAAGATACAGTCATACAACACAAAGACGAGTGATTATAACAAAGACTTTACAATGCTTTGTCTAAACCCAGTACTATCCGCTAAGATTTCAACATTTAAGGGACTGGTCACCACACTCAGGACCCCCTCTTGCGCCATGTGAGTTTACCCGTATAGTCGGGACTCATATCTACACGATAGTACCAAAGCGTAAACATAACATATTAATCAGGTAGGTCTGTCCTATACCAGACTTATTATATAAATGACTCAGTTCAAATTCTGGCAAGATTAAGTCCTTAATTGACCAAGGCAAGACTAACCAAAAATTCACCATGATCATAAACTAATAAATACCACAAAAATAATGCGACCGCCCAAATACCACATTGGCCCACCATAGATTCTTGCTATTTGCCTCAGTCTAAATCATTTTACCACCCCGATTGTTTTACCACGCTTCACGTTCCATCAACAATAACAACATTGTGTGATAACACCCGACGCACAAGTTAATAAACATGTTCCATAGTCATTAAGTAAGATTAATTATTTTCACATAAAATGATGACTCGTTGCATGACTAGGCATACTACTTGCGTTCTAACTACCCATATTAGCAATTATAGCTATCAACTAATATGAAAACATTCTAGGACGATAAATGAAATACGACATACAACGTGGCAAGGTAGATATATCACAAAGTGGACGAATATCTAGTCCCAACATAATTGAAACGAGTGATAATTGAATTAGTATGCAATACTTCAAAACAATATAGTATTTTCAGCTTGATTTAAGCACAACTTGCCTTCAAAGAGCTTTGGTTCTTGCTCTGGACCTTGATCTTGTGCTGACTCCTCAACCACGAACTCATCGGGTACCTCGACGTCTACGCGAAACGAGCGAGAAAGCAATAAATACCAAAAATAGAGATCAAAATCAACTGCAAAAATTAAATAAAATTCATCAATAAATAGAGCTCGATTTTACAAATTTTTAGAAAATAGAATCACCTCAATTAGAGTTTGTATGAGAGAGAAAGAGCTAAACAAAATTTGAAATAAAAGAAAAAATAGAAAAATAGAAAATCCAAATTTTTACAATTATTTTTCTACTGGAAATCCTGGATTTATTATTTCGTGACATGTGGACCAATCGCTGATTACCACGCATCTCGGTGCATGGACCTGGTCCACGGTTCGGCCTCGGTCCACCATGGACCAGAGCACTGTGCTCAACACCCGCTGACACAAGTTGACATAGGCAGAGCACACGGCACCATTAGATCGATGACGCGTGGCACAAGACCAATAGCTATGATGAAGACACGTGGCGATGCAGGATTAGCTATAGTGTACGTTGAAATCTCAACCGTCCACTCTTAGATCCGACAGCGACAACCAACGACCGCAACCAAAACGTGGCTGCCCCGGTGCATAACACTTGGCAAGATCTAAACCGTTCAGAGCAGATCCGACTGCTGAGGATGAGCAGCGGCAGGTGAAGCGATAGGTGAAAGGTAACCCCGGGCTTGACACGTGATGAGATCCGAGCCATCAACTATAGATCCAATGGCCAAGACTAACAGCAGCAGACCAACCGATGAGACACGCGGCAAAATCCTAAGCGACGCAGCGGATCCAATGGCTAAGGTGCGATGACGCAAGGCTAACTGCGGGCTTGACATGTAGCAGGATACTAGCCCTACGATCACGATCGAACACGTGGTGCAACACAGCCCGTCGATCCAAGATCTGATGGCCAAGAACTTCACTGGCACGATGATGGCACATGGCGGCATGGTCTTACCGGAGAGGAAGACGACAACGGCGGCACGGCGGAAGGAGGCATCTCTGATGATGTTAACTGGCGCAAAAAACGTGGCAAGAAGAGGTGGTTCTGATGGTACCAACGGTGGCGATGGGATTGCAATAGTCATCGATGTTTTCGCGAAAAACAGATGGCGCTCCATGGTTCAACTCCAATGAGCTCATGCAGAATGGCGACAACACCTCAGTGAGCGCAACTTGACCAAGATGTGTGGCACGGGATGGGGATTCTAATGCGGCTGGCGGTGGCTTAAATAGAACCCTAGGGAGGCTGTCGGGCGGGGTTTCCACGGCGGATTCGATAGCTATAGTGGAGATCTGTTCGGATACGATGGTGGGGACGTAGCGCTATCTCAATCGATCACATGGCAACAATCCAACAGCACACGAAGTTCGGTGACGCGGCAAAATCACGTGTGTCGGATCAAGATCCAACGGTGCGGACGCAAGGCGGCTAGGGTTAGGTGGTGGGATAGGACGATGTGGGCTGTAGTGTGGAGGAAAAATAGGCTAGGTCCACTGGGCTCAGCCCAAAACAATACAAACACATTTCTTAAAATTTCCAAATAAAAATAAATTAGCAAAATAAAGAAAGCCCAAATAAATAGCAAAAATACCCAAAAAATTAAAAAAATCTAGAAAATATTTTAGGGCATTTGGAACTCAAATAAAATATTTTCAACAAAAGTTTTTTGAAATTTCCAATAATTAAATAAAAGATGACAAAAGGCTTAAATTGATAAATTCAAAAATAAATTAAGTAAAATCCAAAAAATTCATAGAAAGGTAAAATGCATATTAAATCCATAAAATTTAAAAATTGGGATGTTAATATTTCTAGGTAAAATGGGATCGTGGGAGGTCACTAATGCTTAAACAGCGTTTGTCCATTGAAAATGCGCCAAAATGAGAGCTCTCACCGACCCGCCCATGGCGCCGCCGTGCAGCCCACGGTGGCAGTACGCATTGGGCGTCGTCAGCGGCGATGCAACCCAATGCCAAGTGCGCAAGGATGCCAGGGTGCCATCTATGCACTTGGCCAGACCAAACCGTGGCCAAGGCTTCGCCAACGGTCAACCCTAGCCGGTGGCTTTGCCTCCTCTGTTTTTTGTTCACTAACGCATGGACCTTCCTTGTCAACCAAACACTCTTCGCAGTAGCTCACTGCCAGCTAGGCCCCACCAGTCAGTCACGCTTTTTGAGTCAGCCTAAATAGGAAACCTGTTTCCTCTGTTGGAAAGTGACCTTTCCTATTATGGCAAGTTTCTATTTTTCCAGTACTTTATAAGGCCTAGTAAGTTCATTTGCATATAACTTTTGCAATATAGATCCAAATAAAGTGAAACAACTTTCTGAAATCTTTTAAAATCAAGTAGTTTCTAAATATAAAAATTATTTTAAAAGTGACCAATGTTTAAATTTTAAAATTAAAATTGAAGCATATGTTTGAAATATGCCCTATTGACGACTTCTGCAAATAAACTCAAAATTTTAATGGAACTAATTTTTTATAATCCTCTAATCAAATGGAGTTCAAATATGTAAAAATAATTGAATTTTAAATTGTTTTGAGCCTTTTACATTAAGGATTAGTTTCAATGTATGAAATATTCAAATAAGTATATCTTGTTTAAATAAGCTTCAATTTGAGTGTAATCAATTTCCTTAAGCCATTTAATCAGTTATCTACCCAAATATGTAAAAATAATTAGGGTTAACTATTGTGTATATCTAAGATATACTATATAGTTGAATAATAAATCAATGCTTAATCGAATAATTTTTGCCTCTTGAATTGATGTTATAAATAAAAGAATATATAATTTTGGCCTCCTCAATTCATAAATCAAGAATAAATAATCTATAAAAGAAACTGTGTCTGTAGTTATAGCAAGTCTTTATTTACTATATTGTCTGTCTTCTTTTTGCCTTATTGAATTTTATTATTTACTGTGTTTTCGATGAACGGCGAGTAGGCTCTAGGGATGGCAATCGGGTGGGTATCTCCAGGTACGACTGTCGTCCACCCGATCCCAAAACCTGAAACTGTGCCGCCCACCCGAACCCATAATACTTCGCAGGCACAGATGTGTACCTACGCCCGAACCCGATGGGTATCCGAACCCAAACCCTATGTGTTCTGAACATGCATGAAGATTCAACTCATGTGCAATTGCATGACATACATATCACAATGCAACATTATATTGTCATCACAACCAACCCATGAACAAGCATATCACAATGAATTACCAAGAGGAATCACAATCTAGTGTAAGCATAGATAACTCAATTTAAATGATAGAATGTTCTAACTGAAGATATACAATCTTGTCCATATCTGCTACCACCACACCAAATAAACAAGCTTAGCAAAGGCTTTATAATGTTCATCCATAGTACTTCCTTTTTATGGCAGGGAAAAGGGGGAAAATCTTCGACAAGCCACATTAACCAATTCATACTCTACTAGTGACAAGTTGTTGTCTTCCTTCACTTAAGCTGGCAGGTTCTGTAGCCTCTATCCGCCCCCACTTGTCCACTGCAACAAGTCAACTGCATAGGAGGGTATATTATCAGTCCATGATACATACTTACATACATTGTCAAAGAGATCATGAATTGTGATTTGTGATCCTGTCCAAGACTATACTCTAATTATCACAAGCAACAAAAAAAACATACAAGAACAACTGGCAAATAGCATGACTATAGGATTCCTAATAAAATTGTTGATGGCAAAAAATGGTAGTACCCA
This sequence comes from Otatea glauca, assembly GCA_036346275.1. Taxonomy (NCBI): domain Eukaryota; kingdom Viridiplantae; phylum Streptophyta; class Magnoliopsida; order Poales; family Poaceae; genus Otatea; species Otatea glauca. The sequence continues at coordinate 20,222,128 of CM070727.1, read as the reverse complement.
AAATTAATTAACAACAGAATAGATTGAAGCTACTATGCTTTTCTTTTTGCTATTTTCCTGAACCTTGAAATCAAGGCAACATAGAAGATCATTGATCAGAAATACTATTAGATTTTCCCATGCATGTAGGGTGAAATAAATAAAAACAACTAACCACCAAAACATTTTATTTCATTCATCACAAATTAGGAAGCCTGCGTCTAATGGAAAGATGACATAGAAGAATGGTATCAGTTCACAGACTCGGTGACAATGGATTGATCTTCCATCATTTCTTCTTCATCCTCAAGAACAGTTTGAATTGCAAAGAGGTTGGAAGCAATATCCCCTAATGGAAAGATTTACCAACAATTAGCTATGAAATGGAGCAAAAGAAATGGAATGCAAGATTGAAACATTAACCAACAATTACCTAACATATTCGCACGAGACCAAGCTTGCATACACATAAGAGCTTAAACCATATTAGGTGCAAGTCGACTTCAATGTAGACTAAGTACCCTACCGCTAGTACTAAATGCAGATACAGATACCACAGTTGTTACAGGAATAGGAATATATCATGAGCAATTCTTTGCAAGATTGGATACTTAATACCCCTAAATTTCCACCAAGTGATGATGTCTAGCTCTTGTGTTCTAGGGAGAGGGGCCTCTTTCAAGTATAAATCCAATTCTGTGCGCACCTGAGAAGCACAGACAACAGGCTAGGAAGACATATATTGATCAAATATATCAAAAACTTCATCTACTCCAACATGGATAGCAGCTGTGCTTGTGCCTGTACCATCTGATGTATCCACAACCTCACAAGAATCTTGATATTCTAACAGCAAGTCAACCATGAGTTTCTTTATGTCACCAACTTCCTTAGTTGCATGTTCATCATAACCATATATAAATCCATATAAAACCTGCAGCATATGAATCTTATATCTTGGATCAAGAATTGTTGCAATAGCCATAAGACTATGTACATCTGTACAATACTTATCAAACTTCGTTGTCATTTCCTCGGATATCTTTTGCATAAATTCATTATCACTAGCATGCCATTTCCTTATTGCTAACGAATGCCATATATTTTGGGAAAAAAAGATTACCTGTAACATACTTAGTGCCCGATAACAACTCAGTGATATCATATAATATTTTTAGCCTATCACATACCTCCTTTGCAAACTTTCAATCTTCTTCAATTGGACAAGAAGTAAATAGTTTTACTTGTAGCTTAAGATGATGAAAAATCTCTTAGTATTGTAATGCAATGGTAAGCATTAAATAGGTTGAATTCCATCTAGTTTTACAACCAAGAGACAACCTTTTCTTATATGGAATGTTCAAAGTGTGTGCCATCTTTTGCAAATTTTTCATGCCTTTTAGGTGTTGCTGACCAAAATGCAACACTATTATGTACTTTCTTAATACCTTTTTCCATGACACTCAGACCATGTTGTGCAATCAGATTCAATCACAACAACGCATATGGATCAATTCGCCTTGCAACATAAGAGAGTTAGAATCCAACTTATCTGCCAATCTGCAATTTCTCCAATAGCCTTGTCATTTGAAGAGCAATTGTCCAAAGTCGTTGTGAATATCTTCCTCTCAAGGTGCCATTCAAAAAGACAATAATGTAGGGCTTCACATATACCCTCAGCCGTATGTGGGCATGGCACATACATGAACCTAATACATAAGGAAACATGAAGTAAATAAGCACTTTAGATTGTCAAGAGCTAAGTAAGCATTTCAGATTGACAATAACTAAATAAACATGAACCTAATACCTCGGAAGGAAGCTCTTTAGTTTCCAATTCTCATCAATATAATGTGTAGTAACTGCCATGTAGCCTCTCTTTTGATGGCCTGCGGTCCACAAGTCCGTAGTGACAGCGACTTGATGTTTAAAATTTGCAAGGTACTTCACCATCAAGTTCTTTTGGAGTTCATACAAACCCAATGTATCCTTCCTAATAGTATTTCTAGACACCATCTGGAACATTGGTTGTAAGGAAGAACAGAACTTTCAAAAACCTTCATTGTCAACCATAGATAAAGGGTACTCATGAACACAGATCATCAATGACAGTTCTTTCCTAGCAACATCTTGGTCAAAAATATAATTATTTATATTCACTGTCCTTTCCTCTCCCTTTGTCAACCTCAATTTTTGTTGTTTTGGGCCTATTGCATTCTTAACAGGACAAGATTTCAGATGAGTCTTTAAGTGTGAAGTGCCATGACTTGTTTCTCCACTAAGTTTATTGTGACAATACTGACATACAGCTTTCCATTTCCCATCTATCTGCACTTGCTCAAACTCATTCCATACTACTGATCTAAGCTTTCTCTTACTACAAGTTTGAGCATATGCATCCAATGTCTTAGTATCGGTACCTTGTGATTGTGATACTTGAGCTTCAATGTGAGGTTGACCTATGGCTGAGCTCTGCACTACCTGTGAGAAACTGTTACTCAGAGATACTATCCAAAGAATCTGCAAAAAATCGTGAGAAACATACATGAATCATGGTTTCTTTCGAGTAATCTATGTTTAAACTACAGATTAAGTGGCAACTGAGAAATCTATGTTTAAACAAAGAGAGCTTCTAGATATTTGCTGATTATAGTGGGGAAGATCAAGATAACTTCTAGCCACGAGTCTGTAGGCTGCAGCTACAGAACTAAACTATTGGTATTGTTATTACAACTAAAGAATCTGGGGGAGTGGACTCAAAAGAGCCTGCTAACTTACCACAGCTATGTGAGTGCAAAAGCTTTTAGACATGCACTATATAACTTATCTAATTTGTTTTAATTTATTTTCTTCAGTTCGCTTGGTGTATGGTTGTAGTACAGGTTATCCATGCAAGTTGAGTTTTATATATTGTTGAAAGGCATAGTTAAATGTAATTCACTGCTATTCCCAATGACAACGGATATGTACACTAGAGTTTTGCTAAGCCAGCCTGATTTTCTCTCGAAACCAATGAGGCAATCTGCAGCACTTGCAAAATGGAGATGAAATCACAGAGGTAGCAAGAAAGGACCATGGATTAGTTCATCAGAAGAAGCATCACTATTCAGAAGAAAACAAAAGTGTGCTTATTATGCTAAACCCTGCCTGCAGGCCAGGTCAGTGTTCATGGGCTCTACTGATCTTCTCAGCACTATTATGATATGTGGAAGCATGCTACTATGCGTTATCACTCCAATAAATACATATGGAAGAATTTTAGTCTAAAGCATTGATCTTGCAAAGAGAAACACCTATAGCATTAGCATCTAGACACAATTAATAGATAGATCTGGTCAATCCCCCCTTACACCAAATATGGTGCGCCATGGTGCTATTCAACCATAAAACATGAAGTTGAAGAAAAAAAAGACACAAACTTGACCTTATTCTTATTTTAATCTACTAAGCAAAACTTACAAAAAACTTGACCATATTCTTCTTTTAATCTGCGCTACCCTTCCCCTCTCCCGGATGGCTGGATTTGAGCTGATGACGAGCCCAAGAGGCTACGACCGATGGGCGCAGCATGAGCGGAAGAGCCCGAGGGGTGGCGGCCGACAAGTGCACGGCGCAGTAGGAACGGAGTAGCTCCGGGGGCGGCGGCCGGTGGGCACCGCTCCTAGGAGCCTAGAGAGCGGCGGTCGACGGGCGCAGCAGGAGCGGAGGAGCCAGGGGGCAACGATCGACCGGGGATGGGGATTAGGGTTTGTGCATTGGGAGCCTGAGAGGAAAGATGCGGAGATGCCAGTCGCCAGGTCGGGGACTCGGGGCGGGTGGGGGCGATAGGTTGGTCTTTGGTCTCGCGTGCGCCTGTGCCTGTGCCTATGAGGTGTCAGTTTAATGTATGACAAGTGGGCTCGATATGTATGACAAGTGGGCCCCATATGTCATAAGATATTTATTGGGTATCCACGGGTACTAATTGACACCCACACCCATCCTATTATCTTATCGGATACCTGAACCCGAAAACCCATGGGTTTGAAGTGCTACCCGTACCCGCCCTTATCGGGTCGGGTACCCATGGGTACCCAAACCCATGGGTAAAAATGACACCCCTAGTAGGCTTCGATGTTTCCAAATTAGCTGATGATGACCTCGTCGACGATCCAGACTACATTCCTAATGATGAACAACAAGGCAAGAACCTCCTTTGACCATGTTGATCCCAGTTTTCGAAATTATTTTTTTAAAACTTTTAGGCATGGGCTATGTTTATAAACTCTGCTATTTCATGGGTTGTGGTAGATAATACCTTCATTAATGGGATCTCTTTAATCAAAATTGACATATGAACTTTGATAACCTTAGGATATGGATAATCACACAATAATAACAAAATGGGTATGCTCGTTTATATATGCATCTGCTTAGTAAGCCCTAGAAATAAGCACACACATAGCAGGCTTTACTGTCCATGATAAACTATATTCATGATGGTTAATGTGATCAATGGTAATTTCTTAAAAATAGAAATAAAAATATGGTTTTGACGCATATGATTATTGGCAGTAGCCAGAGGTGCAAAGGACTGACAAGTAGTATAGGAGAGATTGTCGTCTGAGTCGGATTAAGGACATAATTATGAGTTGTTTTCAAGACAAAATAATCGTACAACTGTAAGGTTAGTATGGGACGACCTTAACCTATTAAGTTACTTAAAATTGGCTTTGAATATTGATAGTTGTAGTAGTATGGATTGTTCTATTATGAATTGCTCGGAGAGGCACCCACACCGAGGTGTTGGGAATAACGTTTGCTGATACAACAGTGTACAGCCATGCTATAGGGAGAAGTGGGACGATATGGTGTATCACTATTTACCGTACTATGTACACCTATCTTCTGCCACCATAATATGAGTTTGTCGTCATCGAGCTGGTACAAAGTTAGGGTTAAATAATATAACGGTTATGTTATAATCACATTGCCGACACACCAAAAGAAGTGTGTTATTGGCTAGGCAAAAAGGGTTGATCATTTCTTATGGGGAAAGCTGTACACCTCTGCAGAATATAAAACTAATCGATTAGCCGCACCCACGATTATGGGCACTTAGTAAAGTTGTCACATAGTTAGATATTTTATTTTCATGAAAACCTGGTTTATGCCATGCGATGGCAGGAAATGGTTCATTGTGGTGATCACGTTATGATGGTACGTGGATTTAATTACTTATTCTTACATACTATTATTTCATATACCAGTTAAATTGCTTTTACTAAAATTTCATCTGCAATCTATTATTCAATATTTACAATTCAAATTGACTTTATGCAAATTAATTGTAGAAGCCTCTCTCTTGATTCAAGCCTGCATATATTATAGGTTTTGCAAGAGTCTTACGAGTATGTAAAGTATTCAACTTGTTATTGTTGTTTTTAGGTGAAGGATCAGAATACCCTGATGGAACCTTTTTTGACGCGGGATTCGGGGATATTAACTATGTGTTTTTTCTAGGGTTTTACCTTATCAGTTGCTTATGGGAGTAGTGGGCAAACTACATGTATTTTGGTTTTTCCGCTGCAACAGTCATTTACTTTCGGTTTGTAAGCCAGAAATTACTTAATGAGATATATATACTTTATTTATGGATGCGATATCAATATTGCAAATGTGCATACTAGCCACTGATTATGAGATTATTACTATATGCACATGAAACCTATTATTGATATTTAATATAAAAAATGGGGCCTTATAGTAATTTTCAGAACATTCAAAATAAGAAATCAAAGATATTACATACATGTAGGGGGCACGTACATGCACTAAGAAGTTTAAACTTTAATTCACTCCGTTTGCTAACACCCAAGCACCGTATAGTTATGCATATACTCCGTATATTAAGATTGAAAGCTTTTCCGACCGCTGCCGGTGTCCACGTCGATTTGCGCACGACGTGGCCGCGCCGCCGAACGCCCCGTGGCGAGTATATTATATGCTAAGAAAACATAGTTGAGTATATGCGCTTTGAACTAACGTCCGATTAGTACATATATGTATTCCAAATTATTCAGTATGTATTGTGCACACAAAGATCTTAATCCGGTTTTGTGCATACATGCCATCATTTTGTTTTTAGTTCGTTTTGCACTTGGTGAGCTACAAATTTATAACGGATTAATTGCATCCAGGAGAGGCCTGATTGGATTGCATTTTGCATCAGGACAGACTTGGTCAGACTGCATTGTTTCATCCAAAGCTCATTTTGCATGCATATGGTATTACATATCAGTCAGGTTTCAAAAACAAAAAAACAAAAAAACATGCATATATGTGGACACGTGGCTGTTCTGATTGAAGCCATCACTTTTTTAAGCTCTCTCGTAAACTTTTTTAAACCTGGCATCATTCCAATAAATTTATAAAAACAAGTCTCTTCTCGACAGTGAAAGACGTGGTAGATGACACGTGTCACTTATCGTGCCGCACAGCCGCGGCAAGGTATCTGCCAAGATAGCATTGCTCGGCATGAAATGCCATTAAGTATTCACTTTAATTAATTAATAGCTTAATTAATTAATCACTTAATTAATGACTTTGCTTAATTAAGTCATTTAATTAATACATCCAGGTGGAACTGCCAGGCAGGTTGCTCCTTCTGAGCTCTTGTTGTATGGTACCTCCTGCCACCACTAGGGGTGAGCATTTTTAAACCGAAACCGAAAAACCGAACCGAACCGATTTAATCGAAATTTTCGGTTTTCGGTTCGGTTTTTATTTTGATCTTATTCGATTTTCGGTTGTCGGTTCGGTTTTTTGGCTCTGGAAACCGAATATACCGAAATACGGATTACATCACCCATCTCCCGATCTCCCAGTCGACGTCTCGAGTCTCGACCAGCAGTCAGCTATTCGGCCCATAAGCCCAGGCGCGCGACGTCTTCCCCTGAAGTCCCGATTCGACGATTCCCGAACCCACCCAAAGACCTAAACCTAATTCTTCCTCCGATCCCCAAATCGGCAAATCCTGGCTCCTCCACCCCGAGTCGGCGAGTCCCGATGCCTCCTCCTTGGCTCCCTCGGCGCCGCGACTGCCGCCCCAATGCCTCCTCCCTCAGCGCCGCAGCCGTCGCCCCGACGCCTCCTTCCTCGCCTCCTCCCTCGGCGTCGCGGACGCCGTCCCGACACCTCCTCCCTCGGCGTCGTGGCCGCCGCCCCGACGCCTCCTCTCTTGGCGCCGTGACGCCTGCTCAGTTCCTCCGTCGACCCTCAGCGCCACTCTGAGGCCCCTGACGTCGCCTCGGCTCCTCCCTCGGCACCGCAGTTGCCACACAGACGCCTCCTTGGCTATCCCTACCTGAGCGACTGGTATTTTTGTGCATTTTGCGGTGTGTAGATGATCTGTCGATTTATTGTTTTGGACATTGAGCTTGGAATGAAGCTATAACTCAGTTCATTTGATTTGTCGCGTGTAAATCAAATCTACTGTAGATCATGTAGTTCGTAGCTATTTAATTTTTCGCGTGTGGTTAATTAGGAAATGTTGGATGGTGAATAATTTGTATTTTTTATCTATGTTGATCTGGAAGCTAACTTATGAAGACTGAGATTCTTGCCATGCCTTGTGAAATGCAAGTTAGGCTTTGGGGGGACAATCTGGTAAGCCTACAACAAAGCTTGAGACGTGCGGCATTAGCTAGCTTCTATTCAAATAATTTCGGTTAACCGAAAAACCAAACCGATTTAATTTGGTTAATTCGGTTCGGTTTTGAACTCAGTTTGGTTTTCGGTTCGGTTACTATATTCTAAAAACCGAAATTTTTAAAAACCGAAAAAACCGAATGCCCACCCCTAGCCACCACAGCAGGTGACACGTGTTGTCTGTCGTTGCTTTCATGATAAGAAGAAGACTATTTTTACAATTTTGTTTAAAAGGAAATCAGATTTACGGAAAAACAAAAAGTTTGTCTGAGCTCGTTCCGATTAGCCAGTGTCCTCCGGAAGTCCACGTGTCATGTGAGCTGGATTTTCAAGCATAGCATAGCACTGCACGGTTCAATGAACCATTGCGTTTTCCCTTTTATACGAAGGATCAATTAAATTTTTATACGGATGTATGATACCAAGTAGATAAATCTTAAACGTAGGTTGGATCTTTTGCATAAATTAAATTAGACAATTAAGACTTGATTAATGTGAGAAATTTAAGATTTTTCTTTTTTCTGATTAATGAGAACCTTGTAGGATTAATATGATGGCTTCACGGGAGCGTCTAATTAGTAAAGAAAGATTGGGCCGAGATTGACCGGCTCATGGGCTGCCAAGCTCAACCCTGGCCTGGTACCAAGCCAAGCTGTGATGGTCCAGACCGCGACTGTTTGAGCAGCTGCGATAAAGCCACCAATGCAGTACAACGCTTAAGCCCGCGTCCGACATCCTCGCCGACTTCGTAGCCCACCGCCTTCTCGAAACCCCTCTCACGAAGTCACGCATTCTCGAGTCTCCACAAGATACAGATGGCCGACGAAGACAGCAGGCTCCTTGCCGGCGCCTTCGAGTCCATCCGGCCGCCGCGGCTGGAGGACACGGGCCTCGAGGACTGCGCCCTCGCGCCGGAGTCTATCGCCGAGGCCTTCTCCCTCGCCGCCGAGGCCGTCTCCTCCCGCCTCCCCCTCTTCGACGACGACGAGGGAAACGACCCCCTCGCGCCGCGTGGGGGCGGCGCCGGAGGCTGCGTAGATGACGCTGGCCCCACCTGCGGGGCCATTCCCGACGCCATCCTTGTCGCCGGAGGCGGCAGTCATGGCGGCGCCGACGAGGTTGTGGTGGTCGGCGGCGGCCGAGCAAGCGGAGGCGGAGGCGGCGACGAGGTGGTGGTCGGCGGGCGCGGAGATGAGGAAGATAGGGTTGTTGTGGTCGGGGAAGAGCAGGAGGGAATGCTTGGACGGGAGAAGGGCTGCGTCGAGGGGATCAGAGAGGGGCTCAGTGAATCGGGATCCGAAGAAGGCAATGGAGAGGAGGGGAAGGAGGAGGAGGCGGTGGCCGTGGAGAAGCAGATCTTGGTGGAGGATTTCGCGTGAGCTCGATTGGTGATAGTAATCCTACTTTCGAGCATAGCTTGGGCAAAGATGTGCGTATCTTTTTCTTGTAGTTGTTTGCTTGATTTGTAATTGTTGTAATGTTTGGTGTTAATGTTGGATGATAGTATGATAGTTTGTAAGGTGCTTGGCTACTTGGCATTAATGGTGTTCGGCTTAAGCGCATTGCTGATGATTGTTGCTGTTCCCTTGCTGGATGTGTGTGCAACTTAGTGACAAATTAGTGGTTTTGGCAATCTGCAACTGATGAACTGATCTTAGACTGTGTGGTAAGATTTAGTGCCCGAAATGTGTGTAACTGACTAGAGCTGAAGAACCCAGAGCATGTTGAAAGAAACCACTGGATTTGACATTGCAGCAATTCTGACTAAAAGAATCGAGTTGAAGGAATTCACCTTATGAAAAAGGCCCGTTTTCAAGCCAATTATCTAGTTATTGCTAGTGTTAATTGGACATGGACACGGGAATCAGAATCTGACTCGGATTCGGGGTGTTCGATTTGGTAAAAAAATTTGGACACAAGAAATGCTACTTGGAATCGGACACGGTTGTTGAAAACTGACTCGGATTTGAGGTTTTGATTCGGCAAAAAATTTTGGACATGGCGTCCGAGTAATACTGTATTGTCATGGACAAAACAAACTAACCTCTGTTCATGTTTAACATACATAATTATCCTATATGTAAAAGAGTAATTATTTTTATATTAGCATGCCTGGCAAAAGAATTTGTCAAGAGAAACTTTGCTGTGTGAATCGACAGAGTGAAATAAGACAAGGCACTTGATCTGGTGTTGACTGTGAACACGATATGTGCTGTTTGAACAGGCACTGAAGTTCAATGGACACACCTAGAGGTGGGCGTCGTGCCGGGCCGGGCCGGCTCGGTACGGGCTCATCGTGCTTCGTGTCGGGCCGCGACGGCCTGTCGTGCCCGCCGTGCTGGCCCGGCTCGCCTTCGGTGAGTTCAGGCACGGCTCATTTGCACTTCGTGCCTGCTTCGTGCCGTGCCGGTCTAGGTTTGACCTATTTGTACTATTGCAACGAGAGGAAAGTAGCCGAAAACGCATGGAGTTGTGGCAGTAGATTCAAATATTATGAGAAAAAGAACTAAAATTTATTTATTATTGAACAATTACATAGAGCGAGGGGGATGTGCTCAACACAGGCGAGAGAGGGGGCAATGGGCGAGAAAGAGAGTAAGCAAGACAGGCGAGAGATATTGAGAGGGAGATTGAGAGAGACGGGTGAGAGAGAGCTAAGAGAGATTGAGAGGGACGAACGAGAGAGAGCAGCTTCTTACACCGTCTCTCTTAGATATCGGCGATAGGGGTGGCATTTGGCGGTCATGCTCTGTGAGTCGGTGACCTTTATGCTAGGTTTCTTCCTCACGTCCTGGGTCATTGGCCCGGTATGGCCTATTCTACAGTATCGTGCCGGGCCGTACCGCCCATCGTGCTCGATTCTCAGGCCCGGCACGGCCCATGCTACTGGTAATATAGCAAGACATTCTTTTCACAACAACACGATCACTTTTGTAGGGACTAAGAGATATGAATGGAATTCAATCAATTATTGGTGTCAAATAAATGGACCCTGTGCTGGAGCTCTATAACTTCAGAGAGAACCGAAAAGCCTCTATTGTTGAAGCTATGGCACATATGATGGCAGACATGGAAAATGATATGAGCTCTTGAACATAATTTCAAAATCTAGTCTCTTTCACCGCCCTTCACCTCCTGAGCCCTAAGGTCTTCTTGTCTTGATCTATCAAATAATGTTGTTTACCAATGTATGCATGTTAATCTTTGTGCTATCATATCTTCTCAATGTATTGTCACTTGAAAATACCATTTGTTTATAGAAATGCATATGCCTAAACTTCATAAGTCATAAATATTTCATTGGTGTGTTGAATTATCCTTAATATTTGCTCATTTTGATCCACATTTGTTTCCTCTCTTGGAAGAAATTTTATGATTAGTATTTATTTTTGAAAATTTTCTTCTCCTTAGATATTTCTGCAATGATATTTATAAGGCACGACCAGTTATAGATTTTGCAATTGAATATCTAAACATCCGAGATGCTTCGAGGCACAGCTTGTGTAATGATCAGGATTGTCTTACAATATGAACCTTTGTAGCACTTTCATATACTTTCTTATTCTAATGTTGATGGATTCCCAGGCAAGATCCAATTACATCCACAATTTGTTCTGAAAGTTATCATGCTTTGATCTATCTTCCACTTCATCCTTATCCTCAAATGAGAATACCATTGGCAGCCTATTTTCCCTCTGGTCTTGTGCAGGAACATGATCATTTTGGTGGTTCTCTATTTAATGAACTCCTTCCCTTAGGGCTCTCAATTTCTCCCTCAAAAGAGATTCTCTTTGATCGAAAAGTTTCAAGTCACAAAACTTTCAATTCAAAAACTTTTGGATCGAAAAGTTTTGATTAAAATTCAACTCGAAATTTTCAATTCAAAAAATTTCAAATCGGAAAGTTTCAACTTCGAAAACTTCCGGTTCGAAAAAGTTTCTATTTAACAAACTTTTGGTTCGAAAAGTTTCAATAAAAAAACTTTCGAAAGTGGTAAAAAATACTTGTTTCCAAAAACTTGGGGGAGGGGGAATTTGAAATACAAAAACTATTTTTGAGTTTGAGTAGAATGGAATAGAGAAGGAAAGGGGAAGGAAGGAGGTGCTACTACTTGTCATAAGGAGAGTGCCTTTGAGGGGAATAGAAGTGGGTGAATGAAGTAGGTGTTGCCACTTATCACAAGAAGATGATGTTCTCACCAAAGATATGATAAGAACACCTCAAATTAGCAATTCCCATTAGTGCTAGTGCTGCATGTTAGTGCATGTAGGCGTCCCGGCCGTGGCTTTAGGAGTGCATGCATGGTGCGAGTAGAGCTGGCCATATGGGCCGGGCCCCTCCGTGCCGCCCACGGCCTGTTCATCGTGGGCACGCCCACAAAGACGCGACGCAAGACGACGGCGGGCAGCGGGCAAGACGCAAGACGAGTCCGTGGGCGTGCTTGGCGGGCGCCGCCATGGGCCGCAGACGACGACACGGTGAGGATCGGGCGGCCCGCACGCGGTGGGCCAAACGCCAAGACGGCTGCGCGCGAGGGGAGGCGGCCGCACGGTGGCCGAGGGAGAGGAGGGCTTAAGACGGCACACGGTGGCGCGGCAGCCGACCGTTGCCGCCCGCCGTCTTGACCGTTGACGCGGCCGCGTCTTGGCGGCCGCACGCACGCCGGTTTTTTCAAATTTCGCACCGTTTATAGCCGTTAGGGATTAAAAATTGATAAAAATTGAAAAACGGGCAAAAATCCGAATTTTTCCTATAAATAGGAGGACCTCTCTCATACAAACACCCATTCACTCATCATCTTCTCTATTGATCATCTTGTGAAAATTGTGATACTATTTGTAGTTATTTAGCAAAATTCGGAGAAATTTTGCTAAAATTCGGAGAAATTCAAACTCGAGCTTTCGGTAACACAAGAGGTTTGTCATACTGAATTTTGCTAATTGTATTGTTTTTATTATTTTTACTAATATTCGAAATATTCAATTTGCAGTTTTTTGCATGGATCATTTCCCCATCTCCGATTTCGGGATCGCTCCGGAGGACCTTGAATCCTTCCAAGATTTGTCCGTCGTGCAAAATGAAGCACCTGAAGAACATCATGTACAAGAAGAACCATCAGGCTCCATGACCATGAGTGCTTCTGGCTCGACATCCACTGGAGCGAAGAGAGCGAGACAGACATCGAGAGTTTGGGATTTTTTCGACAAGCAAGCGAGGACAGATGCGAAAGGAAAAGAGGTAAGAGTTCTTTGTTTGTAAACAATATCATCATGTTTTATCTGCAAAATCTCTGGGGTACGGACACTTGCATAGGCATATTGAAAGTTGCAATGCGAAAATAGGAGCGGTGTGAGAGGCAGACACAACTAATATACAACCCGGACGGTTCGGTCCAGAATCGGGAATATAGTGGCGATGTAGCTAGGCAATCTCTTGTACGCTTAATTGCATCACAGGATTTACCTTTAAACTTTGGCGAGAGTGCTAATTTTGAAAATTACATTAAGCGTGCACATAATCCAAAATTTAGTAAAGTATCTAGACAGACAACTAGTAGAGATGTAGTTAAGTATTACAATAGTTGTCGTGAAAATTTAAAAACCATGTTTAGTACTTGCACATTTTCCGTATCTTTGACTTCAGACATATGGAGTGGTAGGGCTAAGCAAGATTATATTAGCGTAGTTGCTCATTATGTCAACCAAAACTGGCAACTAGAAAAAAGAATTATAGGTTTCAAACTAATTGATGTCGCTTTATCTTGGAGAGAATATTGCTAAGAGTATTATTAGGGTGGTGGAGGACTTTGGTCTCAAGTGATAAGATTTCGCTATAACTTTAGATAATGCCTCGCAAATACCTCCGCAATGAATATTCTCACTCCAATATTTGGTACTTATCTTTGAATCATTTTGCTTCATCAACGTTGTGCTGTCATATTATTAACCTTATAGTTAAAAGTGGACTTGCCCCGTTAGAACGTTACATTGCACCTTTTCGTTTGGCAATTTCTTTTATGAATCATTCTAATGCTAGAATAGCATCTTATAAGAATTTTTGCATTGCAATGGGCGTACGTCCAAGAATATTTGGTTTAGATATACCAATAAGATGAAATTCTACTTACTTAATGCTTAAGAACCTTCTGCCATATAAGAGCACATTTCAGGTTTTCATTCAAACACATCACCCTCAACGTGATTTATTATTTGAAGAACATTGGTATGTTGCATCAAAGTTATTTCAGTTTCTTGAAGTTTTTTATGACTCCACAGTTGCTTTATCCGCAGTTTATGAACCCACATCTTCTCTAATTGTGCATCATATCTTAGATATGGCTACCCATTTTAAGAACAACGAAAATGACATGATTTTAAGAGATTCTGTCATCGCAATGAAATCCAAATATTTGAAATATTGGAAAGAAATTCCACTTCTATATGTCTTCGCCTTTATTTTAGATCCTAGAGCAAAACTTAGAGGATTTGGTAACGTCCTCTCCCTTTTAGGTGATGTTCTAGGGGAAGATTATTCAATTTATTTTACTACTGTTCGTACTAAACTAACCGAAGTTTACAACAAGTACGAACAAAAGCATCAAGGAGTTCGTTTGTAACGACCTCCTGTACCTATCGCGGGTAAGAAAAAGGCCGCGTGGGGCAAAATCTGGGGTTCTTCTTCTTCTTCTTCTTCAGGTACAGGTTCTACGACAGGTGGTGATACAAGCCGCAGCCAACAAATCTCTTCTGGGGAACTATCTGCCTATATGGACAGCGACGCGTTGGATTACCAACAACAAGGAGATGATGTCTTCAATATTGTTCAGTGGTGGCATGAGCACAAGCTAACATATCCCGTGCTATCCATATTAGCTCGAGATGTGTTAACATTCGATCTCAACGGTTTCCTCCGAAGTCGCCTTGGTCTCTCGTGAGAATATTGGAGGAGAGAAGAACAAGCCTATCGAGTGATATGGTGGAGATGCTCATGACTATCAAAGACTGGGAACACGCTGATACAAGAACTCAACATTCTGCTGAAAACCAAGAATTGGAGGAAGCCTTCGAAAATCTCTACCTCGACAATGACGAAGACCCTCCATCTACCTCTTAGTATGTATTAGAGGCTTAGAGCTTTAGTTGTACTCTTTTCTTTGTCAAGGTTTTCTCTAGATGAGTTTTTACTTGACAAAGTTTTTAACGAGGCAACCATCCAAACATTAATAAAGCTCTTTGTTACATGTTCTACATTTTTTTGTCTCAATTTATTGTACGTCATTTTTATGCTATTTTCTAACTCTACATATTTTTTCTTATTTTTTATAATTTTTCCCCTATTTTTTTTCTATTTTTCCTCTATTTTTTTTCTTTTTTTTGCACACGGGCTGGTAGGCGGCCCGAGGCCCACTGTGCCTATTCGTGCCCGGGCCGGCACGGCACGGCCCATGCCCCCGGCGTGCTGTGCCTGGGCCTCTACCTCAGCCCATGGGCCGGCACGGCACGGCACGACCGGGCCTTCGTGCCTACATGGGCCGTGCCTAGATGGGCCATGCCTCGACCGGGCCGGACCGTGCCGTGCCGGGCCGTCCATCTGGCCAGCTCTAGGTGCGAGTATGGACTGAGTTTGTTGTAGCACGAGAGGAACAACACGATGAATATGGGCTGACTTTTGTCCTTTGGTTGGGTTCTGAAATACACTTGTCCCACTTATATTTTGGTGGATTCATTTTAATTTGATTAAAAAATTTAAATTTTGGTCAAATTTTGTCAAAAATTCAATTTTTTGTTCAACCATTTTGTCCCCAAATTAAACCAAAATAAGGGTGGCAAATTTTTTTTGAAACAAATTCGAAATCCTGATGTGTGTTCATCTTCATTGTCTCAGGATCCTACCTATCACTCTAAAATTGTCAAATTTGGGTGGCAACAGAAACCGATCGAATTCATGCAGCAAATCCGAACATCATGAGATATACGAAGACATAGACAGTTGCCGCTGTGAAGAATGTACCATATCAATGCAATCCCCATTAATGGGTTACCATGCGTCCATGCCCGGCGAAACAAAAAAAAAATCAAGCTAAATCGCTGGAATTTCCGAGCAACACCGTGGACGACGAGTCAGAAGAAAGCGTGCCGTCACCGGTGGTTACCGAAGAGCGAACGCCACTAGAGCTGTCAATCGACAGAGCCCCGTACGCACGCCTACCCACGACAGGGTCCGGTACAGTACTCTTGTACATCTGCGGCGGGAGCGCCGGCAGCCTCGCGTCCTCGGACTGCAGGACGTGCATGGCCTGCGCGACGGACGGCCGCTCGCTCTGGTCGGGGTGCGCGCACCAGAGCCCGACGACCAGCACGCGCTCTATCCGCCGCTCATCGAGCTCGTCGCCCCTCAGCCTCTCGTCGGCCGCATCAAGAATCGCGTTCTTGCCGTGCAGGCTCCACGCCCATCTCAGCAGCGTGAAGAACCCGTCGGAAGTTTCCACCACCGGTCGCCGCCCGGAGACGATCTCCAGGAGGACGATGCCGAAGCTGTAGACGTCAGACTCGGTGCTCGGCCGGCGCGTGTTGACGAACTCCGGGTCGATGTACCCCGCGGTGCCGAGCACGGCCTTGGTGGTCTGCCATCCTGTGCCGTGGTCGACGAGCCGGGCCAGCCCGAAGTCCCCCAGCTTGGTGCTGTGCGACGAGTCGAGCATGATGTTGCTCGGCTTGATGTCGCCGTGCACGACGCACTGCTCCCACTCCCCGTGGAGGTAGCGCAACGCAGATCCCAAGCCAAGAATGATCTGATACCTGCATGTCAATTAAACTCAGCAATTAGTTGAAATGCAAATGCATCCATCGTTCGGTGTCCGAGATCCGATACAGTTGAAGGTTTCTGAGAGAAATACTTGGTTCTCCCGTACCTTTCTGGCCATGTCAACGATCTCTCGCTGCCGTAGAGATGCTTGTCGAGGCTGCCTTCCGCCACGAGCTCGTACACAAGCAGTAGTCCCTTGCGACTGTCACACCAGCCCAACAGCTGTACAAGGTTTCGATGCTTGAGCCGGCTTATGATCCTCACCTCGGCCTCAAACTCCTTCCTCCCCTGCGCCGACGACTCCGCCGAGAACACCTTTACCGCCACCGGACGGTCGTGGTCACCAACGGCAAGGAGACCCCGGTAGACGCTTCCGAAGCCGCCTCGCCCGAGCCTGTCCTCCTCCGCGAAGTTGCTCGTCGCGGCGGACACCTCGTGGTACATGTACCTTCTGGGGCAGGCCGCAACACCTCTCTCGAGCTCAGCTCTGTCACGCTGTTCTTCGGAATCGCTGTCACCGTCTTCATTTGGTCTTCTTCTCATGCGTCGTTGCCAGAGAAGAAATCCCATGGCTGCGCATACGAAAAAAAACAGCACGGGTACTAGTACGGATACAAGCACTCGTAATTTCTTGGGAAGCTTTGAGCTGATGGGCGGAGGTGGTAGCGCTGGTGTCTTCTTTGATGCAAGTGTGGAACTGAACGCCCAGGAGAGAATCCGGTGCTGCTCAGCCCAATCGCCAGTCGCCGCGGAGAAGCCCACGGCGACCTCCTCCGGCAAGTAACTCCTCAGGTCAACTGTCGCGTTGACGTGGTACGAGGTGTCGTTGATTTGGAGATCGACAGTTAGCATCTTCGTGCCATTGTCGTAGTTGATCGTGGCGGTCATCGTGAAGCCTGACGTCAGGTTCTTGCTCGGCGAGGTTGTGTCTGTGGACGCCACGGAGACGATGGAGTTGACGTCGATGCCGACGTGGTTGCCGCTGATGTCGGTGGGCCGTCCATTGTCAAAGGTGTCGAACTCGACCGCCACGATCCGGCCGTCGCCTGTCCCGTTCTGGTTGGCGGGGAGAAGGCCGAGGTTGCCCCCGCGGCTCTCGCTAGGTATCACCGACCGGTAATGGGCGAGGAAGAAGGCCATCCCATCGCCGGTGAGCTGGTTCACCGGAGTGATAGTGAACAAGAAGGTGGTGGCGAAGCTGGCCAGCTCCTGGGTGGCGTTGTCCCAGAGAGGGACGGGCTGTGCGTAGGACGCCCGGCCGACGCTGTACTTGCCTCCTTGAGGAATGTCGTTTTTCGTCAGCTCGAGCTTACCCGGAGCCACGTACGCGTCGCCGGTGCAGTTGATCACCGCCCCGCAGAAGGGGCCGGGGTCGGATTCGAAGTTGAGATTGAAGGACACTGAGTCGACATGGATGGACGACAGCGAGCAGTAGAGGCAGATCAACAGCACGGAGGCGGCGGGACGACGATAGCCCGTCGCTCCCATCGTTTGGCGCGCGCGGTGGCGTTTGGGATGATTAAAGAATTAACTGTGCGTTCGGCAGCTAGAGAAACTTGAGCATTATAAACGCAGCTGACAGCAGATATGGACTTTCCGCATGCGCGACGGCCCGGCGGGCGGAGTCGGTTCTTTTTTTCGATCCACACGCGGCGCCGGTGTGGCGCGGTCGCGCGCAGACAGGTTCCTTACCGACATGATTCATTGAATTGTTCTGTTAATTGCCTTGCAGAGACTTAAGTAAACTGCACTTCACCTCTCATAAACTCCACTACACCACTGAGGAGCTTGTTGAATGCCTTTTAGGGGCCCACTTAATTAGTTGACACGGTCAAATTTGAAATTGTCTACGGAAGAAAATAAGAAAAAACGCAACGGTCAAATAAAAGCATATATGTATTTAGAGCGACTGATGCCGGGCGGTCGTGATTTCTAGTTGTGAGGTACACGCGCGCGCGCGGCACTGACTGAGCTGAGTTAAAAAAGAGAGACGAGGTCCATGCAGAGGATCCAGAACACGATATCATCGACTTAGTCAGGGTGAATATAAACTCGTAACACTAACATGTACTTTACAATAAAATTATTATATATTTATAAGCTAAAAGAACTATATAGACTAGATTGAAAGGTGTCGATGTTACTTGACCTGACTTATACAATGTAGATCTATGCCCCTGGTCCATGGCTAGATATAATAATGGTCGCATGCCAGATTCAACACCTCCGTTTCAACGTGTGCGTGCATTGCCTACCATACATAAAGCTTTTATTGTAAAAAATTCTGAGTATACATACTCTAGTTACGTTCTTCGCTTTTATTGTCAGAAGAGACTTGCTACACTCTGTTTTCTGTTTCACCTTAAGCTAGAATTTTCTCTGGGGGGAGACGGAGGAGGGCGTACACCTTGAGCTAGGGAATAGACGATGCTTTTTTTCGGATTAGTCATCAACCGAGCACCGCACAAGCTAAAGATACTTTGATTTTTTGCCCTCGAAGAAACTATTCAAATTCAAACAGAAATAGGATCATGGCTATATATTTTCGACAGATAAAATTGTATTTCTTTTATTGGCATGATGTACCTCCAATACAGCGCTAAAGTAATCTAGAGTTTTTAAAACACTCTTAACTAAAAATTACTTCCAGCATTTTTAATTCCGGATATATGTACATTAGGATAGAAATTTTCCCTAAATATTTTTATCTATACAATAGTTGACTTCAATTCAAATCAGTGCACATGACTTCAAACTCAAGAATATCTTCAATTTTTTTATTCCAAAATTATTTTTTGCAAGGAAATTTATATAAATTAGATAGAAATATTTTAGTTTGGAAGTTTAAGTTGAAATATGAAGAATTATAAATTTGAAACTTAATTTGGAAATAATTTTCAGAACACTCAAAATAGGAAATCAAAGATATTACATATAAGGAGGCACATACACGTACTACGAAGTTGAGCTTTAATTCACTCCACGCTTGCTAACACCCAAGCACCGTATAGTTGTGCATGTATGCTAAGAAAACATATTTGAGCATATGCGCTTAATTTGAACAAACGTCCGAGTAGTACATATGTGTATTCCAAATTATTCAGTATGTATTGTGCACACAAAGGTCTTAACCCGGTTTTGTGCATGCATGGCATAATTTTGTTTTTAGTTCGTTTTGCACTTGGTGAGCTACAAATTTATAACGGATTAATTGCATCCAGAAGAGACCTCATTGGATTGCATTTTGCATCCAGGACTGACTTGGTCAGACTGCATTGTTTCATCCAAAGCTCATTTTGCATGCATATGGTATTACATATATATCAGTCATGCATACATGCGTGCATATATCGTTTAAAAAAACATATATGTGGGCACGTGGCTGTTGTGATTGAAGCCATCACTTTTTTTTGCTCCCTCATAAACTTTTTTTTAAATCCGGCATCCATTCAAATAATTTATAAAAATAACCCTCTTCCTGACAGCGAAAGATGTGGCAGGTGACACGTGTCAATTATCATACCACAGAGCCGTAGCAAGGTTCCTGTCAAGGTAGCATTGCTCGGCATGAAATGCCATTAAGTATTCATTTTAATTAATTAATAATTTGAATAATTATTTTAATAAATTAATCACTTAACTGATTACTTTGCTTAATTAATTCGTTTAATTGATACTGTCGAGGTGGAACTGCTCGGCAAGTCGCTTAATTAATACTACCGAGGTGGAATTGCTCGTCAGGTCGTTCCTTCCGAGCTCTTGTTGCATGGTACCTCTTGCCACCACAGTCGGTGACACGTGTTATTTGTCGGTGCTACTGTGATTGAAGAGAAGACTATTTTTATAATCTAAAAGGAAATCAGATTTGCGAATTTTTTTTTTGTCGGAGCTCGTTCCGATTAGCCAGTGTCCTCCGGAAGTCCACGTGTCATGTAAGTTGGATTTTCAAGCATTGCATAGCTCTGCACGGTTCAATGAACCATCGATTTGTCCGTTTTGTATGAAGGATCAATTAATTTTTTTTACGGATGTATGATACCAAGTAGATAAATCTTAAACGTAGGTTGGATCCTTTGCATAAATTAAATTAGACAATTAATACTTGACTAATGTGAGAATTTTCAGTTTTATTCTTTTTTTTCTGATTAACGTGAGAAGTTTTAGCCTTTTACATTAATCTGATGGCTTCACGGGAGCGTTAAAGAAAGATGGCCGAGACTGACGAGCTCATGGGCTGCCAAGCTCAGCCTGATACCAAGCCAAGCTGTGACGGGCCAGGCCGCGACTGTTTGAGCAGCTGCGATAAAGCCACCAATGCAGTACAACGCTTAAGCCTGCGTCCGACATCCTCGCCGACTTCGTAGCCCACCGCCACCGCCTTCTCGAAACCCCTCTCACGCAGTCATGCTCACGCATTCTCGAGTCTCCACAAGATACAGATGGCCGAGGAAGGCAGCAGGCTCCTTGCCGGCGCCGGCAAGTCCATCCGGCCGCCGCTGCTGGAGGACGCGGGCCTCGAGGACTGCGCCCTCCCGCCGGAGTCTATCGCCGAGGCCTTCTCCCTCGCCGCCGAGGCCGTCTCCTCCCGCCTCCCCCTCTTCGACGACGACGAGGGAAACGACCCCCTCGCGCCGCGTGGGGGCGGCGCCGGAGGCTGCGTGGATGACGCTGGCCCCACCTGCGGGGCCATTCCCGACGCCATCTTTGTCGCCGGAGGCGGCAGTCACGGCGGCGCCGATGAGGTCGTGGTGGTCGGCGGCGGCCGAGTAAGCGGAGGCGGAGGTGGCGACGAGGTGGTGGTCGGCGGGCGCGGAGATGAGGAAGATAAGGTTGTTGTGGTCGGGGAAGAGCAGGAGGGGATGCTTGGACGGGAGAAGGGCTGCGTCGAGGGGATCAGAGAGGGGCTCAGTGAAGAAGGCAATGGAGAGGAGGGGAAGGAGGAGGAGGTGGTGGCCGTGGAGAAGCAGATCTTGGTGGAGGATTTCGCGTGAGCTCGATTGGTGATAGTAATCCTACTTTCGAGCATAGCTTGGGCAAAGATGTGCGTATCTTTTTCTTGTAGTTTGTTTGTTTGATTTGTAATTGTAGTAATGTTTGGTGTTAATGTCGGATGATAGTATGATAGTTTGTAAAGTGCTTGGCTACTTGGCATTAATGGTGTTCGGCTTAAGAATTAGCGCATTGCTGATGATTGTTGCTGTTCCCTTGCTGGATATGTGTGCAACTTAGTGACAAATTAGTGGTTTTGGCAATCTGCAACTGATGAACTGATCTTAGGCTGTGTGGTAAGATTTAGTGCCCGAAATGTGTGTAACTGACTAGAGCTGAAGAACCCACAGCAGGGTTCAAAAAAACCGTCGAAAACTGCTTGGTTTTCGCGAAAATCGTCCGTATCGAGTCGATTCGGTAATTAAAATCGTTCGGAAAACCGGCTAGATTAATAGTAAATTCAAAAAATTTAAAGAAATTTAACAAAAAGTGTCAAAAAAATTTGAATTTTTTTTTGCGTTCCTAAGGTAATCCTAATGATTCTATAAAATTTTCAGATTATTATCAGATATGTACATTTTTTAAAAATTCTGACAGTGATACTGTCACAATATATGCTCTTCAGTTTTTTATTTTCTAGGGGCACAAAATGAAGTCTAATATTTCTTAAACTTTTTTTGTGATGTTATAACGTCATCAAAATGATTATGTAAAATTTTGAGATGATGATCGATATGTGTATTTTTAAAAATTACGAAAGTGTTATTATCATTGTATATGCTCTTCTGTTTTTGATTTTATATGGGAAATAAATGAAGTCTTATATTTCTGAAAATTTTAGTACATGATCCTTTGGAACTATTTATATTTTCATTAAAATTTTAGAATATAATAAATCATTTTACTATTTATAAAAATCTAACAGTGTATTTGTTCCTTTTCATTAATTTCTGTTTTAGACTTTTTAGAAGAAATAAATGATTTAAAAAATTGTAAAAATTTCTCTTAGGTGTTTTATAGTTTAATTGGGATTTTTTTGTACATTTTTAAATTTTTGTTTGCAATTTTTTCAATTTGTTCTTATATTTTCACTATTTTTCCTTCTGTCATCGGTTTTCGATGTTCCATTCATGTAGGTCGAACATGTCATTTTTGCGACAATGGAAGAGTGACGAAGTTATACTTATGCCTACTCCACAACTTCAATTTAAATGCATTATAATGTAAATGGTGTTGATAAGTAAATGGTAGTGAAATTGCGAATGATTTTGCTTTGTAGTTATGTCAATGCCGATTTTTGCACTTATGTGATTGTAGTATTGCAATGAAAGATTATTTATTGACATATTATTGCTAAATACATAACTTACAACTTCTAATTCTCTAAAATATAGCAAAGGTCATGTCGATTTTTTTCCAAATTTAGGAGAGATCATTCTGGAATTTTTTCACGTTTTCACATACCTTATTTATATATTTATTAAATTTTTACTCAATTTTAACCTTCCCTGTATTTCTACAAATTTTACAATATTTTTTTTTTGCATTTTTTCCCAATTTTTTTCGATTTTTTCCCCAATTTTCCAACCTCGGGCGGTTTTTGCGGTTTTCTCCAAAACCGCTTTCGGTTTCAAAACCGAGCGGTTTTTAAATCAAAACCGCGGTTTTCGCGATATCGTTTGACCAAATTTCAAAATTTTCAAATTTACAAACCGCTCGGTTTTTCACGGTTTTCGAGCGGTTTACCGCGAAAACCGGTACCGCCGACTCCACGAAAACCGCCCGCGAAATGGTTTCGTGAACCCTGACCCACAGCATGTTGAAAGAAACCACTCGATTTGACAGTGCAGCGATTCTGACTAAAAGAATCGAGTTAAAGGAATTCTCCTTATGGAAAAAGGCTCGTTTTCCAGCCAATTATCGAGTTATTGCTGGTGTTACTTGGACAAGGGAATCGAAATCTGACTCGGATTTAGGATATCCGATTTAGCAAAAAAAAAATGACAAAATGCTACATAGAATTAGATATGGGTGTCGGAATCCAACTCAAGTTTGAGATTTTCGATTCAGCAAAAAAAATTAGAATAGGTGTCCGAGTAATACTGTATTGCCATGGACAAAACAAACTAACCTCTATTCACGTTAACATACGTAATTATCTTACATGTAAAAGAGTAATTATTGTTTTATTAGCATGCCTGGGAAAAAGATTTGTCGAGAGAAACTTTGCTGTGTGAATTGACAGAGTGAAATAAGACAAGGCACTTGATCTGGTGTTGACAGTGAACACGAGAAATTTTTTTTAAATAATACTATTTTTATTCTATTTTACAAAAATAATATGCCGAAAAAAAATTACAAAACTACCCAGTTGTCGCCATTTCAAATGGCGACAGAGAGTCTGTCGCCATTTCAAATGGCGACAGACAGCCTGTCGCTGTTTCAGATAGAGACAGAAAAACCGATAGACTTTGTGTCGCCATTTGAAATAGCGAAGAACTCTCTGTCGCCGTTTCAAATGGCGACAGAGAGGTTTAGCCCATTTTTTTATTCGAATTGCAATGTATGTAAATTATGAGCTGTAGTGTAGTTAATAAAAAGTCAGTATTAGTTGTTGTGATGTTTTACGAGAGGGAGATCAAAAAGAGTGCGAATCTGAGATCTGGGAGAATGATTTTTTAGCCTTTTCGGCAGCCCGTAAAATTTAATGTTTAAATGTAATTTTTAGGAAGAGTAGACCAGATTTGCTCTTTGATATGTGCACTACCATATTCTGGGAAAATATTTAATTTACACCTTGCTTTGCATCTAATTTCCACTAGTGCAACAACCCTAAGTATTATAGTCGACAACAACGCATGTTATAAATAGTTCCTAATGAAGCACTTAAATTATTTGTTGAACATATATATAAGGGCACATACATCGAGTTCGGATGATAAAATAAGCAATAGATACATTATATTGCAAGGGCATTACAACAATGACGAAATTGCTTGCGAACTAACTAACGAAAGCTTTGGTTGTCATGGTGGAACAAATGATCGTCGCCTATCCGGGTACAGCGAATGATGTCCACATTTTCGCATATTACGACCGTGTAAATTTGGAGGTTTGTCCTCGGACACCGCTCAATCCCCACTATGAAAGAACTCCATGGGGATTCGCGGTGCTCCTGTGTGTCGCCGAATGGGTGGCCTATGCCGCACGTCTCGGTGTGTAAGATGTAATTTTTGGTCTTTTTTATGTGGATTTCTGCCCTCTCACATGGGCATGTCATCTCAATTCCCGGCGTCCCTTATGTTATTACCACCTAGGTTCCCGGATGGTCTGCGTAACGCGTCAAGGATTTGTTGCGTGGTGCGGACCTCGGTGGCTGCTTCCTTGTCCCTTCCTCTTGAGAGGAGGTACCTCTTGCACCTCGGTGTGTTGGCGTTAGCGAACACTTGCGGAGACGCCGCTCTGCTTTCGGCTCGCACTCCACCGTATGGTGCGGGAGGTGTGTGTTGGGCTTATCGTTGTACAGCCGGGCGTGCCCTGCGATCAATGCAAGTATGCCCGCGTTGGCCGTTGAATAACACCGTGGCGTGCATTTGGGGTCCGGCTTTTACGGGCGGTAGTAGCACCACGGGAGGTTGCTCCCGGTTATCCCATCGGAAGTTTGAGATGTGGGTGGTGCGTCTCGGGTCCACCCGGTTGAAGTAGCCGCACCATTCATCCTCGGCCAAGGGCACCGGTAGAATCTCCGACCCGCTAGTTCATCGTGGCGGTATCAACCCTTTGCTCAAGGCCGTGTTCGCAAAAGTCGGGGCTTTGGGTGGCCCACGGGAGGTTTCTCCTTTGACTCGAGCAATTTCGCAATTTTCTTTTGAACTCTGTATGGGATGAGCTGGTTTAGAATTACTACTTTGTGAGTGAAGCATGGGTTCGTCGCATGAAACTCACCGATTGGTTGGCCTCTTGCCCACCGGCCACGAACTCTGGTCGCTCTAGAACAGGGCGTATCTGGCGCCTCCCACCGGTTGAAGTTCTCGGGCGAAGCGGGTTGGCGTCGTGGCGATTGTAGACAAATTCGTAGATCACGTCGTTCGGCCGTCGATCCATTGGAAGAAGCAACACCGGTCCTTGTCTTTGAGAAAGGAAAGAACGATCGTGAAATGGTACCGTTAGCTTTGTATTTTATGGATACAAGTAGGTTTACCCGGTAGGCGCGGCACTTGATGAGTGGCGCGGGCGGCCGTCTCTCCGTGGGTAGATTGCATCATCTTCGCCGGAAGGTTGCAGTCGCATTTGGGTGCAGGCAACTCGGCAGAACGGGCGTGCACGCTACTGGTATCCGGGTATTCGGGGCGGGATGACTTCTGCTTGTTGAAGAGGCGACGGTAGAACGACATCGTGCCCTAATTTGTGTAGATTCAGATGGCGTGTATTGCTTGTTTGGTGGTGTTGGATGTGTAACCCTAGGCCGGTTTTATAGTGGTGGTGAGTGGTTACTCCGCACGACTACTGAGACTTGTCCGGTTGGCGTCTGTCATCCTCTGTGAAAAGCCGCACGACATGTCACCCATCATCAAAGCCGCACCGCTGTCACCTTCTGCGAAAGGTCGGACGATTTGTCACCATCGAGAAAAGCCACACGACACTGTTATCACGAACAAAAGTAGGCGGTGAGTGGTCACATTGAAGCTGTGCTCGCATGTGTGACAAAGCACGTGTGCGAAGCAGTGAGAGGTCTGTCGTGTGTGGTCAAATCGGCTGAAAAGGTTGAAAGCATTGCGCCCGTGAGTTGTCTAATCGCGTGGAAAGCTGCTACAAGGTCGTACATATGTCGAATGGTGTTTGAGGCTATTACTCCATAATTTTTCATGTAAACTGTTATTTTACGGAATCCACGAAAAGCTATAGTGATCATACCGTAATGTGAGGAAATAAAGTGAATTTGGCGTAATATGAGGAAATAAAGCATCATTTTGTGTTCGATTACAAAATATATGAAAGGAAACAAATTTGGGATAGCTGCCAATGACGTCAAGGTCGCATCATCGACCGACAAAGTAGCTACATGTGTCTTTGTCTATCGACGTGACAAAGGTCTTCGTAGCATATTTACAAATAGCGCCACGGAAGTAAAAGATTATATATAGCACAAAACTTCATAAATAAAACTAACATATGTGATATTACATGAGCTAAGGAAGTAAAAACGAGATTGTTTACGGTACATCATGTGTAAAAGAAACAAACTAGCTAGGGCCCTGGCGGTGCAACACCTCGTGTGGTCCTGGGCCTCCTCTGACCGCGCACATGTCGAGACGGATATGTGAGCCGGTCGGGGCACATCCACGAGTACTCCTAGGAGGCCGGACCGGGTCAAGTGCGAATGTGGCGTCTGTGTCGGCCGAGATGGTAGGGGCGATGCGTCTTCGCGACGAACCAAGTACCACACCATGGGGCCGATAAGGATCGGCGAGAAAGTCGAAGTCCTCGTCTGGAAAATACCGTAGTCCCCGAGGTGCTCGCGCTCTGGTCGAGGCGGGATCGGCGGCCGATGACAAACTTTTCAAGTTAGAACGACACGTTATGTGAACAACAAAATATATGAAAAAGAGACCACCGATGTACTGCGGTCATCGGAATGACGCCGGTCCGGTGCAGTGGAGCCCCAAGCGTGTCCGGACGAGGGGCGGTCGGGGTCTGCCTGTGTCGACCTCGTACAGCAGACGAACGAGGGGGGATCTGTACCACGTCGTCCGCCCTGGGCCGCCTACACGACGTCAGGTGTACGGCACGGTAAGTCAAGTCCTGAATATGGCGCGGCGCCCTCGAAGGCCGTCGCTGTGACCCTATCGTATGGGTGGCACCGACCTTTAAGTAACGCCGAGCGTCGCCTCGTGTGCCTCCTGGCAAGGTCGCTCGCAAAACGAAAAGAGGCTAGTTAGTTGGCATAATTTTCAAGGCGTTACGTTGAATGACAAATGGAGGAGTACGAACCGCGCGGTGAAAGCGAGTCCGGTGGGTGGGGTGCGTGTCGGAAGTGGTCGGATCGTGCACGGAGGTGACTCCACGACGACGCGCAACTTCGAGCAGCGGGTGCGCGTCTTTGTACCACTCGATATATCGTCGTGCGTCTGCGGTGGTCGAGAGGCGTCTCGTCGATCACATCCGCAAGAGCGGTGCCATCTGCTGCGCATGAGGTACCATGCGTCTTTGCCCGACTCTGCGTCTTAAGACGAAGCCTTTGCGTGTACCGCAAAAGCGAAAGCGCAACATTAATTCGCAAGCCACCGAGATCGTAAGTACTAGCGAAGGGAAAAATGTAGAAATACGAGCGAGTGCACGGCTGCTGGAGCAGCGGCGCTGTGGGTCTTGCGGGAGCGCTGCAGTAGACCAAAGCGCCTCAAGGCGCGGTGGCGGCGACGGCTCGGCGAACACGTCGAACACCAAGTGACGTCGGGTCAACGATCGCCGCGTCGCGATGCTACTGCGCAGCGACAGAGCAAGCGCGGCGCGTGCTGCACAAGCTCGGGGCGTAGGGCGCCATATGGCGCGATGCCGTCCGTGAGTGGTCCAACATCGCTACGTCTTGAGGGTACGGCGCGTGCGTCGTGATGCCCAGGGTGAACCGCGGTACGCAAAAAAACACCGGCGATGAGCGTTAGTACAACACGTGGAGAATTAAAAACAACATATGGCTACGATAAGTATCTTGACTGTCGGCGACACCACAATGTCCCCATCGTCGGACGATCAACCTCGTCCACAGGAACCTGTAGAAATCTGCGGTGGTGGTAGCGACAGTCTATCGATGGTCGTCCGATCTGGAACCTCTCGAACGACCACAGCTGCAGTAGCAAAGGGCAGCCGGCGAGAGTGGACGAGTATGTGTCTTGTACATAAGCATAACTACAAGATAATCATCTATAACATGACATTATTAAAGGAACAACATAAGCATAACTACAAGATAATCATCTTCATATTCCCAACAATATCCCACTTGCACTAGAGCCAATCATTCATGTATCTAGTACCTATTGCTCTAGTATGTGTCTTGTGGAGAGGCTTTGTCAATGGATCTACTACATTGGCATCCGTTGCCGCTTTGTATATTTTGACATCACCTTTATTTAAGATTTCTCAAATAAGATGATAACGCCGCCGTAAGTGTTTGGATTTTTGGTGTGCTCTAGGTTCCTTTGTTTGTGCAATGGCCTCATTGTTGTCGCAATAGAGGTCCAAAGGGTATATAGCACTTGGAACTACACCAAGTTCAATAATGAACTTTCTTATCCAAACAACCTCTTTTGTTGCTTCAGAAGCAGCACAGCAATATACTCGACTTCTATTGTAGAATCAGCAATGGTTGATTGCTTTGAACCTTTCCAGCAAATCGCTCCTCCATTAAGGCAGAAGATAAATCCATATTACGACTTTGAATCATCCTTGTTAGTTTGGAAGCTTGCATCGGTGTACTAGTTACAACGAGCTCTTCTTCACCACCATAAACAAGGAACACATCCTTAGTTCTTCTCAAGTACTTGAGGATGTTTTCAATCGTTGTCCAGTGACTTTCACCGGGGTCTGCTTAATATCGACTCGTAATGCTTAAAGAGTAAGAGACATCTGGGTGTATACATAGCATGGCATACATGATAGATCTGATTGCAGAAGCATACAGAACTTTATTCATATGGTCTAGCTCACCTTGTGTCGAAGGAAACTGATTCTTGCCATGACTAATACCATATGACATGGGCAAGAAACTTTTCTTAGAATCTTGCATGTTGAACATATTCAACACCTTGTCAATATATGTACTTTGGCTTAATTCAATTAGCCATTTCGATTTATCTCTATAGATCTTAATACCTAATATATAAGCTGCTTCGCCCGAGTCTTTCATTGAAAAATTATTTTTCAATGATAACTTAACAGACTCAAGCATAGGAATATCATTTCCGATTAACAGTATGTCATCTACATACAGAACCGGAAAAACAAATGCGCTCCCACTAGTCTTGTTGTAAAGATAGGGTTTTTCTTCATTTTTGATGAATTCAAACTCTTTGATAACTGTCGACTTTTGTAGTCGGCAATGAAATTATGGGGTAGGCGCTGGATCTCAAACTCGAAGGTCACACAAGATAAGGGATTTAGATAGGTTCAGGCTCTCGCGAAGGAGATAATACCCTAATCCTGTGTGCTGGGATTATGCAGATTTCTTGGACCTAAGATTGCTCAAAGCGCTATGTGCCCTGGGTGATACAAGATGTTTTATGCTCTGTGGCTTGATTTCTCTAGGCTTGGATGGTCCCCCTATGTTGTTGCCCGCCCTCTCCCTTATATAGCGGGGGTGGGGCGGCTTACAGAGTCCTGATCGGTTTGGAGATTCTGATCGGTTACAAGATTCTAGTCGGTTACAGGATAGAGTTTACATCTTCATCTACCCTATTAACGACTCAGATTACAACCGTATCTATCATATCTAAATATAAGTTCAACTTCCTTTAGGATATGTCCCCTTGCGCACGGCAGCGGGGCCTGACGCGGGAGTATCTTACGGGCCTCCTCTTGGGCTGTCATGAGGGTACCCGGGTTCTTATATTCCACAGTAGCCCCGAGTCCTTTGCGATCGAGTTGCGCTTTTTCGGTTGCGGCCAACCGAGTCATGCTTCACGCCGAGTGCTTCGAGTTCTTGATGCGACTTCCGACTAGTTTTCCTTTACGATCGAGTGCCTGTTGTAGGCAAAGAGATCGTGAAGGACTCAATAGAGCTCCATGCGTTAAACTTTCGAGTGGTTCCTAGCCCCATTATTGGAATTACAGCGTTCGGCTCATCTTGGGACATCTTGTATCCCAAACGATATGCGAAGTCAAACGCTTTTCCGCTCAAGGCAAAATTCAGCGCCGCTCCCTTTAAATTCATTAAATCACGAGAGTTCTTGATGTCATCGTTGAAGCGCTGGCTCACACACGCCGCATCCAAATTTTGTAGCCCTGAAATCATGTATATGCAGAACTTAGGCAATGTAAAAACAATTCACTCGGATGTGATGTCCGATTGGTGTACATATAATTTTGGAGTTGTTTACTCTTTTTCCTTATTGATTTTGAATTCATCCGAGTGGTTTGACTCTTTTTGTTTAAGCACTCTGCCCGACTAGTCTAGCCCCCGAGCGTTGGGAGTCGGCTCATGGCTCTTTTTCCCAGGCACGTGTTTTGGGTGACTAAAGTTTGCCGTTAATGGGGTCAGAGCTTCACAACTCGGAGTTATCGCACTCGGATTCACTTGCAATCGTTAAGCAAAAGAAGAAAAATACAACTCAAAAAGATGTGCGCATGCGCACACTATTAGGTGTAGCCCCCGACTTACTGCTTAGTTGTGGGTCAACTAAGTAGCAAGTCAGGAAAGTCAAAAATTTTATTTATAATGACATAATTGAGTAAAAAGCGACTTAGTTGCTTTATGCTTCATATGTTGCGGACGATCATGCCATCTTTGCTCGTGGCGCTCAGGGCGCAGGCGTAGGCTCGTGGCCGTACCGAAGGTGGCGCTCGGGGCGCGAGCGTAGGCTCGTGGCCGTGCTGAAGGTGGTGCTCGGAAGCGCCGCGTCGGCTTCGTGGCCGTCTTGAAAAGTGGCGCTTCGAGCGCGGGCGTAGGCTCGTGGTCAGGCGAAGGTGGCGCTCGCTCGTGGCCGTCATCAAGGTGGCGCTCGAAGCGCGGCGTAGGCTCGTGGCCGTGCGAAAGGTGGCGCTCGAAGCGCGGCGTCGGCTCGTGGCGTCTTGAAGGTGGCGCTTCGGCGCGGACGTAAGGCTCGTGGTCTTGCCGAAGGTGGCGCTTCGAAGCGCGGCGTGGCTCGTGGTCGTCTGCCGAAGGTGGTGCTCGAGCGCAGCGTAGGCTCGTGGCCGTCTGCCGAAGGTGGCGCTTCGGAACGCAGGCGTGGCTCGTGGCGTCTGCGAAAGGTGGCGCTCGGGGCGCGGGCGTGGCTCGTGACCGTGCCGAAGGTGGCGCTCGGGGCGCGGGCGTAGGCTCGTGGCTGTGTCTAAAGCTGCGTGGGAGCGCGAGTGTGCTTCACCTACCGGCTTTTCCTGATTTTGTTGAATTGCGGCCGCCGTCACCATGGCCTTGATCTGGGCTACGATCGGGGCCGCCGGGCTATCTGATGCAATCATCGGGTCCAGTTTGTCGAGAAGCGTCTTGGAGGCGACGATGTTCTGCATTGGCGTGCGGAAGACGGCTTGATCTCCCAACCTGGATTGCAGGATGTCCTCGCGGACATTGCGACCGCGAGATCGAAGCGATCGCACCTATACCTCCTTACCCTTACGAAGACGATCTTCCTCCGCAGCTTCTTGTTCTTCTTGTTGGCGTTGGAGATCGGTCTTCTGCTCTGAAATGAGTCAGCCTGATCTTTACCAGATTGGATCCGGTTCAAGTCTAGGCAGACAAGTTCTCCGCGCGCATCTGCGACGAAGTCCAGGCTCCCGAAGCGGAAAGCCTGGCCGGAGATGAAGTTGGCGGTGATTCCGCCGATCGCTGCCATCGAGTCTGTAGGGAAAGATTATAGCGCTTCCCCTACCTGGCGCGCCAGCTGTCGACTTTTGTAGTCGGCAATGAAATTATGGGGTAGGCGCTGGATCTCAAACTCGAAGGTCACACAAGACAAGGGATTTAGACAGGTTCAGGCTCTCGCGGAGGAGATAATACCCTAATCCTGTGTGCTGGGATTATGCAGATTTCTTGGACCTAAGATTGCTCAAAGCGCTATGTGCCCTGGGTGGTACAAGATGTTTTATGCTCTGTGGCTTGATTGCTCTAGGCTTGGATGGTCCCCCTATGTTGTTGCCCGCCCTCTCCCTTATATAGCGGGGGTGGGGCGGCTTACAGAGTCCTGATCGGTTTGGAGATTCCGATCGGTTACAAGATTCTAGTCGATTCTGAGGATAGAGTTTACATCTTCATCTACCCTATTAACGACTCGGATTACAACCGTATCTATCATATCTAAATATAAGTTCAACTTCCTTTAGGATATGTCCTTGCGCGCGTGAGCAATGGGCCCGACGCGGGAGTATCTTCTGGGCCTCCCTCTTGGGCCTGTCATGAGGGTACCCGGGTTCTTATATTCCACAATAACTTCATCAAAATGAAGATTTCAACTCCGAAATGCTTGCTTCAATCCATAGATGGATTTATAAAGTTTGCTTTCAGTCCATACCTTCCCAGCATTGTTTGGATCAACAAAACTCTCAGGTTGTGTCATGTACACATCTTCATTGAGGTTTCTATTAAGGAAAGCTGTTTTGATGTCCATTTGCCATATTTCATAGTCGAAATGTGCTGCTATTGCCAGGATAATCCGACTTGACTTAATCATAGCGGCGGGTGAAAAGGTTTCATCATAGTTAATATCATGAACTTGTCTAAACCCTTTTGTCACCAATCACGCTTTATGGATGTGAATTCTTTCATCCATGTCAACTTTCCTTTTGAATACCCATTTACGCCCTATGGTTTTTTACACCATTGGGTAGATCAACCAAGTTTCAAACTTAATTATCACTCATTGATTGCAATTCGGATTTCATGGCTTCATGCCATTTATCGGTGTCGAGCCTACCATCACTTCCTGATAAGTAGTAGGATTATCATTATCTAAAAATGATGTGTCACTTTGTTCCTTCACAAGGAACATAACGTATCAGGTATACCTATCAGGTACGTGACGTATCCTATTTGTTCTTCGTGGGAGTGGTATCTCTTCTTTAGGCTCTACAATAGTCTGTAGATCTTCTTGAGGCTCCTCAGAGGTAGGGGAAGTTTGAGGTATATCTTGAATTTCTTCAAGATCCACCGAGGTCCCACTAACTTCTATGGAAATAAACTCTTTTTCTAAGAAAACACCATTACAGACGATAAACACTTTATTTTCAGCTCTATTATAGAAGTAATACCTTTTAGTTTCCTTAGGGTAGTCCAAGAAGAAACATTTATAAAATTTTGGAGCAAGTTTATCTGACGTCAAACATTTACATAAGCCTCACAACCTCATATTTTTGAGAAAAGACAAACTAGGACGCTTCCTAGTCCATATCTCATATAATGTCTTCTCAACTGATTTTGATGGTGCCATGTTTAAGGTAAACACAGTTGTTTCTAGAGCATATCCCTAGAAATTTATTGGAAGATCTGCTTGGCTCATCATTGATTGAACCATATCCAACAGAGTTCGATTTCTTCATTCAGAAACACCATTATGTTGTGGCATTCCTAGCGAAGTCATTTGTGGTATGATTCCATAATATTTGAGATAATTACTAAACTCATGGCTTAGATATTCTCCTTCATGATCTGATCACAAAGTTTTAATCATTTTGCTAAGTTGATTTTGTACTTCGTTCTGAAATTCTTTGAACTTTTCAAAGGTTTCAGCCTCATGCCTCATTAAATAAACATAGCTATATCGCTATATCTACTGAAGTTATCATTAAATTAAACAAAGTACTGAAAACCACCTCTAGCCACTATACTTATTGGTTTACATACATCTGTATGTACGAGTGCCAATAAGTCATTTGCTCTTTCACCTACACCGGTAAAACACACTTTGGTCATTTTCCCAATAAACAAGATTTGCATGTATCATATAATTCAAAATCAAATGAATCAAGAAGTCCATCTTTTTGGAGCTTCAAAATGTGTTTCTCATTTATGTGACCTAAGCGAAAATGCCAAACAAAGGTAGGATTTAAATCATTAACTCTTATTTTCTTGGTAGGTATGTTATAGATCGGTATTTGAAGGTCTAGATAGTACAACCCATTAATAATAGAGCTCTACCATAGAATACATTGTTCAAATAAAACGAACAACACTTGTCCTTTATTCTGAACTCATAGTTTTCTGTGTCCAAACATGAAATTAAAATAATATTCTTAATTATGGCAAGTACAAAGCAACAATTACTTACTTCTAGAACTAAACCAGAAGGCAAAGTTTACTTCTAGAACTAAACCAGAAGGCAAAGTTAACATATAAGTTCCTTCGGCTATAGCAGCAACTCTAGCCCTATTGCCGACATGAAGTTGAACTTCACCCTTTACCAACTTTCTACTCCTTTAGAGCGTCTACATATTTGAACAAATATGAGCTTTTGCACCAGTATCTAATATCTATGCATTTGGAGGAGAAATAGCCATGTTAACTTCTATAATATAAATACTTGAAGCGGAAGTCGAACTTCCCTTCTTCTTTTTTAGATCTTCCAGGTTTTTCTTGCAATTTCTCTTCCAGTGGCCAACCTCTTGGCAATGGAATCAGGTTGCTTCAGAAGTAGGGCTAGGTTTGGACTTCTTAGGCTTATGATTATTACTAGAACTCTTAGTTTTAGTAATACCATTGCCTTTATCCTTTCTCTTTCCTTTTCTTTTGAAGTTTTTTCCTTTCTGTACCATGAAGACATCTAATGTCTTTTTCTGGATATTTTCCTCAGCTGTTTTTAACATCCCATGCAATCCAGTGAGCGACTTCTTCAAGCCATTCATGTTGTAGGTCATGATGAACTGATCGTAACATGGTGACAAAGACTAGAGAATCCGTAGCCAAGTCTCGGTTCAATGGAAAGCCTAACATTTCCAAGTTCTCAATGTAACCAATCATCTTGATCATATGAGCACTAACCGAGGTCCCCTCAGCTATTTTGCATTCATGCAATGCTTTTGTTGTCTCATATTTTTTAACACGTGCTTGTACCTGAAACATATTCTTCACGTACATGACCATATTGTATGCCCCATGTTCTCAAATTACTTCTTAAGCTATGAGTTCATAATGGCTAACATGAGATATGTGGCATCAAGTGCATCGTCAACATGCTTCTTGTAAGCATCCTTTTCAGCACGAGAAGCACCGTGAGCTGGTACAGGAGGAACATGATTTTCTAGAACATATTCCTTTCTTTCCTGTTTGAGAACAATTCTCAAATTGTGGATCCAATTAAGAAAATTGGTTCCGTTCAATTTCTTCTTCTTAAGGATAGATCGTAATGTGAAACTGGGTGATGAACTATTTGCCATTATTTACAACAGATAAAATATGCAAACATATGTAAGAAACATATTTATGCTTATAACATTCATCATATGAAAGCAAAATCTGCTATACATTTCAAAATAGTGCCCCAAAAGCGTATAGCATGCCCAAGATCTATATTTCACAATGTCCAAGTGAGCTTTGGCATCACTGCTCGAAACAAGGCTATTTAGGTAAGCAAACACTTTGCTAATTACATCTCATGTAACTCTTGGTTGATAGAAAATATCTCATGGTAAATCTATCAACTTGATGCCCAAGGCCCAAAATCGTTTTGATCGCCCTGTTGAGTTAAACCAACTCCCAAGCTTATAAGTGTTCGACACTTACATCTATCTTATTAAGATAGTTAGTGATACCTTGCTTTGGTAAGCACATCAACTAATGATCGAAATCTTAACATTGAACAAAATTGGTAAGACATCAACATAACTCAGTTTAAAGTGCGGATCAATATGATTAGTACATTCCTAACTAAAGTAAATTCTATCAACATAACAACCATGGCAATTCTCAAATGAACATCATAAAAATATGTACAAAAGTAAACATGTATAACATCTTATACATCTAGAGAAGTCAAAATAATTAAATCAACAAATCAGCATGATCAGATCAAGCTAACAAAAGATTTTATGTTATTGGAAAGATGTTGATCACATCAACATATAACATAAACCACGTCTATCTCATACACGTGAAGCAAATCCAGAACTAGTGCAATACGATCTGTTCTGATACCACTATTGGGAAATCGGAGTGGGAAAGACCTAGTAAATTTCAAAAATTTACCCTCTTCCTGGATCGATCGCATGCATTAGAACCAAGATTTAGAAAATAACAAAAGCAATAAATGCGTACCGTGGTCCTTGGAGCGCAAATACAAAGCTTTTGGAGAAGCTCTCGCGAAGCTCACAGCTTCAATGCCTGGATATAGCAGCGAAAATGGATACGTCGGATCTTTGTTGCAGTAGTAGCCACGACCTTTAGGTATCTACACGAACAGGCGGAAGACACTGTATGTCGGTATGCTAGTACCGCGCAATACGATTCTTGTGACCTTTTATCTAATTCAGGTGAAACTTTTTCACCTTCCTTTTCTTTTCCACTCAATTTTTCATCAATTATCTAAACCTGAAACCCGAATTTATAGCAAAAACATCATAGCAAAGTTGGTGCTACAGTATGACACCTGGCACTGTTCATATGTCGGTTTCTACAGTACCTTCCATCATGCTATAGTGTTTTCATCACTGCTACGGTGATTTCAACACAAAAATCATATTTTGCACACGGGTTCATAGCCTTTTTTGTAAACAACCAGATATCATGTTCAATCGCATTAACACGTATGTCACGAGAGAAGATTTCATAAATATGTCTTAAACCTATTCTTGTGTGTGACCCTTTAGGTTCATACTATGTTGGTAATAAATCAAAAAAATTCTTTTTCGATTTATTAGTCGCAAGCGGCTCCTAGCAGAACATAACAATAACCCAAATTGTATAAATGTCATTTATCCGATAAACCTTCAATGAATACATGTCAGTCCTTTTGTAATTTGATATCATAGTTTAACTCAAGGTTGAGGTGTGTTATCTTTGCACCATTAAACCGATTTTCTCGATTATCTGAAGTAGACTAATAAGAACGATCGATTAACACCTTTAATCGTTCGGGCATGGCTATGCACGTTCTTCAGTTTGTTTTATCGAGTGGCCAATCGATATCTTTCTCTTAGTATGAGGACAAATTCCATCTTCATCATACACTTCCCTCTACATGATTCAAAGCATACTCGAGTGTTGTTCTTATGATTATCCAGTTATGGACAACATTAGACAACATCAAAATATACCATCCTCATGTAGCGAACTGTGTCGATCTCAAATCTAAGGATCAATCATTATCATTGTATGAAATAACTTATGACACTTGTCGGGGATCGGTTGTCCTGACACATGTCCAGGCCCCCCCGGGGGCTTTAGGCCGTTCTCCCTCGAGCTCGGAGGACGATTCCCGAGCTCGGGCGAGGGTTACCCCGAGCTCAAGGATGATTCCCGAGCTCAGGCGAGAGTTTTCCCGAGCTCGTGCTGACTCCGCGACCTCTTCGACCTCAACGCCCTCAGCCCAGCCTCCAGCATAGTAATCTCCTTTTTATGTGACCTCTCTCCCCTGAGTGGGAACTAGGGTCAGCAACTCCTGTCAGTTCCCCTGCGTGGGAACTAAGGTCAACAACTCCTGTCAGTTCCCCTGCGTGGGAACTAGGGTCAACCGCTCCCAGCAGTTCCTGTCAGTTCCCCTACGTGGGAACTAGGGTCAACTGCTCCCGTCAACTCGCGAACAACCACCCGATGTCAGCCTCGAGATCAGCGCCAAGGGTCTATAAAAGCGCCAGACTACCCCGGTCAAGGGAGGACAAGGAGACAAACACCAAAGGGATGCGCAGACACATCTGTAGACACACTTGCACACCACACCATCCATCGAGCTCCCCTTGGTCGTCACATCCGAGCGACCCCGAGGTCGAGCTCCTCCTTTGTTCTCCCTCGAGGAGCTTTTAGTCACCTTTCGCCTATAGGCAAGACTGGAGTAGAGCTATTACCCGACCTAGGGGGCTCGAACCAGTATAAACACTGTGTCTCCTGTTCGATTGTTCTTCTCCCCCGAGCTGTGCACCTATCGACGCTTCCTCTGTCCCGAACGAGCAAGACTTTGGGCCTCGCCCCTTGCACGATCCTTCCCCCCTTTTTTGCGGTCGACGGTCCTGATCGTCGACAGCTGGCGCCCACCGTGTGTCCGAAGTTTCGTTCGTTCAGAGATCATCGCCTCAGCGCCGCCGACTCGAGTTTCCCCTGTCAGCAGACGGTGACTCCGACGCCAGTAGTGGCGGCAACGGTCTCTCGACTTACGGCTGCCCGGCGTACTCGGACGACCTCCGTCAGGTACGCTGGTCGGCCCGGTTCAAGCCGGCGATAATGGAGTGATTCGACGGGACCAAGAACCCCGCGGAATTTCTCTCCATCTACTCCACCGCCATCTTGGCGGCCGGCGGGGACGAGGCCGCGATGGCCAACTACCTCCCCACCGTCCTGGACGAAGCCGCCCGCACCTGACTCTTCAACCAGGCGCTCGGTGCTTTTCGGTCATGGCGCCAGCTGCGGAGCGCCCTCCACTCCAACTTCCAGAGCTACTACGAGCGGCCTGGGCGAGAAAGGGACCTGAACCGTGTCATCCAAGTAAAGGGTGAGCCCCTCTGAGACTTCGTACGCCGGTTTACCTGCGCTTGAAACTCGATCCCCAACGTCTCCGA
The DNA here is from genome assembly GCA_036346275.1 of Otatea glauca. Lineage (NCBI taxonomy): Eukaryota > Viridiplantae > Streptophyta > Magnoliopsida > Poales > Poaceae > Otatea > Otatea glauca. The sequence continues at coordinate 20,183,260 of CM070727.1, read as the reverse complement.
TGAGACCGTCATCAAGGCCTTTAAGTTCGGCGTCCGCGACAGACGTCTTATAGAGGACCTCGAGATCGCAACAAAGCTCACCGTCAACAAGCTGTTTCACATGGCGGAGCGATACGCAGATGCGGACGACGCCGTCCGCTGGAAGCACAACTACGACCGAGGCAAGCTCGGCCTCATCTTTGGCAAAGCAGGGCCGTCCGGCACTAAGTAAGGGGGCTCAGCCCCGCGCGACAAGAAGGGGGGAAAGACCGCGGTGCTAGAAGCGGTCAGCTCCGCGTAGTCGCCACGATCGACAGCAGGTGCGAAGGGACGAAAATGCGCCGGCCCGACCGCCGAGGGCCTCGGCCCCAACAGAATCGCCCACGGCCCCAGCAAGCACCACGCCGGCCCCAGCAGGGGTAGAGCCGGGCCAGGCCCCCTCGGGCCGATGCTCGATCCTGGGGCGACGAAGAACGGCTCCGCCTTGACTCAGATAAATTCTGCCCGTTCCATAAGGCCTACGGCCACGATCTGCGAAATTGCAGGACGTGGCTGTATAGGCTGGACGCATTTTACAAAGGGTGCGGAGAGATGCCCACGCTCCCGAAGAACGACGAGCTGCCCAGCGGAAACGACACCGGCGAGGACCAAGCAGGTCTCAACTTGAAGTTCCAGCAGTGCGACCGCCGCGTCGACGTAATCTTCGGTGGCTCTTCGGCATATCGGTCCCAGCGCGAACTGAAGGACTCTGCGCGCACCGTGTACCAAGCCACCGTCGGGAAGCCCACCGACCAACCCTGAAAGTGGGATGGCATTCCCATCACCTTCTCCCGGGATGATGCTCCCCCGGGGATGTCCCGAGACTTCAAGACCGCCCTGGTCGTCGCCCCGACCATAAGCAACACCGTCGTCGGGCGAGTCATGGTTGATGGGGGAAGTTCCCTCAACCTGCTCTTGGCAAGCGCACTGGACCGGATGCAGATACCCCGGTTGAAGATAAAAAATATAGTGGTCCCCTTCTTCGGCATCGTGCCGGCGAGCTCGACCACCCCGCTCGGGAAAGTAGTTCTACCCATGACCTTCGGGGACTCTATGAACTTTCGCACCGAGCTGATCACCTTTGAGGTGGTCGATGAGGACCTCCCCTATAACGTCGTTCTCGGGCGACCGGCCCTGATTAAGTTCATGGCCGCAAATCACTACAGACACCGGTGTATGAAGCTCCCGGGGTCAAGTGGCGTCATAACGGTCCGCGGTGACCTCAATGCGGCGCACGGCTGTGAAGAAAAGGCCCTAGCGCTCGCCGGCATGCTGCCTCAGCAGGGTCCCGTGACCCCGAAGAGCGCCCGTCGGAAGGCGGCAATCTAGCCCGGTGGCCCGACCAAGGCCGTGCAGCTCGAGGAGGGAAGCTCAGGCAAGTACGCCCGCATTTCCGCCCAGCTCGACACAAAATAGGAAAACGAGCTCACCACCTTCCTCCGAAATAATAAAAGCATTTTTGCATGGGAACCGGCGGACATGCAGGGGGTCCCACAGGAGGTGGCCGAGCACAAACTGCAAACAAAGCCTGGCTGCAGGCCCGTGCACCAGAAACTGTGGCGCTTCTCCCCTGAGAAAGCGGCGATAATCAGGGAGCACCTCGACAAGCTCCTAAAGGCCGGCTTCATTCGCGAGGTCAACTACTCCGAATAGTTGGCCAATCCTGTAATTGTGCAAAAGAAAGGCGGGAAATAGAGAATTTACATCGATCACACGGGCTTAAACGCTGCGTGCCCCGAAGATAACTTCCCTCTTTCACGCATAGATCAAATTGTGGACTCCACCGCCAACGCCAAGATATTGAGTTTTCTCGACGCTTATTCCGGCTACCACCAGATCAAGCTCGCCGTGGAAGATGAGGGCAAAACCGCTTTCATCACGCCGTTCGGAACCTTCTGTTACACGACCATGTCGTTCGGCCTCCGCAACGCGGGCGCAACGTTCCAGCGGCTGATGGTCAAGACCTTCGACCCGCAGATCGACCAGAACCTCGAGGTCTACGTCGACGACATCATCGTCAAGAGCTCCTCCGAGGCCGACCACATCAACGATCTGGCCGAGACCTTCGCCAATCTAAACAAGTTCGGCATCAAGCTTAATCCCGAGAAGTGCGTCTTCGGTACGACCTCCGGAAAGGTACTCGACTACATGATCGGGGGCTCGGGCGTGGGCCCGAACCCAGAGAAGATAGAATTGATTGAGCAGATGGCCACCCCGACTTCGATAAAACAGGTCTAGAGCCTCACCGGCCGCATCATCGCCCTTAGCCACTTCATCTCCAGGCTCGGGGAGCGGGGGCTGCCCTTCTTCAGGATCCTATGCAGGCACGGGGGCTTCGAGTGGACCCCCGAAGCCCAACGATCCTTCGACGAGCTCAAGGCGTACCTCTCGAGTCCACCTCTGCTGACAACTCCACAGCAGGGCGAAGTGTTGTTATATACCTCGCAGCTACAACCCAGGCCGTTAGCGCGGTCCTAGTAGTCGAGCGCGCCAGGCGACAGCACCCGATCTATTACGTCAGCGAGGTGCTTCATGGGCCAAAGGAGCGCTACCCTCTAGTCCAGAAGCTCCTCTACGCCCTCTTCATGGCCTCGCGTAAGCTTCAGCACTACTTTCAAGCGCACGCGGTGGTTATCCCGAGCGGGCTCCCGCTCGGAGAGATCCTCAGGAACCCGGAGGCCGAAGGTCGCGTCGCCAAGTGGGCCATGGAACTGGCCGAGTTCGACCTCTGCTTCGTGGCCCGCACCGCCATTAAATCGCAGGCGCTTGCCGATTTCGTGGTCGAGAAAACGATCGAGCCTGCCCCCGAGCCTATGATCGAAGTCGAGGACCCTTGGACCATGTTTTTCGACGGGTTGAGGTCATTTGAGCACTCGGGGGCTAGCGTTCTCATCGTCACCCCTCGGGATGACCACTTGAGGTATGTGGTTCGCTTCAGTTTTCCCGCAACCAACAACGCTGCGGAGTATGAAGCCCTCTTGGCTGGCCTACAAGCTTGCAAGTCCCTGGGCATCCGTCGCCTGATTGTTAAAGGGGACTCCCAGCTCGTCATTAATCAATACAACAAAGACTACCAATGTTCGGACCCATTAATGGCCAAATACCTCGCCGAGGTACGTAAGATGGAGAGATGGTTCCAGAACATAAAGATCCAGCACGTGCCAAGGAAGGACAACTCCATCGCCAACTTCCTGTCCAGGCTCGGATCGTCCGGTGATGAGCTCCCGCCAGACGTCATCCTCGAGACCTTGGTCGTGCCGTCCGTCGCTGACTAGGAAGACTCAGTGGCCCTCCTCGAGAGTGTTCCCTTGTGGATGGACCCGATCGCCAAGTTCCTCGACCGCGGAGAGCTCCCTGCTACTCCGACCGAGAGGAGTAGGATCCGGCGCCACGCGAGCTCGTACAGGCTCATCGGCGGGCAGCTTTACCGTCAAGGAGCCCTAGGCATTCTGTCGAAATGCGTCACCCCGGAGGAGGGTAAGTACTTGCTCAACAACATACATTCAGGCCTATGCGGCGCTCACTCTTCTTTCAGGACCATGGTCGGGAAGGCGTTTCGGATGGGATTCTACTGGCCAACAGCGCTCGGGGACGCTCAAGACATCGTCCGCGCTTGCCAGGCCTGCCAGTTCCATTGCCGGAAGGCTCAGCAACCGGCCTACGCCTTGCAGACCATCCCCCTCACCTGGCTATTCTCGACGTGGGGCCTCGACATCCTCGGCCCCTTCTCGAGGTCGGTTGGAGGGAAGAAATTCCTGTTCGTCACCATCGACACTTTCTCGAAGTGGATCGAGGCTGAACCAGTCTCCGCTATCACCGCCAAAGCTGCGGTAAGGTTCTTCCGTTCCTTTGTGGTCACAAGGTATGGAGTCCCTTGCAGTATCATCACCGACAACGGGACGTAGTTTACCAGCGAGCTGTTCTAAGGGTTCTACGCAGACATGGGGACCAAGGTCTGCTATGCCTCGGTGAGCCATCCTCAGAGCAACGGGGCGGTCGAGTGCGCCAACGGACAGCTCGTCCAAGGCGTCAAGAAGCGAGTTTTCGTCGAGCTCGGACAGCGTGGTCGGGCCTGGGTGGACGAGCTTCCCACCGTCCTTTGGTTCGTCCGCACCTCATCAAGCCAGGCAACGGGGGCGAGCCCTTTCCAGCTCGTCTTCGGTGCCGAGGCCATCCTGCCACCCGAGATTACGCTCGGCTCCGTCAGAGTTAGCTTGGTCTACCAAGTCGGCCTCGAGTGGGAGCGGTCTCTTGACCTCACCCTGGCGAAGGAAGTAAGGTGCCACGCACTGCTGCGCTCGGCGCGCTACCTACAAGATCTCCGCAGGCATGCCGCCCGATCGATACGACCTAGGGGCTTCCACATCGGGGACCTGGTCTTAAGCCGAATCCAGGACCGGTCCAACACTAACAAGCTGTCCCCGCTGTGGGAAGGCCCCTACAGAGTCGTCTCAGCAAGTCGTGCGGGAGCTTACCGTCTAGCGACCCCCGATGGTAGGGAGCTCACGAACTCATGGAATGTAGACCAGCTCCAAAGGTTTTATACCTGATGCTCCCCTCCTTCTGTTTTGCGATAAGATGCTTTTCCTTATCATTATGCTTGTCTCCCGTATCTCGGGCAACGCGACCCAGGCCGTGGCCCAGACACTTACCTCCGGGGGTCGAACACGTAGTAAGCCGATTTTCATCGCGGTAAGCCGGCTATCCCCCCGTCACAGGATCCGTCCCGGCGGTCACGCCCGTGGGCTCGCCAGCCTCGAGATACTCGATTCTCGGCCCTCAGGCCCCTCGCTCAAGCTAGCATGGCAGTCCCATGGTCCACCTCCGGGGTCGAAAGCGCAGTAAGCCTACCATTCCCCCGTCGCAGGGCATGGGCTTGGGACCGTCACTGGTAAGGGCTTCGAGCTAAGGGGCCTGGCCTAGTTTCTTCCTCACGATAAAATGTACTATTTTATCGTCTCTTGTTCCCTCTTATGTCTTTTCGCGTCTCGAGCAGACGTGTCTAAGGGTCGTGATGTGAAGGATCGACACCAGGGGGTCGAACCCGCAGTAAGCCGATTCGCATCGCGGTAAGCCGACCTCCCCCTGTAGCAAAGTCCATCCTGACAATCACGCGAACACTTCCCCGACCTCGTGACGCAAGAGCTTCGGCCCGCGCGCCCCTCACTCGAGCTAAGATCTCGGTCTCGTAACTCGCCTCCGGGGGACGAAATACGCAGTAAGCCGATTCTCATCGCGGCAAGCCGACCATTCCCCCCGTCTTAGGGCACGATCCCGAGATCGCCCTGCCTCGGGGGCGCCCGAGCCTTCGACTCTTATGTTGACGCACTCCGGCCCAACCCAGGTATGGGCCCATGATAAAAATTCTCCTTTATCTCCGATACTAACCTTTCTCGTCCTCTCGAGGGACGTGACGTCGAGTCACGGTCCCAAGTTTTAGGTTCTTCCGCCGAAGATTACGTCGTTTCAAGACCTCAGGCCCGAGGCTCTGTCTGTTTTTCTTTCGGCCAAAAGTCTTCTTTTTCCTATGATAAAACGTCTCGAGCGATGCGAATTCGTGGCGTGACCATAAGGGAAACCATAAGATCACGCGGTGAGCTCCTCGACCTCGAGACGTCCGCATCTTTTTTCGCATGTATTCTGCGTGTTCTCTTTTGCAGCGCCGGAGGTTGCGTTCTCTAGGTTCGCCTCGGGGATGCCCCGGCCGCGGTAAGTCGATCGTTATCGGGATAAGCCGGCCATTCCCCCGTGATGCCAACCAGAAAATGTTCTCAGAGGGCGCCCTGAGCCTGATGCATTCCCGGGTTCGGAGGTCGCAGTTCCTAAATTCACCACCGGGGACGTTTCTAGTCGCGATAAGCCGCCCTGCCGCAATAAGCCGACTATACCCCCGTGGCCAAGTAGGCCAGTTTCGAATTTCTGAAACCGCCCTCTAAGGGAGCCCCGAGCTTGAGCATTCCCGAGCTCGGCGGACTGGACCCGAGGCCCAAACCCGGTCCAAGCCTGAGCGATTCTAGGCCGGTCGGTCCAAGTCGTACCCGAGCCTGAGCACTTTCGGGCTCGTTCGACCTTTGTCAAACCTGACCTCGAGTGTTCCCGGGGTCAGCCAGCTCGACCTGAAAAGTACAGGTAAGGTCCGTCTCCCTTTCCATTGATGCTTGCACCTCGGGCAACGTGATCTCGCAGCGTGGCCATAAGGACTGCCTCCGGGAGATCCATGCCACTGTTGTAAGCCGATTCTCATCGCTTCAGGGCTACCTCCTGTCGTAGGTTCGGACCAGAGGTCACGCAGAGAAGTTCCCTAACCTCGAGGCGCCTATGCGTTAGCTTTTCTTGCATGTATTTTGCGTGTTTTTCTTTGCAGCGCCCAAGGTTGCGTTCTCTAGGTTCGCCTCGGGGATGCCCCGACCGCAGTAAGTCGATCGTTATCGGGATAAGCCGGCCATTCCCCCATGTTGCCAACCAGAGAACGTTCTCAGAGGGTGCCCCGAGCCTGATGCATTCCTGGGCTCGGAGGTCGCAGTTCCTAGATTCACCACCAGGGACGTTTCCAGTCGCGATAAGCCGCCCTGTCGCAATAAGCCGACTGTACCCCCGTGGCCAAGTAGGCCAGGTTCGAATTTCTGAAACCGCCCTCTGGGGGGCCCCGAGCTCGAGCGTTCCCGAGCTCGGCAGACTGGACCCGAGGCCTAAACCTGGTCTGAGCCCGAGCGATTCCAGGCCGACCAGTCCTAGCCGTGCCCGAGCCTGAGCATTTCCGGGCTTGTCCGACCTCGGTTGACCTGACCTCAAGTATCTCCGAGCTCGATCAACCTGGTCTGAATGGATCGGGTCGAAGGCGATAACTCGCCCAACAAAGCCCTCTGGCTATGCCTGCTCCATGCGTCCCAGTCCGACGTCGCTCGGACTCTCCTACGAAGCGGGATAAGCAAGCCCGCGAAGGCGATGAGGAGCAAAAAGTGAGCTAAGTCATCTAAAAACACAATTCCATAATTCAAGGCAAAACGATACAATTGTCTTTACAAGGGGTGCAAATCTTCCGCCCCCCTCCTATTTATTAACCTATTTTGTCTAGTCTACAGACATGTCCCAAGCAAGTTTCTCCTGCTCGAGGTCAGAGACTCTCCTCCGCAGTGCCAGCACCTCGGCCTCGGCTTTGTCGACCCGGTCACGGTCGCTCTGGAGTTGGGCTAGGGCGTTCTTCCCCGCCTGGGCCACCCGGGCCAGCTTCTCCTCAAGCCCGGTGGCCTTCTCCTCGATGCGGCGACCTTCGCATCTGCCTTGGCCGCTCGCGCCTCGGCTTTAGCGGCCCTCGCTTCGGCCTCGGTCGCCTTCAGCTCGGCCTCGGTGGTCCTCTTCTCCAGCTCGATCGCTCTCTCCTCGAGCGCGATCGCCTTCGGCTCGGCCTCGGCCACCTCGGCCTCGAGCTCGGTAGAGGCCTTTCCTGGGGCAGCAGAGAGCTTCTCGAGCCACACCTGAAGACCTGCCGCCTCCTCGTGCGCGGCCTCTGCCTCTGTTTGCGTGGTAGGCAGATCCGCCAATCGCACCTGGAGCCCCTCCACCTCCTTCCGCGCGATCGCGAAGTCCTTAAGCGCGGACGACGCGATCCCGTAGCTCTCCTCGCAAGCCATGAACGATGTCTCGAGGCACTCCCGGAGCTCCTACACCTCTTGCCGCATGGCCTCCGCCTTCGAACGAGCGCCAGAGAGCTCGAGCTCAAGGCACTGGCACGTTGCCGACGCACTAGCACGGTTCTCGTCAAGGACATACTGCGCCTTCTGCTGAACGCGGGCGAGGGTCTCCTCCGCCTTCTTCTGCTCCTCCTCGACGGCTTGTGAGAACTCTACGGCGTGGATGTCCCTCGCAAGGGTCACCCGCCGCTCGACCTCTTGGGCCCCGCGCTCCTGCTCGGCCTCGACAACCCGCGCGAGCTCGAGAGCTTGGGCCTCTTTTAGGTGCTCAACTTCCTCTCGCCTGCGCGCCGCGTCGGCCTCGAGCTCGGCAGCATCCCTCTGGTTGGCTTCAATGGCATCCCAAAGGGCCCGAAAGCTGAGCACGTGCCCGCGCACGGCCCCGAACCCTCGGGAGATCAGTCGCAAGCCCTGCAGGAACAGAGGAAGTATCATCGCAGCTCCAAGGGAAAGGAAAAGGATAAGAAAAAAGGCAGGGCTCAAAACAAGAGTGCCTACCGCCGCCAGCCGATCCTCCAGCACCTGCAAATCGACGGCGCCGTCAGGTCCTCGAGGCAGAACCGTGGCGGCCCCGTCCCCGGCGGTCCCCGTCGCGGTAGCAACACCGGCGCTCTCCGACGTCCCAGCCTGGTCTCCTTGGGCCGGGAAAGGAGCTTGCTCGGTTACAACCGGGACTCCTGAAGGAAGAGAAAAGACCAAGAGAGGCCAGGTCAGTAAACAAGCCAAGTAAAGGAGGACGAGAAATAACGAAAGCAGGCAAAATCTTACCTAGCGCCCTTCCGGGCACGACGGCCTGCCCGGACTCGACCTCGCCCACCGCAGCAGAACCCCCAAGGCTGGCGTCCAGCTCGGGGGCTCCTTGGTCGCCCTCGGCCGCGTTGTCTTCCACGAGAGCCGTGGCGAGTGAGACACGTTGCGCCCTAGACCGTGGCACGAGGCGAAAGTCGTCCTCGTCCTCCTCCTCCTCCTTGGCCTGGACCACGGGAAAGGTCGGTGCCCCTCGGACGCTTGAGCGCTACGGCAGGGCAAAATGACGGAAAATGAAAGAAGACCGTACCTGGCGCAGCGTCTCCATGGCGGCGGTAGGAAGGCTCCTTCCCTGGGTGTTAGCGCTGGGGCCGTTGCTCCGACTACGGATCCGGGGCCCGAGCGGCAGCTGCCGCCTCCTACTGCTGGCAAAAAAGCAAAAAATCAGCAAAGAAGTCGAGAGGAAACATTAGAGAGGTGAGCCCGGGCTCGAGTGTTCTCGAGCCCGAAGCGCTCGGCTTACCACGGCCCGATCAGCCCACTCGACGTGGGGCTTCTTGGCAACCTGCTTCGGGGCATCTAGGGCCGGCCTCTTGCTCCCCTTCTTGCCCTTGCTCAGCCCGGGAAGCGGCAGCATCCGCTTGGCCGTCTCCCAGAGCTCCTTGGTCTCCTGCATGAGCCCGTCACAATTAGCGCCCGAACCCGAGCTCTCAGGGCCAAGATCAAGGTGAGATGTGTTACCTCGCTGCTCCGCCTCAAAATATTCTTGGGGACATCGCCGTCGAGATCATAGGCGGTGGCGGCCTTCCCGAAGATCTCCTGCATCCCCGCGACAACCCAGGATGCCTTCGGTGCTGCGAGAAGTCAAAAGAAGACCGCTGAGAGCAAGAAACTTCGACCGGACCCGAAGAAGCTTGGGGTTGAGCAATGCTTACCGTCATGACCTTCCCGGGTGGCATCATGCTCCCCGGTAATCTCGAAGAAGGGGTGCAACCTCTTCCGTAGAGGGAACACCCGGCTTTGTAGGTAGTCGTAAACGACTGCCTGCCCCTTCAGCCCGCGCGTCGCGCAGATGTGGACGAAGGTGGCCGCCGCCTGGTCAGCCGCCGAATCTTCGGGCTCCGAGGTTTCCCGCTTGCCATTGACCGTGGCGCCATGGTATGCGAGGCCGCTCACCTCGCCCTTCTTCAAATAAAACCATTTCTCTGACCATGGCCCGAGCGAGTCCCGGGTCGGGATCAGAGAAAGGCGCAAGGAAGTCCCGCCCGTAGCCGGAAATAGAGGCACCAGACGACGGAGTCCTTCACGGTGCGGGCTATGGAGTAGAAACGGAAAAACAAAGAGGGGGTGGGAAGGATGCCTAGAAACCCCTCACAAAGATGCGCGAAAATAGAGAGGTGGAGAAGAGAGTTGGGTACCAGATTCACGAGCTCGATCTCGCATTGCGCAAGGACCACAGCCAAGAAGTCACTCTCCGGGGTCCGCAGCCCGAAGAGCATGTACTGCTCCGTGCTCACAATCTCGTCGTCCCGAGGCCGTGGCACGTTCTCCCCGGTTGGAAGTCGCCAGGTGAACGGATCCAGCAGCCCCAGGGTCTCCAAGTCCTTCATCCGGTCCGCGGTGAGTGTGCTCTTCCCAAACTTCGCCATGGAGCCGGAGAGGAAGATGGGATCGGAGGCGAAAAGCAAACACTTCGGCACAAGGGGCGGAGAGGAAAGGAAAGGGACAGAGAATGTGAGCTGTGAGGAAGAAAGATTTCGAAAGGTAGCGTCTCCTGGTTTAAAAGGCGCCTGGACTGCCGACATTATTGTCGCCTTAAAAGACGTGCCCGCGGTCAGCGGGCAGCAACCGAAGCATCGCGGCCCTTCAAAATCGTTGTGCGGACACGTCTTTTCGACGTTTGCTAACCGTCCCCCCAACTTCTCCGCTCGCGAGGCCCGAGCGCTTCCGGACCCTCTTCGTCCCCTCGTGGCGGAGAAGCTCGAGTGTTTTCGAGCTCGACCATATCGAAAGCACCCGCGAGGAGGCCTCCCTCGGGTCCGGAGAGGAGCTCGAGAGTTCCCAAGCTCGACCAAGGGGACGATCCCTCCTCGAAGACTTCATACTCAAGAACGCCTAGAGACTCAGACCGTTTCTCGAGCCTCGGGGGCTGGTTGTCGGGGATCGGTCGTCCTGACACATGTCCAGCCCCCTCGGGGGCTTTAGGTCGTTCTCCCCCGAGCTCGGAGGACGATTCCCGAGCTCGGGCGAGGGTTACCCCGAGCTCGGAGGACGGTTCCCGAGCTCGGGCGAGAGTTTTCCCGAGCTCGTGCTGATTCCCGCGACCTCTTTGACCTCAACGCCCTCGGCCCGGCCTCCAGCATAGTAATCTCCTTTTTATGTGACCTCTCTCCCCTACGTGGGAACTAGGGTCAGCAACTCCTGTCAGTTCCCCTGCGTGGGAACTAGGGTCAACCGCTCCCAGCAGTTTATGTCAGTTCCCCTGCGTGGGAACTAGAGTCAACTACTCCCGTCAACTCGCGAACAACCACCCGACGTCAGCCTCGAGATCAGCGCCAAGGGTCTATAAAAGCGCCAGACTACCCCGGTCAAGGGAGGACAAGGAGACAAGAGGAACCAAAGGGGATGCGCAGACACATCTATAGACACACTTGCACACTACACCATCCATCGAGCTCCCCTCAGTCGTCACTTCCGAGCGACCCCGAGGTCGAGCTCCTCCTTTGTTCTCCCCCGAGGAGCTTTTAGTCACCTTCCGCCTACGGGCAAGACTGGAGTAGAGCTATTACCCGACCTAGGGGGCTTGAACCAGTATAAACATTGTGTCTCCTGTCCGATTGTTCTTCTCCCCCGAGCTGTGCACCTATCGACGCTTCCTCCGTCCCAAACGAGCATGACTTTGGGCCTCGCCCCTTGCACGATCCTTCCCCCTTTTTGCGGTCGACGGTCCCGATCGTCGACAACACTAATCATATTCTCAAAAGGTGTTTCATAAGGTCAGTCCAATAGCATGTACATTTACATATATTCACATGATTGAATTGTATCATATACTCATAATCCGTGAAATATAATTATCAAACAATTCATGTTCTTGTTTTGGGTAAAGATTATTGGTGTCCCAACCAATAAATAAATAAGGAACAATTTATAATAATGTCATAATCAAATTACAGAGTTTCACGATCAAATCACATGCTTGATGATCTATAACATAACATGATCATCTTCATGATTGGCATCTTGGCATATTCCCAACATAACCGGGATTATGAACATCTTGCTGAGTTGGTGTGTTGCGCTGAAGTTCAGCCATGGAATGTACAAACGTAGGTTATGTTTGGAAAAAAAAAAAGTGCATGAAAAAGGTAGCTTTTGTATGAAGTAGAAGAATATCCAGGTTAACTAGCAGAATAGCTTGAAGGATTTTGCATTTTGACTTGCATAGTAATTTGGTCACTATTAATATTTTTTTTCTGTGGCATCGGTCAATGAAAATGGTAGCTTCCGGCAACTCATTTGAATGTGTCAGGTTACCTTGCCCTGTTTAGATATAGAGCAAGGAAGAGGTTAATGTTTCTAGTGTTTTTAGCCTAAATTAATGCATATTGATAGTGTCACTTTCTTGTTCTACCTATATCTTTTCATCCCTGCAGGTAGCTTCCATGAGCTTCTTTTCTACAAGCCTATAAACTCTATGTTTTAACTGATAACACCTCACATGCCAATTCAGCTCGATTATCTAACAACTTACATATTGTAAAATAGTACTTATACTTATGCCGCCTAGAATTGCTGCACACCCGGTGCCTCATTGTCGGATTTTTTTTGTGAAAAAACCCTCCGAAAATTTTGAAATCGCAGACAGGTTCTTCCAAGGTTATTTTGTAAAAAAAGACCCCGTAGTTCCGCAAATTCGATGCGAGTCCTCCACAGTAAACCGTAATTATGGATAGGTCCTTCTATCATTTTTTTTGCAAGAAGGACCCCATGATTACGCGAATTCACCGATGGCTCCTTGCCAGTCAATCTTTTCAAAAAAACCATCGAGAAAACCGAAATTACGTTTTTTTGCAAAAAAAAAAACTCGGACCAAAATTTTTCGCTACGCGAACTACCCGACAACTCCTAGCCAGCCATTTTTTAGAAAACAAAACACTACCGAGAAAACCAAAATTACCTTTTTTGCAAAAAAAAAAAAAAACTCGGCCCAAATTTTTTTGCTACGCAAAATCGCCGACGGCTCCTAGCCAGCTATTTTTTTAAAAAACACCAATTAAAAAACCGAAATTACGTTTTTTTACAAAAAGGAGTCTCGGATCAAATTTTTTCGCGCGGCGCGGCATCGCGCCTAGCTCTGCCTAGTTAGTTTCATTGCGCCAAGTACGCTGCAATAGATCTGGCTAGCCACACTTCCTGAGAGAATTACTGCAAAAAGTTCAACATAGTGGCGTGTAGCTGAAAACTCGATAGATAAATTTTGTTGGGTGAGAGAATCAAATATACTAATTGCATATATTTGACGTATGATAACTTATCTTCTCCATCTTCTCCTATTTATGAGGTTTATCTACTCCGCATTTCCACGCACTTCTGTGATTCTTGGGTTCCAAGTTAAGAGTCCTTGGCCTGATTACTGTCAACCAAATAGAACTTTACCTCATTTGGAGATGAGTGGTTCATTTATCTGAACTCAAGCATCTAATGGCGTCCAATGTTTTGTGTGAAATTAACCCATTTAGGCATATAAAATACTAGATATTCTTCCTATTGTGTTTATTCTGTATTTTTATTTTGTTGACACAAAAAATGAAAGAAAATTGAAGACAGATTTTTCTGTCACCTAAATTGAATGTATAATTATACGTGTGGCTATCACAGAGCCACATACGTTTTGCAGAGCAGCAGTGCTGATATGTGGATATGGGTCAGATGCTCAACACGAGCCAATTGGTTATCAGGGATTTCCTTGTTCCTGCAACTGCAAACTTTCAGGGTACTATAGAAGAGGTTCTGGGAACTTGGGACACCTGTTGCCCACAATTTACTGAGGACACAGAATTGGACCATATGAAGTGAGCGTTTTGCCTCCCTGCATGGACCATTTTGTGGACAATATCCAGTTCAATCATTTTATTCTTTGTAGCAGTCATGCTTGTTATTTTTCTCAAAATCAGTTGATTTATGCATGATATTATTAAAATATTAAGAATGTATTAATAACAAAAAGGAGTGGTAGCTGAAGTCCATGAACCTATTAGTACTGATATGAAGGAGTATACTGATGTTGTAAATGAGCCTGTTGGTATTCCAGATATAGTGAACTTGGAATGCATGAATTGCTTGTGGGTTATCAGGTGCAATGGCTAACGTAGTATACTCTAGAAGCTATGAAACTCATTAATTGTTAGAAACCACTGAAACTACAAACAGAATCTCTACCTTATTTCAGGCAGGGAAGTACAAGAGGTTGGTCCTTGGTCTCTCTCTTATCAGAGATGCAAAAAAAGGATTCCATTCAGGTGCTCATCAAAGTAGTGGTGCAGTGGTGCTATCACATGCAGCACAGTAACAGCATGGGATGACACGTCACTGCACACGGAAATGAGGCCCACATCATCGTAGATTTGTAGTTGTGGCCTGTGCGTTGCTGAAGAAAATCATATATGGGTGAACTGAAAAACAACATATTAGGTCAATCCGAAAACCACAGGCTTGGAATGGTTGATGGGGCATTATTGACAAGGATCACGTGTGTCACTGCCTAATGAGGCAAATGAAGCTCAACTGTGTTGGTCTACAGTTTTGGTGCATTGTTGTCCTTTGCTACAAGTGTCCATCACTTGAAGTTGCAGGTACCTGGTAGAGCCGTAGAGCCCTTGATTTTTTTTTTCAAATAATACATCAAAATAATATGCCAATTTTTTTTTTACAAAAATAGACTTCTATGATTGTTTGAAATAGGGAAAGAGCTCTATAGCTATTTCAAACAGCGACAGGAGTATCCACGTGGGCGACCAGGTCATCTGTCGCTGTTTCATTTGGTGACAAAGAGACTTGCCCCCTCTGTCGCCAATTGAAATGGCAACAGAGCAAGAGAGGAAGAGAAGAGAAGAGGTGAGGGAAGGAGAGGAGAGGAGAGGAGAGGAGAGGGGAGGAGGAGAGGAGGAAGGGGAAGAAGAAGTGGAGAGGAAGGGAAGGGGAAGATGGCGACCACTCCATGATTACAACCATCACTTCACTAGGCCAACCTCCACAGTTAACACTCCATCCATCGCACCGCCACACCCAACACTCCCCTACATCATCGGGGTTGATGATGTTGAACTATGCAGCGATTCTTCGGATGCGGAAGTGGGTTACCAAGAAGGTGAGAACCTACCCAACTGTTTCTTGAAAGGCTACACCTGTACCACCGGAGTTTTCGCGCCCAAACTGCTACTACGATACTCCGGCATGGATCATACAGTCGAGACATACAGACACTGTCGATCGAGCTTACTATACATGCAATGAGCTTGACTCGCATGTATATTTCGTAATGCATGTTGCGTTTCCTGTGCATCTAACTTCATCCATGCATAATACCAGGAAGAGGACAATTGCTACTTCTTTCAATGGATCGATGGCCCAGACAAGTATGATAGGGCGTTCTTCGAGCGCAAAATATGGTTGCACTATCCAGTTGTGCCTGAGTGATACACCCGTTGGAAACCTTCACCTGAGACTATGGAAGACAAAGCAAAGCTCCTAGCCTACCAACCTAACGAAGCGCACTTCTGGAAGGCTCGTGATGAGCTTCTAGTAGATACGAAGAAGATGAAGGAGAAAGTTGATGTGGCTCGCTTCCTGGAGTAGCCTAAGATCGAAATCCAAGGCTCTAAGCCTTGCGAAATCAAAGGGGAAAGCACCGATGGATTCTTCTGTATAGGATCTATGACATCAAGCATGACTTCTTTCCAATTCCAAAAGGCGCACCTGTACCTCAGCTGTACCTCCATTCATAGTTCATCCTTGTCGCCATTTGCACCATACAAGTAGCAAGCCTAACATAGGCAACACACCGAATTGTATGCGTCATGTCTCTTTCGTCGTTTTCTATGTCATGCTATGCAACAGGATTGTCCTATTTCCTCCGCTTTGCTCGAACAATAAACGTTCCACTTTACATGCCTGCAACGAATTCCACCATCAAGCGGCAATAAAGCCCGATATTGCTTAACCTATTGTTTCAAAAATTTGTTGCTAGGGTTAGATCAACTCTCTGTCGCCATTTTAACTAGCGACAGAAGCTCTATTGTCAGTCTAAATGGCGACATTTTTTTTCAACATATTATTTCTGTAATTTTTTTTTGTATTATTCAAGAAAAAAATTCGTAGAGCCTCTGTGTTGTCTGTGACTGTTGGATTCCTTTGTAATGTTCACAGAGATTTTTTTTATCATTTCGTAGTCTGCTAATAATATCTTTTGTTCTATGGATACCAAGTTTGTCGGACTATAATTCTTTAGGTTTTTACTATGTTAGCAACTGGAAAGAAAAACTCAAGGTATTGGAGTCAATTTTTCTGTCCCGTTCATGGTCAATGTGGATAGCATTGCCACATCTGGTGGAGATGGAAATGCATGGCATTGCCATCCTGGAATTAGTTGCAAGTTGCAGCCATTCTTCCCATGAAGGTTTGTCTGATGTGGTGTGGGAAAACTGAACGATGGCTCTGCTATTGCGTTTCAATTTGCCCTAACTAGATGCAGTGTTCTACTCTGCTATTGCGTACCAAAACGATGCAGTGTTCTCAGTATCCTGGGCAGTGCTATCCACTAGCATTCCTCCATACGGAATATAACTTGTTGTATGTGAAACATAAGTCGCAAATCGCTGATAGGGAAGGGTTACAAAAGTTTGTGGTGCAAAATTTTGGTACGCATCTCTTGAAGCTGTTCCTTCTGGGTCTGTTTTTGTGTTCATTTTTGACTGATGGTTGAGAGGAACCATTCATCCTCTTCATGTAAAGTGCTGAAAGAAGACGTGAAGGTATGGAATATTGCACTCACACCATGCTTAGTGAATGATTCTGCATCCTGAAAAGATTATCTCTGCACTGCATGTGATAATTATGCCAGTGATAAAGTTGATCCTACATGGAGTAGAGTACTACCAGCGCCAGAGATTGGATCTACCAGCCATGCTCCATTTGCTGGAGGGCCCTATATATGACGTTCCAAGGCCTGTCATCTCATTGTTCAATTAGAAATAGAAAAAGTCCATACAACACCTACAACACCTTGAACTTTGCTTAAAAGTTACGTTCAACAACCTAAACTTTGAAACTGGTTATCTAGCACCTTAAACTTTCTAATCTCGTTCGTTTAATACCCTAAGCTGGTTTGTAGAGGAAAAAGTCCATATAACACACTGAACTTTGCTCAAAAGTCCGTCCGACACCCAAACTTTGAAACTAGTTATCTAGCACCCTGAAGTTTTCAATCCCGTTCATTTTACACCCCAAAATCGGTTAAAAGCTTAGGGTGTTAAACGAATGGGATTGAAAAGTTTAAGATGCTAGATAACCGATTTCAAAGTTTAGGGTGTTAGATGGACTTTTGAGCAAAATTCAGGGTTACATGGACTTTTCCTCCCTATAAAACCAGCTTAGGGTGTTAAACAAATAGGATTGAAAAGTTTGTGGTATTAGATAACCGATTTCAATGTTTAGGATGTTCAATGAACTTTTGAGCAAAGTTCAAGATGTTATATGGACTTTTTCCATTAAAAATATATGTAATGCTAACGAGCATGCGCTGTTACATAGCAACTTGCAACTTTGGTCGTGTTACATCATTCATGGCGACTTAGCGGCTGGAGATCTAAGTTCCTTTCAAACAGGTCGAAAGAATCACAACTACATATGGTAAATGCTACTGCCTAGTTGCTGCATGGGATACTTAAGTATGCCTTGGACTCTTTTAGTAATGAAATGTCGGATCCTCAGCCTGTGCACCCTTTTATATGATGTGCATGTCTCTTTCGAAGAAAGCTAAGATGCTTGAGCTTTGCTTGTTCTGGAGATAAGGATTCAGGAATTCCGGGTCAATAAAAAACCGTGCATTTTTCATCTCTCTTATCATTTCAAATTATCATAATTCAGACGATACTGAGCATGAGTTATCTGATCTGAAGAATTTCATATTGCTCTGCTATTTATCATAGCGGCTTGCCAGCATGGCCCTGACTCATTCTTTTGTCCTGCTGTAGGAGTGTAGGGGCAATGGGCATGATCTTCTCTGGAGGAGTTCTATGTGGCCTGCATCACCGCACAAGGATATTTTTACAAACTTAGTCAACTATTACTATGACTTGTCAGTTGTCACTGACAAGTGGGCTCCTCGTCGGTAAACGGTGGACGGAAATTGAAATTTCATGACAATCTCTTGAATTTAACTGTTCGTACGCATTGCACTCTATCATTCTTTCCATTCCGTGAGGTTGGATGCTAGACTGCATATGCATCTATGGACTATGGACTTTCTGCAAGAGGTGTAAAGGATCTTGAGCCTGAGAAATCGCTGGAAAGGAGAGACTGTAGCCTGGTGGACACACGTATCTCAGTTGTCAGATTTGTCTGAATTGCTCCTAATTGCTTAATTAGACATCTCACACGCACATGTAGCATGTGATTTTACTCCATGCAGATCCAGAACTAAAACTTTTGGGATTGAGATTCGCGTGAGACCGAGGAGCATGTACACGGGAGAATTCGATCTGGATCCCGGTCACAGAACAAATTATCGAGCACTCATACTTGTCGAGCGTCTCTGAACTCTGAAGACTAGTGGCATATATAACTCTGCGTCTGGATCCTGGCATTCTAAGGCTCCTGCAGCGCGGACGCTCCATCTGGACCGTCTATCCAACCGATCGGACGGCTTGCGACATGGGCCTAGTTTCTCCAATAGAGAGGAAGTGCAAGTGCAGAGACTTCTAACTTTTCTTTTTGTATTTTTCTTTCACAGGTGATGTGATGTCTGTGGTGATTGACAGAGCATTCACATGGACCAGTTCAGCAACCTTGTCTCAGTTGGCTTCATTGTCACTTGGCTCATGGATCTTGGCGGCAGTCTGCTTGCATTGTGCACCTCAGAAGTCACAAGTCACACTGGTGCCGGTAGAACACAACATGCAGTACATGGCAGAGAAATCTCAACTGAGAGTCTTTTTTTTTCCTTTATGAGAGGCGCAAATATGAATTATATTATTCTGCTTTTGACATTGCATGTAGCGGCAAGCTGGCGGCTGTGGGCGATGCTTCCACAAAATATTTTCTGTTTAAACAGTATTTTTTGTTCAAGAAGAGAGGAGTTTCGTCTATTGTAATGGTACGGATGAGCGCAATAGATAACGATGCTGCAAGCGTTATCAACATGTTTCGATTCTGCGCTACGATTGGTTCAACCGTGAACGTGTTCTATGCAAACAGATTTGTGTGTAGGGTTTTTCTTAAAGTTGGGATGTATTGTTAGACGGAGAATCCGGCATTTCTCTCTCTCTCCTGTGCATGCATGGATCACATCACGCCTTGGCTCTCTCCTGTACATGCATGCATGGCGTGTATGGATCACGCGTTAGCACTAATCCCGGTCAGATATTTCTCACTTTGATCCTATTTCCATAAATCATGCGAGGTGGTTATCTTAGTCTTGGGATATAAATCTGTAATGCGTGTTTCCTAATTCAATGAATTCATTTGTGTAATTTTCCCTTTTACATGGTATCAGATATGTTTGCATCCTACGACCATAGCTTCCGCTAAACAATAGCCGCCTCTCCTGATCGGATCATGGACGCCGTCGCCGCTGCACGCCAGTGCGAGGACGAGGCCGCCGCTACTGCTGCACGCCAGCGCGAGGAGGAGATCGCCCGCACGCATGAGCAGGCCGTTGTGCGCCAACGCACCGAGGCCGTCACCTGTGCGCGTGAAGCCGAGGCCACTCGCTTGCGCCAGGAGGCAGATGCGCACACTGCCGAGGCCGCCCGCCTGCGCCAGGAGGCCAACGTCAACGCCAACGCCAATGCGCATGGCACCGAGTCCACCCACGACACAATCACCAACGTCATGATCCTCCACGAGGCGGCCACCATCGCCAACCTCCATGCCCAGGCCGTCGATGTCCAGAGCATTCGTGCCCTCATGCCGGTCGTTCTTGATCTCGTCTCCCCCAACTACACCAAGTGGCACGGCCAATTCCTCACCACACTCAGCAAATACTCCCTCGCCGACCATGTCCTCACCGACGCCGTCCATGCCGAGTCCGCCGGTTGGTCCCGCATGGATTATGTCGTCTGTGAGTGGATATACGGCACCATCTCCTCCGCCCTCGTCGAGATTGTCATGGCGCCACGCACAACCGCGCGCCTCGTGTGGCTGGGCCTAGAACAACAATTTGTCAGTAACCGGGAGACTCGTGCCCTCATCCTTGACGTCGAGTTTTGCTCTTTCGTCCAAGGTGATCTTAACATCACGGACTATTGCAAAAAGTTGAAGAGTATGGCGGATGCCCTTGGGGATCTCAACGAGCCCGTTGCCGATCGGACACTTGTTCTCGCAGTTTTGCGCAACCTGAACGAGAAGTTCGCATACATGGTGGCTCTCCTCAAGCACCAACGACCGTTCCCCACCTTCCTCGAGGTCCGATCTGACCTCCTGCTCGAAGAGATGACGATGGCCTCGCGTCCCTCGGCCCCGTCCACTGCCCTCATCGCCACCACCCCAGCATCTGGCGGTGCTGGCCGTAATCTACTGGCAACCCCAGTGGCCTCGGTGGTGCCCAAGCCGGCCGTAGTCCGCCCCCCCTCCAGGCGTTTCCCCATCACGGCTCGGGGGCAGATCTGGCGGCTCCAACCGACGCCGCCAACACAGGAAGAACGACGGCACTGGCAACGGGGGCGGCTCCGCCTGGCCCTCATTCTACAATCCATGGACGGGGACCATTTAGATGTGGCCTAGTCCCCATCCCGGCGTCTCGGGCGGCCAACCCTTGCGAGCACAGGGCATGCAGCACCAGCAGCACCCGCGCCCCAATGCACCACCTCAGCGTTCACGAGGACCTCCTCCCGGTCTCACTGCCGCCTCCACACCCGATCTACCGTTGCTCCTCGCTCCCCATCGACCCTCGACATGTCGGGCTCTTGGAATCAACAGTCGTTGGCAAATGCGTTCAACACAATGACGCTTGCCTCTCCCGCCACGACCGACTGGTACATGGATCTTTGCACATGACATCGGATTCCGGTAACCTATCCTTGTTCCGTTTGCCACAGTCATTTACTCCTTCATCAATAGTTGTCAGTAACGTGTCCCTTTCGCCCGTCACATCTACTGGCTCAACCGCTTTGCCTGGCAATTTTCATCTCAATAATGTTCTAGTCACTCCTAGCATTATCAAGAATCTTATATCTGTTCGCCAGTTTATTAATGACAACAATTGCTCTGTTGAGTTTGACTCGTTTAGTCTCTCTGTGAAGGATCTTCGGTCCCAGAACGTGATCATCAGGTGCAATAGCTTCAGACCTTTACATCCGTTCCACGCATCGATGCTCGCCTCATGTGCTCTTACAACTGCTGCTCTTGCCACCCTATGGCATCACCGCCTTGGACATCCTGGACACGACACCATCTCCAAACTCACCAGTGTCTCCGCCATTACCTGCAATAAAAGTGCTAGTGATTCTCTTTGTCACGCTTGGCCGTCATGTGCGCTTGCCGTTTGCCACATCCACCTCTAAAGCTATCAATAAGTTTGACTTAATCCATTGTGATCTTTGGACATCTCCTATTGCCAGTGTGTCCTGTTATAAATATTATTTGGTCATTCTTGATGATTGCTCTCATTTTCTTTGGACGTTTCCTTTGCGTCTTAAATCTGATACTTTTTCCACCATCTCTAATTTTTTTTCTCTTACGTAGCTACTCAGTTCGGTGTGACAATCAAAAGCATCCAATGCGACAACGGTCGGGAGTTTGATAACCTCTCTGCCCGCACCTTCTTCCTCACTCATGGCGTTGACCTTTGTATGTCGTGTCCCTACACCGCTCAACAAAATAGGAAGGCCAAGCGTACCATTCGCACCATCAATAATATTGTGCGCTCCCTCCTATTTCAAGCGAGTTTTCCTCCTTCCTATTGGGTCGAAGCACTCCACACAGCCACATACCTTCTCAATCGCCTACCCACAAAGACACTAAAACACTCCACACCTTTCTTTGTATTGTACGGCGTTCATCCCACCTACGACCACCTTCGTGTGTTCGGCTCCAAGTGCTACCCCAACTTATCCGCTACAGCTCCCCATAAACTCTCACCCCGTTCGACCCTCTGCATCTTCCTAGGATATTTATAAAATCACAAAGGTTACCGGTGTCTTGATCCTTTGTCAAATCGCGTCCTCAATCTCCCGCCATGTGACGTTCGATGAGACATCTTTTCCTTTTGCTGAAACACACACCCCATCACCTATTGCATTTTGATTTTTTATCTAATCTTAATAGCGCGACGATTCCCGTTGAGCGCCGCTCTTTCAGTGCAGGTACACCACCACTTGTTAAACTAGCTACCCCCGTAGCCGCCGAGCCTCCTGTTGCGCCCGTGGCGCCGCTCCCACTTGTTGCTGACCCAGTGGTCGAGCGTGCAACCACCCTGGTGCTGCTGGCCGCAGCTACAGGGAGTGTAGGTGGTGCTGCCTCTGCACCATCGCCTCTGTCTGCCACATTGGGGACCACTCATCGCCCGTATTGACAGATGTGGCCGCATGTTCTGTGCGGGGCAAGCACACCTGCTACGCCCACTGCTCCTACGGTGCATAGTACCACTGCACCGACCGTTGCTACTCCCGTGCTGAGTAGTACTGCCGCCCTGCCCGTGGATGTACTGCCTGATGGCGCGGTACCGATCCTGTCAGTCAGCAACTCTCATACCATGGTCACCCGTGGCAAGATCGGGTTCCAGTAGCTCGTCCAGCTGCTCACCCTTCATGCCACGGCCCTCTCATCGATCCCAAAGACGTATCGGTCTGCTCTAGCCGATCCTAACTGACGCAGCCCCATGGAGGATAAGTATGTCGCCTTGCTCGGCAACAACACGTGGGATCTCGTCCCGCGACCACTCAAGTCCAACATTGTCACTGGTAAATGGATCTTTCGGCACAAGTTTAACGCTGATGGTACTCTTGACAGATACAAAGCTCGATGGGTTCTTCGTGGCTTTACACAACGTCTGGGCATTAACTTCGATGAGACCTTTAGCCTAGTCGTAAAGCCAGACACTGTCTGCACTGTGTTCTCTTTGGCCCTTTCCAGAGACTGGCCCATTCATCAGCTTGATGTCAAGAATACATTTCTTCATGGCACACTGACTGAGAAAGTCTACTGCTCCCAGCTGACTGGTTTCATCGATCCTTCCTGCCTAGACTACGTCTGTTGTCTGAACAAGTCTCTTTATGGCCTCAAACAGGCGCCCCGAGCTTGGTACATTCGCTTTGCCTCATATTTGCTGACTCTGGGTTTTGTGGAGGCCAAGTCAGATACGTCTCTGTTCATTTATCATGCTGGTGTCGACACCGTCTATCTGCTTCTTTATGTGGATGATATTGTCTTGACGGTGCCGTCCGTTGCTGCGCTACGTCGGACCATTGCAGCTTTGCAACGTGAATTTTCTATGAAGGATCTCGGGATGCTTCATCATTTTTAGGCATTTCTATGCAGCGCAGTTGCAATGGCTTGTTCCTCTCTCAATGACGAAGATACACTAGATATCCCGAGCGTCTTTGGCATGTCGATCGCAAGCCTGCAAAGACTCGGTTGATACTCATCCTAAAGTATTTGGATCTGCTGGGACCCCAGTGAGCGATGCCACTCAATATCGCAGCCTCATTGGTGCTCTACAGTATCTCACTTTCACACGGCCGGATATTGCCTATGCCGTCCAGCAGGTCTGCCTTCATATGCATGACCCCCAAGAGCCTCACCTCACGGCAGTTAAGCGCATCCTTCGGTACTTACGTGGCACCATCGACTACGGACTCCAGCTTCATCGATCTCCGTCGGCGGACCTGGTCGTATATTCTGATGCAGACTGGGCAAGATGTCCAGACACACGCAAGTCCACCTCGGGCTATGCTGTGTTTTTTTTGTGATAATCTCATTTCTTGATCTTCCAAGTGTCAGAACATAGTGTCTCGTTCTAGTGCCGAAGCAGAATATCGGGCCGTTGCCAATGCTGTTGCAGAGGCTTGTTGGCTTCGTCAGTTACTACATGAGCTTCAAAGCCCTCTCCAACGAGCTATTATCGTCTACTGTGACAATTAATGTGAGTGCCGTCTACCTGTCGATGAACCCGTGTAACACCCTAATTTTTGCTCTAATTTGAATTTTGAAGTATTTTTGATTTTTCTTGTGAATTTTTGGGAATTTATTTAAGTTAATTTGGATTTATTCAAATAGAAATTTTCTTGAAAACAATTAAATAATGGAAAAGTTTTTGCAAAGTTTTATTGCAAATATTTTAATGGAGTTCCAAACATCTCAAAGTAATTTCTGGAATTTTTCCGAATTTTTCGCTATTTTAAAAGCTCCAAATGATTTAATTGAATTTCTAGAATTATTTTAAATGTGAAATATTTTAAAATCACATGAACGAGAATGGGCCGAGCCCATTATTGTGCGTGTCGTTTACCAATCGCGCGAAACCCTAGCGCCGCCACCAAGCCGTCCGATCCGGATCGAACGCTGTGAGTGTGCCACGCCGCTCGCAGACGCGTGAGCCTTCGGATCGTCGCCGACGGACGCTGCGGATTGCGCACACGTCGGTCGTCTTTGCGAGATCACCGGAGCTAATGCCGCCGACCGTTTTGCTCGTTCGCCTACCAGCGCGCACGCCGAGGCCCCTTTAAGTGCACCGAGTAGCGCGTCCGTGCAGAGCTCCTTCATTGCGTCTTTTGACTCGCGACGCACGCCGAGACCCTCTCTAGCGCTCGAGCGAGCTCGCCCAGAAGTTACGTCTTTGTGCCGCCGTTGTTTTTGCTTCCTCTCGCCGCCGTCCGCCGCTTCCGCCGTGCTCGACCCGCCCGAAGTTCACCAAGCAAGACGATCGAGTGGACCACTTCTTCTCGCCGAGAAGCCCGCAGCCGCCGTCGCCGAGGTCATCTTCCCAGCCCGGCAACCTTCGCTTCTTCGCCGTCAACCTCGTCGAACCGCGACCGACCGTCCGATTTGCATCGTTCGGTTCGTGAGTCCGCGTAGCCTCCATCTCTGTAGATGTTTAGATTGAATCGTGGCCGTTGGATCTTGATGTGTACGGCTTGGATTAGATCTAGTTTCGCGATATGTTTTTGTCTTAGCCGTTGGATCGTTAGTGGATGCGTAGGATTGAGCCACGCCGCGCCATGAGCAAAGAAACCGCCGGTACCGTAGGCCGTTAGATTAGATCTAAACGGTAGAGATTGGATCTGGTTTTGCCCTAAGGATCCGCGCCGTTCGATTTGAAGCGCGGCGGAGATGGCACCGCACCCTCGCCAAATCACGTGTTGACGCGTGGGCATTTTGATCGGGCGAGACCGATTCACCGCCGATTTCGGGCGCATCGTCGCGATTGCGCCGCGTGTCGCCGCATGAACCGAGACGTCGCAGATGGCGGCGCGGTCTTGGCCGTTGATCCGAGCGCGCCGTTGGATGTGCGACGCGTGGAGGCGTGGAGTCGCGGCGTCGCCGAACCGCGGGGTGAGATCCGACCGATTGGATGAGCGGCGATGCTCGATCTTGCCGCGTGTCGCGTCGGGATTGGTCGCGATCGTCGCCGACGCCATGGCTTGCGCCACCCGGTGCATGAGCACAGTGCTGCCAATCCACGGTGGACCAGAGCCGAACCGTGGACCCGACCCATGAATCAAAGCAACGTGGCGGCACTAGAGGCTGCCACGTGTCGTGCTGACGTCAGCAATAACGTCATAAATATTTTTATATATAAAAATATTTCGACCAAATTCATTTCGTGTTGACGTCATCATGACGCGATGCTGACGTCATTTATGCGAATTTCCAGTATAAAAATAATTCAGAAAAATCGTATTTTCTTAATTTCTGTATTTTCAGATTTTATTCAAACTTCAAATGACTATAACTTTTGCATTTTAACTCGGATCTGGGTGATTCAAATTTCTAAAAATTCATAAAATTATGAGCTATTTAATGGTGAATTTTATTTGAATTTTTGAGGTCATCTAGTCTTCTGTATTAGCTATTTATTGTATCTTTTTGTTTGTACGCCAGAGACGCAAATTTGTCGGAAAGTTTCGAGGAAGAATTCGTCGCTCAAGACCAAGCTTCGGAACACGACCAGCAACTCTTTGAAGGCAAGTGATGCTTTGATCATTTTGATCCCAGATTTTAAAATGTAATTTATGCTTTAAAACTATGCATGCTAATTATTTAAAAATGAATTTAAATTAATTTGGGATAATGTAGTTAATCAACCCATTTTGTTATGCCACCTTGAATTATTACTTGTATGCCCTAAATCATTGTCACCCTAAGTTTGATTATATTAGTTGGATGTTAATATTGTGCCAACACGGAGGCTAGACCGTGAGTAGATGCTTAGCCTTGCAATGAGTCATGAATGATCTTTCGAGAAATGCTACAAAATTGACTAATGGAATATTGAATGTATTTTGAAAGTGGTGTGATGATGCCACATGATGATATGGAAGTATGGTGACTGTGTGGTTCCATATTGATGTTGAGTTATTGCTTGGCATGTGTTGCACAATAATCAATGGGGTGGGAAATGTTTTAGATCGGGGCAAGTGGCAAGAGGTCAGTGTGCTCAGTGGGCCTGTGTGGCGATGGGTTGATGAGTGATGTGAGTCTGTGTGCCACATTGGGCGTGTGCCATCTGTTGAGTGTTGGAAGCCTTGCCTTGGCCGATTAAGGACTTCACCTTGCAAGCCTTTGATCCGAGTCACCCGCACAACCACATGTCCGATATGGGATGACCTAGTTGACTAGGGTTCGATATCTTTCCTCCGATACTCGGGGTGACAAGATACATGTGGGTGTATCTGTATGGGAGCGCACTGCTACGGCTTGGTGCCCATCCAACGGTGATTGGCCGGTCCTATACTTGGCCTGTGTGAGGGAAGTGATAGTGAAGGCAACACGAGAGGTTCTTTGGTTAAGGTAGAGGTTCTGAAAAGCTTTGTTGCGGACAATCACTGTGGTGGCGGTACAGATCTTGTGGGTAAAGTGTACAACCTCCGCAGAGTGTCAAAACTATTCAATAGCCGTGCTCACTGAATTGAGCATTGCTCGGGATTACAAATCAAGGGGTAGATTTTCATAAACAAAACATGGAAGGGGTGGTGTGTGCCAAGTGTTAAAATGAACTATTAAAGGTGTGTGTCGGAAACCTCATGGAAAAACCATTTGAAATTATTATTACGTATAATCGTTTCATCGCTTTAATCTAACTAAGATATTGGTTAAAAATGCCGCTTGATGCAAAAACCATTTAAGCCAATCCTTTGGAACAAGATCCGCATATAGTAATAGTCTCGCATTCTGCATTACTTGTTGAGTGCCTTGTGTACTCACCCCACCTTGCTTTCAACCCCAACATCAATGGAGGAGACTACACGGTTTGGGAGGAGGAGTACATCGAGGACACGATGAACTAGGGGCAAGCCCAGTCGGTTACTGTGGCAAGATGAAGGCTTCCACGACCTTTTTTATGTTCACGCTATTTCTTTACTTTGAATAATGTAAGCCCTGTGTGGTGACCTATCCGTAAGGAGACCATAAGGTCGCATAACTCGGTTTATATACATGTTTGCACTATTTATTCTTATATCTTCGTGAATGTCGTGATGTGCAACCTCGTATGATCGTGTGTGTGCTAGCGTGATCCGGATCGAGAATACACAGAGGGTCCGGATTTGCGGGTTCGGGTCCCGACAACCCGGTGCAGCATCAGCGCACTAAACACATCGAGATAGACCTTCACTTCGTCCAGGAGCGTGTGGCTCTAGGCGATGTTCGAGTTCTCCATGTTCTGACGACCTCCCAGTACGTCGACATCTTCATCAAGGGATTGCCTACGTCCGTCTTCACCGAGTTTCGTGCCAGTTTGAATGTCCATCTTGCTGTCATTCCGACTACGGGGGCGTGTTAGACGGAGAATCCGGCACTTCTCTCTCTCCTGCGCATGCATGCATGGCATGCATGGATCACGCCTTGGCTCTCTCCTGCGCATGCATGCATGGCGTGCATGGATCACGCGTTAACACTAATCCCGGCCAGATATTCCTCGCTTTGATCCTATTTTCATAAATCATACGAGGTGGTTATCTCAGTCTTGGAATATAAATCTGTAACGCGTGTTTCCTAATTCAATGAATTCATTTGCGTAATTTTCCCTCTTACATGTATGAGTATAGTAAAAAAAAACATCAACAATTGGATCATAAGTGAATTGCACTAGTTTGTTAGGTCCAGATGTCTGGGAGTGTTTGTAGAGATTTCATAGATTTTTTTTGTGAGGAGCATGCTTGATACAAGGATAACTAATCCTCTGTGGTTTCTCCCACATATGCCATACTTTGGGTCTATTTGGAATGAGAGAATTTTCCTGATTCTTGCGTTCCAAACACGATTTTACTTCACAAGAATTAAGATGTCGCGTAACCGCTTTGAACAGTCCAACGATCATGCATGATGACTACTTTTGATATTGATCCAGCAATTGGTATCATTAGTACTTAGTAGTACCTCTTTTTTGGATATCTAAAGGGAAAGGGGCTCCTTTTGCAAAAGGAAATCGCAATAAAATTTTAACGGAAGTCCCTGCACACAAGCCCGTGATCTGTGATGTGCCGAGTGTCGACTGATGAAAGGTTCCACACCCTACAGAATTTGACAAAGGTAGCATGGCAGCACATTGGGACCACAGAACAGATACAAAGTATGAGGTGGGCCCTTAGCCTTGCAATCTTGTCTCTTGTAATTCGGGAGCCGTCCAAGTCGCGATGAGCGGTGAGTGATGGTAGCTTCCGGATGGAAGGAGAGGCGGCAGTGGTTAGTGTTTTTCTCTTCTAATACATGTTGCATGTTTCTTGAAATAAGTGAATATGTAAGTAATCATAATTTACCTTTCATTCATATTTTAATATTTGAACAATTATTTAAAAGAAAAGCATAAAAACATCTCTCTCACTTTTTTTTTGTGAGGTGCAATTCTAATTTATGATTATATGGGCCAAATTGAAGTACCTACTTTTATTACTTTCCCGTCAACATGGAATATGCAATTCCAGACTTATTCACCGTCAAATCGTATTGCTAATCTAGCAGAGTCGAGATTCACGATGGTTATCTCCTAAACTCGCTCTACATATAGCAACGTTTCCTATGAACTTCTATCGATAAAAAAGAGATGAGAGGTGTTCTCATACTTTTTTTTTGACAGTTGTATAACTATTAAAGTATGAATGAAGGGTAGATAGTGATTACTTACCTCTTCGCATGCTTTAAAATTTGTGCAACTTATATTGAGAAAGAAAACATAGAAGCACTACTCAAAAGAGATACTGAACTAAATAAAATCTCTCTCCATCTTTTTGTGGCATGAGCTGCCAACCTCCAGGGGTAACAACCTTCCACGGACGGCAAAAGCCATTGTTGCCATTGCTCTCGTGAAGGATAGTACTGAAAGCTTTTTGTTCAGGCCCAAGCGATGGTGCTGCTAGAATCTAAAGGAAAAAAAAAGTAGCTGAAAAGGATAGCAGCTAAAGTTTTGGCCGCAGAAATCGAAATTCGACGTATAGTCAGAGTAACATGCAAATGGTCGCGATATTTTGTTCCATTTTTGGTTGTTTGTTTCAATCGTATGGACGTGTGCAAGTTAAAGTATTTTTCATGGATTATGTAACTTCAAACCACGTTATATTAGTGTTGTTCTTTGACAACTGAATGTAAGTATTTCCAATCAAAGTATTATTTTGTATTTATGTGATTGCTTAAGATACTAATTTTTATGCGGTTGATATGTTAGGCATTTTTTTTGTAGAAAATATTCGTAACGATTTCCATTCATGAACCAAAGTTCAAGGTTCATGATCCAACTAGGTATATATTTCTCCTACATCTACATGACGAAGTTGCAATTTTGTTAAGTCTGTTCCTGCAGGATGTAATTTGTTCAGAGGGATCCATTAACTTTAAGAAAAAATCGTTAAGGTCCCTCCTCAAGTTACTACTAACTTGTTGTTTGCACCTTTTTGAGATACGCTGTGCCAAAAATAAGGCTGTACATACGATATAAATGGTAAATATGGTTCGGTAAATACGATTTTTTAAAAAAAATAAAATAAAAATGTGATACTAAATATACCAAATAGAATTTCGGTTTGGTATTGTTAAATACCATGATATTTCGGTTCGGTATCAGCAAATACCATATTTACTAAACTAGCGTCAATTGTTCTTTTTTACTTGTCATTTGGACATCGATGCGATTTCTAATACACACATTTGACCTTTAATCTATCTAATTATACGTTAGTAAAAAATATTACACACATTTGGCCATTACTTTGATAAATCTAGTGATATTATTTCCATGTGAAACTATACTTTATACACAATTGACTATTACTTTATCTAATTATACATATATTTTTTTCTATTTCGGTATTCGGTTTATTTTGGTTTACACGCGGTTTTTACCGAAAAACCGTATCCCAAAAGTCAAAAATTTGTCATACCATACCGAATACCGTATACTGGTCAAACCGAATTGACCGATTCAGTTCGGTTTTTTTGAAATGGTTTTTTCGGTTCGATAATACCGTGCACAGCCCTAACAAAAAAAGCTTGCACATTTTTTGTTTGGTCATGTTCCATCACAAGACCCAACATTCTTTTTGTTTACTTTCCAATGTCAAACTAGAATTTACGCATAATCGTGAAGCAAAATATGTATGCTAAACACTACGGGAAAGTTAAACATTGAAATACGATTTAGAATTTTGGATCCAAAGAATTCTAAATAAGACTCTGTGATGGATCACAATTTCTGCAAATTTCAACGGTCATCTTCATAATTTTGCGATTATCCAGGGACCAAAGACAAAAACGTCCCCTCCCCCTCTAAATTTGGCACCGAGTTCATCGCCTTCCCTTCACACGTTCCTCTGCTTCTCTGTTCTCTCTCTCTCTCTCTCTCTACGCCACATCCCAGTTCTCCCCCTTGCCCTCGCATTGTATCCAGTCCCTGCAAATTTCTTCCGCTTCCTTTCCCAATCTGAACCATCGAAAACCACAGTTTCTGCTGGTTTTCTCCATCCTGTGCACGCCAAGATTCCGAGAGAACCATCAGGAACCCAAAAAGTCGCGGCCTTTGTACGTTTCCCCAATCCGAAACCGCAAGAAAAAGTTTAATTCCGTGATTTCTGAGGCTCTCGCACCAAGGTAAAACCCAGCTTTGATTCTTTCTTGGATTTTTTTTTGTTCCTTGGGAGTAGCAGAGCGGCGCGGTGCACAGTTGGCTTTCTTGGGGCCAAGAAATGGGGAGGAGGGTGTGGCACGCCATTGCAGCTCTCGGCGTCGCGTACGCGGCCGCCGCAGTCGCTGCCGACCGGGGACTGTCGGTGGCCGGCGCCGCGGTGGCGCTGGAGGAGATGGGCCTCCTGCGGAAGATTGCCAATTTGATGTGGCAGAGTGATGGCAACTCGTACCACCACGTTTGGCCGGTAATACAGACAAACTTCGTCTTTTCTGATATTTGTTTATAAAGCATTCAGTTTCTACTTTCTTGTTCACTTTGCTCTGAGTGTTTTGTTAATCAGGAGATGGGCTACTGTACTTTCTGTTTGTTTCACTGGGATATGTTGCTGTGTTTTGTGTGTATCCTGGAAGTTCAGTTTGAATCATGCATGATGAACTGAGCCCACTTAATTTAATTTTGTTACGGTAAATTGGCTTGTCCATGCAGTTCAAACTTCAAACTGTACTTTTGTGATTGGACTTGTACTTTTTATTTTTTTTAATAATGTTAATATACATGTGTTAATTTGGTGAATTTTGTCGATGCTGACTGTAGCAAATGGAATTTGGATGGCAAATTGTGCTGGGGTCACTGATCGGATTCTTTGGCGCGGCGTTCGGGAGCGTCGGTGGCGTTGGTGGCGGCGGGATCTTTGTGCCGATGCTGACATTGATCATCGGGTTTGATCCGAAGTCGTCAACTGCGATATCGAAGTGTGAGGATCTAACTCTGTCCTTTGGATTTTTCCTCTTGTGTTTATGCTTTGGAAAAAACAGTTCAAGCTGTCCCTATTAAATGATTTCTCAAGCTTATTCAGTATGGTGTGCTGCCTAGCTTTAATGGTTGATTCATGTGTGCATTGGTTTGCATCTTTTTGTGGTTTCTTATTTGTCCTATTGCTGTTGCCTCTGGAAAGTGAGACTTTGGCAAATTAGGAATTAGAATACTTAGATGTTCTAAAAGTGGTAGTTGATTTATTATCTTCTACTCATTGTGCCAGGCAGGTTCTTGTGGTGGTTTCTGCTTGCTAGTCAAAGATTCATGTTTGTATGGATTATGTCTTTTTCCTTTTGTCTGGCTTACTACTAGTTGTTTATAAGCAAAGTCAACATCTACTCGTTTCCATCAAAAAGGGAAGATAAAACGACGAAAAGGTTGCACAACTATTACAATTTAAAATATTAATATGCAAATATAAAATATGGAAGGTGTTATGGTCTTTTTCATAATGGGGTAAACATCACCAAGAGGAAGGCCGGGCGGCAACGGCATGATAGGGGAGAGAAGAGACTAAGACTAGAATGAATTTTGTTCTTTCTTTATTGCCGGTAGAAGATGTCAATGCCATGCTTATATAGAGCCGACCTAACAATCATAACTAATGGAAATATATGATCTTACTAGATAGGTTTGGTAAGCAAGCAACTAACCGATATGCAACTAATGCTAGCAATCACTAACAGATAAGCAACTAATTTAGAGATATGCTGATGCATGGAAACTTCTGATTTTCTGCTACCTTGCTGTGGTGGGTCCTGTGGGCCCACGCCCATAACACTTCATCCCTCCCGAACAAGTAGCTTGTCCTCGGGCTGTAGGGAGGCGGCCATGGTTGCAATCCGAGGTGTCCCCACGTCAATGAGAGGTTGCTATGCCGGCGGAACGTCGCATAGGAAAGGATCAACAATGCTTCAATGGACAACAGCGAGAACCGCGAGTCCCTTTGCGCTGCTTGACAATGTTGGAGATGCTAACGGCATGGACAAGTAACGCAGGAAAGCAACGACGCTTTTCCGCCACAAGAAGCTACGGTGGTGGGAAGAATGCAATGCCGTTGTGGTCCTGACACCCTCCATGCCCCGCGCCTATGAAGGCATGGTGTCGGCCGGCCATGTGGAGAAGATGGCCGCTAGACAACAGTGGTGGAACTAGAAAAATTTCTTAGAGGGTACACACTTCACACGTACAACTCTATAATCTTGTATAATAATTTTGCAATATCATAAATCCAATACATATATTTGAAATTTGCTAAAATTACAATACAAATAGTTCTAAGGTCATAAAATCCCAAACCACCGAAATCGGAACCAATTCAATCAAAAAAATTTGGCCTATTGAAAAGGCAATGTTGTAACATTTCTCATATTTTTGGGGGTGCCGGGGCATAGCTGGCACCCCCTATAGTGCCGCCTCTGCTGATCAACAACCTTCTTCCTTGGTGAGGGCACAGTTGGCACAACCTCCGCAAGGGTATCATCTTCCCCTACTGCTCCTCCTGGTTGTGCCACAGCTGCTTCTCCAAGCAGCGTCGCCGTTGTTATGGGGCACAGCTTGTGCCCTATGCACCAGCCTTGGAAGATGCCACGCTGGCGGTGCCCGTGTCAGATGAAGGGACAGCAGTAGCAGTGTCACTGCCATGGCACAACCGTCATTGCTCCTGCCCCCTTGCACCTCTAGTTGTGATGCCGGCAAGAGCATCGTTTGCACAGTCACATGCTGCGAGGTTGAGAAAGTTGTTGTTGTCCACGGCAGTGGGGGTGTTTCCGGTTGTGGTTTTGCGACCAGTGCAGCATTACACTTCCTCTCCTTCGCCATTAGCTCATCCTTGACCTCCATTGCAAGCCTCATGCAGATCTGGATCCCTTCGCGAATGGCGGTGTTGTCGACCCTCATGGCCTTGATCTCATCGTCAGCAGAATCAAAACCCTCGTCGCTTGCCATGTGGAAAGGCGTCGAGACGGGCTCTGATACCAAGTTGTTATGGTTTTGCTTTCATAATAGGGTAAACACCGCCAAGAGGAAGGCTGGGCGTCGATGGTGTGATATGGGTGAGAGGAGAGTAAGACTGGGATGAACTTTGTTCTTTCTTTCTTGCCTTCTCCAAGGATTACAATAGGCCTCCTTATATAGAGAGCTCTCCTAACAATTATGGATATATCAATCTAAATGATAACCTTCCTAACTAATAGATAAGATGCTAAACAACTAATCCTTATCTTAGGAAACTAATCAAACTATTTAGGAAATAGATAACTTTGTAGGGAAGAAGCTACCCACCCCGTGGGTCTACTGCTACTGTATATGATGGAACTTGAATTCTTGGATGTTGTTTTCGACTTATATATACTAATTGTCTGATTGCTTCTCTATTTCTAGACAAAAATTTGCTTCTCTTCTCATTATACAGTCCAGTTCTGTGGAAACTCATTTTTGTTTACACCTAATTCCCTTTGTCTACTTTGTATGGTTGTTTGACATTGTTGTCAGTAGTTCACTACAACTCAAAGAAAAATCTATAGCTGACTTGCTACGTTACTCTTGAAAGAATATATTAGAACAATATTAAATATTTAAATACACATTTTCCGTTAGTTTGGTTAGTTCTATTGAGATGTTGTGCTCTTTTGGACAGGTATGATCATGGGTGCAGCCGTGTCAACTGTGTACTACAATCTCAAGCTGAAGCATCCCACTTTGGACATGCCAGTGATCGACTATGACCTGGCCCTGCTCATCCAGCCTATGCTAATGCTCGGGATCAGCATCGGTGTTATTTTCAATGTTATATTCCCTGACTGGCTGGTCACAGTTCTCCTGATAATCCTTTTCCTAGGTGCTCAATTCATCCCAACACATCTACAATTGCTTAGCTAATTGCTCATGAGTGACCCGAGTTAACATCTCCAAATTAAATCATAGGCACATCAACTAAAGCTTTTCTGAAGGGTGTTGAGACATGGAAGAAAGAGAGCATAATCAAAAGGGTAATCTTTTGCAATTACATTGTCATCTTTATGAACTGTGATTCTTTATCTTCGTTTCGTTTACTTTCCTGTTATACTAATGGGACTATATTGATTTCTTCCAGGAGGCTGCAAAACGGTTGGAGCAAACCAGTAAGCGAGCTAGAAAACAAAGTGCTGCTCATCTGTCACAAAATGTAGATACTATTGCTTATCTTTTCCAACCTTTCAGGTGAGGAACCAGAGTATGCACCACTTCCCACAGGACCAGCTGCTGCAGCTGATGCAAAAATCTCATCAGATGAAGCGGTAAACAACTTATAATGATATACATAATCCCCCGCAGTCATGGAAACCATACTAATAAGGATTTTAAGCTAGAGATTTTCCAATATTTCAGGCATCACTTACGAAGAACATATATTGGAAGGAGTTTGGTCTTCTTACATTTGTGTGGATGGCATTCCTTGTGCTTCAGGTCACAAAAGTGAGGATCTAAATGCAAAACTACAAATTAAAATTTTAATATCAATGTCAGCCTCATCTAATTTTTAACTTGTTAGCATTATTTGGTTTGTGGCTGCATATATTTGTTTGATACTTCCTTTTTTTTCCTCTGATTTTCTTTTTGTTTCTCTTTCTAGCCAAGCATCCTTATTTTCTGTACATGATAATGTTGAGCTCTTTTTTCTCTTCAATTCAACTTACAATAAAAGACATGAGAGTGGAAAATTATCCCTCAGGATCAACCTGATCAATAAAAAATGGCAATCAAATTGATATTATATACAACTGATGTCATTATGTCGCTTTCTGAGGACACAGTAGGGAAGGCCCTACTTCCTCATTTCATAAGTAAAAGATACACGTACAATTGATATCACTATGTTTCTTAGATCTATTGTACTTATAATTTGTTTTAAAGTTATCTCTTCAGCACTAACATCTTTTGCAGTAAAATCTTAATGCTTATGTTGTTTATTTTTTTCATATTTGCAGAACTACACTCCTATTTGCTCTACATGGTACTGGGTCTTGAACTTTCTCCAGGTATGTAAATTGCTGTACCTTTCTCACCCCAATTATACTAAAACTCCATGCAGATATGTTTTTATTGATCCTCTAAAAATTTGAAACCACTAAGACTTTCATATGTGTCATCAGATTATGAATTACCTCATTTTTTTCCTCCTCTAAAACTTGAAACTGTTGAAACTTACAAATCGAAAAATCTTTACCGTCATCAGATTTATGAATTACCTCACATATATTAACTTTTTATTGATCCTGTAGAAAATCGGAAGTACTCTTAACTTAGATTCAAAATATTTCGTTGTCACCAGATTTATGAATTACTTTGGTGTCTTTTTCCTCCTAATTACCTTATGATCCGAAGGTCCTTTTATTGATCCTACATGGTCTAATTTTCACCATAGGTCCTTTCTTTCTTATACTTTGCTGATTTATGTTATTAGCAAACAAAAGATGGATGTTTATGGTAACATTGTCCATACACCTTTTAGGAAGCAGAACATGATAAATCTTTCTGTTGGTTGGATGTAGATTCCAGTGTCAGTAGGAGTGACTATGTATGAAGCACTGGGCTTGATGAGCGGGAAGAGGGTGCTATCATCGAAGGGAAGTGAACAAACTACCCTAAAATTTAATCAGCTCTGCATATACTCCCTGTTCGGAATCACTGCAGGGGTTGTCGGTGGTCTGCTAGGTCTCGGAGGTGGCTTCATCATGGGACCACTGTTCTTGGAGCTCGGCATCCCACCCCAGGTACACTCCACTCCAATTAGATTATGTATTAATACAAGTGATGCTTTGGCAATGAGAACACCTGAACTGAAACTATTACAGGTTTCAAGTGCTACAGCCACCTTCGCGATGATGTTCTCGTCTTCCATGTCCGTTGTTGAATACTACCTCTTGAACCGGTTTCCTGTCCCTTATGGTAAAATCTCTTTGGTTTGCATTTTTTTTCTTGGTGGCGATAACATTTACTGAATCAATTTATTGGACTTTTCTTCAGCTGCTTACTTCGTCACTGTGGCATTCATGGCTGCCATTGTTGGCCAGCACGTGGTGAGGAAGTTGATCAATTGGTTAGGAAGGGCATCACTCATCATCTTCATATTGGCTTTCATGATCTTTGCCAGCGCAATTTCTCTGGGTATCATTTTCTACACTTGATCGCTACAAATTGACCAAATTATACTGTTTGAACAATGTTACTGAAATGATTGTCTTTTCAATCTGCAGGTGGTGTCGGCATCTCAAACATGATTCACAAGATTGAGCGACACGAGTACATGGGGTTCGAGAACCTTTGCAAGTATGATGCATAGGAAGCAAGCAGGTCAGAACAAGTGAACGAAGTGATGTGCAGTTCTCCACGAGCGAGATTGGAATTTAAATTGAAGAATCCAAGGGTTTGAATGAAGATTCAATTTGTAACCGATGTAACTGAAGACAATCTAGTAGCGCAACAGCTCATAGGGGAGACCGCATGGGTTGGAGTTAGGATTAATTCTGGAGCATAATTTTACTGGTTTCTAGGGGAGCACACTGTACTAATCTTCCTAATAAATGTAGACTTGTTTCTCTGCCAGTGCCTCGACGCGCATTTTGTCTTTTTTGTTTTTGTTTGTTTTTCAAAGGAAGGATGCGCGTTTGGTTGTCAGAAATGTTCGTCACACCCCTGATGGAGGACCATATAGTTCAGCAAGCTGTAAACTTGAGGAAGCTGTGGAAGCCTAGAAGGCTGCGTCGTTCTTCTCACATTATGCGCTAACATTACGGGAAAGAATTTTTTATGGGGGCGTGAGGGCAAGACCTCGATAGCCAATCTTATAGAATTTATTTTTTAAAAATATATGTGAGACTGGAAGGAGAATCAAATGCCCACTTTACATGTGTGCAACTCTAGCAAAGCAGAAAATTCTTGCTTCTATCCAACCAACAGCATCCCAGAAAGGAGAGCCCATGAACCTGCAAACTCTCATCCCACATGAGAAAACATATTTATGCAGTCTCGGTCGGTGACGAGTGTTCGTATTTAGAGATAATTACTTATGCATGTCGGGTTTCCGAGTTCAGAATTTGTGGTTTGTTTATTTGAGATCTGTTGCCATGCATACGCACTCGGACAGTGTACGTTGAAATGCACACCTTTGATCCTGGGCCATAATTGAGCTTCCCGACTACGACAAGAGGAGTTGGTTCAACGCGGCAGCGCCCAAGGCAAGAGAGGAGGTTGGCTTGGTGCGGCCGAGCGTGAGGCGGAGCCCGTGCACCATCACAGTAGTGCCACGCACAGCGGCGGGGCAAGATGGCAAGGTTCAGCGGTGGAGTTATTTGCCTTAGGCCGCGTTTGGTTTAGGTTAAAATGTGGGCTTAAGGTTTGACTTACCGAACACCTATGAGTTAGGATGCATGGTTAACTTAACAAACCCTTTAACCCCGAACGTATGATGAAGTTAACTCACATAATAGGTGGAATAGGCTAACCTCAGAGTTATGTTTTGGGGCGAGCAGCGCCGGGACATTACCATGGCACGTCTCCCGCCTGCGCAATATTCGGAGATAGCGCATGTAACAATTTAATCAACAACTACAATAATTTACAGCTATGCAACACCACGTTGCTATACACAACACCACATTGCTATGTGTGCAATAAATTTGTATTGTAGCGATGCAACGGAAAATCGCTATATCTACAATAAAATCCCGCTCCATTGCAATAAACTCATCTTAACGATCAGTGCAACAAAACCAACAAACTATTGCAATAACAAAATATACTTTGATGCAACAGTTCATCGACCATGTACAACAAAATGTTCTTGCTACAAGATTTCAAGTTGATAGGTCACATCAAAATAAAACACTTCATGCAACAATTAAGGAAGGATGCGGCAACAATTCGAGAAAATACCTACAACAAAGGCGTACCCCGCAGGAGGTGTGTAGACGGCGATGACTAGCAAAACACGTTGGAGGAGGTTGTGGTGAGGACCTCCATGGCGACAGGCTCGGTTGGCCACATCGCTTCTTATAGAGGTTGTACCTCAGACTTACGGAGCTTTGGTGCCGTTAGCTCATGGAGGCCACTGCTGATGATGATGAAGCTCACAAAAGCATAGTGGTGAAAGTCAAGAAGGATGTGTCCCGGTGACTACTGAACTCTCGTGCCACTCACAGAACCAACAGAGCTCGCGAAGGCCCCAAGTGGATCCATCATCCATGGGCGCAATCTTCCGTGTATCAGACGTGAGTACTCATGTATTTCTACTCCTAACCTAGCCAACCCACCTAATCTAGTTATATAGTGTTTTAGGCTAGCTGTCAAACACAAAAGATGGGTTAAGCTAACTTACAGGTTAAGGTTAGTTAAGCTGATTATTTCAAAACTTTTGTATTCTTTGCGCCAAAATCATATCAAAATAAAAAAAAAACTTAATCTGTTAAAGGCTATAGAAAGTTGAGAAATGTGGCATCAAAACTATTTTTCTCTATATCTAAGAGGTTTCCCAAGCCTATTTAAGGTGAGCATTGGGACTGTCTCTCCTTGCTCAACCCATTTCTACGCTCGTTCCTTCCTTTGGTGCCATCGTTTGCCTGAAATGCCGCAAAGTCCTAAAGACCATCATCAACATCGCCTGACATGCCCGTGCAAGCTTCCCGATACTTCAGAGCTTCTCTTCTCAAACTGTTAGCATCATATCGTGTTCCGATCGTCGCGAAGGTAACCCCTCAATCAATTTAAAGTTTGCTGCATCGTGTGCAATGAATTTCGCTTTTTTCCGAAGTTGTTCGCTGAAGTCATTGCACTGTTGTTGCCACCGCCCGCTGCCGACCACCGCCGCCGTCGGGAGCCATCGTGGCCGAGCTGCTGCGCCTTGTTCTTGTACCTTGCCTTGTGCTGTTGCTGCCCTCTGTTCTCTATTCCTTGCGCCTGGTGTCTTGCTCACTGTTTGTGCATCGTCCAGAGAAGGGAAGCAAAGTCCAGAGCCAAGCTAAAAAAAAAACAAAAGAAAAAGAAAAATTAAAAATAAGAAAAATCCAAATTTTTGAATTCAGTTTTTCTGACACAGTAATTTAGATTTTTATTTAGAAAAATAATTTTAAAGAATTTTAGAAAATATTTTTATTTTTTTGTTGAATTTAATCTTCCGAAAATAATTTTTAAGAATTCAGTTTTTCTGACACAATAATTTGGCTCTGGTTCCTAAGGAATATGAAAGCCGGCGTCGTCGGTTAGCGGTCTAGAATGTGTGTCATACACGATCGGCATCCCGGACTGTTGAAGGCGATCGTGCAGTTGCAGCAAGGCCCAGATGAGGCACATCCATGGCATGATTTGTGAAGTAGGTGATGCAAGCGCCATATGAGTGCTAACTTCTACAAGTAGTTTAGAAAAATAAGAGCTTACGAAGCTTTTCAAGAGTCTGTGCGATTAGAACCAGAAGAGGAAGTTCGATGCACTATAGAGGAAGTTGGATGAGCTAACATAAAGGAATACAATGAGGTAGCAAAAAAGGCAACAGCTACCACAGGAGAGTCCCCAATAGCGTTTGAAGAGTTACCCATGGACCCTCCATAGTTGGTTCTGAGGAACGGAAGGAGCATGAAATGTTTCTCAGAATGGATAGAGCATGAGTCTAGGGAGAAATGGACTACGCTTTATAACACCAATAGTACCAGGTACGGGGTCATGATGACAAACTTAGCTGAGGTGTATAATTGGAGCATGCAGGTTCTACAACCCCTTCCCCTGGTAGCTATAGTGGAGGGTATTCTTTGTAACATCACGAAGTACTTTATGGATCGTCATGCTAGGGAGTTGGTCCGCATGAATGGTCCTCATATTAAATACTCCGAGATGCTCAGTATATATATGAAGGGAAAGACAAGAAGGGGGAGATGCACAAAGCATTGAAGATGGGCATGAGGGAGCTCCGTTCCGAGGTATTGTGCAGAGACAAAGCCGGTCGTGGGACGAACCAACGAACAATTGTTCATAAGTGCATCCTTTGGAGGCAAACATGTGTCTGCATATGCAACAAGCCCCGTCTGTTACATTGGCTATGTGCACACGTCATGACTTCCTGCTCGACAGTGCGTATGTGTCCAGGCATATTCATGTCAGAATTCTTCACGAAGGAAGAGGTGATGGCAACTTAGAGTGGACAAATGTACTCGGTTCCTTCACAGAGCATCAAAATTGGGAGCATACATGATGGGTTCCCGACGTGGGCAACGTCATGACTTCCTGCTCGACAATGCGTATGTGTCCAGGCATATTCATGTCAGAATTCTTCACGAAGGAAGAGGTGATGGCAACTTAGAGTGGAGAAATGTACTCGGTTCCTTAACAGAGCATCAAAATTGGGAGCA
This sequence comes from Otatea glauca, assembly GCA_036346275.1. Lineage (NCBI taxonomy): Eukaryota > Viridiplantae > Streptophyta > Magnoliopsida > Poales > Poaceae > Otatea > Otatea glauca. The sequence goes on along the minus strand of CM070727.1, from coordinate 20,142,059 downwards.
TACATGATGGGTTCCCGACGTGGGCAGGCTAAAGGGCGTAGGGCTTTGGCAAACAAGGCGTATTTAGCATAATATGGATGTAGCGGAATATGCGCGTTGTGTCAAGAAATGTTCAGTTTGCAAGGAGTCCGACCACACTTTCAAATATTGCCCAACAGTGTAGAAGCCGTGAAAGGTTGTATAGATGTAATACAGTTTATATGTAATTCACCCTTTGCGACGATGCGAGCACTTTGTATTAATTATTGTATGCAATTTGTATGTGAAATTATTCTATGCATTTTCTATGTAAAACTATTGTATGTAATTTATTATTTCAAATTATTGCATTTGTATGTCAATTTATTGTTTCGAATTTGAATGGCAAACTATGTGTCTATTTGTATATATGAACTCACTTTTCATTGTACTAATACTTAAATTATAGGTATGGAGGACGACGCTGTACGTGCGTAGCCCCAGTACGAGCTTGAAAGCATCTAGGCACCCATTGTGTTTTGGTTTTGACAATTAATGACAACTTTGTTATATGATCTAATACTTTTCTTGAGAATATTAAAAGTAGGTAAATTCTAAGATTGATGACCATGGAAATACAAGGAAGGTACAAATGCATGATCAATATGTCAAGATCGTGAAAAAGTATATTTATAAGGTTCTTTTCTAGTCTTTTCTTCATCTTGGTGTTTGGAAGAAAGATCGGTTTACTAGAATTAGGGCCGTACTATAAAGAGGGATCTTGACGCTTATCTTGATGTCATTTAGGGTTTAAAGGCTCAAATTACATATTCAAATAATTGCTTGATAATATATGTGTTCCTAAATAGAAAATCTTTTTAAACAAATCAAGTCTCTGAAAATCCAGTGCTACCGCCCATGGCAGCGCGGTGCTACCGGGTGCGCGGTAGGACCGGCTTAATAGGGCGGTGTGAAAATTCCAGAGAAGTTCTTTTCTGAGTTCTGGAAGCCCGGTGCTACCAGATTATCGGTAGCACCGGATATGAACCTAGTGTGGAAATTCCAGAGAAGGGCTTTTTGGGCGTTTTGTAGCCCGGTGCTACCGCCCATGGCAGCCCGGTGCTACCGGGCTAGCGGTAGCACCGGACATTAGCCCGGTGTAAAAATTACAGAGGGTGTATTTTTGGCTTATCTGCAGCCCAGTGCTACCGCCCATGGTAGTCCGGTGCTACCGGACCAGTGGTTGCATCGGCCCTCAGCCCGATGCTTTAATTCCAGAGAGATCCTTTTTGGAAAAAGAAAATGAAATGAAACCCGGTGCTACCGATTCTAGTTGGGCGGTAGCACCGGACCTTTTTGTAACGGTCTCTGGCAAGTGCATTAAATGCACTGTTCTAGCCGTTGAAGTGGAGCCCAGTGCTACTGGTCCTACATGGGCGGTAGCACCGAAAAAATAGATTTTTGCCCATTTCGAGCTCCAACGGCTAGAAAGTTTGGTGGAGGCTATAAATACCTCCCCACCTGCATTTTAGAGCAACTCTTGGTCCTCATTGATGATATTTGAGCTCTAGCAAGTATTCTCCACTCTTGTGTGCATTCAATTTTCATTTGTGAGTGTGAGAAGCAAGATTGAGTGTTGCATTTAGTGTTTGAGCCTTTAGACACCGATATTTGACCTCAAGCAAGCGTCAAGGTTTATTACTCTTGGAGGTTGCCGCCTCCTAGACGGTTTGAAGGCGATCGTGCACGGTGAGCTTCTCAACGGAGATTGTGAGAAGTTCCGGCAACTTGTGAAGGCCGGAGTTCGCCTACCCGGAGCGGGGAAGAACTACCCTAGTGATCGAGGAAGGCTCAAGCAAGTGGAGCCGGCTTGACGTGGTTCAAGTCACCTCAACGTGGAGTAGGGGAGACCGGCAAGTCTCCGAGACCACGGGTTAAATCTCTTGTCTCCCATTTATTTGTGTTTGGTATTCTTGATTGTTGAGAATCTATTTCATTAATAGCATACTCTTGATAGTCTTCGTGCTCACTAGTATATTTGCTACACTTGAATTGACATAGTATCTTGAGTGATTACGAGAGAATTTAAGTGTGTCACTCTTATTTGTATCCCAATATCTTAGTGTCATTCATAATTTTTAAATAGTGTTGAAAGATTTAGAAACCTTATATTCACCCCCCTCTAGTCGGTTATCTTTGATCCTACAAGTGGTATCAGAGCTTGGACTCTCTTTTGGGGCTTCACCGCCTAGAGAGTAAGGATGGCTAGCGATGGGGTGTCAATAGGCAAGGCGCCATTTTTCGATGGTACAAATTATGCTTATTGGAAAATTCGCATGACCGTTTATCTTAAGGCAATGAGTCCAAGCATATGGAGAATTGTGGTTGAAGGTTTCACTCCGGGGGTCAATCCCACACTCACAATAGACCAAGAGGAGCGAAACACTCATCTTAATGCTCAAGCCATGAATGCTCTTTTTGGCGCTTTGAACGCGGATGAGTTCAATCGAGTGAGCAATCTTGACACCACTCACGAGATTTGGACAACCCTCTCGGAAATTCATGAGGGGACATCCTCGGTCAAAGAAGCCAAATTGCATATGTTACGAATCAAATATGAGAGTTTTATTATGTTGCCTCATGAAAACATCAATGAGATGTATTCACGATTGAACAACATAGTAAATGAGCTCAAGGGCCTTGGAGTATCTCTAACCGATTTTGACATTGTTCGTAAGATGATTAGGGCTCTTCCGGAAAAATATGAGACTTTGGTGACGTTGTTTCTCAACTCACCGGAGTTGCCAAGAATGACGCCAACGGGGCTCCTTGGAAATCTCATAACTAATGAGCTTTACAAGAAGGACAAGGAAGAGTTTTTGGAGCAAAGCTCTTCGAAGAAGAAGAATATCACCTTCAAGGCAAAGGCGGAGTCAAGCGATGAAATGCTAAATGACTCCGATGACGATGAAGACACCGAGGAGAAAATGACCCTCCTTGTAAGAAGAATGAGAAAATTCATGAGGAGGCGCTCAAGCACAAGTGGTCCTCAAAAATTCAAGAAAGGACAATACTCTAGCACCAACCGATATGCAAATATCCAGTGCTATGAGTGTGATGAGAAGGGACATATTGCCTCAAAATGTCCAAAGAAAAGGGACGATAAAAACAAGTCCCCCTCGAAGAAGAAGTTCTTTTATGGGAAGATGAAGCTCTTCAAGAAGTTGAATAAATATGGGAAAGGCGAGGCTCATATTGGAGAGTGGAACTCCGAAGAAGAATATTCGGACTCCGACTCTTCCGAGGATGACACACCTCCAAAGAAGAAGGGTCTTGCCGGCATCTCTATTGAGGAGACTTCATCACCTTTCGTCACTCCTTTGTGTCTTATGGCAAAAGGAGATTTTAAGGTAAACACAAATGATGATGAACCCTCCTATGATGAATTAATGGATATGCTTGAGGATTTGAATGATTATCTTGGTAAAGAAAAGTCTAAACATAAAGCCTTGAGAAAAGAATACCTTTCCCTTAAAGATTCTTATGATGAGCTAAAAGAAGCTCATGAGACTCTCCTTACCAAGGACCATTCAAAGTCTCAAAATGATATAGGGATTAGTTGCAAAATTATTGATGATGTATCTTGCTTAGAAATGGATTCATTTTGTATATCAAAAACTAGCATATCTACCTCTTGTGATGATTTATTAAATATGCCATCAAATTCATGCTCTAGTTCTACTTCATGCCATGAAAACCTAGTAGTAGAAAATAATGAACTTAAGGAACAAGTAAACAAACTTAGCAAAAGTCTTGATAGATGTTTTAAGGGTAAAGACACTCTAAATAAAATCTTGAATGGTCAAAGATGCTCATGCAATAAAGAAGGACTAGGATATGTTCCTAAGAAGGGCAAAAAGATTAATAACAAAGCTCCTCGTTTTGTTAAATCAAACGGGAAGTTTTGTTATAAATGTCATGAGGTAGGTCATCTATCAAATAGTTGCCTCTTGGATAAAACAACTAAAAATAACATTTATGACTCTTGTTATGTGCTTAAGAAAGATAGTGTTGGCAAAATAATTGCTAAATTTGTTGGCACTCCTATACTTGACCGTAAAAAGAATGCCATTTGGGTGCCCAAAGCCTTGGTTACTAACCTCCAAGGACCCAAACAAATTTGGGTACCTAAAAAGACTTGATTCTCTTTTGTAGGTAAACTACAAAACCGGTGGACGGCATTGGGTGTTGGATAGCGGATGCACTCAACACATGACCGGTGATAGGAAAATGTTCACCACCTTTGAAGTAGGGAATGGGCAAAACGACAAGATAACATTTGGTGATAATAGCAAGGGAAAGGTATTGGGTTTGGGTAAAATCGCTATCTCAAATGACCTTTCTATTTCAAATGTTTCTTTAGTAGAAACTTTAAATTTTAATTTGTTATCGGTTGCTCAAATTTGTGATCTAGGTCTTACTTGCATGTTTTCCAAGAATGGTGTAGTGATCTCCAAAGAAAATGATAATTCTTTAGTGTTCAAAGGTTTTAGATTTGGAAATTTGTATTTGGTTGATTTCACCTCAAATGAGTCATGTCTTTAAACTTGTTTAATTGCAAAGACATCCCTAGGATGGTTATGACATAGAAGACTAGCTTATGTTGGGATGATCCAACTCAAAAAGCTTTTTAAAAATGATTTAGTTGTGGGCTTGAAAGATGTGAAGTTTGAGAAAGATAGACTTTGTAGTGCTTGTCAAGCCGGCAAACAAGTTGCTAGTTCTCATCCTTCAAAAAGTATCATGTCCATATCTAGACCATTAGAGCTCTTACATATGGATTTGTTTGGCCCAACAACCTATAAGAGTATTGGAGGAAATTCTTATTGCTTAGTCATTGTTGATGATTGTTCAAGGTATACTTGGGTGTTCTTTCTAAATGATAAATCCGAAACCTCCGGTATCTTTAAAAACTTTGCAAAGAGGGCTCAAAATGAATTTGGTTTTAAAATTAAGAAGATTCGTAGTGACAACGGTTCCGAGTTCAAAAATATAAAAATTGAAGATTATTGTGATGAACTTGGAATAAAGCACGAACTTTCCGCCACCTACACTCCGGAGCAAAATGGAGTTGTAGAACGGAAAAATCGAACATTAATTGAAATGGCAAGAACTATGCTTGATGAATATAGCACTTCCGATAGTTTTTGGGCGGAAGCCATTAATACCGCTTGCTATGCAACAAATAGGCTTTATTTGCATCGTCTCTTGAAAAAGACCTCTTATGAGCTTCTCATTGGAAGAAGACCAAACATTTCTTATTTTCGAGTATTTGGTTGCAAATGCTATATCTTGAAAAAGGGTGTTCGACTTTCAAAATTCCAAAGTCGTTGTGATGAAGGTTTCTTGCTTGGATATTCCTCAAATAGCAAAGCATATCGTGTATTTAACAAAAATAAAGGTTTTGTGGAAGAAACTTGCGATATTGAGTTTGATGAAACTAATGGCTCTCAAGAAGAGAAAAAAATTTAGATGATGTAGGTGAAGAAGGATTAAGAGAAGCAATGAAGAACATGACGCTTGGAGACATAAAACCAAAGGAGGATAAACAAGATCAACCTTCATCCACTAAAGTTGAACCTTCTACTTCTGCAACGCCAAATCAAGTTCAACCGATCGATGTGGATGAAAAGGAGAGTGATCAACAAACTCATACTCTACCTCAAAAAATCCATCATGGGCTTTCCAAAGATCATCCAATAGATCAAATATTGGGTGATGTAAGTAAGGGTGTTTAAACTCGATCTCGTATCGCTTCTTTTTGCAAACATTACTCCTTCGTATCTTATTTTGAACCTACTTACATAGATGAAGCTCTAGATGATCCGGATTGGGTAAATTCAATGCATGAAGACCTCAATAACTTTGCCCGGAATGATGTTTGGACTTTAGTAGAAAGACCCAAGGAACACAATGTAATAGGTACAAAATGGGTATTCCGAAACAAGCAAGATGAAAATGGTATTGTGGTAAGAAATAAGGCTCGGTTAGTGACTCAAGGATTCACTCAAATCGAAGGTTTGGATTTTGGTGAAACTTTTGCACCCGTGGCTAGATTAGAAGCTATTAGAATCTTACTTGCTTTTGCATCTTGTTTTGATATTAAATTATTTCAAATGGATGTAAAGAGTGCATTTCTAAATGGAGAAATATCCGAATTGGTATTTGTTGAACAACCTCCCGGTTTTGAAAGCTCTAAATATTCAAACCATGTTTACAAACTCTCTAAGGCGTTATATGGTCTCAAACAAGCTCCTAGAGCATGGTATGAGCGGCTTAGAGATTTCTACTTTCTAAAGGGTTCAAAATTGGGAAGGTTGATACAACGCTCTTTACAAAAATCATTGATGAGGAATTCTTTGTATGCCAAATCTATGTTGATGATATTATATTTGGTTCTACTAACGAAGACTTTTGCAAAGAATTTGGTGATATGATGTCTAGGGAGTTTGAGATGTCAATGATTGGAGAATTAAGCTTCTTCCTTGGACTTCAAATCAAGCAACTCAAAAATGGGACCTTCGTGAGTCAAACCAAATATGTGAAAGACTTGCTAAAGAGATTTAGCATGGAAGACTCGAAGCCTATCAAGACTCCAATGGCTTCCAACGGGCATCTTGATCTAAACGAGGGAGGTAAACCGTTAGACTTAAAACTTTATCGCTCTATGATTGGTAATCTACTTTATCTTACCGCATCTAGGCCCGATATTATGTTTAGTGTGTGCATGTGTGCTCGCTTTCAAGCTTCCCATAAAGAATGTCATTTAGTAGCTGTTAAGAGAATTCTAAGATATTTAAAGCATTCCTCAAATATAGGGTTATGGTATCCTAAAGGTGCTAATTTCGATTTGATTGGATACTTGGACTCGGATTATGCGTGTTGCAAAGTGGATAGAAAAAGCACCTCCGAAAATTGCCAATTCCTAGGTAGATCCCTTATTTCTTGGTTCTCCAAGAAACAAAATTCCGTAGCACTATCCACCGTCGAAGCCGAATACATATCCGCCGGTAGTTGTTGTGCTCAATTATTGTGGATGAGGCAAACTTTAATGAACTATGGAATAGTTTTTAAAAATGTGCCTTTATTATGTGATAATGAAAGTGCCGTTAACATTGCCAACAACCCGGTCCAACACTCAAGAACTAAACATATAGAAATTCGTCATCATTTCTTGAGAGATCATGTTAGCAAAGGAGATATTGTGATTAGTCACATTAGAACCGAAGATCAACTTGCAGATATTTTAACCAAGCCTTTAGATGAAGCCCGGTTCTGTAAATTGAGGAATGAATTAAATGTCATAGATATCTCAAATGTGATTTGAGTATTTGGATCTTGCTTAATCTTTATTGAATATTCTTTTGGATTTTATTTAATGCCTTTTTAATTCTTTAAATATAGCACTCCTTGAGGGGGAGTTCTTTTTATGATTCATATATTTTAAATCTCTAATAGTGCTACATGCTTCAAAAAATATATATGTTTGAATCATAATTAAGCCACAAGTCTTGAAATTTTATATAAGATTTGGATGCAATTGTATGTCTTATATAAAATGTTTAAATCTTATTAGTTATATTGAATTCTCTGGATATTTATCTTTGTTTTGGCTGTTTTCCCGGTAGCACCGCTCATACAAGAGCGGTAGCACCGGAGACCGGTGCTACCGGAGAATCCACGGTAGCACCGGATTTGTCGGGTTTAGGGGGTTAAGTCCAGTGCGGTGCAACCGTCCTCTTTATCTTCTTCACACCGCACCACAGCTTTTCTCTCTCTCCCCTTCTTCCGACTTGATTCCCCACTAAAATTTCTTCAAAACCATCCGGAGAAAACAAGATTTCTCTCAATCCTCTTGTTCTTCACTTGATCCTCTATCAAAGGTACCTTTTTCTTGTTCAAAATTTGTCGATTTTTCATGCCCTAGTCTTATCTTCATATCTTTTTAGGGTTTTTGTGAAAAATAGCAAAATGTGAGGAAATTTGTTGAAACTTGTACTTGAAATGAATTTGATGAGGGATATACATGCTGTTAAACCACATTTCCTGAATCAAATCATTCAAAATCATGAATTCAAACAAATTCATTTAAAATCAGATTCGCCGGTGCTACGGTCCTCGTATGATAGCATCGCTTGTGTCCGGTGCTACCGGATTAGCATGGGCGGTAGCACCGGATTTGCAATCAAACTACTCACAAATGGCTATCTTTTCCACAAAATCCTAAGTTTCTAGGGCATATCCATTGATCTTACTCCTTGAAACTCTCTTTGTATCCAAGAATCATGCCTAAGACCCGAGGCTCGCTCTTACATAAAAATGGCTGCAAATAGAGGTCGTGCTCCACCTCCTCAAGATTCTGATAGTCAGATGACATTCCGATAGCTTCAAGACGTCGTGAAGTCCGACAGAAGAATAGGCAAGAAATTGGTGGCAGCTCCAAGAAATCCAAGGGAAAACAAACGTGTCGTAAATCAAGAAGCAAGTGACTCTATGGATATAGATAAGTCTCAGAGTGGAGAAGAGACCGAAGAAGAAAATCTTGATGACTTTGATCCCTCTGCTAATCTGAAGTCAATCAAAGGTGACACATATTTTTCCTTGAGAACTGCAAATCAATATTTATTGCCTAGAAGTGCCACTAAGGACAGATTCAGAACTATGTTTCAGCAAAAAGTGTTTTATGAAATTTACAAAGATAAGGACTTTGCTGATCATAAATGAATAAACTGGGATCATATTAGAAAGATTCCATTGTTTGTGGGGGTACCCGAGTTATTCCATGGCGCTGGGTTGTCTGACTTCGTGAGCAAGAAGTGCGACTACAATGAAGATTTGATCAGACAGTTCTATGCCACTTTGCATGTTTCAGAGTCATATGGGAGCATTACTTGGATGATAGATGCCACAGTGCACACAATCACCAAGAATGAAATTGAGGAAGCTTGGGGAATTCATCACAGTGGGTATCCCAGTATACATAGTGATAGAGTCATCCCTCTCGCCCAGAAGTTTGATTTCTATGATCCATTCGCTTCAGTCAAGCGTCCAGGTAAAATGGTGCATCTTCTTCCATCTGCTAGTCTTATAAATAGAATTGTCAGAGTAACCATCCATCCCAAGAGCGGAAACTATGATGAAATTAGAGGATATGCCTGGAATATTATGAGTAAAATCATGAACAAACATAAGTTTGATGTGGTGGATTTCATGATAAGGAAAATGGCATCTTCTGCTTGTGATAAAGGTAAAAGGATCTATCTTGCTCCATACATAATGATGATTATTAAGAGAGTGTTTGGATTTCGAGGGGGGTGTGGGGGTGTTCATAAGCCCTATCGACCCTGTGAGGCTGCTCCTCAATCTATCAGTCAGCGAGGTCAATCTTCATCTCAGCAGCCTCAGTCTCAGGAGATCCCAGAGGCATCAGAGGTCCCTCCTTCTCAGCAAGCATCTCATGATCTATTTCTTGACAATCTAAAAAATGACCTCATGAGCAGTCTGGAAAGTATGAGATCTGACATGATGAGTGGATTTGCTAGATTAGATGAGACTCAGGCTCAGACCAGACAGATGGTTGAGGAGGTCCGAGGAAGACTGGACTCAGTTGACTCTTCTATATCCGAGCTCCGTTCGTCACTTCCTATCTTTTATCAGCGCTCGGGATCTCGTGCTCCTCCGTCTACTCCACCTCCCCCTTCTGCTCCTCCAGTCTCTTGAGCTCTTTGACGATCTTCTTTGCTTTTGGTATTTGATGCCAAAAGGGGAGAAGTAAGTAAAAGTGAAGTATGGTGGAAGAGCGTCGAAAGGAAACAAACTAACTATGTGATGATGTAAAGAAACTATAACTATGTGATGATGTGTTTTGGTTGGTTGCTTGGAGGTTATTTATGTGATGTATTTTGTTTGATACTTGGTTGATATGGTTAAACATTTGTAATACTTATGGTTGTTTTAAATATTCTCATGCTCTTGCAAACTAATTGAAATCTTAAATATCATATTGTTGTTTCAATATCTTTACTTATTCATCCACGGATTCAATTCTTGAACAAAACTCTGTCAAATTTTTTTTTGCAATTCTCTCAAATGTGCAACTATTCACTTTCTATTAACATGCACATTTCTAAGGGGAGTTTTTGCTCTAAAATATTATGATTGAATATTTTTGTGTTTCAAAAAGCAAAACAAACTAACTATGTGATGATGTAAAGAAACTATAACTATGTGATGATGTGTTTTGGTTGGTTGCTTGGAGGTTATTTATGTGATGTATTTTGTTTGATACTTGGTTGATATGGTTAAACATTTGTAATACTTATGGTTGTTTTAAATATTCTCATGCTCTTGCAAACTAATTGAAATCTTAAATATCATATTGTTGTTTCAATATCTTTACTTATTCATCCACGGATTCAATTCTTGAACAAAACTCTGTCAAAATTTTTTTTGCAATTCTCTCAAATGTGCAACTATTCACTTTCTATTAACATGCACATTTCTAGGGGGAGTTTTTGCTCTAAAATATTATGATTGAATATTTTTGTGTTTCAAAAAGCAAGAAACTTATGGACATTCAATCACTTGAAGCAAAACCTTCTTTTCTCTTGTTCACTTAATAACAATTTCAATTGTCACTTTAAGGTTGCCATCAATTACCAAAAAGGGGAGATTGAAAGCATCTAGGCACCCATTGTGTTTTGGTTTTGATAATTAATGACAACTTTGTTATATGATCTAATACTTTTCTTGAGAATATTGAAAGTAGGTAAATTCCAAGATTGATGACCATGGAAATATCAAGGAAGGTACAAATGCATGATCAATATGTCAAGATCGTGAAAAGGTATATTTATAAGGTTCTTTTCTAGTCTTTTGTCGATCTTGGTGTTTGGAAGAAAGATCGGTTTACTAGAATTAGGACCGTACTATAAAGAGGGATCTTGATGTCATTTAGGGTTTAAAGGCTCAAATTACATATTCAAATGATTGCTTGATAATATATGTATTCCTAAATAGAAAATCTTTTTAAACAAATCAAGTCTCTGAAAATCCGGTGCTACCGCCCATGGCAGCGCGGTGCTACCCGGTGCGCGGTAGCACCGGCTCAATAGGGCGGTGTGAAAATTCCAGAGAAGTTCTTTTCTGAGTTCTGGTAGCCCGGTGCTACCGCTTATGGTAACCTGGTGCTACCGGATTATCGGTAGCATCGGATATGAACCCGGTGTGGAAATTCCAGAGAAGGGCTTTTTGGGCGTTTTGTAGCCCGGTGCTACCGGGCTAGTGGTAGCACCGGACATTAGCCCAGTGTAAAAATTACGGAGGGTGTGTTTTGGGCTTATCTGCAGCCCGGTGCTACCGCCCATGGTAGTCCGGTGCTACCGGACCAGCGGTTGCACCGGCCCTCAGCCCGGTGCTTTAATTCCAGAGAGATCCTTTTTGGAAAAAGAAAATGAAATGAAACCCGGTGCTACCGGTTCTAGTTGGGCGGTAGCACCGGACCTTTTTGTAACGGTTTTTGGCAAGTGCATTAAATGCACTGTTCTAGCCGTTGAAGTGGAGCCCGGTGCTACCGGTCCTACATGGGCGGTAGCACCGGAAAAACTGATTTCTGCCCATTTCGAGCTCCAACGGCTAGAAAGTTTGGTGGAGGCTATAAATACCTCTCCACCTGCATTCTATAACAACTCTTGGTCCTCATTGATGATATTTGAGCTCTAGCAAGTATTCTCCACTCTTGTGTGCATTCAATTTTCTTTTGTGAGTGTGAGAAGCAAAATTGAGTGTTGCATTTAGTGTTTGAGCCTTTAGACACCGATATTTGACCTCAAGCAAGCGTCAAGGTTTATTACTCTTGGAGGTTGCCGCCTCCTAGACGGTTTGGAGGCGATCGTGCACGGTGAGCTTCTCAACGGAGATTGTGAGAAGTCCCGGCAACTTGTGAAGGCCGGAGTTCACCTACCCGGAGCGGGGAAGAACTACCCTAATGATCGAGGAAGGCTCAAGCAAGTGGAGCCGGCTTGACGTGGTTCAAGTCACCTCAATGTGGAGTAGGGGAGACCGGCAAGTCTCCGAGACCACGGGTTAAATCTCTTGTCTCCCATTTATTTGTGTTTGGTATTCTTGATTGTTGAGAATCTATTTCATTAATAGCATACTCTTGATAGTCTTCGTGCTCACTAGTATATTTGCTACACTTGAATTGACATAGTATCTTGAGTGATTACGAGAGAATTTAAGTGTGTCACTCTTATTTGTATCTCAATATCTTTGTCATTCATAATTTTTAAATAGTGTTAAAAGATTTAGAAACCTCCTATTCACCCCCCTCTAGTTGGTTATCCTTGATCCTACAGAGCTGCTTGACCCATTGATAGAAGCGATGCACTGGAGTAGCTTAGCCACCTTACCCCCCATGGATGGTGAGTGCCGATCGAGCTTGGCTCCCTCCGCTTGCGCAACCCAATGAGAGCATGGCGGATAGACCAACAATGGATTCCGAGGTGAGTGCACTTATTTCATAGTTGCTTCATGATGTGTCATACTGATCAAACGATCGTACTGACAATGTCTTCATGTAGGTTGAGAGCAGCAGGATTGCTTCCATTAGCACAGATAGTGGAGGTCATGATCGTCGACGCGCATGATAGGTGTGGTACCTCTAGGAGGTTTCCATATGACAGGAGCTTACTGATGGCTCTTGTCGATCGCTGCGACCAGAGACGCACATGTTTTACCTCTTGTGCAGGGAGATGGTGCCGACACTTGAGGATGTCAGTTACCTATTAGGCCTTCCTTGCACCTGGGCGCAGGTGTGCCTTAGGATGTTGACCTGGAGTGGCGTACTAAACTACTCGGTAGGTTTGAGGGAGTACTACCCGGGGAGGTAGGCTACACATCATTGTCTAGTGCGCATGGTCCGACGACTCTACTCTTGCCGGATGCCCTCTACTTCTTCAGCTATAGTCGTTCGAGCGCTTTCAGATTGAACGGCCACAGATCGAGTTGGCACCTTACGAGTCAATCTTCTACCTCCCCTTAGGGATGACGTGGATCGTCCTACCATTAGAACATTGTGGTGTCGCCTATGGGTTAGTACTATCCCCATTGTCGTCATTTGTATAGCAGTTTGCCACCTTCTGTACTAATGTTTGCCTATTTCCCTATTTTTGCAACCAACTTTCACCCTAGTTACGTCACATAAAATCATACCCCGAGTTTGTTGCGATGTTTGACTAGCTCAAGGATAATCGTGTCATCTGGAGGCTGTACATCCCGGAGGTTATCACTGTACGAGCACCTCAGGGCCTGTCGCTGCAGTGCACCCGTGACATCACCTTCTGGCTCACCCGTCATCATCTAGTGTACGACGTGTTCATCAAGATCTACGTCATCCATCGTGTGCTGCGGCAATTTTGTCTCTAGTAGGCTTTCCCAGTCCCCACTAGTGACGTCATCCCGCTAACCGTGCACAAGTGAGTTCTCCTTTACTTTACTGTCCATTGCAGGACACGTTGTATGTCCTTACTAATGAGGTTCTATTGTGAATCTTTTTTTGCAGGTATACACGGAAGGGTGTCGTACGACGTAGGGGCTGAGTAGCACGCATGTTGCCTCATGCTCAGCAGCGGGTGCATGCGTTGGTAGATGTCCACAAGGAAGCTGCCCCTTATGACCATGCGGCGTAGAACGACTACATCCGGTGATACAGCTCGCGCACACACATTCTATTCATGTGTGTCATCGACGATCTTCCAAGGCACGTCCCTTCCACAGTGAACATGTACCCCACCCAGCTCGACTCCGCTTTTCATCGCTCGGTTAGTACTGCACCTACATGTCTTCCAATGTATAATTCGTGCCAAGTTTACAACTAACAAGCCTTTCATTTTGAACATAGAGCGACCTTGCTAGAGAAGCTTGCGAGGAGCTCACCCCCTTTAGGTGCCTTGGGTCAGCCTGGGGGACAGGTTGGAGATCAGCATGGACTACCTGCGAGGGGCATTGCAGCGTCTTCACGAGAAGACAACATGCATCGTCTAGCTAATATCCTATAGGAGGCCTATGGATGACGATGTGCTACAGGTCCACACCCGTTCCTCCTTCGTATGTGGTCAACATGTGCTACGCACCACAGCTGCGACATTGCTCGTGCAGAGTACACTTCATCCGGATGTGCCAAGGGGCTCTAGTTGGTAGCGTATGGCACCGTCTGCCCAAATGTTCCCAGGTACAACTTTGCATTATCATTTCATCTATTACATTGTGTACTTTGTATCTATATTAACATAAAACATGTCATGTATTTCTTGAACAGTGGACGATGCCCCCACGATGACGCCATGACCCACTCTGGCGATCCATACTACAACGACGATGCCATGGTCGACAACTGGATCGTCGAGCCCTCTAAGCAGTCGCTGAGCATTTACTTGGTTCCTCGCAGCTTCCTAATGCGCCAGGACTGACCCACATGCAATAAGTGGAATCGACATAGCAATTTTGTAAAATTAGGTTCAACATGATCAAAGCACAACTTGCCTTGGAAAAGCTTTTGTTCCTGTTCTAGACCTTGCTCTTGGTTCAACGATTCCCTCTCGTACGCTCCGAGCACTTCAATGTCCACGCGTATCGAGAGAAAACATAAAATAAATACCAAAAAAGAGATCAAACAAACTTTAAAAATCAAATAAAATTCACCATTAAATAAATCTCAATTTTAAAATTTTGTAGAAATTTGAATCGCTTCAGTCGGAGCTCATATGAAGAAGAATGGGATCTCGAGTCTCGAAAGATTCAAAAATCATAAAAATCAGGAAATTAGAAAATATCGAATTAATTGAATTGTTTTTATACCGGAAAATCTATTTATGATGCAACACTGATGTCATAAACCAAATTTCCTGAATTAAAATAAATCTGAAAAACAATTAGGCTGACAAGTGGAACCACGGGTCTATGGACCCGGTCCATGAAACTCACTGGTCCACTGTGGACTTGACTCACAGGAAAATTGACCGATGATCAAACTAACGCCAGCGATGACATCATGAGGGCGACGTCAACGAACTCACACGGCACAACGCGGCGGTGACATGCGGCAGACCCTTGCGGCGACACCTGGCGCAGACATTCGACCATCCATGTCAGATCGGACGATTGCGACTATGTGAATGATAGCGACGGTGGTGCAGACACACGGTGTAGGGGCAGGGCAACTACACGGTGTGATCATAGCCATTCACGGTGCATCGGACGGTCACAACTGAATACGAAGGTGACGACAAACGGCGACGATGGCTCACCCGGCGTGAAGATGAAGACGTGGCTGATGGCACTCCAATGATGATCTGGCTTTAGGTCTCCACAGATCTAATAGCCCTCCTTTGTGACGAATTTGGATCTACCCTTGGTTCCCCCGAAGACCAACCGACGATGGCAGAAATAACGAAAAACCGAGGCGGCTTCAACTCCAGCTCCGATGAGCTCTCATGCGACGATGATGGTGGCGCGGGTGATGTTAGCTAGGGCAACCAATGTGGCTTGAGACAGTGATTCTCGGAGGGTGTGTGACGTCTTAAATAGCCTTGAGTACCACACTGAATCTGGACTCCAACGAGCGCACAGTGACGGCGACACGGTGAACTCGAACTCCGACGGTGTATCGAAGAAGGACACTTCCTGGCCGTCCACATGGCACAATGTGTGGTTCTGATGCGCCTAGACATGGCTAGATCCAAACCGGCCACAAAATCGAATGGCCATGCTCCTTTAGGGTTTCCAAAATCCCAATCAACCTCATCCGTTCAATTGGGATCTAACGGCTAAAAGACGCTAGGGTTTCTATAGCCTCCAAACAATCTCGCCCGACCATCGAAAATCAACGGCCACGATCAAAGCACTAAATCAAACTGGGCCGAGTTGAACTCATGACTACACAGCACTGGCCAAGTCCATTACTATTTAAGTCTTTTAAAAATCCTTTTTGATTAAAATAATTCTAATAATTAGAAAAAATACCAATAAGGTATTTAAAATATAAAAAATTCTAGAAAAATTCCTAAAATATTTCGAGACATTTGAAACTTAAATAAAATATTTTTGATAGAATTTTAATTAAAATTTTCATAGATTCAAAATAATATCTAAAAAAGGCATAATTCAAAAATAGAAATTAAATTCCAAATAAATTGTAGAAAATTCTAAAAATTTAGAAAATCCATAGAATGCATAAGTAACAATAATAAAATATTTAAACCAAATTTTAGGATGTTACACCCGCAAGTATTGGGTACCCGCGGGCGATGGATATGGACGACAATCTTTGTCCGCCACCCTTCGCGGGTATACCCGTGGGGAGATTTTAGCTGGCAGGCATGGGTATAGGCGAGCACTACTCGTAACCGCCGCATCCGATTGCCATCCCTTCCTGCAGACAAGGGGGCCATAGGCAAATGAAGGAGTGTGACGTTGAAAAGACTAGTCAAGCTAATTCAGTTGAGAGTTTATTTACTCCCTCTGTCCAAGTTTATAAGACGTATTTCATATTAGCATATAGACTAAGAAGATATTAAAAAGACTATATTACTCCTAATTATTATCACTAAGCACTATATTCAATGCATTATATACAGAATATGAAGTAAAGGTGGATAGTTATTAAGGGTATAGAGGGAACATCATATTAATTTTGCATTGGAATATGAAATACATTCTATATTTATAGATAAAACTATTTAAAAAATACGCCTTATAAACTTGGACGGAAGGAGTAGTTGGCAGGTACTTAAGAAGTTTAATAGTCTTTTGTGCTTTTGATCCAGCCTTTTATTTTCTTACATATAAACCTCTCAACTTCTAGTGGGTCTGTATGCTCTATTTATGTGAAGAACTGAAGACTCTTGGTTAACAGTGCACTTTTAGTAGTTCTTATCAGAAACCATTGCTAATGGAGGAACCTGCAAGTTGCAGCTCCATCTAGCTATACTTGTTCTTGCTCGTATGCCTCTTGTTCTTGATCTGTTGGCATCACATATTAATCCGCTGCATCAATGGTGTTCCTGCATCGTCACTTCGTCAGAGTTCGTGAGAAGCATATATCGGATATGTCCTTCAGAACTACTACTGGACGTAGTTTATTTTCTCCGCTTGGTATTGTTCAAGCCATAACAAAAGAAGAGATAGAGCTCGAATGAGACTGATGTGGAAAAAAAAAGTTAAAAGAGATTTGAGAGATTTTAATATATCCAAAGAGTTCAGTATCAGAACTATAACCTAAGATCAAAGGTTTAGGGTCCTTTTAACTTTTATTGGTTTCATTTCTAGTCTGTCTTAATTTGTTTGGGACAAAGAGTTTTGCTGTGGTTGTTGGCATTGTCAAAGCCATTTAACGACGACTAGTAGCACCACAAACGGTAAAGTGACCGTGTTCCTTCATGCATATATCAGAGACAGGCTCACTCCTGTGTAACTAAGATGTGACATCTTTGTTCTTAAACGTATAAATTGAAGAAACAAAGTAAAGGTCTGAATATTTAATTTTTGCAACCCATGTAAGATGTAACTGAATCAAATCTGGCCATGCAAATGCTCAACGAGACTCCTTGAATTGGAATTGGGCTAATTATGAGCCTGTTTTTACTGATTTCGAATCCGGCTGTATGAAACTTTATCGCATATGTAGAGCTTTTCTAACAGTATTTTTTTTCTGACATAACATTGCTCCCATATCTCTGTGCTCCAACAATGCGGTCCAGACAAGCAAACCTGTGTTGTCATTCTCACTTTATGCACCAAAGATAATGTGAGAACATTTCCTGATCCGATGAGAGTGAGAACCTGATGCTTTCTTTTGAAGGATCGAAAATAGCGATCAGAAAGAGATGAATGATCACAAGTAATTTTTCCCTTAAAAGAACCACCCAAAACCTCATTTCATCGTAGAGAAGCAAATACATAATGTTATTAGTGGAACGTATAATTGTTCGGCTTTACCATTTTGTTGAGACGTTTGGGAGCATGACATATCAAGGGCTATACCATGCGTGAGAGAATGTGCAGACATTGGAGTTGTCACGACTCGTTGTCACATTGGATATTTTTGACAGTGGTAGAGAAGTGGTTAGTGGCATAAGGCAAAAAATGTAAAAGAGTAGAGAAAACATAGACGTAAAGGAAACGTCCACAGGAAGTGAGTAAAGTCGTCTAAAATAGCCAAATAGTACTTGAAACTGGAGACACTTGCCATGGGAGATGTCCACAAATTGCATTGTATTAAGTCTAATACTTTACTAGTGCTGGAAGTACAGGCACTGAATGACAGCCTGACATGCCTTCCAAGTTGACAAGCATGACAAAGGGAGTTAGCTGACAGTGGTTTATTAAAAGGAATAAAAGACGACTTTGGCGATGCCAAAGGTCGGGTGAGGAAGCATCGGTGAGTACTGAGGAGGACACAGGGAGGTGACAGCAACGTGCAGAGAGGATCGATATAGCTAGCCCGAGCTATTGCATCAAATGATCAGGTTCTTGGTTCGAAGATCTTTCACAGAAAAATCATGGGGATTAAACTCAACAGAACATTGATTGTTAGTAGTAAATTGCCTTACGAAAATAAGATTTTTTAATAAGCTTAGGCGTAACAAAGGCATTGCTTAGATGAAAAGAATTTTTTTTAGTGAAGAAAGAAAGAGAACCGGTGGAAGTGATGGGCAAAGAGGAGTCATCGCCGACTTCGACAGTGGTAGGGGTGAAGACTGAGATGTCATATCGGCGGTGGTAGGGGTGAAGACAAGGGGTGCAGGGAGGAGAGATTACCAGTCTACTGACATCGGCGGTTGCACCCAGGATTCGCAAAGCCGATAAAAGCCGGTCGGTTTTCGCGAAAACCGATTTTGTCGAGTTGGTTCGGCATTTCAAACCGAGCGGTAAACTGTGGAGTTCAAATGTAAATTTTAAAAATTTAAATAAATTTAGCAAAAAGTATTAAAAAATTTGAAACTTTTTTTGTGAGGTCCTGAGGAAATGCTAATGATTCTGTAAAATTTTCAGATTATTATCAGACCTGTGTAGTTTTAAAAAATTCTAAAAGTCATATTGTCAGAATATATGCTCTTCAGTTTTTTATTTTCTAGGGGCACAAAATGAAGTCTAATATTTCTTAAACTTTTTTTATGTTATAACGTAGTTAAAATGATATTGTAAAATTTTTAGATGATTATCAGATATTTGTAGTTTTTAAAAATTCTGAAAGTGCTATTATCATTGTATATGCTCTTCTGTTGTTGATTTTATGTGGGCACTAAATGAAGTCTAATATTTATGACAATTTTAGTACATAATCCTTTGGTACTAGTTATAGTTAAATTAAAATTTCATAATATAATAAATTATTTAAATATTTATAAAAATCTAACAGTGTCTTTGTTTCTTTTCATTAATTGCTGTTTTAGATTTTTTAGAAGAAATAAATAATTTCAAAAATTATTTAAATTTCTCCGAGATGTTTGATAGATTAATTGGGATTTTTTTTTCATTTTTTTTGCAATTTTTCCTTGCATTTTTCCTTCCGTTTTCAATTTTTAACGAAAACCGACCGGTTTTCGACTTTTTTAACCGGTTTTCGGTTTTTTGAATCGGTTTGATCAACTGATTTGACTTTCGTAAACCGTTTGGTTTTTACCGAATTTTGGTTGGTTTTCACGAAAAACTGGTGTCGACTAAATCTCGATTTTCACAGTGCTAATGAAAATGTTAACCCTCTTTGCACCATAATCCATGAAACAGTCTATGTTGGAGGGAGGGGTCAATGCCATCGTGTTGAACGCGTTGATGAGAGACGACTATTGATCCCACGAGACGTTGGTCGAAGAGGGCGATGGTACGGATGCCTGGCATGCGGTGGACTTCCAGGGAGCCATGATGTCGATGGCCCAGGTGGTGCTGTGGCAGTGTACGCCTGCTTGGGGGTGGCTTGAGGGCGCTGACCAAGAAGTCCGGCTGACAGCCACGACATGTGCTAGCCAGGCCACACCTGGAACGTGCCCATCATGGGGTTGAAAAGGGATGGCCAGGAGTCCAGGACATGTTGGCGGTGAAGTTGCCCCGCCCGCTGGAACTTCCATGTCCGCCGCGATTACCACGACGCATGCGGTTGCCGTTGTTGCAATGGCCGGATCCGGTGTTCTTGCTTCAAGGAGAGCTGGAGTTGCTGTTACTATAGGCGCTAATGATGCTGCTGGTCTTGCCACCTGAGTGGGTGACAATGAAGGCAGTAGATTGTGCGACCTTCTCCTTCTGCACAAACTTGATCTCTTCCAGTCACAGATGGGATCGAATTAACTTCTGTTAGAGATAACTCAATATCTCGATTTATCATATCTTTTGATTTTATCTAAATAGTTAGTAGTCCAAGTCTCTACAATTAGGACTCTTTTGAGTATATAAGCCAATCCCTTGTACATATAATAATTGAAACAGATAGTGGATTGTTTTCTATGATTTTTTCCTGTAAGGGTTTTTCCACGTTAAATTTTTGTTTCTATTATTTTGTCGTGCTAACCTTAACAAGTGGTATCAGAGCGGGTTCAAGATCAAGTGCTGCCCTGGGAGGAGGAGACTCCCGGGGTGGCATCCGCACGGCAACAAAGGGAAAATTTGATCTGCCATCGCCATCGCATGCTCTAGCATGAGAATTTTTTTCTTCATATTGACATTTTTAGAGGAGCAGTTTCAACCATGTTATGAATTTTCAGAACTTTGCCGAATTTTTTATGTTCTATATAGAGTATATCAAAAATCCATGTTATGTGTTCTTCCACTACTACAAAATGGTACATCACTATCGCTTCATTTAGGTCGGTTTTTAAGTTTTTAGGAAAAAAATGATTGTGATAGATGACTTAAGAGGGGTGTTAATAATAATTATTATCGGTTCTCATGTTAGAAGCGATTGTGATGTAGTACTGGGCTCATCACAATCGGTTTTTATATGAGAACTGATAATGATGTGCACATAAGAAGCGATAGTAATGAGCTATCACTTCTTTTGTGAGAACCGATATTGATGAGCAAGCACATCACTATCGGTTCTTAAATGAGAACCGATAGTGATGTGTGTGCACATCACTATCGCTTCTTAAGTGAGAACCGATTGTGATGTACCTCTCTAGGTTATTTATACCCCTCAGGCTGAACTCTCCTTTGTTGTTGTTCTAGAAGAGATTTCTCCGTCGTCACACGAAAAACATTACATATTTTGGTTGGAAGCAATACTTGGGTTCATCGACCCTGAGCTTGTGTCCATGACCATGGCTAGACTTCAACCAGAGTTCGTTGCCGGCTACATCAAAGGGGCTTTGAAAGCTGAGTCGAAGAAGTACTTTGTTCTATTCCCGTACTACGAAGAGTAAGTACTACTTTACCCTTTAATTACTTGTACGCACTTAAACCGTATGTGAACTTATTTCCTTATATGCATACCATTTAATAAGTAACTATTGGTTTCTACTCGTGCTCATTCTGAGTGACAACAAAGTCTACACTTTTAACTCGATCGAGAAGAGATCGATGGCCTACGCGATCAAGCCTGCTTTGGAGAAATAAGTATACTACTCTTACCTAACACTTTATGTATTTAACTACGTTTATTTTTTTGACTCAAAGATATCTCTCCAATGTATATAGGGGTTTCTCAAACTACGTCGCTGAAGGAGGGACACACGATGACAAAAAGGGCTCCAACCTAGAGTATGTGCGCTTCAAGGTACAAGTGCCTACCATATATAGGATTAATATTTTCTGACATCTATTCTTTGACTCTTAATTTCTTTTTCTTTCTTCATAGTGTCATCAATAGGGCAATGACGAGCTGTGCAACTTCTACGTCATGTATCACATGCTGATCGTTGTCGGCGGCGCAGACCTTTTTCGTAAGGTATATGTACATGCATAATAATACACTTAGCCTTTCACACAGAAATTTTAAAACTTAAATTAAAGCACTCATTTCTATTTTGCAGAACATCAATATCCCCCAGAAGAGCTTACAAAGCAAAAAAACTCAACACATTACGAGATCACTTATGCCAATGGTACTGGATAGAAGTTACCTTGGAGGACGGTAGGTTTAGAGATCCTGAAAGCTCCTACTAGTCCATATGTAAACAATATTATATATGTGAATGCGATTGCATGTATACTAACTGTTAAGCTTGTTTGTGTTCTATATTGTAAATGAATGTCATATGTGTTGTAATAAAGTGTTTGTGTTCTGTGAATGTGATATGTGCATAATATGTGTAATCTATACTGTGTGAATATAATATGTGCATAATGTATGAAATATGTGCTAACTTAGGAGAGTGAATTGGAAAACAATACACCCCTTCATCTATATCGGTTCTCAGAAGGAAGCGATAGAGATGAGAGAGTCATCTCTATCGATTCTTTTTAAGAAGCGATAGAGATAAGGGGGTGTAGTTTCTTAGAAAGAACCGATAGAGATGACCCCTTCATCTCTATCGCTTCTTTTTTAGAACTGATAGAGATGAGAGTGTCATCACTATCAGTTCCTACAAAGAACCGATAGAGATAACCCCTCATCACAATCGGCGCGAGAACCGACTGTGATAGCGTCACCTTATCACTGTCTAATGACTTTGTGTTGCCACCAGAACCGACTGTGATAACAAAAAAGAACCGATTGTGATGTATATTCCTGCAGTAGTGTTCGTTATCTATCTAGCACCACAAGTGATGTCTTGGCTTATGCCGTTTGATGATCGAGTATTTATTTCAGGAGGTCAGTTGCACAGACTCAGACTTTACTTGGGTTATGAATCCTTGAAGAACCAAGATTTTTCATCTGCTTTGTTGATAGCTGTGTGTTTGGATTGACTGTTCCAGTTTTTCTGTCAATCTACTGGTAATTTGCTCGATCTTGTTTTATTAGAAGCATTTGGATAAGACTATTCTAGTTTTTGTCTTTTGCACTACAAGTGTTTGGATTGACTGTTTCAGTGTTCCTTGTTTAGTAGTCCTTTGAATTTTTAACGCACTTGTATTTACGGTGCTTGATTACCCTTTAGAGTTTTTCGAAAATAATTTTGTTATAGATTTTGAGTTAAGTGGAGGTTTATTAGAGATAATTCAATATCTCGACTTACCATATCTTTTGGTTTTATCCAAATAGTTATTAGTTTAATTCTTATACAACTAGAACTCTTTTAACTATATAAGCCAACCTTCTGTACATGTAACCATTGGAACAGATAGTAGATTGTTTCCCATGATTTTTTTCCACAAGGTTTTTTTCCACGTTAAATCTTAGTCTCTTTTTTTTTTTGCCGTGATAACTTTAACAACTTAAATGAAGGAAGGAAACTGCTTTTGCATGGGCAAGAGCGTTGTAATGTGTGAGAATTTCCCATTCAAACTGCGAAGAGTGGTGAGAACTAGGGTTTTGTCACTCACGGCCTGGTTGGCGTCACCGAGAGCATCGGCAAGCAATTTGATTTTATGGCAGTAGTCGCAGAAGGACAAATCCCCTTGCGTGAACGAGCTGAATTCCACGGTCAAATAGATGGTGCAGCTTTCTTTGTTGTTGCCGAACAAGCCATTGAGTGTGGTCTAGACAGTGCGAGCGGTGGTTTTGTTCTCCATCACGATCTCAAGGAGCTCGGTGGAGATAGAGCCGTAGAGCGTACTTGCCGAGCGTGAACATGAAGAGACCACGCCACTTGGTGAAATTGGATGCATGGAGGTCAAGAGTGATTGGAACATGAGTTTTGATGCTGGCGACGGCACATGCTTGCGCATGGAGAGCAGTAGTGGTGGTGGCGTCAAGGGCAGCTTCCTTGTCGCCCATTGTCAGAGGAAAAGGGTGCGTGGGCAGAAGCAAGAAGAAGAGGGGAGCGCACTAGGATCGGCACTGCTCTGCCTCTGATACCATGATAATGTGTATGCTTCTGGGAGAATTCACTCTCACGATTATGCATTGACCTCTTAGAATTATATAGTACAAAGTTCAATAGATAAAGCATAATTGGGATGCCAAGGATAAGATTGGCTAACTATAACCAGTTGGAGATACAATCTCCTTGTGATTTCTTGCGATGATCTCTTGATGTGTGGTATGTGCATGACACATGAAGGTATACTCTTAACAGTAAGCTGACAGCGCGTTTGCTTCTTTATCTTTGAGAACCTGATGCTTTCTGTGGACATCACTAGCAAAGCAGAAAAAATTCTTCATTCCAGTTTCCACCTGGTGAGCCTGCAAGGAAGAATACATATCAACACCCCCGCAGAGCTCACCACCCCTCAAACAAACTCATTCCAACAGAAAACCCCGGCAGCTCTCCGGCGGCCGGCGAGATGAGCGGCCGCCGGGCTGACGGGAGCTACGGGCCGGAGTACGGGCCCTTGCCGCCTGAGCATGAGTATGCCTCGTACCATCACTTGCCGTCCAGGGGGAGGGTCCCTTGGCCTACGTATCATGGGGTAGCAACTGGCAACCCTTTTTTTCTCCTCTCTTTGCAGATTTCATAAGCAGAAATTGCTATTGTCTATATGTTGAGTGTTTCTTTCCATCTCTGTTTGTATGTTCAAAAGCATGCTTTTGGATTTTGATCCAGGATTACTCTGGGAGACCACTTGAGCAAAGAGTGAGAAGAGAACCCTTTGGATTTTCCAGGTACAACTCACAGGCACAAGACTGTTCTTTCTGTTTCTCTTCCTCCAGTTGAGCTTCAGTGCCTTTGTGTTTGGGTAAAGGGAAGCGTTGAATCCATGGCAGTGGACACCGTCATCACCATTAACATCTGTCACAACAGCCACATGTGATGTGTCCCAACAGTCATGATAATTGTGTTGTGCTCAGGTCTCCGTTTCGACTCCTCCGTTTCAACGGTGGCGGTGGCGGCACAATGATTAACCCGAGGCCGAGGCGAGAGAACCCTGGACTCACTGACGACGAGTTCAGGAAGGCGATGGAGCAGCTCAAGATGCAGACATTCAGGCCCCCAAACCCTCAGAAGCCTGCTGCCTCCAAGAGTGGAGGCGGAGGCATCTTCCATACCAGCAGTGCAAGAACTGAGGCACCCCCAAACACAGAAGAGGAGAAAGCATGCACCATATGCTTGGAGACACTCCTGCCTGGAGTGCAGGTGGCGATCACACCCTGCAACCACATGTTTCACCAAGGGTGCATCACCCCCTGGGTGAAGGGGCACGGCAACTGCCCCGTCTGCCGGTTCGCGCTCTGCGAGACACGGAACACCGTCGCCGACAGCATCAACAGCGACGGCCAAGACGGTGAGGTAGATCTGGATCTGCTGGCCATGATGAGGGCCATGGAGGCGGCCTTCAGTCGGGTCACACTCTAACTTCATGCCATACCAGTGGATGAATCAACATCAAGTCATGAAAATATATAGCATTCCTGTATTACTAGCATGGCTGCGTCACTTCCTTCCATAACTTTACAGTATCATCGGGCATCTTGTAATAAAGTACTATTAGCATCCGATGAATCCACCATGGTTGCATTGCCAAATCATATTGGTTCAATGTCTGTGCATTACTATATACAAAAAAAATCATAGTAACTCAGCATGGCAAGCCACTTCACTGGTCTCAGTCTACGTTACGCTCTCGGCTTCGCCGTGGCACTCAATCGAGCTCTGTCCTAGCACTTGTTCACGCCTTTGCAGTCGTATTCGATGCCCCCACTCTGCTAAGTCTGGAAGGGCTAGCTTCACTCGACGAGTTAAGACCATAGTTTGTGGTGACCTTTTTAGGAATGTTGATAAGAGAGAGTTGTCGACATAAGATCGTAGTTTGTTGGCATAAGTGAGTTTGTTGTGAATTTGTTAGGGGGGCTAATAAAGAGGAGATAAAATTGCCCATGAGGGTCTGGCCCCACTTGTTGGCAAGCCTTCCCTTGACAAAAGTGTGAGAGGGACAGATGAACCACCACCAACTCCCTTTAAGTAGCAGAGAAAGTGCAGGGTAACACTACAAACGGTAAAATAACCACTTCATGCATCAGAGGCAATGCAACAGAATTCACTGTAAGAGATGTGACATATTTCTTCTGAAATGTATACCACACTCCAAGATAACGAAATATCAAAGAACAATTCTAAGTTTCTAATTCGTACCAAAGATTCTAAGCAGAATTGCAGACTCATGTTTACAGCAGCACCAACAGAGAAGATGCTATAAAAAACTTTATCTAAAGCATAGGAAGACTGATGAGATAGAAGAGAACATAGGAAAAAAATTGTAAGCTGACAGTTACCCGAAGCATTTGCTTGAATTCTTATATCAAGCGTGCTCCAATTACCAGGACACTCAGAGCAAGGGATTTTTCAGCATCTGAAGTCATTTACAGTTCTTTACATCAGTAGGCCTTTGTACGGCTGCTCTTCAACTGTCTTGGATCAGGTTGGTTGGTTCACTCAAAACGTACTTGGGCATTTCATATTTAGCACCTGAAATGTTAACAACTCTATTAAATAACCTGAGGGTATGTTAAGGGAATAAAACAACAAAGAATCAGATGGAAAATTGAGCATTTCATATTTAACACCTGAAATGTTAACAACTCTATTAAATAACCTGAGGGTATGTTAAGGGAATAAAACAACAAAGAATCAGATGGAAAATCGAACCTCTTTCATCATAGCAAAGAGTCAGGTCAGCACTGGAAACAATTATGCCTGCACTGTCCACAATTGCCTGTGCAAGGGCTACATCAGCCTCTGACGCAGCACGAAGGGCATCCCAAATTTCTGTAGAAGGCTTAAATGTTAAGCGCAAGGACTATATATGCGTTCAATGAGAGCAGCTAAAAATATTATGCATCCAAGCAGAAAAAGGGAGCTGAATCTAGCATTCTAGCTCAATTAATAATTTAATGTGAACCAAAAAAAGATGTGAAGATACACAATAGAAGCAAGAGAGTGAGAAATACCTTTCCGACCACCATAGTGAGGAGTTGTGTCCCAAAACTCATCACGCATCTGCCTGAGCTGGGCAACTGTTATCGGCTGGGGGTGCTTCCAGGGCTTGGGCTTCCTGATTTTCTTAGCAACTTCTGCATGTTACAAAACCTCACTGTGAGATGACCAGTGAAGCCTGCAGGCTGCAGGAATTTCACAGGTAATTGATATTATAATAAATTTAGTACAACTTAAGTAGCAGCAATTTATTTATTTATTTATTTTGCATAAAAATGTATATGTAACAGGAATGTGCATTAATGCATATGACAATAACACAGTCCAATGCTTTCATTGTACCAATTTTAAAAAACTTTAAATGCATCCTTTCTACACCTGTTATTGCCCACCAAACTAATTTGATACTATGTGGTAACACAGTTACACAAATATACACAATATAAAATATTTAAAATACGCCTTGCTGACTGGTATGCTAACTATTTGATTTAATACAAATTTTACAGGAGTCAAAATTCTGTGTCACTGCTAAGCAAGGAAAAGTTGCTCATGCCATCTGATCAAGAAAAACGGATGGATCAAGTGTAAGAAATTCTGAGCATCAATTTGTCTCAAGGGGATGCCAATTTTGTCATCTATGCTTAGTTTGGATATCCATTTTATAATTTAACAGCATGCTTGACTGTGTTATTGCTTAACAACTTTGGAGGATCCAAATTTCTGCACAATGCTAAGCTGCCCAACTATACTGCAGGATATTCACCTCACAAAACTGTCATTTCAACAAACCAAGGAAAATTCATCAAGACATTCTAATGGTTCTTCATGGACTCAAGGATTATGCTCTCCTCTCTTCACAAAACTCTGCATTCACCATGTCAGAAACCGTTCCATACCATCTTCCGTGCATTATTGGGAAGTGCAAAAACAAACAGCAGGTCCAGCTCACACTCCTGCTGCCACACCATATAACTATTCAAACTAGTTATTCAGTAAGAACACTCTTGAACTACACAAGTGCTAGCAACGCCATCCTTCCCCAATCTTTCATATTCCCCAAGAATCAGGTCCTCACAAACACACTACTCCACAAGGAACCCCACAAAACAAAGAACTCCGCTCACTTCGCGAAATGGAGCACATTCCATACCTGCAATTTTCACCAACCAGCAAGAAACCAAGAACTCAACTGAATCGGTTAATTTGGCCCTTACCAATTCACAACTGGCACAAGAATCATTCAAATACCTTCCAGCACTTCACCAAGACACCAACTATCTACGAACCAAGATTTCAATTGGATAAGGATAACCTAATTCAATTGGACCCAAGAACTCAGCTGTTGCCGAGTACAGCCAATTCCCAACCCACAGTTGGAACCCATAGTTCAGCATTGCGTCCCTCAAACCCCTCCCAAGATCGCAACAAGAGAGCTTCCTGAGGGACCAAGAAACCCCGAGAGCCAAGAACCCCAATTCCCCACGTAGCACAGAAATCGCAACCTTTTTTGCCACACACACCCGATTCTGGTCGCATGGATCAACGGAAATCGAAGAACTTAGGGGGTGCGATCACGGATTCTTACCGCCTTCGGCGCCCTTGGGGGTGGATCCTACGCAGCCCATGAAAATCTGCTTCTTGGTGGTGAAAGGCTCTTGGGGGAGGCAGCTTCAGAGTTCCGGGGCCTTTGCCTTGGCTTCCGATGAAAGAAAGGAATAGAAAGCGACAGAATTTTTTTCTATATTAACTATTTTTTAGGTTGCGTTAAACCTAACGCATTTTAGTGATTAGCTCAAGTGGAAGGATAGATGGAAGCTTTTTTTTTTAAAAAAAAAGCAGTGACTAATAGATTTTGTATTTTTTAACTATATAGTAATTTCAGAGAAATAAATTTCGCAGAAAATTGAAAGAACTTACCGTGTTTCAGATGGAGGATTAAAATTTCTCTTTCATACTAAGAGCAATATCTAAAATAAATCAGGTCATGTTTTTATAGGAGAACTCACCTTAAGACTTTGGAGAATTTGAATTATTTTGTACTATAAAATTCATGTGTTCCGCACAAACCTAAAAGGATGGTTAGATAACGGGAAACCTCGAAATCCGGCACGACCACGACAAGATTTCGGTGGCTAGGGTTAGAGATTTGATGAGTAGATCAATACAGTGCTGTTGCTTTCTTTATACTAGCCTTGGCATGCGTGTAGAGTAGGATTCCAACATGGACACAGCGGCGTGCAAGACACGGCGACGAAGTCCCTCACGAAGACAATTAACAGTGTTACGATAGGTGGGCCCCACTTGTCATTGATATGGTGCTCGTGCGGTCATGGGTCACTTTGCAATGCACAAGATGGGTGGGCGTGGGTTTTAATTTGGTGAGACTTGGGCTGGCTAGGCGGGTTTCAGCCCGATTACATTTTCGGTATTTTAATTTAGTTTTTCTTTTTAGAAAATACAAAAAATACAAAAGAGCTCCAAATAAATAGCAATCACACTTGAAAAATTGTCAGAACAACATGAAAAATACTTTGAAGCACAAAAAACCCAAATAAAATAATTTCGATAATTGTTCACTTGAGGACTAATCATATTGCATTATTTTTATTTAAGAAAGTCCCATATTAAGCTTTAATTACAAAATAAAATAGTGAAAAAATTTAAAGGGCTAAACTACACAAAAAAAATTCAAAGAGACAAAAATCAGGATGTTACAAAACTTCCTCCTAGTAGAATATCGACCTCGAGATTCAGACTGACTAGAGAATAGGTTAGGAAACTCATACTTAAGATCCTCTTGTAACTCAGAGCTTGTTTAGGGGAGTTGTAGCTTTTCTGAAAAGCTGTTTTTTTTTGTTTTCTGGGCTGGAAAGTGGCTGTAGCTTTTTATAGAAGACCATTGATAAATAGCTAATTTCTCTCAATAATAAGCTGCAAAAGCAGATCTAGCCCAACTTTTAGCTTTTGCTAGTTATATATGGCTTTAGCTTATGCCCAAAGTCGCTTAAAAGATGAGCTGTTTGGGGCTTACTGGCTTTTTGGAAGCTGAATCTAGCTTAAAGCGCCCCCAAAACAGAGCCTCAATCAACTCTAATAGGGTCTACTCTACTAGCACTCGAAGATACTTCTTAAGCTGAGAGACATGAAAGATATCATGTACTCCTGCCAAGACTGAGGCAACTACAACTGATAAGCAACTTCTCCCCTATGATTCAAGATTCTAAATGGACAAACAAATCTTAGAACAAGCTTTCCTTTTGCATGAAACATTCTGACTCCTCTAAGAGTAGGTGACTCTAAGATAAACAAAATCCTCTAGCTTGACTCTCGACGACGATTATCAGCATAACTCTTCTGCCTTGACTATAACATCCTAAATTTTTTAAAATAAATAAAAATATGAAATTAAATAATTAAAATGAAAAATCAAATTTGGGTTGTAATGTTATACTGAATTTCCATCTTTCTCATCGTTTCGTGGATTTTCAGTCTTTTAGAAAATTGTTTTCAATATTAATCTGTTAATTTATAAAACCATTTTGCAAATAGAATAATTAAAGAAAGCCAAAGTACAAGATAGATAAAATAAGAAATCATGAGGCATTATGATTTTAATTATGAATTTTCATTATTTTCTCTGATTTCTTGCATTTTGGTCTTAAAGAAAATTGTTTTCGGCATTTGATTCTTGATTTATAAATTTGAGCAAAAAATTACATAATAAAAAAATCTATAAAAATTATATTTAAATACAATGCCATCATTAGAAACTATTTGAAAAATCCCAAGGTTGTATGAATGACTTTAATATAGATAAGGGTTTAAAAATAGTGAAATTGACAATGAACAATAACCTTATCTGAATTAATTAAAATAGTACAGACATTATATTATCCTTAATTTTTTAAATTATCCTCTACAGTTTTAGGGTAATCCTCAGTAAAAATATAAAAAATAAATGATGACATTTGATGCCTTTAAAAATTCCAAACCGGAAAAGCCAGAAAATTCATAATTTCATAGTCAGAATTATTGTAAAATAAATTAAAATATATTAACCTAAAATACTTACAGTAGAATAAGTAAGATATTATGAAAATATAGTAAAAGTTTAAAAAAATTGAACTACATTTATATCCTCTGAAAATTCAAAAACTGAGAAAGAAAAAATTGGACAGCTGGATTATCATAATTTTTAAAACTTATAGAAGCATGATCTAGGTTTGAAATTTTTACAAAATGTTAATAATTATCCTAGGATCACACAGAAAAATTAATAAAAATTCGAGACAAGATAAGCTTGCTCATTTAATGCGATTTTGATTGACTGTCTAGAGGGGAGGTGATGCATTGAACCTTGAGATGCATTGAACCTTGCTTGTGTGCATATGCATTGAACCTTGAGATGCATTAAACTTGGTTGTGAGGAGATGCATTGAACTTGCTTATGGAGGAGATGCATTGAACTTGCTTCTTCCACTTGCAACCAAGCAGCACATGCAGCCGGTTCACACCCTGTAGCCACCACCTCCCTCTCCTATATAAGCCAGCAAAGAGCTCATGTGAGCCCCCACATCCACCTCCATTCCCTTCATCTTTGGCCAAGCCCGAGCCTCACCCAAATCCTCCCTTACCACTGAGCTCCACTGTTCCACTACCATTCTCGGCTATTTAAGCAAGTCCCGAGCTCCATTTGAGCACCAACCCGCTCCCTAGTGGCTCCTCTACCTCATCCAAGCTTCAATTTCACTCGAGCTAACTTTAATCAAGCCATGGCCAAAATTTCCTCCATGACCAAGCCACGGCCATACTCTATATTCCTTGCCTCATTTTCCAATTAATTTGGCATGAAGCATCACCAAGCACCCATGAACAAAAACCCCATATCAATTTGGTGTTTCCTTCACCGAGTATTTGCCTCCATGATGCCCCCATGACGTCGGCCATCTTCTCCGTCGCGCCGCTACTACGGGCTATCCTAGCCTTGGTCGAGACCACCTACAGCACCGTCATGACCACGGGGTTCCATTTTGGTGCTCAGTTGTTCCTTCCCATGCTTGCACTGCAGCTAGCCAAGGCAAGCCGAGAGTTTCTCCCATGGCGCTGCCTCTCTGTGCATGTTCTGTTCTTCTCTTTGAACAGTGGTCCCTAAGGTGAGTAGTAGCATTTTTTTAGCCCCTTTTGTTCTTTTGTTGCTATAACATGTGGGACCAACTAAAAGAATGTTTAATTGATTAGTTAAATCTCAGGAAATCAGAGGAAAGAAAGTTGATTAATATGGTTTAAGCTCCAATTCAAATGATATGACTTTGATTTAAGTAAACTTTAATGGACCTAAATAGTTCCTGAATCATATGACATGACATATATACAAAGAAAGAGGACCCTCATAAAAATGATAATAATATAACATTTTTGGCCCTCTAATGCTGCACAGGTAAAAGTATTCGAATGTATTTTGCACTTAATTATTACTAAAAATGTACATTCCTATAATATGACTTTAAGAACTCATAATGTAAGCAACAAGTTTAATCCTCATACCTAGTTCGCAAATTAAAATAGTACTTTCATTTATAAGAAAACAATGCATGAGTCGACTTGATTAAGACTTAATTAAATTGTCTAATTCAAGGCTTAAAAACAAGAATATAAACGAATCTAATTATGTTAAATCTCCTATTCACTAATCAAAAGATTAAGATTAACTTGATTACTTTAATTAATCTTTAATTCAATTGTCAAGAAATTAATTAAGCCTTTATTAATAATCTTTATTATGTCTTTATGCATGTATGCCATACAAAAATCTTATATGAATTTTTGCAAATGAAAATAAAAGTACAACAAGCATGACCTACTTAACTGAATTCCTAAAATATAGGAACCATGCTCTATTAAGTTTCATAATAATTCTATTGATACAAAAATATGTAAGTGTTAGACTTCATTGATTTATAAGACCACAATGTGTTAAATCCTTCTTATTCTGAAAATTTCGATTAATCATGAGCTTATCAACTAACCCCAAATGCTATGAAATTAGTTTCTAAAAACCTACAAGATAATGATACCTCTATTGGCATAAAAATGCGTGGAACTTACTCTTCATATAGATCAAAAGTTAAAATTTGGAAAGTCACCATTGGCATCTAAGACTAGTATTAGCTAGATCTTTTGTAAGTGGAATTCATGTATATAAAAGGAACCAATTTCTGTAAGACTAAAATGTAAGGACTAACCTCTAAATAAATGTAATCATGAGACGTTGAAAATGTAGCCCTTGTGGACTTATAACAATGAATCTCAATACAGACTAATAGCACATGCAAAAATTTAAGTGATCATAATATTTCTATTTATGCACAAATATCTAGGTTTGGACTTTGTTCGATCATAAACATACCATCGAATGAACCTTTGAAGTTAAATGTACATAACTTTGGAAATAACCTCTAAAAGTTCACAAAACAGTAAACTTGTGCTCTATGAAAAGTAGCCTAAAACCTAGACTTCATTTACGTTAGTTCATTATTTGTCAGTACCTTATAGCTCATTCAAGTTTAAAACATTCATAGCCTTTTGTAAGCAAACATCAAAAGTTGTAAAGATCAACGACTAAATCTGTTAAAACCTCGAGACCTCACCTTTGTGCAGATAATTGGACTTGAACCTTATTCTTATTAAAAGTAAAGCTAGTCTTGATTGGAAACCCGAATAAAATCTAACTCGTGTAATCAATTCCTAAGGAACGGAAAACCAATTCGAATGTTCTATTAAATGACAACCTATTTGTCTAAACATATAGGACTAAGCACTAATTACGCATAATAGACCATATGATAATTAAGTCTTAATATTTTTAAATCCGAATAATTTTAGCCTCTTGAATTCGTAAAAACAAGAACTCTAAAACCACCCCTATTTTCTATAATAGATTTCATTTTCTATATGCATAAAAACTAAAACATCAATAACTCTCACAAATAAAAGCTAAAATATGCAAAACTAGTTTCAAGACACTTCTAGGTTCAAGACCTACTGGTGCTACAAAAATAGTTGCATACCTATGTAAATTGCAAACACAAATTTAAAACGAAATCTAACCTCTTATAGCATATAATTTTAAAATAATTAAGATTAGGAAATAAATATAATGTCACAAATAAACCCTAATACCAACAAGACCAGCTTAAGAATGCTCCCTAATGTAAGACCATCCTATTTTGTAGAAATAATCATATATAACATACTTTGCATCTGAATCCTATTAAAAGCCTAAACCTCCCTAATACAAATCCTAAAGTCCATAAAACAAATCATCGAACCTAAGTAATAAGAAATCAGTATTTAAAATCTTTTCATCACCAAAACCTTCAATTCTAATTCATATTTGAATTTGGTTTCATTTGATTTCTTTTTTCCTCTCATTGTTATTGCTATCATACGAAACGATACGGATGTGTAGACGCCTACGCAATTGAAGCTGCCACTGAAGACCTCGACCCCGAGTCGACCCCTAAACCAACAAAGCAAGGCAAGCACCCCCTTTGATCATGATTGATCCCAACATTTCAAAATTATTTTGTTAAAACTCTTTATGCATGCGTATACTTTTAGTAAATTCGCTATATTGTGGTAATGGTAGATATAACCTCCATTGATGGAACTTCTTTAATAAATATTGACATGACATCCTTTGTAGCCATAAGCTAGGGTAAAATATTTTAATAATGTCAAATGGGTATACTCGATTATATTTGCACATGCTTAGTTATGCTTTATATTGGGATAATGAATGGTTTGTTATGTTATTTGTTATGAATAATGATTTTGGATATGATGGAAAATGTTGGACATATTGGGAATTGTGATATTGGTATTTTGATAAAAATAAAACTATGATTTGACACGGGCGAGTATTGGCAATAGCTGGATGTGCTAGGGATGGACTTGCACGTAGTATAGGGGGAGATTTCTCGTCCGGGTCGGATTAAGGACAGAACTACTATGTTGTTTTCAGGCCAAGATAACTATACAACCACAAGTGCTGGTATGGAACAACCTTAACCTATTAAATTACTTAGAACTAGCTTTCCACATTGGAAGGCTAAAGTAGTACGGGCTCTCTTGGTAGGTTTGCTCGTAGGGGCTTCCACACCAAGGTATGGGTAAATGCATATCAATACAACAGTGTACGCCTTGCTATGGGAAGAAACGTGTATGACAGGGATGGACTACTAGAATTAATGTGTAAATGACAGGGATGGACTGTCATGTCTTTATCGTATGTTTCTGATGCCATAGCAAGGGTTAGTCATCACCGGGCTGGTGCAAAGTTAGGGCTAGGTAATGTAACGGTTCTGTTTTGATCTCTCTGCGGCACATAAAAGGAAGTGTGCTAATAGCTTCATAAAGAGTTGATCATGTCTTGTGGGTAAAGCAGTACACTACTGCAGAGTGTAAAATTTTTTGAAAAGCCGTGCCTGCGGTCATGGGCACTTGGTAAAGTCATCACATAGTTAGATGATTTAATATTTTCATAAAATGGATTGGAAATGGAAACATTTGTTGGAAAGTTTACATTTCAGATGATTCAATACTTTGTCATGTGTTGGCAAAGATTGGATTTAGCTGTTAAGCCATGTGTTAGCAAGGACTGGTTTTATGCCATTTGTTGGCAAGGAATGATTCGAAGTGTTGCTCACGTCATGGAGGACTGTGAGTTGCCATTTTTATGCTTACATACTTGTTATTTCATATAACTGCCAAATTGCTTTTACAAAATTCCGTTTGCAATCTATTATTCAGTATTTACAATTCAAATTGGCTTTATGCAAAATAACTGTACAAGCTTTTCTCTTGATACAGACCTGCATTTATTATAGGATTGCAAAAGTTTTGCGGAGTACTCTATATACACAACCTTGCTATTATTGTTATTTTTAGGTGAAGAAACAGAAAACCATGACGATACCTTCTTTACCGGAGGATACGGGGAATATTATGACAAGCTTTTCTAGGGTTTATACTTTGTCAGTTTCCTGAGAGTTATGTGACACAATACAAGACTTTTGAATTTCCATTGCAGTTTATTTTGTCTTTGAAGACTATTGTATAAACAGCTTTCGCTATTATATGCACACTGTGTATGGATGTGATTTCAATTTGTAAATGTGCATACTAGCCACTAATTATGGGACAAGTACTGTATGCACATGGAACCCATTATTGATATTTATTGTCAAAAATGGGGGCTTTACATTGACTGAGCTACCTTTAATCTTTCTCTGATTGTTGAATTCTGATCCTCTACTGTTTTTAGAATCTTTGGCCCAAAGATAAGACACTCTTATGTCTCATTCTAGTTCAATGGAGTACAACAATAACGACTATACAACACTTCAAACAGTGATATCTGCAAACTTGCCTGATAGCTGTTATTGTAACTAAACTCCACATACAACAAACTTTTATCCCATGTAGCAGTATGTGCTAGAGCACAAGCCCTTAACATACCTCCATAATTTGATCAACTATTTCGGTCTGATCATCTATCTCAGGATGATACACAATACTGAAATTCTATTGCTTCATGCAACATATTCTAGAATCTCGAGGTATAGTAAGAACCACTGTTTGACACATCATCTTTGGCACTCCGTAGAAACAGACAATCCTTGATATATACAACTCTACCGAGCGATCTCCAATATAAGTAGTCGTAACTGGTATAAAATGGGCAATTTTTGACAAAAAATCCACTATGCATATAGAGTCATAACCAAACTGAGTCTTAGGCAAATCAGTAATAATGTCAATACCAATTTCTTCACATTTACATTCTGGAATTTTAAGCAGCTATAACAAACTAGGTAGTTGTAACACCCCAAAGTTTGAGATTTGGAATGTTGAATTCAAAAATAAACCATTTGCATTTTCTTGAATTAATTCCAGCTTAATTTGGATTTTCCTTAAATAAAAGGATTTAATTTGACTAAACTATTCATCAAACTAAAGATTTTCAGTTTTAGTTGGGTTTATTATGCTCCAAGGAATTTTTCTGTATTTTTGGGGATTTTTCTGAATTTATTTGCTATTTATTCGCTTTTATTTGAATTTCTAGATTTTTCTTAAATAAGAAAAAGAATTTTATTTCCAAAAGCCTCTCAGGCCGAATCTCCGCCGGCCCGTTTCTCTCGGCCCGCCTCGCCAGCCAAC
Source organism: Otatea glauca (assembly GCA_036346275.1). Classification (NCBI taxonomy): domain Eukaryota; kingdom Viridiplantae; phylum Streptophyta; class Magnoliopsida; order Poales; family Poaceae; genus Otatea; species Otatea glauca. Next base: position 20,104,854 of record CM070727.1, on the reverse strand, counting down.
GCGCCACCGCCGTCGGATGGACGACACGTGGACGGTTGAGATGCGGCCACGTCGCCGCCGCGCGTGCCCTAACCCTAGCCGCCGCTGGAGTCCTCGCGCCGCACGTCGCCGCTCTCGATTTCCGGGTCGGGCACGCCTCCCGAGACCCCTATAAAAGCCGCCGCGTGCCTCCCGAGGATCCCTTCTCCGCGCCGCCTCTTTTGCCCCCTCCCTTGCTGCCCGAGCCGCCGCCGTTTCTTCGCGCGAGCTCGTCGGAGTTTATCGCCGCGCCCGACGCCTTCCGCCGCCCAGATCTCCGCCGTCGGTCCTCCTCCGCCGTCGCCGTTTGCTCCCCTGAATTCGCCGCGTTGCCCTCTTCCCGGTCCGACTTGTCTCGCGCCTGAGTCATCGCCGTAGCGCCGCTTGCCGTGTCATCTTCTTCGGTCCCGGTGAGTTGCGCCACCGCCTCGCCGTCGTTCTCCGCCGAGGAACTCTGGCCGTCCGATCTCCAGTAGGTGTCCTGGATCGTGCCACGTCTCCTCCGCCGCGTGCCTTGGGTCCTATGCCGTCGGATCTCGCGTCGCCATTGGATGCGTGCGCGCGGGCCGCTGCGTCGGCCTTGATCGGCCGCGTGTCGGTTACTGCGTCGGACCGTCGCATCACCGTCGCGCCGGTGCCTGATGAATCGAGCCCGTGCCGTGGACCGAGTCCACCGAGAGCCAGCTGACGTCAGCGGTTGCGCAATAAATCCTTTCTTTGTATAAAAATAAATCCAGAAATTCTGATTTTCTGATTTTTCTGTATTTTCTCTGAATTTAATCTTTCGGAGGCCCGTTCTTGCTCATACGAACTCCGATTGAGGCGATTCAAGTTTCTAAATTTTTCTAAAATCAAGATCTATCTTCCAGAGCCATTTATTTTCAGTTTTGAGCTTGTTTAAGTCTCTGTTTTGTATTTATTTGGTTTCGTTGCTTCTTTTCCGGTAGACGCTAATTCCAAGGGAGCGAACGAAGACTTTGAGGACCAAGATTCAGCACTAGATCAGCAAGGCAAGTCGTAACCTTTGATCATATCGACCCTATGTTTGCAAAGTAATTTGTTTTATACACTTGCATGCTATTTACGTATCAATGTTTATTTAATGGGAGTAGATGTATACCTAGTTGACATTATGCCACCTTGATTAGTTGTATGCCATGTATCCATTGTTAAACCTAGGTTGGGACATTACTAGTTGGACATGATCATTATACCAACCCTGGGTTATCGTAGTTATGCCTAGACATGCTTAGATATACGTTGGGATTCATATCACATGTTGAATAATGTTAATCTTGACTTAATGAGATATTGAATCGTGGCCAGTAGCCACTGTTGTAAAATTTGTTGTACCATGGCGGGGTTTGCCATTGGTCTTGGTTGAATGAATTGTTTTCCCTCGGGCAAGTGATCGTGCAGTAAAGGGGGTGCTTTCTAGCACATTGGGATGTGGATGTCTTGCCTGAGACAATTTAAGGACTTAATCTTGTGCGCCATTGAACTGGGTCTAACCGTACTACCACATGTCCGAATGGGACAGACCTAGGCGATTAATTTGCAATGTCTAGCCTTGAGTCTCGCCATTGGTGGTGTGGGTTCCGGATGGACGGGTAGATTCGCAAGGCGCAAGAGGGGGCCCTAAGGGGCGAAACCTTAGCGGGCAGTACCGAGTTTGGACAGTGCATTGTAAAGGCTTTGTCATGATATCTCTGCGACGCACCAAAGGAAGTGTGTTAAGATCGATTGCACAAAGAGATGATCATGTCTTGTGGGTAAAGTTGTACAACCTCTGCAGAGTGTAAAACTATTCGAATAGCCGCGTCCGCGGTCATGGACAAAGCTCGGGAATTTCACACGGGGTATAGAGTGTTTCATAAAATGTGGAATGTGGAATTATTGGGATGTGAACGGGGAGTTCACTGTTGTTTTGTTGTCTATCATTGATCTACCAGTTATTTATTTATCTTTTCATAAATATGCTTTCAATCTATTTATTGTATTTCGATTCAAGCTGTTGCTTTCTGCAAATGAACTATATAGCCATCCTTGTCAAGCCGTGCATAAATATATTGCATCAATTCCCTACGGCTTGCTGAATACCTTTGTACTCACGGCTTTATGCCCTTGTTGATCAGTTGCTGAAGGAGATAATGAATATCATGAGGAGGAATTCTATGAAGACTACGTGGATTAGGAAGGCGTTCCCCAGACGATTGCCTGTGGTATGTCGAATGGCTCAAGTTATCTTTTCCGCTGCAATAGTATTTGTTTCTTAAGCCTTAATGCATAATGGTGTAAACATTGACCATAAGGTCGTTTGCTTTATTTAATAGTAAATTGCTTCTTCTTTCGTTGTATGGAATGGTATTTCATCTATGTTTCCACTGTGTGCACTAGTGTGATCCTGGACTAGTGCAGTATACACAGAGGGTTTCGGATTTACAAATCCGGGTCCCGACAGTAGTCTCTGATGCATTACTTTTACTTTATGACTGACATAACACAAAGCAACATACTCAGCAAACTCCACGCTTCATACTAGGCCACCAAAATTTCTCCTTAAGATCCTGATACATCTTATCACTTGCTGGGTGAATCGATTACTTTCAATCATGAGCTTCCTCAAGAATCAACAGCTTCAAATCTTTTTGATTCGACACACAAATTGACTCTTAAACCACAGATTACCTTGAACATTCAAAGAAAAATCATTAGCTTTACCTTCCTCCATTATAGACTTAAATACTTTTGATCTTAGCATCATCTTTTTTAGCTTCACAAATCTAATGATCTAAAGTTGGCCTTACCTCTAAGTTAGCTAGGAATCCTTCTGAAACCACTTCTAACTTTAGCTTCTGAAACTCTTCATGCAACTCAAGCTGCCTCTCCTAAACTAGCATATTGACACTCGAGTTCTTGTGACTCAAAGGATTGTGAACCGACAATAATATCCTGCCATTCTAAGGAAACTACGAATCTGAGTAACTAACTTCAGTTGCTTCCAATGCAACATAGCTTTAACTTTGCTTGGGCCAATGGCAACTTCTTTGGCAGTTATCATGTGAACAAGAAATTCAATTTCCTTCTTCCAAAGGACACACTTACTGAACTTGGCATATACTGTTGCCCTCGAAGCCTTTCGAGTACTAGCCTTAAATGTGTTGCATGCTCTTCTTCAGTCTTAGAGTAGATAAGAATATTATCAATGAACACGACAACGAACTTGTCCAAATATTCCATGAAAATATTATTCATCATGTTCATGAAATGAGTTGGGCATTAGTTAATCCAAAAGACATGGTTGTGAACTCATAATATCCATACCGCATTGAAAATGTAGTCTTATGAACATCCTCTGCACATATCTTCAACTACTGATATCTTGGTCGAAGATCAATCTTAGAAAATACTCTAGCTCCTCTCAACTAATCAAACATATTATCGATCCTGTGAAGATGATACTTATTCTTGATCATCACTTCATTAAGCGAATGATAATCAATGCACATTCTCATGCTTCTGTTCTTATTTCTAACAAATAGGACTGGTGTTCCCCATGGTGATGAACTACGTCTCACAAAAGCTTTCTCTAGCAGCTTTCTAATATGCTTCTTCATTTCCGCTAACTCATCAGTAGGCCTTTGATAGGGTCTTTTGGTTACGGGGCAGTATCGAGTTCTAAGTCGGTGACAAACTCAATATCTTGATCTGGCGTCTTTTAAGGCAGATCCTCAGAAAAACATCTAGGTACTCTCTAACCACACACACTTCTTCCATACTCACAACTTTCACACTATTTACTATCAACTGACCATCACGGATTGTAGTGGTTTGAAACTTCACTTTCTTGCCTTTTGGGCTCTCAATGGATACAGCTCTTCAATCTCAGTCTAGAACAGCTTTGTGCTTTGACAACCAATTCATTCCAAGGATAACATCTGGAGTTTGAGTATCCAATATCATGAGATTTGCCAAAAGCTTAATCCCATCAATAAGCAACTTAACTCTCAAACAACCAGGCTTAGATCTGAGTTCTAATCCAGTGGATTAGACTAACAGGATACACTTAAGACTCAAAACATCCAAATCATTCTTAGAAACAAAAACTCAAAACAAATAAATACGAAGCTTTGGAATCAAATAAAACAACTGTTGCGGGTACTGAGTTAACAAAGAACTTATCCAAGATAACATTTAGTGTATCCTGAGCTCCATCTACAGTGACGTGGTTGGCAGGACCTCTCACCGTTGATTGTGGTGTACCTTAGGCTTGACCTACAACTTGAAACACTCCATAGCACTAGCACCTTTACTAGTGTAGATCTGAGGTTGAAATGAACAGAGGTAACTCCTCCTTTCTAGGAACAATTGTTAGCAAAATATCCTAGCTCACTGCAACTGAAACAACTCTTGAACGCAGACTGTTGCGTTTCTCTTGGTGTAGCATTCACCTGAATAGGGGTCTGGAAACTCTTATCAGATGGATTAGGTGCTAGGGATGGGGTTTTGAACAATGTTTGTGCCTAAAATCTAGCAAACTATTGGGGTGCAACTCTCAACCTCTATTGATTCTGACGGCTTCCTTTTTGAGCCATTCTTCGCTTAAGATTATGATCTAGCTCCTTGTGCTTTTCCTCAAGCACAAGTGCTTTATTGACAAATTCCTAAAAATCTAAGAAAGTATGGGTGGTCAATCCGACTTCAAGTCCAGAGTTCAGTCCCTTCAGAAAATGAAATTATTTTGCTTTATCAGTGGCAACAACTACATGTGCATAACTAACAAGCTGAGTGTATTTATTTAGATACTCAACTATAGACTGGCCTCCTTATTTGATAGCTCTGAATTCCTCCTTCTTGAGATTCATGATTCTTTCCAGCATACGGTACTGATAAAAAGTAGCAATGAATTCATTCCAAAAGATGTTTTGCAGAGCTTTATGGGCATCCCATTAGGTAGCAACAACTCCTTCTAACTGATGAGAAGCATAGAAAACCTTCTCAATGCCTTTACACTGAGTAATGAGTAACTTCTTTCTCAATGATTTTGAGCCAATTATCGTCTTCAAAAGGCAAAACATTTCCTGAGAGAGTCAGCAGATGAGTTCTCATGAATTTTGACAACTTTGAGTGAGGACGAGGACCATCGACAACAACTGGGGTACATTGTTAACAGTAGCTCGACAACTTACTGCATAATCATGTGCATCAACTGAGTCTGAACAGCTAGAAACACTCAACATTCTGCATATCCACCTGAGATGACAACTAAGGAACTAATCCATTATTAGGATTCTCATTAGTATGGCTACTACTTCCACTAGCTCCAAATACATTGTTAGCACGGGTCTGAACCATCTGCTGATTGCTCCAAAGAATTAGGTAAGGGGGAAATCAAGGAAAAGGAACTAATTCATGGAATAGGTTTAACCCAACAAACATAGCTCAGAACTCTAATTAACTAGCTAACTTATTATTAAGGTCTTAGCATGGTTTCTTACAAGCGCCTAAGGCTTTTTGCAACACATACTACATACATAGAAAAACAAGGTCGCAACCTAAACACACAAATCTAACGCTTAAAAGGCGACACTCTTAATCTTAAGCTAACGCAACTCTCACACATGAGTCTCAACTGACTAAGCTAAACTCCTTCAATCATTAAGCCAACCAGGCTGACGCTCTCTTGGGAAGTAGAACAGTGGATGGGCAAGCATCGGTGCAAACTGATCCTGATGACCAATGAAATAGAAACAAGATGCTTAGGTGCTTCCTTTGGTAAAGACTCTTGCTTATCTAGTTCTTCTGATTCTTCTTCTTCCCCTAGCACTTCTTGTGCTTCTAACGCTATGCTGTATAAAGATTCCTCAAGTTCTACAATCTTTTCTGCGGTGAGCTTCTGGGTCGCACAAAGATTTTCTTCTACAAGTTTCAAAGCCTTATAAGCTCCATTTAGGTCTTAGGTAGTGTCCTCCACGACTTCTTAAGCAGCTGCAAATCTCACAAGATGGACGATAGTAGCATCTTCTTCATCTTCAGGGGTTGGGAAATGACCTTGGGAATGAAGTCAAAACACTATATATTGCAGCTCACCAACATACTTGTTGCAGATACAGAGTAGTGCAAGATATGAAGATTCTTGGATACTGGCTTCAAAAGTGAGCCTTCTAATAGCAAGACGGATGGGGAAACTTGCCTTAGCATTCTCCGAAGCATAGATGGCAAATTTACACACCACATCACGACCTCTACCATTCACTGTCCAACAGATTCCCTTGTAAAGTAGCCTCTCACAACCACCAAGTTCTTGCAAAACTCTCCATAATTTAGCAGTGTAACCCCTAGTGCACTCTCCATAGGTGTGAGCATCATCATCTATTAAAGACAAGGGTAAGATTCCAGTTAAACAAATGGGGAACGAAAGAATCAAAAGGGATGAGTAAGAGAAAAGGTAAGTCGAGAACTTATTAATCTTACAAGTTAATTTTCTCTTTTAAAAATAATTTTGAGTTCCTAAGGAAATGGTTAGGCTAACTAGAGTTCAGACCTATAGTCGATATGTCTCTGATACCACCTCTATCGGGACCCGAATTTGCAAATCTAGACCCTTTGTGTATATTGCACTAGTCTAGGATCATGCTAATACACACAGTGGCAACATAGATGTAATATCAACTTCATACACAACAGAATAATAATAAACGAGTAAATTTATTAAATAAATAGATAGTGTAATGACCTTATGGTCGACTTCACATTTATTAGGCCTCTCAGGGCTTATTCACTAAATAAACTACATTGGATCGAAAACTTTAGTGGACAACCTATTGACCTACCACAGGCAATTGAAAAGGCTCGAATCCTAGTAACCTGCTTCCTCTTGATACTCCTTTTTAACTGATTGATTTATTATTGCAAGGGTGAGTACATAAAGCACTCAACAAGTTGTGCACAGAATGTAAGTCTAACACAACTATATGCAAGGCTTAATCCAAAAATGGCTAACATGGCTATTTTGCAATAAAGCATCCTTTGCAATTGAATACAATAGTAGATTGAAGTAAAAGGTAAAACAAATAACAGTAATAACAATATTCTAAGATATTTCTCAAGTTAAACTAGCACACAGCCTAATCCAATTCATTTCCTTTCATAGGCATACAGTCTCCATTCCCAAGTTTAGTTTTAATAAAATCTGAGCGTTGTCCATCACCGTTCACACGGCTATTCGAATAGGTTGTACACTCTACAATGGTTATACACTGTATCTACAAGATATTATCATTCTTATAATGTCGATCATAGTACGTACCCATCGATGTGCGACTAAGAATATCACAACAAAACCTTTCAAAAGCTCTATCGAATATAGACACTCCCGATAAGCCTGATCTCACTATTCCTCCTAACAGAGCAGAAGAATAGGAGGACTCATCGTTGGACTAGGAACAATCATTGTTCCAGATATGGAACCACTGCAACACACATTCCCCAACAATGCACACAACTTGTTTTTTCCTCCTGAGATATCATATGTAAGACTTAGTAATTTACTGAGCTAGGTTTGTCTCATTACAAACATGCGGTTGTATGTTTTAGCCCAATTCAATAGCTTATAATGTTAAGTCCTTAATTGATCGAGGCAATACTTCCAATTATTCATAGTAACCATATCAATCGATTCATATAGAACCTTTAGCCCATCATGGCACACAATCTCTTGCCACTTGTCTCAATCTAAATCATTTACTACCTCAGTTGATTATCGTGCAACACATGCCATCAAAAACTTATCATCATTATGAGACAACACATGACACACCTTTTTTATAAATATGTTCCATACACAATTAGTCAAGTTTGAACTGGTACTTTCAAATGATACCAATTATTTGTGGCATAGCTAAGCAAACAACCTCACGATCTAACTAACCCACATTGGTGTTATATTAGTAACCAACTAATAATTATCCATCCTAGGGTAACAAATTATTATGGCATAGCAAACAACAAGGTAGGTAGAATTCAAATAGGTTAAATAACTAATTCACAAACTATTGAAACAATTTATAATTTAAATTATCATGAAATAGGTTAAAACAAAATAGTATTTGTAAAACTGAATTCAACATGATCAAAGCACAAATTGCCTTAGAATAAATCATGATCTTGATCTTGACCTTGACTTTGAATTAACTATTCACCCTTGAACGTTCTTGGCATTTCAATGTCTAAATGAAACGAACGACGAAACACAAAATAAATACAAAATCAAGATAAAACTAACTCCATAAATCAAATAAAATATACTAAAATGTAGGGTTTGATTTTAGATGAATTTAGTAATTTGAATGGACATAAATAGAGTTCGTATGAAAGAGCACAGACTCTCGGAAGAATTATCGAATAAATAAATCATGAAAATTGAGAGAGAAAGGAGAATATTCCTATCTGAGAGACTGACAAGTGGGTCTGGCTATTTTTCCAAATTTTATAATTAATTTTTAGAATATTAGATAATTACCGGAGACTGGCATGTGGTCCCTTGGTCCATAGACCAAGTCCACAAACATAGCGCATAGTCCATGATGGACACGGCACATGGCTTTGACTCACAACATGTGGACCCCACATGGCATAGACATGGCTCACGATAGACTTATTCTATTTTAGATCTAATCTGGCTTCTATGCTTGCGTGGCGCAGATCTTGCACTGATCTGGCCCACACATGGCATCCATATCAGCAACATGTTGAAGAAGACGACATCAACTGGTGGTGAACGGAGGCACAACTCCAGCAAATAGCAAACTAGCGAATAGCAGCATGGATAAGCCTCCTAGTTAGCGCAAACTGATGCAAACAACCTTGCGAACACGATGCACACTGGCACGGGGACCAATGGTCACTACCAACGTAGATATGGCGAAGAAACCGCAGTGGAGAAATCCAGCGAACTACAAAGCTTCACCGACAGCTTGACTGAACCACTAGGTCATACCCTTAGCACAAGCTCGATGAGACGAACAAGATAACACAGATGTCGAGGCAAATGGCAACCTCTAGTGATGGTGATGATCATGAAAGTGGCAGCGGCGATAAGCTCTACGGCGACCACGACCTCCGGTGATGTTCCGATGACAAGAAGGTGCGCACCAAGTAGAACACAGCAAGACAAACCTAAGGAAGTAGACCAAGAAGGCATGGACACCGACAATGGTAGAATCAGGCAAGAAGCTCGATGACGATGCTTACGGGAAACCTCGAAATCCGATGCAACCACGACAGATTCAATGACCAGGGTTAATGCTTTCTATGAGTAGATCAATGCGATGCTGGTGCTCCCTTTATACTGGCATTCACGTGCATGTATAGTAGGATTCCAACATGGACATAGCAGCATGCAACACATGGAGACAGAGTCCCTCGTGAAGATGATGAATAGTGTTCTGACAGATGAGCCCTACTTGTCAGCGACATGGTGCTTGTGCGATGCGGGCTAGGCTGCAATGCGAAGGTGGGCTGGTGCAGGTTTCGGCTGGGCTAGGACTTGGGCTGGGTTTCTGCCAGATTATATTTCCAATATTTTAATTTAGTTTTTTTAGAAAAAACAAAAAAAACAGAAAAGGTCCAAATAAATAACAATTACCTTCAAAAAATTCTCAGAAAAATCTAGAAAATACCACCAAGCACAAAGAACCCAAATAAAATAATTTTTGGCAATGTTCACTTAAGCACTAATCATATTGAATTTTTTATTTAAGAAAATTCTATATTAATCTTTAATTGTCAAATAAAATGGTGAAAATTTTTAGAAGGCTAAACTACACTAGAACTTTTTAAAGAGGCAAAAATTGGGATGTTACATTAGTTTCTTGAGAAGAATAGACTTATGCTCATAGTTTAACTTCTCATAATTATTTTGAAGATAGTCGTGGTCCTTCTTTAAAACCTTAAATTTAGCCTTTTTCTTCCCAAGATACTCATTAAAATCCTCTAGCATATCCATCAATTCGCCATAAGAGGACTCATCATCATCATTTACCTCATTGTTATCTTTTGCCATGAAGCATGTAGACATGTAATAAAGTGATAAAGACTTATTTATATTTGAAGTGGTTGACAGATCATCCTTTGATGGCTAGGCTGGCAAAGTGCCTTTATCTTTTATCATCGATCTTCTTTCTTGATGATAACTTGGGCTCATCCTCCTCCTTATTAGGACACTCCGAAGCAATGTGTCCCTTTTCTTGACATTCATAGCACTTGAGAATCTTGTAGTCTTTGTCTTGGATGATGAACTTCTATTTCCTTGTGAGCCACACCTCTTCATGAGTTTCCTTATTTTACTCATGAAGGCGACCATTTCTTTTTTTATGTCATTATCTTCCTCATTTTGACACTTCTCATCCTCATCATCACTTGAATCATCATGTTTGGCCTTAAATACGTGAATTCTTTTGCTTGAGAAAAAGACTATCTCCTTGATCTCCTCTTTGTCCTTTTTGTACATCTCATTGGTAATGAGCTTGTCTAAAAGAGCGATAGGAGTCATTCTTGGCAAATCAGAGGAGTTGAGAAATAATGTCACCAACGTCTCATATTTGTCCGGTAAAGCCCTAAGCATCTTGCGCACAATATCAAGATCGGTTAGATTAGAAGATAGGCATTTGAGCTTATTTAATATGTTGTTTAACCTAGACTCATTGATGCTCTGTGGCAACATAGTAATGACTCATATTTGAATATCAATAAATGCAATTTAGCTTCCTTAACCGAGAAAGTTCCCTCATGAATCTCCACAAGGATTGTCCAAATATCATGAGCATTCTCAAATTACTCACTCTATTAAACTCATCCTCATTCAAGGCGCTAAAGAGAGTGTTCAAAGCATGAGCGTCGAGTTGCAAATTTTGCTCTTCCCCTTGAGTGGGGTTTTGTGGATCAATAGGTGTAGCAAAACCTGCATCAACGATTTCCCATATGTGAGGACTCATGACCTTAAAATATGTAGACATTCTAAGCTTCAAATAAGTATAATTTGTGCTATCAAAGTGTAGAACTTTACCAGGGTGTACAACCTCTCTAGTTTCCATCCCTACTCTCTAGGCAATACAGGCTAATAAATAAGAGATCAAGCTCTGATACCACTTACAAGATCGAGGAGGCCGACTAGAGGGAGTGAATAGGGGTTTTAAAATTCTCTTTGGCCAACACTGATTTTATATGTGGAAGTGTAAATGAAAATATTTTGCCCAATTAAGGTCTAAATCAACTAGTCTCACTAAGTGCACCAACAATCTAAGTCTAGATCAAGGCTTGCCATCCTAGGGTGACAAGCAAGCAATTCAATTCTAGGAATATAAATTGCAAGAATATAAATGAGCCAAAGGAAGCAAACTAAAATATAACATATGATATTTTGTCTCCCCTAGTCCACATAGAGGTATGCTCAAACAAATTGGACCGGCTCTATAAATGAAACCAAACACCTCGAATCCACTAGTGGTAGCTCTTTCCCCCTCTAGGTAGGTGAGCTCCAACCTTCACAACACATTGGGCCTTCTCATAAGCTTCTTGAGAAGATCAACAGACCACGACAACACCAAGAGTAACAAGCCGAGCCTCTTGCTTAACCCTCACCAAGTGCAATACATGTACAAGTGGATACTTAATCCATCTCTAGAAGCAGCATATGCAACTAGAGACCTTTGTCCTTGCTCGTAAGATGCAACACATATACAATTAAGAGGAGAAGCTCACACTAGCTAACGAGAGTGAGATGAAATGCCAAAACATTTCACACAACAAACTCTAGCTCAAATGCCTCTCAAATCTATCAAAGATTGCATTACAAGCTCTCAAGGCTTTGCTCTCAAATGTATGTCGCAAAGGAATGCGGGAGCAGCTGCAAAAACCTCCATACTCTGCATCTTTTATAGCCCCTCAAAAAAACTAGTCGTTTGGAACAAAATTATCCAAAAAATGCAAATTCGAATATTCCTAATTCTCAAATTTGGACTTTCCTAATTACCCAATTTGTACATTCCTAATTGGTAAAATTAGACATTCTTAATGGTCACAAATCCACTTGGCATCCATCCATTATTGAGGGCAAATTAGGACATTTCGAATCCATCAATTCGAACCTTCATAATTTCCAAAATTTAGACATTTCGAATCATATAATCTAAATCGGCTCCAAAACACATAAGATGTCTTAAACTCAAATGTGGACATTCCTAATTCTCAATTCAGACATTCCTAATCACCAAATTAGGATAAACTCTCCACACAATCTAAAAAGAATTGTAACTTTTTACTCTGAAATCCGATTTAGGTAATCTTAGACTCTATAGAAAGCTTATCTAGATGGTTATAACTTTCATCCATTTTCAAAATCTAAGAAACTATATATATTTTCATAGAACACTAAAACTCTAATGTAGCTACACAAGTCTAAAATCTAATTTATCGAAATTTCTAACATAGACTTGATCAAGAGTGTGACTACAAGCTAGCAACAGTCTACAAATGATCAATATATGAACTTCAACAATTTGCAAAATACACTTACAAACTTTAGTTACATGCTAAGAAGAGTAAGTACATAAGCTTCAACTATTTGCAAAACATATTCGTAAATAATAGCATCATGCAATAGAGAGCTATAGCAAACAGGATTGAGGAATCAACACATGATGAGACTCAAACTACCAAATAAGACCCCTCTTAATAGTATGACAACCTGCACTAGTAATCCAGTCTCACAACCAAACACCGAGACCGGTAAAAGACTAGGAACACATCCTTAGCCTATGCTAGTTATACCTTTTGTCTTGCACATACACTTGGAGCTTTCACTTGATAATGATCATCTTCTCTCCAAATCTAGGTACTTATCTTATTCAACAACACATGATGAACTATCTTCACTTCAATATCTTATCTTGATGCTCATAAAGACATGACGACATTCTTCACTATGAACCTTGACTTAATGACCATCAACACATGATATCATCTAAAGTCTTTATTATCATCGGACTTAACCTATTTCACAACTCATGAAAAATATTAGTCAAATACTTCCGGTTGTTACTAATCACCACAGTACCATTAACACATAATGGAGGGCAAAGATCCTTTAATTTCTCTCTTTGGTGATTGACGACAACCTCATTGCAAATAATTGAATTTAAATCAATATGAGTATATTACAACTGCAAAAGCTTCATATACTAAAAGGATTCAAAGTAGAACTCCTCGATATATGTGGAAAAAGAAAGGGATCAATACTAGTGAAACCGCAAGATATAGAATAAACTCTCTCTAAATGAGTGCATACATATATATATATATATATATATATATATATATATATGAATTGAAAATAATATACACATATACAATTTGAAATTTTTGTGGAGTTTACCTTGTATTTTGAATCCAAAAAATGCAACAAGATATAATAATATAACATCGGATGCATACATTCAAGATTTCTATTTTTTTCATCCAAATAAAACTAATCAATATCATACTCAACAAAGGAGTTAATATCATATTTAGATTTATCATTAACCACTAAAACCAATTTAATGGTGTTTGAACTTACATATGCCAACGACATTCGTGCTCACAAGAAGGCGAACCAGTGGCAAGATTTCAAGCCATCGCTGAAGGAAGAACACTCGAAGCCAACGATGAGCACATGGAGTCAATTAGTTAATCGCTTTAATAATTTATCATTTAATTAAGTAACTAATTAAGTGACTTTACTTAGTTAAGTGACTAATTAAGTCACTACCAAGCTAGGCTTGCTCAGCACCTACCTACCGAGATAGGGTTGCTCGATAGGTCCCTACTGCCGAGCTCGTGCTGCACAATAGATGACCTATCAAGTTCGGAGGTGCCACTATTGTAATGGATTATGCTGCCGCGGTACAGGTGCACGACAGGTGACACATGTCACCTGCCACACCTTCTGCAATTGAGAAGTGAGTCATTTTTGCAAATTTATTCGAACGAGGGCCAAATTTGACAAGATAAAAAAGTAAGTATGGAGGGGGGAAAAAGAGCAAAAACCACCAAATTCGGCTCTAGTGGTTTCGTTGTTTGTGTCAGCACTCTTGGGCACGGAATGATGCGAATCCATGGGCTCGCACTGTCAGAATTTTTTTCTTTAATATTTATTTCTATTTTTTTTTCAAAAGTAGGCGTTAGGATTTTAAAATTGCGAAAATAGGCGCCGGTCGCCCGTATATGGGGCGATCGCCCCATATACGGGTGATCAGTGCACAGTACTAACGGTTGTTTAACGGCCACGGGGGTGCCACCCACCTATCGCCCGAAGTAGGGGTGATCGCCCCTTGCTGGGGCGACGGGTGGGCTTTAAGCCAACCCATTCAGCGAGGGAGGGAGCAGAGGCAGCTGAGAGAAGGAAAAGAAGAAGAAGAGAAAGAAAGAAGAAGAAGAAGGAGAAGGAGAAGGAGAAGAAGAACAAGAAGAACAAGAAGAAGAAGAAGGAGGAGGAGGAGGAGGAGGAGGAGAAGGAGGAAGAAGAAGGAGAAGAAGAGGGGATTTCTGCGAAGGTAGATTTATAATTTTTTTATGATTATTTAGTTATGTAGAAATTAAATGTAGCATTTATTATTTAGAAATTATAGGATTTTGTAGTGTTTAGAAATTTTAGGATTTTCTAGTGTTTAGAAAATTTTGTAGGACTGTGGTATTTAGAATTTTAATTTAGCATTTAATATTTAGAATTTTATTATAGTGTTTAGAAAATTTAGGATTGTGTAGCGTTTAGAATTTTTCGGATAGTCTTGTTTAGAAATTTAATGTCGCAGTTCATATTTAGAACTTTAATGCAGTATTTAGTTTTTAGAAATTTCAGGATTGTGTAGTATTTAGTACGTTACAAATTTAATGTAGTATTCAGTATGTAGAAATTGAATACAGTGGAAATAGTAGACAATATTTACAAATTTAATTTGGTAGGGTTAATGTAATGTGGCACAAATATAATGTTAGGCCATATGGTAGGCAAGTCGAATTATTTATTTATAGTCGAATGACTTATTTATAGTCGAATTTTGTAGTACGATCAATGTAAGTTTTGTATATTGTATTTTAGAGTAATATTTTTCCGTCGGACGTTGCAGCATGTCGGAGAAATTGTATTTCTAAATATTTTATGGAGATGGGGAGATAGCACAGGGGGCGGATGGGGTGGTTTTATCATCATTTTCAAGAGTCGTACGGGGCATATGTAGACCGAGCGATAGGACATACAGGGGTTTGTTGGAGTGGATGTCTCGGATGTTCAGTTTGGATGCCCAGACTGTTCGGTTGCGGGTCAGAGCAGTAGTGAGCCGTGCGCAAGACTATTTTTACGGAGAGTTGATTCCTATTAACTACACATCAACATAGAGGAGTTATATTGGTTTTGCCGTAGAGCGGGGTTGGCCACTAATGTTGTTGGTACAGTGCTACCCTGTAGCTCCATCGGTGTCGCAAGTTCGTGATGTCGGGGTGGACATTACGGGGGAGGGGATGTCAAATGTAGAAGGATGCGAAGAGGAAGGTGGCGAGGAG
Source organism: Otatea glauca (assembly GCA_036346275.1). NCBI lineage: Eukaryota > Viridiplantae > Streptophyta > Magnoliopsida > Poales > Poaceae > Otatea > Otatea glauca. The sequence continues at coordinate 20,089,239 of CM070727.1, read as the reverse complement.
CCTGGATACGAGGAGCACGAGACTGGCTGTGGTGAAGGGATCGGGGAGGCAGAGGAGACAGTGATGGAGGCGCGAGGGGTGGCCGACGAGGGGAAGGAGGTGGAGGACATAGTTCACCTGATGAAAGAGGAGGACCGTGTGGATGAGGAAGTCCTTGATGGTGAACACTTCGACGAGGAGGACAATGCTCCTGAAGTGCCTATCCCTGGTGCGTGGACCAATTACAGTTTCGAAGACCTAACAATGAATGAAGGGAACATTGATGCATGGGAGTATCATGAGAACGAGGTGACGCAGGGGGCCATATATAAAGACAAGGAGGCTGTGATGGATGCGGTGAAGTACTGGGCAATGTCTCTTCGGCGGCAATTCAGGGTAGTGAAGTCCAACAAAAAGGAGTACGACGTGAAGTGCGTAGTTGATTCGTGCCCATGGCGGGTGCATGCATACAAGGGGAAGTGGAAGGACTACTGGAAATGTTCCATAGTGATGGAGCATAACTGCGAACTGGAAGAAGCGGAGCAGGGACACCGCAATCTGTCGTCCACTTGGGTGGCAAATGTGTTTTATGGTCAGATCGTGGACAATCCGCACCTGCAGCCTCGATCTATTATCACAGCCGTGGAGGAGAGGTTTCAGTACAAGATTAGCTACGGAAAGGCATGGAGAGCGAAAAGGACAGCTCTGGAAATACGGTTCGGGACGTACGAGGCTTCCTACGAGAATATTCCCCACTTGCTCAGGGCAATAGCACGTAGGAACCTCGGTACATCCGTCGACTTTGCGGAGTTTCTCGCGGATAGTGTGTGCGCGGGTAAGTGGGTCTTGCAACGTGCCTTCTTCGCCCTGACCGCATGCATAAATGCGTTCCATCACTGTCGCCCGGTCATTTGCATGGACGGTACATTCCTCACGGGGAAGTATAAGGGCCAGATTCTAACTGCGATCGTGGTGGACGCCAACAACCAGGTTCTACCGGTTGCATTGGCCTTTGTGGAGGGGGGAAACACGGAGAGCTGGTACTGGTTCCTTGAAAGAGTGAAGCTGGCAGTTGTTCTGGACAGGCCTGATGTTTGTGTCATCCATGACCAACATGCAGGGCTGCTAAGGGCGATCGTGGATATGCAACAAGGGTCCGCCGTTGTGGGAGCACAAAGTGGCGGACACAAGAGCGGTGGTGCATGAGGCACATGGGTGCCAATTTTTTCCGTCAGTTCAGGAACAAGGAGCTTATGAACATGTTCAAGCGGCTGTGCAAACAGAACCAACGGAGGAAGTTCGACGCGCTTTGGAGGATGTTGGATGAACTAACGAAGAAACAATCAACGAATCCAAGAGATACCGCTAGTTCATCAAAGAACCCGATGGTGTACCATGAGCAAGGAGAGCACCCCACAGCCTTGTGTACGCTCCCGACAGACGCCCTAAATATTCAGCGTAGGCCGGGGACCAGCATAAAGAGTTTCACCGACTGGATACGACACGAGCCTTTGGAGAAATGGTCCCTTCTGCATGACGAGGGCGGCTCACGTTATGGAATCATGATAACGAACCTAGCGGAGATTTACAACTGGGTAATGAAAGGCACCAGATGTCTTCCATTGGTGGGTATAGTTGAAGGTGTCTTACTAGGGACACAGAGATATTTCATTGAGCGATACAAGAACTCCGCAGCATGTATGTCGGACAATCGACTGTCGTACTCAACGGTTGTATCTACGTACATATTCAAGAAAACAAGAAAGGCGCAGACACATCGGGTGACACCGGGGAGTGGCGTGGAACGGAGATACCACGTGCACTGCGGTGACCGAGGGCGCAGAGATGCTCACCGGGAGAGGACTTCCCATCTGTGCATACTCCGAGCAGCTGACTGCGAGTGCTCCTGCCAGAAACCACACCTGCTGCACTTGCCGTGCTCGCACGTCATTGCTGCAACCACCGAGACGCATCAATCATGTCGTCCGTACATCTCCCCCTACTACTACAAGCAAAGTGTTCTCAACACATGGCATCACGAGGTGTACGAATACTGAGTGGATGGATCGTTCACAACAGTCCTCCTCCTGACCATCGATGGGTATCGGACATCCGAATGTTGAGGCAGAAGGTCGGGCGTCGAAGGACACGGCGCATTCGGAACGATATGGACGAGTCCGAGGCGCGTCGCAACCGCGGATATTGTAATTTTCGATGTTATTCCCATCATTTAATTTACGATGTACCAGTGAACTGTTGTTCCAATCATGTAATTTTCGATGTACCAGTTAATTGCTATGAGGATAATGTAATTTTCGACGTTGTGTGCTTCATCGAACATGTCTTCATCTTTAGTATGTATGTAACATGAGATTCTTTTAGCTTTGTGGACTTCCGTTGTATTGTTTGTTGAATATGGTACATTTCGTTATTTTGCATTTCATTTTGTGTGCACATTTAATTACTGACAAATTTGTTGTATTTGCTTTGTAACAGGCGACGATGGCACGACCTTGCCCTGAGCTGCTCGACGCGACCGTGGATGCGACCCACCGGTCTAGGTACTCCGCAGAGCAGAACCGAGAGCTAGGGACACTCCGGCCTCGGGTGCCCAACGAGCTGCTTCGCATTGACCCACGCTGGGTTCCACGGTAAGCTGCCAATGCTTGCACTCTTTTACGTACATGTACTTACCTGTGAATGCAATTCTAACGACGCAATGCACTACATGCAGGTTGCGAGCGGTTGGCTTACTTCCTCTCTATAGGATGGTGGAGTAGGTCACTGCCCCATTAGAGGGCAGGCAGGTCCCACGGTTCGGGTACGACCGGTCCCTGCTGGCCGCACTCGTGGACCGGTGGAGACCGGAGACGCACACGTTCCACCTTCCGTGTGGAGAGATGGCTCCGACGCTACAGGACGTGTCCTACTTTCTAGGCCTCCCCTGTGCGGGTCCAGCAGTTGTGCCGCATGACGCCTCCGTCACGTGGCACGTGGAGTTGTCCGCGCGGTTCACCGAGGTGCAGCGGCACCCCCGGGCAGCCCCCTACCAGCCCCTCAGGTTGGGTGAGCGACACGGACCGACGAAGGCGTGGCTGCTTCAGTTCACGGTGAGTACCTCTTTCATTGCGAATTAACAGAGAAGCGCTAAGTTGCTGATAATGTTTGTACCAAACGCTGCAGGCTGAGCTGCTCTACCCACATGCAGAGGAGGAGGACGTGGCCTGCCATCTGGAGGCATACCTCCTATTGTTGTTCGGTTGGGTGATGTTCCCGTCCTCCCACGGGAACATGGTGGACCAGCATCTGATCGAGTACGCCCAGCACATCGCCGACACCCCGGTGGATGAGGTAACACAATTAGTTCAAATCTCCTCTCAGCGGAGCACGTCTAACTTCCCCATTGTAAACAGATGATGCAGTGGTCGTGGGCCTCAGCTATGCTTGCGGCGACGTACAAAGGTTTGTGCGACGTCGTCTCTCGGGCGGACCAGGACGCGACGATGTCGGGTTGCGTCTTACTCCTTTAGTTGTGGTCCTGGGAGCGCTTCTCCGTCGGCAGGCCTGCTGTTGACACCGCACCGTACCCCCAGGACCTTTACAGAGATGACCCAGTGGACTGGCCCACCATGGGCCACTACTGGGTCCGTCGATAGGTATGCTCCCTTGTATCTTTTTCCCCACTTACGCACTTCCATAACCTCCGCCATTTCTTATTTCCTCGCAGCGGACGTACGCGTACCGACAGGTGAGGAGGTCCTACCTCGAGTTCTTTTGGGAGTTCGACCGCCTCCACGACGTGGACGTGCGGTGGACGCCATACAGCGTGTACGATGTCCACGCCCGAGCACCTTATGGGGTCTCTGTGTTTTGCACGCGAGATGAGTCGTTCTGGCTCACCTGTAAGGTAAGACCTGTGTGTCGAGGAGTACTCGCCGCACCGAGTGCTGCGGCAGTTCGGCCTGTTCCAGTCCATTCCCTTGCCACCTCGTCACGTTGTCGCACATGGCGCTCACAGGTACTTCTCCTGATCCTAGTACTCCGCATCTCTGCAGAATGAATGTGGTGTGTACTTCCTATTTTTGCATTGTAGGATGAGCCGAATGGGTACTGCAGCGGGCACCCAGTTCGTGCATCGTATGCAGCCATGGGCGGTGTAGTGGGACGAAGCACTCTGCGAGAGGGTCACCGAGACCCGGCCGTACGACCCTGACATGTACGATGAGTACATGGAGTGGTTTGCGCCGCGAACTCGTCTCAGGGTGGGGTACACACCAGCACCATATATCGCACAGTAGGCATCGGTGATGGACACGTAGCCTTCACAGATGTCCCAGAGGGACAGCTCCGCAGTAAGTGTCACAATCGGAGCTACATGGCACATCTTTTTCATGTAAATTACCTAATACCAATCCGGCGTTACATGCAGGCACATCTCGTAGGGGAGGTGGACGTGGAGGCTACGTCCATGCTGGCTCGCGTTCGGGCGGGCATACAACTGAGCACCACTGAGATCGAGGCATCTTACGAGCGGATTGTCGATAGGGCGAGGCGGTTGGCTCACCTTATCACCTGCCGGGGGCGCGGAGACGTCGGCGGACACAGCACACCACGTCCCCGCGGCCCAGCACCTCGCCCTACCCGCCGGTGCCTCGTTACGCTCCCACGCAGCTGCAGTGGGGACAGTGGGCTGAGGAGGCTCCTTCCTCGTCTCGCCCTACCCCGGCGGTTCCTCGTTACACTCCCACGCAGCAGCAGTGGGGACAGTGGGCTGAGGAGGCTCCCTCGTTGTCTCGCGCCCCAGCAGGATCCCAGGGTGGTTTCGACGACCCTGCAGACGTCGAGTTCGACTTGGAGGAGTACCTGTCGATCGACTACCTCGCCCCCTCTCGGCTCTCGGGAGCGCCGCCCTAGGACACGCCCGGGTCGCCGCCACACCACTCTACCCCTGCGCCGCAAGGCCAGCCTAGGAGGGACGTCCGTCCACCGTCACCACTCACATACCCCACGGGCCAGATCAGGAAGCGTGGCCGTGATTGACTAGTTGTACATACATATTTTTGTAATGCCTTTACGTTCAGCAGCATATTGTATAACTGTCTGAGTTAGTAACTTGAGTGCCTTATCACTTTAAATTGTGGAAATCCATATATGTTTTATTAATTGTGTTGTCATCGCTTTGCCTTTGTCACACGACGTGACAACACACCAACGCCTCCGTGCACCTGTCGCCCTACATAGGGGCGGTCGCCTCTAATTGGGGCGATCGTCCAAATATGGGGTGATCGCTCCATATCCTGGCGATATCTGCCCTTTATAACATTCGTTCTCGCTCGCGGTCTCGGAAGAAAGAATAGAAGAGAGGAGGGAAGAGGGAGAGAAAAAATAAGTACAGGACCAATCGAAAATGCCGAGGCGTGCAAGTGGAAGGGGAAAGGGGAAAGCAAAGGAAGAAGGAAGTGCATGCCCGCGCAATTTAGCATACCAAGATCTCTTCCTACCTCATGGAGCTGTAGCACCGATGTGTATGTGCGGAGATCCTTGCAGGCTTGTCCGCTCTTGGGAAATTCCAACTTGGAAGAGGAGGTATTGGAAGTGCCGCAACTACGCCTTCGATCCACCAGAGAAGAGCCTGAAGGATCGCCACATGGTAACAATCGTACGGGTTATGTAATATTTGTGAATGAAACTTTGCTAATTTACGTTTCAAGCAGTCACCTCCGCCACTATGTGAATTTGAGTAGTGGTTTGATACGGAGATCAACCCTAAAGACCAAAGGCTCCTTGATCAAGCCAACCGGCAGGAGGAGTTCACGCGGCAGCTTCAAGAGCAGCGCGATGCCGCACGTGAGGAGGCACGTAGGAAGGAAGCGGAAGAGAAGGAGGCCGAGAGAGAGAGGAAACGAAAGAGGGTGCGGCGTGCCAGAGAAGCCCCACCGGAGGCATGGGCGAATGGGAAGTGGCCTCGAAGCACTCAATAGACGTCTAGTGTTAACTTTTATTTTCCTTGTTCGTGGTACTCCTTTCAGTTTTAAGCCGTAATAAAGAGTGTGGCCTACCTTATTTTCCGCAGTAAGCTACGATTTGACCTTTTTTATTTCACGGGCTGCCGAGAAGGCTTAAGCGTTTCATTGTTGCCTCGACCATAATACTTTGGGTTATTGCACTGGCAGAATTAATATGCAAAGCAAGGTGTAAATAAAATATTTTCCCACATATGGTAGTGCATATATCGAAGAGCAAACCTGTCCTTTTCTCCCTACAAATTACATTTGAACATGATATTTCGCGGGCTACCGAAAGGCTTAAGCGTTTCATTGTTGCCTCGACCATAATACTTTGGGTTATTGCACTGGCAAAATTAATATGCAAAGCAAGGTGTAAATAAAATATTTTCCCACCATAGGGTACTGCATATATCAAAGAGCAACTCTCGCCTATTCTCCCAACAAATTACATTTAAAAATGATATTTCACGGGCTGCCGTAAAGGCTTAAGTGTGTCATGCAAGTGAGGCTACTTACAGTCATTTGGTTTATTCAACTGAATTTATTCCTAAATTTTTTCCTAAAATGGGACACCTAACACCCTACGAACAAGACATATTTATTTCAGGATTTCTCGAGCCATGGTTTGTATAGTTTGTTCATAATGCACTAAATGGTCTTTAAGTAAAATTAATTTATACAATTTAAATTTGCACGGCACATAGTACTTTTCACAACATAATGCAAATCCTTATATATTAATTAATATTTTAAAATTTATCTTGTTCTAGTTGGACCTTCCTAGTAATGCGACTGCCCCTAATTGCCTGTTGGTTGGTACCGACGACATTTAACGGTAGTTCCCGATATTTTAATAGCCCTAATATACCATGCGCGTGGGATCAGTGCGCGGCGCACGTCGGATGTAGTCGGGCGCGGCAGTAGCGTGTGTGTGACTGACGAGATAAATGCTCGCTTTTGACTTCCTGCGAAAGATACGACTTCGAGTCACTTACATATGAAATATGTCAGTAAATCAATACTAACAAGTATCAACAATTTAAAGATTAGTGCTTCTAACTTATGGTATATTTTGGCCAATGCATATAAAATATTACAGTAAATCAATACTAAGAGGTATCATGTACTTAAAGATCAGTGTTTGTAACTTATGACCATTTTCGTTAAAAATTATTTATAATCAATACTAAGAGGTATCAATTCTTTAAAGATATAAAATATTAAAGTATATCCGTACTATGAGCATTTTCGTTATTTTTCTCCTATTGATTATTCTCAGAAAAGAAATTAGGAATTAAAATTAAAAAAAATAAACCGGTCGCCCCATAATAGGGCGATTTCTTCTCTGCCGTTAACCGCCCGTTAAATTGGTCACTGATCGCCCCATATACGGGCGACCGGCGCCTATTTTCGCAATTTCGGAACCCTAACGCCTACTTTTGAAAAAAAGAAAAAAAATCAATATTAAAGAAAAAAAAATCCGCACTGTCAAGTGTCAAATACTCAAATGGCAAATCTGAAATTCTGGATTGTGTCCCATCTACTCAACAAGAATAGGAGTAGCTCGAGTATCGACCCAATAGTTTATGTATGGCAGTAAGAACATGCAACCTACACCAGGTTAACAATTTGCATGCCCTGAGACCAACATGCACATGTGTGATCGTGTAACGGGCATATATAGCTAGAAGAAAGAAAACCCATAAAAGTCAAAACATATATCTGTGATTCGTGAAGCTGTAGGATGGTGATAGCCATTAGATTGTTTGGTTGCTTGCTGCTTAGATATGAGTAGATTGGAGGCTGTACATTGTTGACAAAGATGCCTGTGAGACACTAGACCACTGCAATGATCGGAAATTATAGGGATGATTATTGTGTGAAAGAGATACACTACAACGACCAAACAGATGCCTAATCTAACAAGGCCTACATGATCAAATCATTGAATAGAGCTTTGTTTGACTACTGACCATGCATTCCAATCTGTGATTAGGTCTGCCGGTCTAACGTTCTTCGACTAGCAACAGTGTAATAAGCTACTGAACCTATGTTCGGTTTTGTTATCCTCCATGCCACGATTTTTGGACTACCAAGGGCGTCGTAACTAAGTACACGTTTACCACATCACACTTGAAGCTTCTCCATGGTCTCTACACCTTAAACCATCAGGTTTCCGATCAAATGGACATTGTCATTGAGCAAGGACTGCCTACATGTAAAACCACACGGTAATGTCCTAAAAACAGGGGATCCAAATCCATGCTAATTGCCCACAACATTCCAACAAGTTGAGGCCTGTTTGAAATCGAACCGTTTCCTGTGGAGTACCGGTGAAATTCATGTGTTTCCGTGGGGTTTTTGGGAGGACTAACTAAAGGCTTTGCATCCTAGATGTCAATTTTTTTCTCATAATTCGCCAGCATGTATGTAGTAAGAGTGTAAGACAGTGATGTGTTGATGGTCTTCAGCCTATGGCTGCAAGCTATATCTCATACACAAGAGCAGGGGGACATGTGGGGCCCAGCGTTGACGTGATTGGTCAGCAGGTTGACTCGGACCGGAGAGATCAGCCAGGCTGGAAAAGGTAGGAGACCACACGCATGCAGCAGCAGGAATGGCGCCTCGCCGTGTCGCCTTGATTAAAACGTGTGAGAAGAAGACTGATTTGCAACGGCATCTGCTACTGTTGCTTTCTAAGCTACGCTTGTGACTCGTGTTGAAGTGATTCTTTGTTACAGGAAATCAAGATATTTGTTCCTTGCTATAGTGTCTACCTTAGGCTCTGAAAATTGGGGTGTTTGAAAGTAAAAACAAAATGCAAATTCTTTACATGGTTTTTCATATAAGATAGGATCCTAACAGCCGATAAATTGGTGATTAAAGGCTGGCCACATAGTATTTTTTGTCCTCTATACGGATTTGACCCCGAATCAGCCACCATCTACTGCTTCATTGCCCTTTCACAAAACAAATCTGGATCAAAGTGTTCCTTTGACTACATATACATCCTTCCATCCCACAGGCTACCACGAATGGATCGATCGCTACTCAGTGGTAGTAATCCATCTACAATGTTACCCCCAAACAACAGAGAAAGGAAGTGGACGGAGTCCTAATATACGTCTTTTGGAACATATGGAAAGAAAGGAATAGTAGAATTTTCAAGAATTACTATCACAGTGCAAACTGTGTTTAATCTCGTTTCTCAATATATAGGTAATAAAAAAAGAGCACCGTTAAGTGACTAAGGCCGCCTATTTGCTTGTGGTTGCTGTTAAGGAACCTCGCTATCGAATAGTCCGGGGTTCCCGAACAGATCTAAAGTGGAGAACAGAGAGGGAGAAAGATGAACATAGAATATAGGAGGAATGGCTCTGTAATTCTTTATTGCTTCAAATCTCTGTCCTCCTTATATAGTAGTCGTCTAGAGTTTGGCTAAGGGGCCATCGTGGACCTGCATGGACCACATAGTTTCCCAACACTCCCCCTTGGGCCCTTTGCCGCGAGATGCATATGCCTCATTAAAACTCCAGGAAAACCCAATGGGAAAAATACTTGGAGAAAGAGTACATAGCATACGCTTACTGCGTTGCATGAATTGCCTCATTAAAACCTTATGCAAGAAAACTTCATGAAAAACTTGCTAAGCAAAAAGAGTACAATTCACCCAAACATCAATTGCTAATCTTCGAGATTCATGTTGTGTACTCAAACCTTATGTTCAAGGCTTATGTGGGAGTATGTGAAATATCTCCCCCTGAAATCTGCACTTCTATAAGTCTCATCATCCCAATCCCTTTAACGCACCTTTCAAAGGTAGATGCTGGGAGTGATTTAGTGAACAAGTCTGCAAGATTTTCACACGACTTAGTATGCAATATCTTGATCTCGTTCATCTTATGCAATTCATGAGCATAGAAGAACTTGGGGTTTATATGCTTCGTGAGATTGCTCTTCACATAACCCATCTGCACTTGAGCAACACAAGCTGCATTATCTTCATAAATGATCGTGGGAGTTTGCTCAATGTTCAAGCCACATGACATCTGGATGTGGTGAACCATTCTTCGGAGCCATGCACATTCACGGGAGGCTTCATATAAAGCAATGATTTTCGAGTGGTTTGTCGACGTCGAGACAAGAGTTTGTTTAGACGACTTCCAGGAAACTACTGTTCCTCCACACAGGAAAATATATCCAGTTTGGGACTTGCCAGAATGCGGGTCTGATAGGTACCCAACATCGGCGTAGTCAACCAAATTCAGTTCATTGTTTCTTCTGTAGAACAAGCCGAGATCTTTGCTTCCTTGGAGGTAACGGAAGATGTCCTTGATCCCTTTCCAATGCCTTTTGGTGGGTTCTGCACTGTACCGGGCTAGCAAATTCACGGCGAACGCAATATCTGGCCTGGTGCTATTTGCAAGGTACATGAGCGCTCTAACTGCACTCAAATATGGGGATTCCGCTCTCAGGACTTTCTCCCCCTCTTCTCTAGGCCAGTATGGATCTAGGTTTGCTTGGAGTGACCTTCCGACCATTGGAGTCTTTGCAGGATATGCCTTTTCAAAACCAAATCTTTCCAACACTTTATGTGTGTAGGTTGATTGGTGTACTAAGATTCCTCCTTGGACATGCTCAAGCTGCAAGCCTAAACAAAACTTGGTTTTACCCAAGCCCTTCATTTCAAACTCAGACTTCAAGTATGAGCATGCTTCTTCAATTTCTTCATCCGTCCCAATGATGTTCAAGTCATCTACATAGACGGAGATTATACAGAATCCATTCGGGGATCGCTGTATAAACACGCATGGACAATCTTCATTCTTCGTGTAGCCTTTCTTGCAGGGAAAGTCGCTCAAGCAATTGTACCACATTCTTCCTGACTGTTTTAGCCCATACAGTGATTTCTCCAATTTCACACCGTACAAGTTTCTATTTGCTCTGTCTTGGTTCGGGATAGGAATACCTTCCGGTACTTTCATGTATATTTCTGAATCCAAGTTTCCATACAAATATGCTGTGACAACATCCATAAGCTTCATTTTCAACTTCAAGTTGACTGCTATTGAGATCAAATATCTAAAGGTAATTCCCTCCCATGACCGGAGAATAGGTTTCTTCATAATCAACCCCAGGACGTTGAGTGAAACCTTGAGCTACAAGCCTTGCCTTGTACCTTACAACTTCGTTGTTTTCATTCCTCTTCCGAACAAAGACCTATTTGTGACCTACAGGGTTTATATGGGGAGGTGTGCGGCATACGGGACCAAACACCTCTCTCTTGTTCAGAGAGACTAACCCCGCAGTGATTGCCTTCTTCCATTCTTCCCAATCTAGCCTTTTCTCGCACTCTGCGACAGATGTAGGCTCGGGATCATGATCAATGATCAAGGCAATCTTCTTTGCAAAGTATGCATCGACGTTGGCTGTTGCTCTATTCAGAGATTCTCCTGTTATTACAAAGTTTATGACCATTTCATCATGGGGTGCTTCATGCACTTCTACTTGCTCTTTGCTACTATCTCCCATCGCAGAGACAAGTTCCTTTAGCTTTTCATCGCCCATGTGTACGCACACATTATTTCCGACGGCTTCCTATAGTGGAAGATTCAAGTCTGGAATTGCCTTTTCTGTCAGCTTCTTTCCAATGCCAGGTCTCAACTGGCTCCCCTTCTTTCCTTGGGGCATTTTCGTGATTGGTTGTGGTAAGTCCTCTCGCCCAGTTTTCCCCAGACATCTCCGGGTACTTTGGGTTTGAGGAGCCAGATTTTTTGTTCTTTTTCTTTGATGCCTCTGAACAAGATGAGGGATACCTTCTGCTTTCTTTTGTATTTCCACCCTTTCTGGTTCATTTCTTGCGGGTACATGCAACTTAACCACGCCCTTCAGGTCACAAAAATGATCAGGCAGTTTATTTGCTAAATTCTGCAAATCAATTATCTTCTGGACTTCTTGATTTGCTTCATCGGTCATGAGGTCATGTGCGGGGATCGGTGGAATGCCATATGATTTCCCAGTATTTTTCATCCAAAGGTTGATTTCCTCCCCCTAATGACGGGAAACGATCCGCGTCAAAGATGCAATCAGCGAATCGGGCTGTATGCAAGTCTCCAGTCATGGGTTCCAAATACCTGATTATGGATGCACTCTCATAACCAACGTATATCCCAGACTTGCGGAGAGGGCCCATTGCAGTCCGCTGTGGGGGTGGTATAGGAACATATACCATACAACCAAATTTTCTGAGATGGGAGATTTTCGGGATCCCGTGCACTAGTTGCATAGGGGAATAGGTGTTGTAGGCCGAAGGTCTGAAATTGATGAGAGCTGCTGCGTGCAGGACTGCATGTCCCCAACAAGTGTTGGGCAAGTTACAACTCTGCAAAAGTGGTCTGGCAATGAATTTAATCCTCTTTATTAGTGCTTCAGCTAGTCCATTCTACGTATGGACGTGCGGTACGGAGTGCTCAACTGCTATTCCTGTTGCAGTGCAATAATCATCAAATGCCTTTGAAGTAAATTCGTCGGTATTGTCCATTCTAATGGACTTCACGCGATGATCAGGGAAAGCATTCTTAATTCTTATGATCTGCGAGATTAGCTTTGCAAAAGCATGGTTTCTTGTTGACAATAAGCATACATGCGACCATTTTGAGGAAGCATCAATGAGCACCATGAAATACCGAAACGGCCCTGACAAGGGATGAATCGGGCCACAAATATCCCCCTGGATGTGTTCCAGGAATGCTGGAATTTCACTTTGCACTTTCATGACAGAGGGTCTAGTTATTAATTTTCCGGTGGCACATGCAGCGCACAAAAAATCTTCATGATTCGGGAAATTCTTAACATTAATGCCATGACCTTGTGAGTTGTTCACTATATTTCTCATCATTCTAAGACCAGGATGACCTAATCTACAATGCCATAAAGAAAATAACTCAGAGCTTCTAAAGACAGTCTTCAAGGAAGTATACACTTCGAGTGCATGTATTTTCGTGTAATACAACCCAGATTCATATGAGGGACATTTTTCTAATACCATACCGCGTGCTTCACGATGCACAAGTATTCTTTGCCATTTTCTTCATTGGTTTCTACGTGAAACCCATTGGCGCGGATGTCTTTGAAGCTCAAGAGAGTGCGCGTTGATTCAGGCTATAAAAGGGCTTCTTCAATTACCAAAATTGTACCCATTGGCAATATAATTGTGGCTCTTCCGGAGCCTATTATATAGGAATCGCTTCCTGCGATCGTAATAATCTTTCCAGCGTTCTTCGTGATTGACTAGAAGTATTTGGACTCTCTTAAGATGGTATTTGTTGTGCCACTATCAACAATACATATCTCCTCCATTTGGGCGCTACACGATTTCTACAAAAAATAAATATAATTCCAATCAGACAATGGCAAAATAATTCAAATATTTCTTGCAAATTAAAGAATACTGGAATAAAGAATAAATTGCATATTTATTCATGAGAGAAGTATGCTCTTCTAGAGCTTACAATTCATTATTCAAAAGAAAATCGCTAACAACCATAATCTAAAAAAAATACAAATAATGTGATTCATGCATTAAACGGAATCTGTAAAATAAGCGTTGACTTCTGCTTCTATGTCATCGATAGAAGTTTTCTCTTCATTTGCCATAAGCTTGGCTGCAGCATCGATGTCCAGGCTAGTCTGTGAGGATGAGGCAAGTGGGGTATCCATATCCATAGCATCGTTATCACCAATCTTGGCGAAGTGCGCCTCTGCTAGGGCGTTTTCTTTTGCCTTCTTCTTGGCCTGATATGCGTTGATCACTTTCTTGGATTCCTGGCATATTTTTGACCAGTGTCCCCAAGTACCACACCTGAAGCACGTTTGGTTCTGATGTCCATACGACTTAGCGTGTGTCTTGTCATCCTTTTCACTGGGCCTTTGGACTTTCCCTTGGCCTGATACTTCTCTTTTCCACCATACTTGCCTTTCTTTCTATGAGTGGGATTTTTCACATTATAGCTATTGGCATTGACTTCTGTGCCAATGCCCCTTCCAGGTGGCTGTGAGACGAAGTTCTTGCGTAGAACATCGTCTTGTGACTCCGCAACTTGCATGACATCAATCAGTTCGCTATACTCTTTGTATGCGTCCTGACGATAGCTGCGGGCACTCTGGATAGCATTTGGGTGAAAAGTGGAGAGAGTCTTCTCAATCTTCTCCTTGTCAGTGATCTTCTTGCCACATAGGGAGAGATTGGTACAAATTCTGTGTAAGGCAGAATTGTACTCGGCCATTGTTCTGTAGTTCGCAAACCTCAGACGGACCCAATCTTGCTGTGCTTGGGGCAAGATGGTGTACTTGAGCTTCTCGAACCGCTTCTGAAGTGCAGTCTAAAGCTCAAGTGCACTCTCCTCAGCCATGTATTCATTCTTCAGAGTGGCTGAGAAGAGGTGCCTGAGAAAATGCAAGGCTTGATCGTTCTGCTCAGCGGTAGGTTGCGCGTCCTTCGAGGACCCTAGCCCGATCGCAGCACGGAGCTTCTTGCCCCCAAATACGATCTTCACGTCCGATACCCAAGTGAGGTAGTTCTGACCGTGTGGGGCCAGTTCTTCAAACTCACAGTTCACGATACCAGACATCTGCATGATATCACAATTCCGTCATTAGATTACTGCATGTAATCTAATAGAAAATGGTTGCAAAAAAAATAAAGTGCAGAAAATAAATTGCTATGCATTTCCAGTATACTAAATAAAGCAATGAATTCAAGATTCATAAAGGATATTCATAAATGCAGAGAATAATACTGGAAAGATTAAAAATAGAGCCAAATAGTTTTTTTGGATTTTCTGGCAATTTTTCAAAATTTTCTGTTATATTATTTTTTCTCTTTCTTCTCTTTTTTTCTTTTTTCGGTCATACAGCGCATGGGCTGCACTAGGCCTTTTCATTTGGGCCATAAAAGACCGACGGCTAGGATTCCCAAGCCCTAGCTGCCAGCACGCCTGCGTGCGCCGCCCCTCTCCCCTTCCACGCGCCGCAATGTCTTCCCCACGCGTCGCCCCTCTCGCGAGACGCCTCTTCAGGCGCGGGCGGAGCCGATGCGGCGGCGGTCGTTAGGCGGCGTGAGTCGAGGTGCTCTGGCGGCGCTTCTGGCGCTGGCGGAGCCGTCGCGGCGGTGGTCGTTTTGGGCACGGCGCGGGCATGGCACTACGGGCGCGGCGCGAGCGAGTGCGGCGGCGGCCGTCTGGCGCGCAGCGAGCGAGGTGGCTGCGGCGCGCCGGCGGCGGCGCGTCAGACGGCAGCGCATGGCGGCGGCGGCGGCGGCGCTCGTGCGCGGCGTTGGTGGTGGCGGCGTGGCGCGAGCGACACGACGGCGGCGGTGCCGACGGCTCGCATGGCGAGGCGGCGTGGCGCCAGGTTCGCGACGGCGGCGCTTTGTGCCGCTGGCGTCGGCGGCGACGTGGCGCCGGGTTCGCCGACGACGGCGCGGCGCCGTGCGCCCGTGTCGGCGGCGCTACGGGCGCGGCGCGAAGCCGATGTGGCAGCCGACGAGGGCACTGCTGGTGCCATGCCGCCGATTTTTTTTCTTTCGTGGATGAACAATAAAAGAGAACAGAAAAGAAAACGAGGGTAGCTTCGAGCAATCGCTGTGTAGCTTCGTGCCACGTGTCGAACACAATACCGGATGCGTAGATTAGATGCATGCATGAAATCAACAAGCGATTAGATTCAATCGCCGAATCTCACCTTTTCAATCCGTTCGCCGGTATAGCTTCGTGCTGATAATGTGTTAAGGAACCTCGCTATTGTATAGTTCGGGGTTCCCGAACAGATCTGAAGTGGAGAACAGAGAGGAAGAAAGATGAACACAGAATATAGGAGGAACGGCTCTGTAATTCTTTATTGCTTCAAATCTCTATACAATAGGGGACCCCCTCCTTATATAGTAGTCGCTTAGGGATTGGCTAAGGGGCCATCGTGGATCTGCATGGGCCACATGGTTTCCCAACGGTTGCAACTGCCTCTTGGGTGCTTCACTCTCGTTTCTATAAACAACTTGTAATTAAATTTTAAGCTTTTGCTACCCCTCTTAACAAATATGTAGTGCTCTTGTCCTTGTTTAGAAAAAAGGGTAGTGCTTCTTTACCGGAATTTTTTTTCATTTTTTTGCAAAGTAGTGAAGTTAGTTACAGAGCTGTCCTTAAAGGCTTGAAAATCCACAAATAAAGCCATCTAATACGTAGTTAGTGAGACTGAAACCGGGACCATCAGCTACAAGACATGGGTGATATACCAGTTAGACTAACCACATGTTTACTAGAATTCTAGCTATGACTAGAAACGGTTTTCTCAGACCTATCCACTATAAATCCGAAATAAAAGTATGGCGCTTCTCGGATACACATAAATATCAATTGTTCTGTGCAAACTACTGCAAAAAAAAGAAAGGAACAGATGAGGTGACCAAAACCAACAGCACAGGAAAATGCAACAGCTAAAAATAACTCAGCATCGCACCAAAGAGGCCAAGCAAGGGAGTAAAACCTCATCTCCTCACCAACGACATGGCATCGCATATGACTATTCTCACGCGCTGCCCCCTGTCCTTGTGCTAGTTTTTACTGCTTGCTTGGAATCGACTCAGGTCACGCACTGCACAACCAAACAGCATCTGAAGTGCGCACTTGAAAGGCATGCAGCAGCTCACATGAGGCACAACACAATCATGCTGGAGAAGACAAAAAAAAAAAAAGACGCCTTTCTGAGAGGAAGAAACAAAGAAATCCTCCATATTTGCCTAGAAAGCCAAGTCACTTACTCCTCTCCACTGCATTGCGTTCCACTTGGAAGAGCTTCAGATTAGAGAGAGAGAGATGAAGGCATGGAGGTTACTGTTCTTGGTGTTTCTTGGCCTGCTTGCTGAGGTCCATGGCTCAGGGGCTGAAGCAGCTGCTCTCCCTAGGCTCTTCCCTGCTGAAGGTAGTATGCTCAGCAGCTGTACTGCATTATGCTTTGTGACTTGTGGTGCTTTCTTTTCTTCTGTGTTTGGTTCACTGGTTTAGAGAGAGAGGGAGAGAGAGAGAGAGAGAGAGAGATGTAGATGTGCGTAAGCAGAGCATGTTTTTTGCTTGGTAGTCTTTTCCTTTCTTGGGAGTCTTGAGCTGGATAAGTACTGCAGGAAGGAACCAATACTTCAATTTTAGTTCGAGAAATATGCAAGAATCTCTAAAGAACAGCGAAAGAAATCGTGGATGTCTTCCAAAGGAATGCACGCTTTGAAGTTAAAAGCAATGTGCTTTACTTTGTCGTGTGCTTATCCCTGTGCATGCGAATGTGAAAAGTTTGAGCTCAAAACCTGTAAATAATGGAGAAGGAAATGCTGAAGATGTGCGCCTGCAAAGATTTTTCTGCAACTAGAAACTCTTTTGGTCCCCAGACTCTTGATCTTACATGCTATTCTGTTGTTGAGAATATGGTTTTGCAAGTTATGCAGTGCGTGCTCTTCGCCGGGTCGCAGCGAAGATCGGGGTGTTGCATTGGAACTTCTCTGTCGATCCCTGCAACTCCGGCGGCCGTGGCGGCTTCGGGGAGAATGTGAAGTGTGACTGCTCCTCCTACAACCATACCATGTGCCATGTCACTGACATGTATGCATGACTTCTTGGCACTTATCTTCTTGTACAATATTGCGATATCTGCGCTGCAACACTTCTGAGGCAACAAGAGCACATGATCATACTAGAGTAGAGCTGAGCATATCATATTGCCACACTTTGTGCTCTAACATGTGCTGCCTTTTGGGCTGTTCTGATCATCTCTGCAGATTCCTGAGGGGGCAGAACTTCACCGGCGAGCTCCCGCCGGACTTCACCGACCTCCCCAATCTCCTGCAGCTGTAAGTACTAAACAACCAGTGAAACTAACCTGTGCCGTAAGTACTTAAACTGTTAAGAGATAAGTAGCACCACAATCCATAATCCACATTTCCATGTTGCAGAGATCTAAGCAGGAGCTTGTTATATGGTGGAGTGCCTGACCAGTGGGCCCGGATGAAGTTACAAGGACTGTGAGTGACCTTACCCTTTACTTGCCCCCATTGTTCTCTTGAGTACAACAGAAATTGTAGCATGTGGAGCTATTCTGTAGTCGCAAAAAAAGATACCACTGAAGACAGTAATTCTTTGCAATTTGTGAAGAACAGTCTTTGTCTTATCTATGGGAGCATGGACTGGAGTGTCGGCAAGCAAAGCATCTTAGATAGCAACAAATTAGGCTACTCACAAGCACATTTTTCAATTTTGTGATGGATTAGGTGCACTTTTGTCCTATATAAAAAGGTAACACGAGTGTAAGTCGTCATTTGTGCAGTTCTACCAACCTTTTCAGCAGACACAAATTGTTAGGATGAATCCATCAAGAATATGTGAAGGAATAAGTAGAATTTTCCACCTTGCTGTCTTGTTGATGCAATATTAAATTCTTAAGTCATCTAACCATGCCGTAGAGAAGATCCATGACAATGCCCTTAATGCACAACAAAATGGATGTGATTTTCTGATGATTGAGAATCATACCACAATCTGTAGACCCTGTTGGATCTGAATAACTGGCTGTTTCTTTGAATGAGGCAAACATGATTGTAGCAAAATAACAGCACCCAGAACAACATTAGAATTGGACTGTACAAACTAAGATTGCAATACAATACTAAGAAAATGTACGAGTCATACTTAATCCTATATCTGTCTGCTTTGGATTTTTAACTTACCAGTCAGAATGTTGTTGCACATGAATTCCATTAAGAGTTTTCCTTGGAGCTCACTCTCCCATGTCTGCAAGGAGGATAGCATTCTGAGAGTGTGCAAACAATACGGACTGTGTGGATATTACTCGTTAAGCAGATCATAAATTGTAGTTCGGTACCTAAGTGATGAACTCATCCTTTGTGTCATCTAGGAAATAATTCACACATGTTACAATCAGCAAAATCCCATATCGTCAAGCTATTCTGATTAATCTTACTTCGATTGTTTCCATATCTTGAGTTCTGAAAAAATGCGAGCGCAAGCTTAGGATGATTCAACTTTCAGTTTAGTTTATCCTTAAAATCAGATTGCAAGCTAGTAGAAAAGGTACACTGAAGAAACATGTAATAATGTGAAATACATTCTACCAATTAAATTACATAGCTTTTTCCCAGTTACTAAAATTTTAAATTATTTGTGTCTGTTAGACAAAAAAATTGCATGGTTATTATGCAAGAACTAATAGGTAGTGTTATTGTAGAACAGAATTACACAGCATATTGTTCATTTGCCATGTCATGTAGGTCACTAATGGGAAACAGATTGTCAGGGCCTTTTCCCATGGCTGTTACGAAGATCACAACCTTGACTAACCTGTAAGTAAGAAGTTTGGTGAAGACAACTTTGATTCACTAATCACCACTTAATTTAGGAGTTATCTTTTATAACTATAATTGGAAAATTAATCCGCAGGAGCATTGAAGGAAACGACTTTCATGGCCTAATCCCACCTGAAATCGGACATCTCACTCAAATGGAGAAGTTGTGAGTGTTTTGCTTTGTTTATACTGCATGTACCAAAGACATAATTATTGGTAGAGTTTGGTGAAAGTAGTTCCTTTTCCCTATGACCTCTATACCGATCTTGAAACTCAGGATAATATCAACCAACGATTTCACTGGACCCCTGCCAGCTGCTCTTTCCCTGTTGACCAATTTAACCGACTTGTAAGGATACCATGATCTTTCTTTGTTCCCTGTTGAACTCTGCAGACTCTTTTGGTAATGTTCAACTATTAAAATTCGTAACAGAAGGATTTCTGGTAACAATTTATCCGGAAGAGTTCCTGATTTCTTGGGAAAATTGACGAAGCTCGAAAAATTGTGAGTTGGTGAATTCATGATTACACATGTTACTAATTAACAGATACCACAATTATGTTTTATTTAATGTAAGCCCACTTGGTGCAGGCAAATCGAAGGATCTTTATTGGAAGGGCCTATTCCCTCGGGCATCTCTAATTTGACAAGACTTTACGATCTGTATGCCAGCACAAATATTTGAAATTCTCATAATTGTACCCTCATAATGAAATTTACTTATTCAGTATAAGTTTTTTCACTAAAGCGGTAAATCCTGTTGTATTTGTGTATTAACCAGGAGAATTAGTGATCTGAGAGGTAGTGAATCAGCTTTCCCGGATTTAAGCGGAATGCAATCCATGAAAACATTGTAAGTTCGTGATTTGAGTTGTCGAGCTTTTCATATATAGGCTTTCATATAACATTAAATTGTTCAAATGTAGGGTACTTAGGAACTGTTCAATCAGTGGAAGCATCCCATCTTACATTGGGGCCATGGAAACTCTTAAGCATCTGTAAGTTCATCATGCCATTTTTCTTGATCCAATGATTCCGAACAAAATATCTTGCATCAGGTTTATTCCTTGATCTCGTAGCAAGCAGTGAAATATGAGTTTTTCTTCTCGTTAGCCTCATGTGAATTCCATACAGACCAACGCAGCATGTTTGTACTTGTAGAGAGTAGTTTAGAGTATACATATAAAGTATGTCTGCTAAATGTCCTTGTTATTCACACGTTTGATCATCAATGTTCTCGATGCAGGGATCTGAGCTTTAATGAACTCACTGGAGAAATACCAGCTTCTTTTGCTAGCATGGGAAGGGTGGATTACATGTAAGTTGTGATATTTAAGATAAAATGAACTAAACATGCTATTTTATTGGGCTCCTTTCTTGGATGCATCTCGACTAAAATTGTCTTGCAGATATCTAACTGGAAATTCACTCACTGGGAACATACCTGGATGGTTATTGCGAAGGAACAACATAGCGTAAGTTAATGTGTATACGCACACGCTGAAGACAGCAACATTGCATCAAAATTCTAATACCTACAGAACGAATTTTTTTTCTTAAATAATGTATTTTATAAAACTAATTGCGACATTAATACGCGGAAATTTTTTTTTTGTAAAAATAATGCTCCGTCGCCAAATCGTACGGCGACAATGGAGTAATAGTCATACAGTACGGCGAAGAAGCTAATTTCGCCCAACGGTTCGGCGATAACACCCTAATTACGTCATTAGCGCTATTGTCGCCATACGGTTTGGCTACAATGCAATTAAGCTGATGTCGCCAAATCGTTGGGCGAAATTACTATCTTCGCCGTACGGTTTGGCGATTACTCGTACTTCGCCGTACGGTTTGGCGACGGAGCATTATTTTTGCAAAAAAAAAACCCGCGTATTAATGTCGTGATTAGTTTTATAAAATGCATTATTTAAAAAAAATTCCCTACAGATATCCATGATTTTACCCCTTTTAAAGCTATCATAAATTCTAAAGACAGCAACATTGCATCAAAATTCTAATACCTACAGATATCCATGAAACTGTCACATTTTACCCCTTTTAAAGCTATCATAAAGTTTAGAAATATGAGTTAAATTTGCTAAGACATACAGTGTTAATACATTGTTAATGCTCAATTCATTCATGAGATTAGAAAACTAATAAGATGGTTTTCTTGATTGCATGCACGCTTAGTTAGCATTTCTTTATAATTTGTTCATACATGCTTGGGATAATGGAAAAGGAGGTGCTTCTATGAATCACTGTTTGAAAGTTGTACAAATATTAAAGTATAAATGAAGAGTGGATAGGGACTACTTACCCTTTCTTTTGCTTTAAGATCTATGCAACTTATATTGAGAGGGTGATGAATAGAAACACTACTCGGAAAAAGAGGTAGATTTCTATGAGTTGGGTTTTCTTCTCTACCTACTCTTTTAAATAACTTTGGTGGCTGCATAGGGACATTGCTCGATGTCCATACGCACATGAAGCTTAGAATTTAGAGAATGTAATATAACTGTCATTACTGAGCTTAGCAGTCTAAAATCAATTTCACTTGGTAGTTGGTATAATCAAGTATAACATAAAATGATTAAATGCAGGGACATATCTTTTAACAACTTCACAATTGGGAGCTCAGGTCCTAGCCAATGCCTACAAGGGAGCATGTAAGACTAAGAAAGCTTTAGCACAATTCCCAGGCTTCTTTCCATTCCTAACACTTATGGAAACACTCACTCTTTTCCTGTGACTCTTCTAATGCAGCAATCTGGTGGAGAGCTATTCACCTGAAATGAACAACTTGTAAGATTCTGTAGCTTGTTGCCTCAAAAGATTACAAAAATTTATACCAATGGACTTTAGGCCAGTGGACCAATCTGGACATAATAAAATCTTCTTTGACTCTGGGTACTTCTACCTTCTGTGCAGAAAAAATGTCCAGCCATGCTTGAAGAAGAATTTCCCATGTGCTGCTTCTAATGGACAATGTAAGTTCATGCCTAGTGCTGCTTCACAGTTGGCTCTAAATCACTGATGCATCATAAAGCACTGCTATTGAGAAAAGAACAATAGGCATTTCATAAGGGTGCTCATAACTGTGACAAACAAGGCTAGCTTTATCAATGAATTAGGAGAAGTTACAAATTGCTATGATGGATTGTAAAATCACCAGGATAAACTCTAAAGAAACACAAGCAACAAAATAACTCGCAGGAATGTAATTAGTTCCTGTGCAGATGTGCATTGGTTTTAAGCACATAATACAAGGTCTACAGTTATTTTGCTTCATGGTTTACTATTGAAGCTGCATGTAATATTGTTCTATACATTTTCACAGACAGATCTTCCTTGCATATCAATTGTGGTGACAAAGAAGCAACTATTAATGGGATAAAATACGAAGCTGACATGGTTCCAAAAGGTGCTTCCGTGTTGTACGTAAGCCCAAGCTCAAACTGGGCATTCAGCAGCACTGGGAACTTCATGGACAACAACATCAATGATGACAACTACATTGCTACAAGCACATCCAAATTGACCATGCCCAACTCAGAGTTATATGCAAGAGCCCGTCTTTCTCCTCTTTCGCTCACATATTATGGGCTTTGCATGCATAATGGGAGTTACACAGTTAAGCTCCACTTTGCGGAAATTGTATTCACAAATGACAGCACATTCTGTAGCCTTGGCAAAAGAAAATTTAATGTGTTCATACAGGTAAGACCAGATATTCAATCATTTCCTTTTTAATAAAAGTTTTACCTTCGTTAACTGTGATAGTAACAACGCGTTCTCTACTCTCAGGGAAGAATGGTGCTAGAGGATTTTGATATTGAACAATCTGCTGGTGGGGCTGGAAAGCCAGTTATCAAGACTTTTACAACATATGTCACAAATCATACACTAGAGATTCGCTTCTACTGGGCAGGAAGAGGGACAACAGGCGTTCCATATAGAGGATTTTACGGCCCTCTAATATCTGCAATATCAGTAGTTCCAAGTATGACATTTCAACATATATGAATTTTGTGAATTTTGCATAATTAGTCCCACTAATCACTGCGAGCAAGGGTACAGTGTTGAACAATGAACAGCATGTGGCGGCGCCCTTTGACTGCTTGTATTATAATTTTAAAAGAAAATGCTCTATTCTTTACTGATCTGGTGGTTTTGTTTTATGTTTGTTCATGTTCAGACTTCGAACTTCCTTTGGCTGTTGAGCCTCCCCAAATTGGCAGTAGCACAAAGACTTCAAAGATATCTGAATCTTTCCTGGTTGGAACCCCAATTCTAGCAATACTCACTGCTCTTGTTGTCAGCATGTATTGGATTAAACAGAAGAGGAAGAGCTTGATGCATCAAGGTGATATAAGAATTTGCTTATTCAACTTATTTCAATTTGTATCATATAACAAACTGGTATCTATCCTTCGCTTTGCTTCACTATACAAGTACACACCATCTGTAGCATCTATTTACTTTCCACTGCTCAGCGGCACTAGCAATAGCAAAATGACTAGTATATAGCAATATAAACCAAATGAAATAGTATACTTCATTTTATTTCCCTGAGAAAAAAAATATTTATGTTAGGATAGTAAACCTTCTGGATATTTATGTGGGAACAAAGAAATCATCCCTATCTATTTCTGATCATATGAAAACTTTTTTTTTTAGATCTCAGAGCACTTGACCTCCAAATTGGCTCTTTTACCTTAAGACAAATCAAAGCAGCAACTAGGAACTTCGATGCAGCCAACAAGATTGGTGAAGGTGGTTTTGGTTCAGTTTACAAGGTCAGTCATCACTGTCTCCCATGCTTAAATTCTGCAGATTTTGAAACAGCTAAAGTACACAATTCTTATAACGTAACAATGCCTTTGCTGGCAGGGTTTGTTGTCCGATGGCACCATCATTGCTGTCAAACAACTATCATCGAGGTCTAGGCAAGGGAATCGTGAATTTGTGAATGAGATAGGCATGATATCTGCACTCCAGCATCCAAACCTTGTCAGGCTGTATGGCTGCTGTACAGAAGGAAATCAACTCTTGCTAGTTTACGAGTACATGGAAAACAATTGCCTTGCACGTGCTCTTTTTGGTAATCTTACTTCCTATATTTATTGGCTTCCCCCTTAACTTGTGATACATGTTAGAACTCATGGACAATTTCTATGATGGCATACAGTAGAACAATATAGACTGAGATTGGATTGGCCGACGAGACTTAAGATTTGTCTTGGAATTGCAAAGGGTCTAGCATATCTACATGAGGAGTCTGCAATAAGGATCGTGCACCGAGATATCAAGGGTAGCAATATACTGCTTGACAAAGATTTGAATGCCAAGATCTCAGATTTTGGGCTAGCAAAGCTTAATGAAGATGATCACACCCACATAAGCACAAAAGTAGCTGGAACTATGTAAGTGTTCAATTCCATACCCCAAAAAAAAAAAAAGTAGAATTCCATCCACATGTTCCGTTGATCTACAACCAAGAAGGGTTTACAAGAGAACGCAGTTAGAAGAAAAAGTAGCAACGAACAGTGCAACATTTACCTACTAAAAAACACAGAAAACCCTAAGAAATATAGAAGTTAACATTAGTTAAGACAGTCAGAAACTCACATAAATGTAGGGCCGAGGGGTGCTTTGCTGCATATAAACTCAAATGAGAAAAAGATGCAACCAGCTGTAGATTAACAACTTCCACAAATTGAGATGCTAAACTTTTTTATCCAATTCCCATTTGAACTATGGATGGAGATTACTTTTCTACATACCTTCTAAGTGATTCCATTGAACTGCACAACTTACAGCTGACTTGACAATTTCTTTTTATTCTTGCAGTGGATACATGGCTCCTGAGTATGCAATGCGTGGTTATTTGACGGACAAAGCTGATGTTTACAGTTTTGGCGTTGTCGCTTTGGAAATTGTCAGTGGAAAAAGCAACACAAACTACAGGCCAAAGGAAGAATTTGTTTATCTTCTTGATTGGGTAGCTTCTAAGCCTTTATCCCCTATACACAATAATATGGACCATATTGGATAGAGACTTGCTATGTGGTCACCTCAAATGCAAAGCAATTAGTATGTGTCTAAAGACAATTATTTCTGCAAAGAAAAACCAGTTACACCTGTAAGAAAACCTTATTACTTGACCTATAACATTAGCTCAACCCTGTATCACAAGTTCACAACCCTCTGTCCTTTCTAACCAAACTTCTCGTGGACACAGATGAGCTTGCCCTAAATCTTTAACCATCATAATCGAAAGTATCTAACCAAACTTCTCCTAGACATAGATGAATTCCCCCCGGCCCCTTGACTCCTTTACATTAAAATTCTGGCCGACTTATTTGGTCCTCATCTAAAAGAATAGATTCTAGTTAATCACATCAGGTGATGGGGATTTTTGTGCTTTCGGAATCAGTTACATTAATACAATAGAATTAACTCATAAAATGACATATTCATTACTAGTTTACTAACATTCCGCGTATTGCTAATTTTCATGATTTTTACATCTGGGTAAAAAAATAAGGAAGTCACTCAGAAAATCATTGAAGGAAACAGTATTTAAAAAAAATCATGTAAGACAAAGAATATTGGGCTATAGTGAATCAAAACGCTGAAAAATTCATGCTTTATTCTCAGTTTTTCACATACATTACGTACCTTGAAGTAAGCTAACTGGATTTCTTAAATGTGTTCCAGGCTTGTGTTCTACATGAAAGAGGAACTCTCTTGGAGCTGGTAGATCCAGAACTAGCATCCAATTACTCAACAGAAGAGGCACTCCTCATGCTGAATGTTGCCCTCTTATGCACCAATGCAGCACCCACACTCAGACCAAAGATGTCCAAAGTCGTGAGCCTGCTCGAGGGCCATACCCCTCTGCAACCCTTGCTGTCAGACCTCAGCCTTGCTGCAAACAGCCTGAGCCCAAGTGGTCTACGCAGAAACTTCTGGCAAAACCCAAGCGAGGGCCAGAGCATGACGGCGCAAGCATCATGCAACAACACTAATGACTCATCATCTTTAGATATTGATGGTAGTGTGAGACCTTTGGTGAGTTAAATGTAAGGTGTTTCAGCTATGTGTACCCATAAGAACCACTAGGGCTAGGCCAGTATGCATTAGCAGTACAATGTCAATATCAAGTAACATGCTAATGTCTAATCCCGCCAAGGAAGTGAGTATTCTCTTCTTCAGAACCAAGATCATTCAGAAGATGATCATGACACAAGACTGACGCTCCCTAATCCCTATGGTTTCTGAACTCTAACCTTGCTTTTGCTTTTGTTTCCATAAGGGTAAATTGCAAATTCGCCATCTAGTATTTCATTTGATAGCATAAATTTATTCAGTCATTATGTAAAGACGTATTTATATCAGTTTAAAGCACTCAACAACTAAGCTCACCTCAAACATAATTCCAGATCAATAAGCATTATCACAATGATATTGCTATTTCATTATAAAGATGCCTGCTTTAACAGATGTTCTGGCAAAACCACTTTTAAGATTGGAGCATCTGAGGAAATCTCAAGTGTATCCCCATGCTGAATTGAATACATTACATGTGAACCATCAGTATACACAGCACCCTCTTGATTGTACCAAACAACAAGCATGTGTTGCTCTTGCTTAACTAACCCATGCAGCAGTGGTTTGTCAGCATCCCTTGGCGAAATGGGCTCCCTTATCATATACTGAAGTTCATGGCTTGATATTGGCATCATGAATCCTCCTGCTGATAGCATGGCAGCAGTTGATCCGGTAGCTGTTGCAACCCTGAGACCGCTTGACCTACAATTAATTAACTGCGAGCTCTCTCCAGTGTTGCTTTTTTTTCTGAAATGGTAATACCAGTCAAAATTGATAAAAAAAAACAAAACAAAATTAATGGAAAGATTGGAAGACGGTACCTAAATGAGAAGCGTGATACACTTGCCGGACAGGGGTGTGACACCAATATATCATTCAGAGCATAAGTCGGCAGCTGAAATCCATTTAGTTTCACTGATATCCTTGACAGCTCTGAAGGGTGCCTACTACCATCAAGGGCTGCATCAAGTATCTGGGAATATGTCATGTTAAAGAGAACAAAAACATTCAAGAAATCCATTAATGTTTTGATGCTATAAAGGAAGCAGACTAGAGTGAATTTCCGTATTAGAAGAATTGAGTTCGTCAAAAGATAATCAAAGATAAGAACACTTGTTAACAGCAATTTACCTGCTCAAAGTTCCTGGCAGTAGATGCACAAAGATATCCTGTGCTTCTTCTTGCATCAAATTCGTCAGTTAACTCATCAACCTGCATGGAAGCTACAAAACCATAAACATACCTAATCAAGCATACATATAACCATAAGTGTTTTTGGAAGCATGCAAAGAGGAACTTATGTAAATGAAACAAGTAAACAAGCATGAATTATGTGGTTTGTTCCAACATATGATCATTGTCAATCATCCAAAGAACTGACCTCATCGGGACAAGTAGGATCCGAATTAACACCTAAAATAGGGATTGAGCTATCCAAAAAATGGCTAGCCCTCAGAAGAGTGCCATCACCACCAACAGTAATCACAAGATCAACATCACGTATTGGGTTCAATAAATGATTTCGTTGCACTGAAATCCAGTCAAACGACTTGCACTGTAGTACGCTCTTACAGAGATTGATTGTGTCCTTGTGAACTCTGCATCTATCGTCCAGATAACTTAAGATCTGCAACAACACACCAAAATGGCGATAAGAGGCCTCAAAAACCTTCATCCATATCAGCAAAACTATATATGCAAGAAAGAAAGCAGGAGATGAAACTCAGTGAATTCAGCTAGCTATGCAACTTTTCTCAGTAATATTTTCAGACATTGTTTTCAAAAGCACGAAGCAAACTCTTGATTACAAGCAGTAATTCAGGCTAAAACAACAACAACTGGAAGCCCCTATCCAGGCCAACATTTCGAGATTCATGCCCAAAAAGATTCCTGGTTCCCACCAGTATTAGGAACACAGCTCCTGGACACCGACCAGACCTCACACTCTACATACGCATTTCAACAAATAGCTGGTGTGCTCCATGCTAGCACGAAGAAGGACCAAACAACATGCAATGTAACCAAGATGAAGATGACAACCCACAGCAGAAAATCTCAGAGATTCTCCTTCTACTACTGCTAGTACTACTGCATCGCTTCAAAAACAGGAATGCAGCTTAGTCCATTTGAAGTTTTGAACCAAAAATATCATCAAAGAAAATTATACAGCCGGCCGCCTTTTGACACCAAACGCACGAACCCACAACAGTGGATCAGCGCAAGCACGACCACGTGCAACCTACCATCAGCCCGCCACAACCATCACGAATTCACAATCCAAGCACAGCGAGCTGAAATCCACCGCCATTTGGACCCAATAGGCCGCCGGTGTACGGGGAATCGGGAGCCCCCGGAAACCCGTCCTGTCCGGCCATCGACCACCGTGGACACCAGCGCAATCAAGGTTCTTGGAGAGAGAGAGAGAGAGAGAGGTGCGACCTTGGGGTTGGCGGCGCGCGGCGGCTGAGGCGGCGGCGGAGTGGTGGGGAAGGAGGTGCCGGAGAGCGGGCTGGGAGGGTAGACATCGAAGGGCCTGAGGAAGAGGAGCACGCGGCGGCGCGCCATTGGAGCGGAGAAGAGGAGGGGAGGAGGAGGACAGGAGGCGGTGTTGGGACATAAGGGTAGCAACTAGCTTTGGCTTTTGACTTAAAAGCTATTTTTTGGTTTAACAAGTTTTTAACTTGTCTGTTTTTAAATTAAGACATACTGTTTGGTATCCTGATTTTTTGATGAGTTAGATGGTGTAGCCCGGGTTCACAAAACCGGCGAAAACCGCTCGAAAACCGCGGTTTTTGAGCGTACCGCTGCGGTTCGATATCAAAAATCGCTCAGTAAACCATTTTAATTTAAATTTTAAATAATTTGTAATGGCCCCCATTTTCACATAAATGCAAAAATGGAAATCTCATGAGCATACAGTACTATTCCCATGGTCAGTAGCTAGTACGCACATTTACAACAATTGGAATCACAACCATACACTTTATTGCAAATTATAACGGTAATTTACATAATAAGATCTTACAATACAGAGTGAAATGCAGCGGAAAGATTTAAGTCTTGTAGTGTGCCCATCCAACCCTCAGACAACTGACAAGGCATAATCCCTAGAAAAACCTCATCGTCGATATCTCGAATCCTGCGATAAATATGTTGCATCGGACTAATCTGATTCTTCACCTAAAAACAACAATTAAGCAAGGGTGAGTACTTTCGTACTCTGCAAGACTTTGCGAAACCTATGATATATGCAAGCCACTTCAAAGGAAAGGCTAGTATGGTTAGTTTGCATAAAGCCAATTTGAAATGTAAATACATAATAGTAGATTGCAAAATGGGATTTAAATAAAAGCAATTTAATATATAAATAACAGTATGTAAAGTACGAGTAAGTGAAATCACGAACCTGGGTATCCTGACCATATCCACAAACCATTCCCACTGACACACAGTAGGAATTACCGACACACGGTAGAAACCAGATTTTATGAAAATAAAATCATCTAACTATGTGATGACTTTACTATGTTCCCATAACCGCGGGTACGGCTAATCGATTAGTTTTACACTCTGCAGAGATGTACATCTTTACCCACAAGTCATGACCTTTTCATTTTGCCGCAAAGTTTACGCACCTTTGGCGTAATGGCCAGA
Organism: Otatea glauca; assembly: GCA_036346275.1. Taxonomy (NCBI): domain Eukaryota; kingdom Viridiplantae; phylum Streptophyta; class Magnoliopsida; order Poales; family Poaceae; genus Otatea; species Otatea glauca. The sequence goes on along the minus strand of CM070727.1, from coordinate 20,059,082 downwards.
ATGTTCATGACGGAAACCTTTACATTACCTAGGTTAACTTTGCACCAGCTCCGGGACGTAAAACCCATACTATGGCAGAAGAACTCAGAGCATAGAAATGATGGAACTTACCCAGAGTACGGCGTACACCGGTGTATCGGTAAACGTTTAATCCATGATCACCTCGATGTGGACGTCCCTTCGAGCAATTCATTAAGAAACAGCTCGTACTGCTCCAGCCTTCCAAAGTGCTGAGTTAAACTAGATAACTTAATCGATTTAAGGCTGTCCCATACCAGCACTTGTGGTTGTACGGTAATTCTTGGCCTGAAAACAACCCATAGTTCGGTCCTTAACTCGACACGGGCAATAATCTCCACCCTACACTACGTGCAAAGACATGCACACCGGCTATTGCCAATAATTGCCCGCATCTAAACCATAGTTTTGTTTTCATTTTTCAACCAAAATACCAACAATAAAGAAAGGTCATACCCTTTGAATGTCATATCCAACATTTTTAATCATATCCAAGTTTTATGTTCATTTGAGCATGGCTAAATATGACACTAGGTGTGAGTAACCCAAATTGACATCAATTATTGTCTATACTATTCTAGGGTTATCAAGGTTCACAAATCCATACTTATCAAGGAAGTTCTATATAACAACAGGTGCAACTACCATTACCCGTAATATAGCATACTTTAATAAAAATAAAGTATGCAGTAAAATATTTAATAAAAACATTTATAAAACTGGGATCAATATGATCAAAGGGGGTGCTTGCCTTGCTTATTTATTGCTTACAACGAAGAAGAAGCCATGGCTGACGGAGGCAACGACGGAAGTAGCGACGTCGGATTCTACACGTCGTTCAATCGAAAATATAGCAAATATTCAACTTTAATAAGGGCGAAAAGAAAACAGACAGAAAACTAAATAAAGATTCATTAAAGAAAACAGGAATACTTTAGGTTTAGAATTATGATCCCAAGATCTCATGGTTTAGTTAAATATACATTCATATGGTTAATGACTTTTGTGATGAATAAACATGGTTTCTTTTATAGATTGTCTATTCTTGAATTTACGAATTCAAGAGGCTAAAATTATGAATTCTTGCATTTATAATTTTGAATTATAGATGCTAAAATTATTTGGATTAATGGAATTAACATATTAGACAATTGAGCTAAAAGCCATAAATGAATAGCACTTAATCCTTTTTAATTGATTTTGCATAAGAAGTGTCTTTGAATTTGTTAGATCCATTGATCTAAGTTATTGGATTTATTCTTGGTTTTTAAGAAAGTTCTGGTGATACAAATTACATATTTGTTTATTATTTTAAAGTTTGCTTATATAATTGAGTTTACAAAACATAATACTTAGGGTTATTTGGCTATTAGGATTTATTTGCAAAGCATGATGAAATAAGATCATTTCTTCAAAATAGGATAGTCTATACTTTGAAGAACATTTCTAAGTTAATTTCATACAGTTTAGGTTACCAGGACTTGGTTTTATCAAATTTGAAGTTAGCTTGTGAAAGGTACACTATTTGGGTTATACAAGTATTGAAATTAGAATTATTTGGTTAAGTGTTAATTATGATTTTATTGCAATGATTCTTGCTCTTCATTAAACATACATATATACATTTTCTACACATGCAGGGTTTATGATTTTAATGTAATTTAAACTCGTGCATATATGATATTTCATTACAAACATTACAATAGTGTCACATTATTTCTTCTGATACCTACTCATATCTTTTGCACAGCTATTAGATACTTTTTATACGCATATATTTATTGCTACGGATTATTATATGCAATTATAGACATATATACCCTTTTCCATTTGGATCACTTACTATTCATAAAACAAATCTAAATCAAGTTCATACTTTACTGGTTTCAGCATGATAAGGTAGTCTTCATGTATTTGGAAATCAATTTGACTTAATTTAGATTTCTTTTGCACCAAATATGCGTTTTTGAATATTTATAGTATTGAAATAAATCTTTAATGTAAAATGATTCAAACAAAGTTAGAATCTAAATATTTTTATACATTTGAGTTGCTGGTAACATAAGGAATCCATTAAAATTGGTTTCATTCAATTCTAAGTTTTTTACAACATTTTCATATCTAGCACATCTCTAGGCCTTCTATTCAAATTTGAATTTCAAGTTTACCCAGAGATTATTTTCAAAATATTATTGCATATTCTGAAGGTACTGAATTTATCATGAATTTATAAATTTATTTCATCTCATTTGGATCTAAAATGCAAAAGATATAATCAAATGAATGTGCTAGGTTTAGGAAAATACTCAAAACTGGAAATTCACCAAAATAGGAAAGTACGCCTTCCAACTGTGAATACGCCTTCCCTTTTTGGACTCGGGCTGAGCTAAGGGGCTGACCAAGGTGGCCCGCCTGTCGGCGACCCGAGGCAGAGGAGGGCACTTCCGAGGCTCGCCGGCGGCAGGGCTTCGCCGGAGAGGTTGAATTGATAGCATGGAGAGCATGAGGAGGGTGGTGCGCACACCTGGGTGGTGGAGGTTCGGCCGGAGATGGCCGAGATTGGTCTCATCCTTGGAGAGGGGCGGAGGACATATGGCGGTGCAACTGTGAAATTACCGTTTCCCGAGTGTAAAGATCACCGAGGTGAGTACCAGTGAGATTCAAGGGTTCGGTTTTTAGCTTTTATTCAAAGAAATAGGCATCGGAGTATGAGTCTCACCATGCGAGGGAGGCGGCGACGGGAAGAGCTTGGTGCGCCAGCTGCCCGGAGAAGAAGACCCTCAATTGAGGTTAGGGAAGGATTCGGCGTGCCAAGAGGTTGCTTCAAGAGTGATGGTTCGAGGAATGATTTGTCGAAAAGCTTGAATTGGGTTTTCCCCTCTTCACTGATTTCACGGACTCGGGGAAGAAGACGGAGCTGGTGGTGATGAGGCGGCTTGGCTCGGTTTGAGGGTTCGGAGAAGAGCACGAATGCTAGCAGAGGTTTTTCAATGCTTTAAATAAGCGATGAAGGTCGGTTGAAGCGAGGATTTGAAGCCGGAGCAAGAGCGGGTTGCTTACGTGGCGGCGATTTTTCGCGAAAAGGTTGCCGTGGCGACTAGGAGCGATCGATGGTTTGGCTGCGATGCAATTATTGCCGAATCATGCGTGGCAAGGAATTGCCAGCAAATCCTTGCCGCGACGGAATTTGGGCGAAGACAGCAGAGGCGGCAAGGGACAGAGTTGCGGCTTGGGTTTCATCGGTGCAAGATATGGCAGGCTGGTAGTGGTGAGGTGACATAGGAGCAGCAGGTCGGCGTCTTGGGTGGCGAGTTGCGGCGCGGACAAGACAAAGGTTGGAGGCGGCGAAGCTGGCTCGGCTGGCTTGCGCGAGAGAAGCAGAAGGAGGAGGAGAAAAAGGAAGAGGAAGAAGGCTGACGAGTGGGTCCCTGTTGGCAGTGACCGAGGGCAAAGTCGTTTCGGTCTGATCTGTGGGGCCGGGTTAAGGAACGGGCCCACACGACAGAGAAATGAATTGACAAAACTCATGAAGATTCTGGACAGCCCAAAATCTTTCGCTGGATTAGATGATGAATCCGACTCATTATTTTATACTGATTTTTGTAGAGGTTGGAAAGAAGTAGATAAGCTTCCAGTAAAAATTTTAGATAAAAATTATTAGTAAAAATATTTATATAAATCTGACAATGCACTGTTGTAGATTTTGGCGGATTCTGATTTTTATTTAATTTAGGATAAAAACCAGTTTATTATTTCATGAAACTTTTTATGAAGATCTGAAATGGAATTATTGACATTATATAAAATTTCATATTTTTATGTTTGATATTTTAATTTTAATAATTCCGACATTGAACTTTTCAGCTTTCCTCATTGTCTGTTTATGAATTTCTAAAATTATTAAACGATGGGATAAATTCTTGATATTTTTACCAGTCATAGATAAGACAAACATGTCGGCATGGTTAAAATTTTAACTCTGTTTAAGGTCGATGAGTCTGGAGAAATCTTGCAAGGCGGTTGAGTATCTAGATAGGGTCATTTTGTCTTTTCACTTTATTTAATTATTCCAGATCGATTGCAAGTTGTATAATCATGATTCTAGATAGATCTGAGATTTATCTGATATTTTACAAATTTTATTGATTTTGTATTTTTATCTTTTACTTTTACCATTTTACCATTTCAATTTATGAGACTTTTCTTTTTAAACAAGAACTCAAGAAAATCAATAATTCAGAAAACTCAGAAATTAAAATTCAAATTAAAGGTTACATCTCAAACTTATTTTTATATTTTGTTTGTTTTGGAAGAAATAGTTATAATAAGGAAAATCTTTCTTTTCTTTAAGATTGGAATACAAGGAAAGAGGAAAAGATATTGATTAAAAATCAAAATCTTGATTCCAATTGAAATTCTATTCAATTCCATTTTTAATTTCAAACTTTTCATTTTTCATATTTTTGAATTTTTATGGGATGTTACATAATTTGAACAAATTTATGCGTCGAAAACCGATCGAAAACTGTTTCTTAAGAACATTCAATCGGCTATTGGTTTTTTGTGAAAAACCAAAGGATTTTCGATTTTTTTGAATTTTTTTGATTTCTTAACCCTTCGGTTTTTGACTTTTTTGAGTGGTTTTTGCGGTTTTTGAATTTCGAACAGTTTTTCAAAATTCGGTTTCGTGAACCCTGGGTGTAGCTTATTGCTAGAAATTTTGAAATAGCCTTTAAGGTTGTAAGGACTTTTCTTATATACTGATTTATCTAATACATATGTTTCATACTTTTTTCACCGAATGTCGTATTGAAAAACATAGATTAATCTTGAGATCAAACTTCATTATGAGCATAATTATTTATCAACTTGGTCCGAGTCGGTGGAGAAGGAAGGAGGCCGAGGATGGCAGAGGAGGGAGGAGGTCGGGGATGGCAGAGACTGGAGCGGCGGAGGGAGAAGGCATATCGCACAGGGGAGCGAGAGAAGATGAGGAGAAATGAGTAGATGGGAGAAGGATTCTTGAGTTTATATATGATGGCATTTGGTGGGTAATTTTGGAGACTTCCAGTGGCAAAGGGTTATTTCATCCCAAAAAAGCACCTCTCACCTAGCTTTTGGCTTATAGTTATATGGAGGCTTTTGGCTTTTTTAAGCCTGACTTAAAAGTCAGTCGTTTATTTCGCCTTTGATTTTTCTGCTTTTAAGCTAGTGAAAAAACCGAAACAAATAGGGCTTTAGTAGACAGTAGTCATCAACTATCTAACAATTTCTAAAAATAGATCTAATTTGTAACGTATCTTTATTAGGCGCTTCAAGATAGCAAGTAGATAAAGAAAGCAAAGCTTCCCTTCCATATGGTACTCCTTTGATTTACCATATATCTCTTATGAATAGATAAATATATCTAACCTGTAGATGAAAATGATTAAGGCGATTAGACGATCAGGATTTTCTCTTTTTTTAGAATAATGTGGGATTTTCTAGCAATTTTTCTTTTTTTAGATTAACGTGGTAATTTCTAGTATTTTCTGATTAACGTGGGGGGCTTCTAGAAGGACCTCCAATTAGTATATAAAAAGATAGTAGTTAATGATTTCAAAATTGAATTGAGTTGATTTCGAGCGAAAAATGTTAAGGAGACTTGGCTCAATAGTGGCTTGTTAGTTGGAATTTGAAATAACCACTTAAGTGGTAAATAAAATGATTTTATGTCGAATTATGTCAATTTCGAAAGAAGCTCGATAATAGCATGTTAAGCTCGTTAATCAGACCTAAGCAAGGCAGAATTAATTCTAAAAATTTCATCCACACAAACTCAGAAAATTGGACATATATGATTTGATATCACCATTTAGGGTTTCAGCATTACGTGCATATGCGACTTCTCAGTAGCAGAAGGGCGTGTCGCATTAAGTTATCACATCGAGGCAGCAACAACCTCATTCCATGAGTATCCACACGAATGGTAAGAAGACTCCACGCACTGGTCTTCTATAATCTCACAGCATAGCCATCTTGGCTCTCACTAGAATTAGTCTCGACTTTGGTTATCCCCACACAATCCAGGTTTATCTTTATTTGTAAATCAAGGAGTCTGAAATATTTCTATTTCGTACCCGAACAAGATTTGAGATAACATTTATCAATTCAAATAATTATCTGAATTGACTCCCAGTTAAATTCGTATTACCTTAGTTCGAATTATATATGCTTGTTGTTTCAGATTCAAATAATCTGAATCAAATAAGGACTTATTCTGTATTTAATAATTCTAATATATTAATTATCCATATAATAATTGTCGAGACCCTTCCTTCTAGCGTGAAATATAGAGGGCCTCGTGTGTTTATTGTACTAGTCCCATGATCATGCTGGGGAACGGGTAGGCTACTCTAGCGCAAATTAAAATTTTCTACCACGTAACCAAGGAACCACTGCAAATTATAGATCACAGAATTACCACTATACGCGCACCCGTAGCAGAAGTAGAGTCGATGTAACGCGGTGGTGCAGATGTAGTCGTACTAGCCTCGTGCCTCTCCAACAGCTCCTTGTGACTGTCGCAGGTTGCGGATTGTCCTAGCGTTGAAGCTTTGTAGTAACGCCTCCAAGGTATCCACACGTACAGGGCAGGAACACCACACGTCGGAGTACTAGCACCAGTTGAGTGGTTCTGGGCGGAGGAGGGGTGATGGCTAGGGTTTCAGGAATTTTGAATTCCTATTCTGTTACACTCTATCCAAAGCTAGCACCTCCTCCCTTTATATAGACGTCCCATAACGGGTTTCAACCATTGAAACCCATTAGGAACTCTAAGCCCATAGCAACTTGGATCTCTATCCGAATTGGTTACAACCCCTTAAGTGTGTGACCCTATAGGTTCACATGCACTTGGACATGGCCCGAGTATTCCTACTCGACTAGACATGCCTCGAGTACTCCTATTCGACCAAACATAGCTCGAGTACCCTTATTCGACCAGTCATAGCTCGAGTACTCTTACTCGACCAGACATAGCTCGAATACTCTTACTCGACCAATAATCGTTAGTGGACCCTAACAGGACATGCCGATTCTCAAATACATGTAAAGATTAGACAAACCTCAACAATATCATATATGCATTTCCTTTTGCCTCACGATATTGGTCAAACCCAAGGCGAGTTGTTGTCAGCCTTGTTTGGATGGCTCGACCACTCTTTCTCGATACCGTGACTTGGATTCCCCAAATACATCGAGTTAACTCTTTAACTCGATGACTCGAATAACTCTTTACTCGATGAGCATGGCCATGCATTTTTCGAAATCTGACCCCTCGAGAGGCCTAGAGATATCTCTCCCGTTGTATGGAGGGGCAAATCCTATCTTGATCGACCACAACTCGCAGCATATTTCATGACAAACTCGAAAGCCATCTTTATAACTACCCAGTTACAGAGTAGCATTTAATGACCCCTAAGTAAGTCATTACGCATCTTGAGAACACGCGACAATCTAAGGTCGAAGGATATAACATACACATCGTATATGAGACCAACTGATGATATGAAAGAATACAACATTCTCGTAGTGTCTCATAGTGAGTCGATCCAAATCCATGTTCTCCAACATGTGTTCATATTATTGGTTTGATATCTCCATATCTATGACCTGTGAAACATGGTCATCAACCAATACATATGCTAGTCTATTCATATATGTCCTTATATGTTTATCGACTAGGGATCACTTTTAGAATGAACATCATAAAGATGAATATAGAGTTTCACAAACAAGTCACGTACTTATTAATCAATATTCATGATGTTATTCAAAGAACAATATCATAGTTTATGAATATTTATGGAAATATAATCATCTCTATGATTGCCTCTAGGGCATATTTCCAACAGATTAGTGGCTAGTACACACATTTACAACTTTGTGATCACATCCAAACACAATATAATAATAATAATAATAAATACAAAGATCAGCTGTACATAGTTCTTACAATATGTCCTTAGAGGACAAACAAAATGTAGCAAAATAGTAGCGGAAAATAAGAACTCGTGGTATGCCTGTCGGGACTCGAATTTGCAAATCCAGATCCTCTGTGTATATTGCACTAGTTCAGGATCACGCTAGTGCACACAATGGCAACATAGATAAAATATCACAATCATACACAGCGGAAACATAATAAAGAATCTATTTATTGAATAAAATATATTTGATTAACCTTATGGTCGACTTTACATAATTATGTCACACAAGGTTTAAACTCTAATAAATAAAATAGTAATGAAATAGAAACTTCGTGGATAACCCACCAATATGCCACAAGCAATTGACAAGGTTCGCCCCTAGTAACTCGCCTCATCATAGTACTCTAAAGCAGGTATAGACTCCTCTTCAACTAATACTTTTGTTGTGGCAAAGGTGAGTACATAAAGTACTCAACAAGTTGTGCACCGAATGCAAGTCTAATATAACTACATGCAAGGCTTATTCTAAATGAATGACTATCATGGTTATTTTACAATAAAGCTGTATTTTCAATTGAATAACATAAATATATTGAAATGAAAGTAAAACAAATAACAATAATAATGATAGAACTTTCAAGTATTTCTCAAAGATAAACTGACACACAGTCCTAAACCATATTCCATGTCTTCCAGTGGCACACAGCCTCCTTCCTAAGTTTTACTTTATAAAATCTTGTTAAAATTTTGTTGGTGCCACTGAAAAAGTGCCCAATTTTGCTTTTGCCACTACTCTTTTCTCATTTCATTTTTGCCACTACTGTTTTCACTTCATCCTCTTTTTGCTATTTTCGTCAGCTGATCATCAGTTGACTGCGAGTTGTCCGTCAGTCGAAATTGTTCTTTCTTTTTTTGATTTTTTAAAGATAACAAATGAAGTTCAATTCTTTTGGAAATTTTTTTGTATGATCCTAGACTGCTAAAGATGGTACCATAAATTTTTTAGACCATGATCAATCCCAAATTTTTATAAAAAATTTACAGGCTTGATCATGCTCAGAAAAAATTATGATACTATCTTTAGCAGTCTAGGACATACAGAAAAATTTCCAAAAGAATTGAACTTCATTTGTTATCTTTAAAAAATCAAAAATAGAAGGAACAATTCTGATTGATGGTCAACTCACAGTTAACTAATGGAAATAGCAAAAGGAGGAAGAAGAGCACAGACTAGTGGCAAAATGAAATGAGGAAAAGAGTAGTGGCAGAAGTGAAATTAGGCACTTTTTGAGTGGCACCAGCAAAATTTTCCCTAAAATCTAACCCTTGACTAGAATTCCTGAGCATTGTCCATAACTGAGGATATGGCTATCCGAATAGATTTACACTTTGCTTTACCTAGAAGACATGATCATCTTATATTGCCACGTGATAAACACACTTCCTTAGGTGTACGGCAAAGAGATCATGATAAAACCTTTCAGAAACTCTATCGGAACATTGGCCCTCCTAATAAGCCTGAACTCACTATTCCTTCCCTCACACATCACAGAAGAATAAGAGAGACTTATCGCTGGATTAAGAACAATACTTGTTCGAGATGTGTGGCTACGACGACACACCTTCCCCAAACTGCGCACACAGCTTGGTCTTCCACCTAAGACATCACATGTCAAGACTCGGTAACTTAGATAGGTCTGCCCCATAACAGATATGTGGTTGTATGATTAGTCTAGTTTAATAGCTTACAAGATTAAGTCCTTAATTGATCAAGGCAAAAATTCCAATCACTTACAATAACCATCTAATTTTCCCTTAAACATTAATATACCAACCCAATGTCACATAGGCCCACCATGACACAGATTCTTGCCACTTACCCCAATCTAAATCATTTACCACCCCAGTTGATTATTGTGCAACACATGCCATCAACAACTCAACATCATTGTGTGACAGCACATGACACACTCTTTCATAAAACATATTCCATTAGTCAAATTGAATTTGCACTTCCAAAAGATATTAGTTGTACGTGGCTTGGCTAAGCAAACTACAGACTATCTAACCAACCCATGCTGGTATGTATTAGAAATCAACAAATAATTATCCATCCTAGGGTGATAAATAATCATGGCATACAAATAACAAGGTAGGTATAATCCAATTAGGTTGAATAGCTAAATCCCAAATTATTTGGAAAATAGATTTAACATAACATGACATGCGATAGATTCAAATAATATAGCATTTGTAAAACTAGGTTCAACATGATCAGAGCACAACTTGCCTTGGAATAACTCTTGATCTTGTTCTACACCTTTAGCTTGAGTCAACTATTCACCTTCGTACACTCTCAGCACTTCAACGTATACGCGAAACGAACATCAAGAATCAAAATAAAAACAAATTAGAGGCAAAAAAACTCCAAAAATTCAATAAAATTACCAAAATAAATATCTTGAATTTATAAAAATTTAGGAATTTGAATCGCTTCAATCGGAGTTCGTTTGAGGGAGGATGTACTTTCGAAAGGTTTAAATCACATAAAATGGTAAAGGATTTCTAAAATTCTTAAAAAATATTTTCCAAAATATTTTTTTATTTTTTTTACTTTTCCTTTTTCTTTTTCTCATTGCTTGGCTTGCTCCTAGACACTATTCGGCCGAAGCAACAGAATAGGGAGCATGCATGCATGGCGCCATGGCAACAACAAGGCAGGGGAGCAAGGGCTAGGCCAATGGTGGCACTCTAGTGAGCTCGCCGGTCGGTGATGGTGCAATGCAATGAACATTAATGAAACACTTCGGGAAAACTCAAAATTCGTCACGCACGATGCACCAAACCTGAAATTGATTGGGGTTACCTTAGCAATGATTAGGAACACAATGTGACGCGAATGGTTCAGGAAGAGTAGCTCTGGAAAGTTTGCAAGGGCACATTGGGCAATGTCGACGATTGTCTTCGGGACTCCATGGTGTTCTAGGCAAACGAGAGCAACAAAGCAAGGAACGAGTGTAGGAAAGGGTTGAGACGATCCCGGTGTTCACGTCAAATAGGCTCGAGGGGGCTTAGATAGAAATGGATTCGATTCAAGAAGAGTCCGAACTGGAGAAACTCGAATTTCTAGTGAAAAAGAGGGGATTATGACGAGAAAATTGCGGGGATTGGATGAGAATAAGATTGCACACGCATTGACATGAAATCAGAGAAGGAAATGTGTCATATTGGAGTTCCAAAAACTTTGGCATGGAGGAAGAGGAAGAAATGTGTTCTCTGGAGGCTGGATAAACCTCTCCTGAAAGGTGGGGTCTGGTCCCACCTATCAGGGGACACTTTTTATAATTTTTTTGAATTAATTTAATTAGTGAAAATAAAAAGTTTTGAATCGATAGCAAATAAGGTTCAAAATTTTTGAAATAATTCTCAAATATACCTTAAGACATTTTCAACATATTATCATTATTTCACAAATTTTTTAGTTTTAAGTTTTCTACAGTAATCATTGTGTAAATCTGAAAATAGGAAAACAATTTTTAAAAATCAAAAAAATCAGGAAAAATCTCTAAAATCGTAAATAAATATAAAATTAAACATTATTATAAAAAATTTGGGATGTTACAATGCTTTAGCCCGAAATATCCACAAGCAACTGACAAGAATTAAGCACTAGAAAAGCTCGTCACTGTAATCCTCATACATTGTGGTCAAGTAAGAATCGTCGGGGACTGTGACTTCCTCAACCCATGAACATCAACAAGCAAGGGTGAGTACATATGTACTTAGCAAGACTTGTAGTGTATCATAAATATAAATATATGCATGGCTTATCAAAGAAAAGGTTCAATGCATACAAGAATAAAGCATGGTTATGTCAAAGAATGGCTATCTTACCATATTCTTTTGCATAAAGTGAGATTTAGTCAACAATAACAAGTAGTAGATTGTAAATGGAATTTGTAAAGATCAATTGATAAGTGCGTAAGTAACAAGCATATAATATAATTAAGAGTAACTCACAATCCTCCTTAATTGTGATCAACAATCATTTCCTACCATCCTGGCATATCATTTGTACATAGCTACCACCAATTTTTTCAACAAAAGTTTTTGCAAAATTTTCAAGACTAAGTTATGACTTTACCGAGTCATCCTTAACCATAGGCACGGCTTTTCAAAAATATTTACACTCTGCAGAGGTACATAACTTTACCTACAAGATATGAGACCAACTCATGTTTCTGCTATTTTCACGCTTCCTTTGGTGTGTGACAGATAGGTCATGACAAGAACCGTTACATCATCTAGACCAAGCTTTGCGCCAACCCAGTGATGTTTGATCCTTGCTGTGGAGGCGGAAATAAAATTCACATTCTCATAATAACAACGGAAATAAAATATCTTGATTTGAAAACATCACAATAGTTCTATCCTCAATTGATCCAAGCAAGAACTCCCCCTAGACTACATGTGTAATATCTTTGAAAGAAAATACAGAAAAATGGGGTTTTCGGTCGTGGGCTTGGACCGACCAAGCATTGGGCCGAGGGGGAAAGGGTCTTGCCCAAAACCCTAGTCGCCCCCTCCCCCCATCCCACCAGCCGCACCTGCCCCTCCACTTCCTCCCTAGCAGCCGCATCTTCCTCCCCTCCTCTCCCCATTGCAGCCACTTCCTCCCCTCCTCCAAATCCTAGCTGCCCTCCACTTTTTCTTGCCCTAGCCGCCCCTTGTTTTTCCCTTGTGCAGCCACCCCTCCCCCCTGTGCTCGAGGCCTGCCATCTCCATCCTCACTGCTACCTTGGATGTGTCAAGTGCAGTGGAAAATTCAAGGATTGGAGTTCGGGTCTTGCGGGATCGAGGGACGCGCGATATGTGGGGCAACACCGATATCACCACTCCATCGAGTCTTTGGGTGCAAGTATAACCTTAGGGCTGGCCTTGGTGGTGTTGTCGCTGTGTTAGGGTAGAATTTTGGTGGTTTCCTTAGTGGTTGTGGGTTGGGGTGATCACTGGGTTATTTCGAGGGAAGGTTTAGTATTTGGGCAAGCGTTGGTTTGATCTTCTGGTCGAGATTTTGGGGTATTTTTTGGTAAGTTTCAGAGGGCCTAGAAGTTGTGAGAAATGTAGATCTTTGTCTAAAGTTTCATTAGAGTATAAGAACGTAAAATTTAATCAAGTGGTTTAAAAGTTATGACCTATTGAAGCTTGATGTCCATATTTGGATTACTGCTGGTAGCAGTCGTGGAAATTTGTAGATTAGGGCTATTTAGTGGCAGAATTAAATTATCTCAACTTCTAGAGAAAGCTAGATAACTTTCTGTAGATTTCAGAGATGACATGTTTTGCCTAGTAATGGCTCTGGCCAGTTTGCTGACGTGTACTCTATTAGCTTGCATTGGCTCGCTCGGACCAGTGATTTGACCATCCCGACCAGACTAACTTCGGGATAGACAGTTACTTTTGAAAAGAAAAAATGTACGAAAGGTTTCTTTGATAGGTACAAATAACTAATCGGAAGCTACTCCAAAAAAGCACTTCCCATGAAGAGGCACCTTTTGGCAAGAAAACTCCTATTACCAGGAGACACCTTTTGAAGGATAAACTACCACCCATTCGTTCTGTATAAATAAGGAGGCCTTACTACCATTTGGGAAGGACAAGATCGATCACTCACTATTCTGATCATCTCCATTATTGCTTAAAAGATTATGTAATACTTGTACTCTGTCAAGCCACTTGGCTAATAGAAGTAATCCTATGTCCCATTCTTCGCATTCTTTGATTTTAGAGGCTTGCAACCATTTTTTCACAAGCTCGATCTAGAGACCATGTGTCGTGAACATCGACACTCGCCCCCATCAAAACTTTAGTTTTCAATTTTGATTTTATAGCAAAATAACGGAGACAACTTTCTCAATATGATAAAAATTTCATCCCATGAACAAAGTATAATCGACCATTTGTTCACTCAATACTAAGGCATGGCTAAACAATTATACATATAGTCGAATATTCCCAAGTTGGCATTAGATATTTCCTATTCCTTATCTTATAGTTTTCAAGATTTACATTTCTATATTTATCAAGGAAGTTCTATGCATCAAGTAGGAATATCTAACAATAACCACAACATAGCAATTTTATCGAAAATACACGCATCCATACATAAATTTGTAAAACAATAAGAATTAAGTAAAATAGTTGGATCAACATGATCAAATGAGGTGATTTCCTTGCTCACTGAATTCTACAGGTTGTTCGGGGTAGACGAGAAAAGTTTCTGAAGCGTCGGTATCGACATGTAGTATATCGCGAACCAACAATAAGAACCAAATGAATTAAAATAGAGGACAAATTCCAATGTTGTTATAGAAATATAATCTTGATGATTTTAGAAAAAATTAGAAACTGGTTTCACTCAATTTGGAGTAAATTTGCAAAAGTTATGAGCATTTGAATTTTAATCGGCTGAAAATACCCTAGAATAAAAAAGGGTTGACGTGAGAGACGCACTTTCCCGATAATACGTCTTCAAATAGAGAAAGCGTATTTTGCTTAGAACTGAAAGTGTCGTTCTTATTTTTTATAATTTTGGTTTCTGTGTGCAGAGACTGACATTTGGGGCCCATTTGTTAGGTTTTATTATTTTTAAAAAATGCATGCCAATGACTAATTACTCTAAATACTGGTTTGATTTATGAAAAAGATTTTATTCTCGTTCGGCCCCACTTGTTATAGATTCAACTTTACATTCACGTTTTAAAAGAAAAATTGGCAGGTGGGGCCAGTCTTTCAGTGACTCAAAGAGAGAGCTGATTGAGGGACTGAGCCTGATAGGTCGGGCCCACATGTCAGTGACTCATGACAGGATAGAGGCACTGCGATGCGAGGCTTGCCGACAGCGAACAACGTTGATTCACTGGGAGTGAGTGATCAAGCTAACTAAAAGGGACCTAGGGGAGTCTAGGGAACCCACTGGCGGTGGCCATAGTAGGTCGAAGCGGGCTAACAGCTAAGCTTTGTGGCGGCACTAATGACAGATAGTAGAAAGGGAGGTATCAGTGTTATGGTGCTCGACTAAGTGAGGGGAAGCATCAGTGATGTCCAGGGGCTCCATTTTGGGGGTTTGGCAGCTACAGAGACTCATGAGGGAGCTTGCTAGCGGTGGCCGAGACTGAGGAAGATGACGACCGTGGCAGCATCATTCTAGACAAATTGAGCTATAAATGAGATGCTCAATGTGATTTGTGAACCCTAAGGGTGATCCAAATGGAAAGAATCAAGGAATGGCTCACTAGGGGGCACACTCAAGCTTGGATTTCTCATAGAGCTCTCGACGGCAATGGAGCTTCACGGTAGCTCAAGGCATTGGGCTTGGGGCAGGAAGAGAGTAGGGGCAGCATGGGGAAGCTACAACGACCACGGTACGGCTTTTTAGACACTAGGGATGTGGCTTGTGCTTTGCTCATGAGCGAGGTGCAGGAGCCAAGGGGAGAAGACATGGCGTGGCACGAATCCAGGATTTTCTGGAGGTCTTCAGAGCACGCAGGTAGGGCCGTAAAAAAGCTCGAGGCTCGTGAGGTACTCGAGCTCGGCTTGTTCTAGGCTCGGTTTGAGCTCCAAATGACCCGAACTAGAGCTTCCATTCCCACTGGTCGAGGGGGGCTATAAGGATATGGCGGTAGCCGTGGATTAATTATTTTACAAAGTGGATAGAGGCAGAACCCCTGATCTCCATTATGTCCTGTTCTGTACAGAATTTCTTCTAGAGGATCATCGTGTGCTGTTTTGGGATCCCAAGGAGCTCACTGTGGACAATGGAACTCAATTTGATGCATCTTCCTTTAGGGACTTCTATAGTTCTGTTGGTACTACATTGCACTTCGCTTCAGTGGCTCATCCAAAGACTAATGGGGCAGAGGCTATCCTCCCTGCATAGCCCAGGGAAAACTTCATCCAAAGTGGGAAGGCTCTTATTGCATTTCCTCCGTTTTGGGGCTAGACCCTTACCGCCTTTCAACTTTGGAAGACAAGCAACTGAAGCATGCATGAAATGCGGACAAGCTCCACAAGCTTTACATCTAAGTCATATTGTATACCATGGCGGCTCCTATACATTTTTCTTGTATGGGATTTCACCCTCGTGGTGCGTAGGGCGTATGACCCCCGTCATCTTCCCTAGCGAAAGTCCAAGGTAGCTTGGGCGTCTGTCGCCTCCACTATGGCTACTATACATTTTCCTTATATAGGATTTTCACCCTCATGGTGCGTAGGGCGTACGACCCCCGTGGTCTCCTCTAGAGAAAGTCCAAGGTGGCTTGGGCGTCCATCGACTCCACCATAGCTCCTATATTTTCCTTCTTTGGGATTTCCACCCTCGCGATGCGTAGGGCGTACGACCCCCGTGGTCTCCCCTAGCGAAAGTCCAAGGTGGCTTGGGCATCCAGCGCGTCCACCATGGCACCTATACACTTTCCTTATATGGGATTTCACCCTCATGGTGCTTAGGGTGTACGAGCCCTGTGGTTCCCCTAACAAAAGTCCAAGGTGGCCTGGGCATCCGCCACCCCCACCACTACGACTAATGTCCTGCTGGACCAAGGGCATTAGCGACAACTTGGGCCTAGTGCCCAAGTTAATGGATGTGCTAAGGATTAATCCTCCTTTTATCCTCCAGGCCGCGCACCGAATGACCTCCGGGTCACCCCCTTGCCTTGCTCCGCTGCTTGGCAAAGGTTAACCACTCTCGTGCACTCTTGATCTTCTTGGGAAAGTCCCCATCTATAGGGCAAAAGGGCTCTAATGCTCACATATTTCGTGAAGGCCACGACATGCCCCTTACGGGGGGATTAGGCGTTGGTCCTCACCAAGTTCATATTGTGGGCGGCTTTGATCTCCGCCACAGGAAGCTATTGTGTAGCACTAAGCATTCCCTAACCAATTCACGTGTGCGCGCACTAATGAGATGACCAAGGAAGAACCCTTCGCTCGCCCATCATGGGCTTAGGGCTTTCTGGGGGTTTGCCTCTCGAGGTCTTTAGAAGTAAAAAAATGATTGTGCCTCCATGAAGCCCTTCAAAGGTGCTCCATGACACAGTTTCATGAGCGCCCCTTGAAGGTGTTCAATGACTTAGTCCCATGAGCACTCCTCGAAAGTGCTCCATAACTTTACATCATGAGTGCCCCTGATGCCCACCGGGGGCTTCGACCCCTAGTGGTAATAATTTGCTTATAACTTAGTCTAATGAGCACATCTCGAATGTGTTGTATGACTTAGTCTCACAGGGGCTCCCCTTAACAATTAGGGGCAATCACTACTAGTGCATCGATTCTATTTCAATCCTTGTTCTAAGAAACCGGGCATCACCATGTGTTGTGGTAATAGATTATCTCACTTGTCTCTCGATGTTTCCACTGCCACATCCAGGGACAAGGGGTCTAGTGGTGCAACCAACAAGACGACGCCATGACACTCAAAACCTTGCCTGGTTAGCAGGACTTGAGCACCCGCGCATTGCTCACTTAGGCCTTGCTTCAAGCATCTAGCTTGTTCATTGTGTTCAGCTTGCCGTGCTTGGGCACAACAATTACCGAGCTAGCATTACTATGCACGGACTTGGCACCTGTCCTCGCAAGAAGCCTTCACCCCTCAAGTGGAGCACATGCACAACATCAAGCGAAAATTGGGCTATCCTGGGTGCTCTCAAGTGAATCCCTCGAGGCTCATGCTTCTCACAGAGCCCTCATGAGGAGCACTCGTGTGGCATTAAGCCAAAATTTGGCCAAGTCATGGGTTTCCTCATGTGGATCCCTCGAGGCTCATGCTTCGCACGGAGCCCTCGCAAGGAGCACTCATGTGGCATCAAGCCAAAATTTGGCCAAGTCATGGGTGTCCTCGAACAGATCCCTCAAGGCTTGTGCCTCACACAGAGCCCTCGCCCCTCAACCCTCGTGAGGAGCACTCGCGTGGCATCAAGCCAAAATTTTGACAAGTCATGGGTGTCCTCGCATGGATCCCTCGAGGCTCAAGCCTCACATTGAGCCCTCGCCCCTCAGCCCTCGCAAGGAGCACTCACGTGTCATCAAGCCAAAATTTAGCAAAGTCATGGATATCCTCGCGTAGATCACTCGAAGCTCGTACCTCGCACGGAGCCCTCGCTCCTCAGCCCTCATGAGGAGCACTCGTGTGGCATCAAGCCAAAATTTGGCCAAGTCATGGATGTTCTCGGGCGGATCCCTCGAGGCTCGTGCTCACAAGGAGCACTCTCATGGCATCAAGCCAAAATTTGGCTAAGTCATGCGTGTCCTCGCACGGATCCCTCGAGGCTCGTGCCTCGCACGGAGCCCTCACCCCTCAACCCTTGCAAGGAGCACTTGCGTGGCATCAAGCAAAATTTGGCCAAGTCATGGGTGTCCTCGTGCGGATCCCTTGAGGCTCGTGCCTCATACAGAGCCCTCGTGACTCAGCCCTCACGAGGAGCACTTGCGTGGCATCGAGCCAAAATTTGGCCAAGTTATGGGTGTCATCGCGCAGATCACTCGAGGCTCATGCCTCGCACGGAGCCCTCGCCCCTCAGCCCTCGCAAGGAGCACTCGCGTGGCATCAAGCCAAAATTTAGTAGTCATGGATGTCCTCGCGCAGATCCCTCGAGGCTTGCGCCGCACGGAGCCCTCGCGAGGAGCACTTGCATGGCAATAAGTCAAAATTTGGCCAAGTCATGGATGTCCTTGGGCGGACCCTCAAGACTCATGCTTCGTACAGAACCCTCGCCCCTCAGCCCTTGCGAGAAGCACTCATGTGGTATCAAGCCAAAATTTGGCCAAGTCATGGGTGTCCTCGTGTGGTTCCCTTGAGACTCGTGCCTTGCACAGAGCCCTCACCCCTCGCGAGGAGCACTCACATGGCATTAAGCCAAAATTTTGCCAAGTCATGGGTGTCCCCACGCTGATCCCTCAAGGCTCATGCCTTGCATGGAGCCCTTGCCCCTCAGCCCTCATGAGGAGCACTCACATGGTATCAAGCCGAAATGTGGCTAAGTCTTAGGTGCCCGCGTGCCCATCGAGCCTGAAGTTGGCTAAACCATGGGTGCCCTCGCAAGGATGCCACGAGCCTGGTACCTTACACAGAACTCTTACCCCTCAGCCCTCGCAAGGAGCAAATTTAGTTAAGTCTTGGGCACCCACATGCCCATCGAGCCAAAAGTTGGCTAAATCATGGGTGCCCTCGCAAGGATGCGACGAGCCTCGTGCCTTGCTCGGAGCCCTTGCCCCTCAGCTCTCACGAGGAGCACTCACATGGCATCAAGCCAAAAGTTGGCTAAATCATGGGTGCCCTCACAAGGAAGCCACGAGCCTCGTGGATCACACAAACGCTCCTAGTGTGAAGCACTAGCACCGCATCGAACCAAAATTTGGCTAAGCCTCGGAGAGTGTTCCAACACTGGACTATTGGCAATGTTGTTGCATCCCTAGCCATCAGATGTACCCGCCTCATAAAGTGCCTCATGCTCAGGGACATTCATCTCCGCAAGAATCTAGTCGGCCTCCTGCTTTCTTCGGATTGTCTCTCTGGCAGGGGGCTGGCATCCAAAAATATCATCTCCATCAAGTCATGAACACCAAGTCAGAGAAGCTCATCTGGAGCCTCCTGGGCAGGATGAACAACTGTTGGTTCCGAGCTTCCTCAAGGGCCACCCCGGTGATACAGATAATATTCTCATCAACACCGACACTGACTACACTAAGGAGTTCGGCGCCATCCACTTCGACAAGGCCCATGCCCTCCTCGAGGGGTACTGCGTCGGCAAGCTCTCATCACAAGAAGTGAGTACTCGCCGCAATGCCAAACTCAAGGGCATCATCAAGGCCTCTGCCCCAGTGACACCCCTACCGATGTCAACTGTCATTCTCTGTTCAATCCCTTACTACCTTGGAGAATGGAATCTGCATCAAAGGAATAGGTTGTATAGAATTGGCCATGAATGCAACCTGCCCATGTAGGTATACATGTCCTACAAGCAAAGATGACTCCAAGATTCTGCACATTCTAACAGGCAGAAGAGGAAAGAAAGTGTCGATTTGCACAAAGAAAGAGTTAACACGATAACAACATATCCAGTATGAAACACCCTGCACCCAAGTGTAGATTACCAAAAGATTTGTGCACCTGGCTGTGTACACCTTATCCGAGTTTCTCCAGAAGAGGAAGTTAGGTGCCTTTTTGCCCTGCGGTCGAACCAGGCGCCCTGCGCCCAGAGCGTGCATGAATAGACAACAACGCCCGGCCTCTCGCGCAAATCGGATAAGACATCAAGAGATGGAAGAGACTTACCAAGATTACATCAAGGTCATGGTTCTTCCTTCACTCAAGCACTCGAGCAAAGCCCAGCTCCTCCACGATGGATTTGTCTCGCTGGAGGGGAAGGGGTAAAGTACCCCCAACCGCCCAGCTCACACACCTCTAGGTGGACCAAATCCATGAAGACAAGACACCTCCTTCACCGTCGACAGATCAAGTGGAGGCAATCGGTGTGTAGGCCTCTACGGATCCCGATAGTTCACAAGATGGCAGGGGCACCCAGCTCAAGCAGCGGTAGTGTTCGGCTCGTCCAGCGGCTGCGGCAATGTCCAGTCCGTGCAAGAGGGGCGACGGCAGTGCCCAACACAGACCAATGGCTCCCTGTGGCGACTAAGTCTCGCAGCCTCGCACCCTACGATGGCCACACCTGGCTGCCCTACGCCCGGCCTCGCCCACGCCCCATGGTGACCACGCCCACACCTTGTGGCCAAGCCCTGCGCATGGCCGCCCTACACCCTACGTCGACCGCAACAGTTAAGTCCTACGGCCACACGCCCCACGGCAGCTGCACCCTCACATGGCCACCCTACGCCCAGTTGCCTGAGTCCTACGGTGCCCTCACGTGGCGACCACGCACTTCTACCCACACCAGCGCACGAGGGGTCTTGCGGTCAGGCGCGCTCGCGTCAGCGCACGAGGTGCCCTGCGGTCAGGCGAGCACATGCCCCCTTGTGCCCACGCCCTTGTGCCAAGAGCCCTTGCACCCTACGCCCTGCAGCAAGACTCCCAGTGCCTTGTGCTTAGCACCCGACGCCCTACACCATTCAGCAGTTGTGCCCTACGCTCGTACCCGAACACACAGCTCCCATGTGCCTACAGCAGCCATGTCCTACACAGGCACCCTACAGTAGTGCCCCATGCACCCTGTGCCCATGCCCTTTGCAATGGCCAAGTCTTGCTTGCTTGCAATAGCCAAGTCCTATGTGAGCGCCATGTGGTGACTCCCCTCGTCGCATGGGGGCACCGGCTCCCGTGTGCCCTACACTCCCTGTCGTGGTGCCCTACAGCTGTGTCCAGGTGCCCTGCAGCTACGCCCACACCCAAGGGCCCTGCAGCCGCGTCCTACACCCGGGCAGGCCTGCGTGCCCTACGGCCACTACTCCCACGCCCGAGCGTACTGCTCAACCATGCCCCATGGCCAACGCCCTGCCGTGTGACCCCGCACCCTCGTGGTCACATGTGCCCGGTAGCCACGAGCCCCACGCTTGAGCATCTTGCCGCTGCGCTCAGCCCTTCTCCCTTGCGTCCCTTCGCCCTGCACCCTGCCTGTGGCCCCGTGCCCTGTGGCAGCACCATGCGCCGTCAAAATTGAAGCAAAGGTAAAGTTCACCTCGAGAATGGCTCGCTCCATGGGTTCAGCTCTTCTTCGAGTGAAGAGAGAAGGGATAAATAGCTATGAGATTCGGCCACCAACCCCGCCATGTGGTGCAAGAGGCAGTAGCTCCAAGCAAGCAGAGCTTACAACGGTGCCCAACTTAGCCAAGCAAAAGGGGCGGTAGCTAAGCTAGGGTGAGGAATGGATTAAGTCATTCCCCTCCTTGTAGCTTGGGCCACATGAATCCGTGGGCTAGCTGGGCCAACCACGACATGGGCCAGCCCAAGTCCCAAGAGACTTGGAGGAAAGCAGCTTGCAGGCCTAAATTGGCTAAGTGTTTGATTTTTCCATGGCCTAAAATTGGCTAAGTGTCTGATTTTACCATAGCGCAAAATTGGCTAAGTCTCCGATTTTACCATGGCGAGTTGCTCACACGAGCCCAAGTCCCAAGAGAGTTGGAATTTGCTATTGTTGGCTTTCAAAGTTTGATCGGGCTCGGCGCTTCTTCCATAGCCTCTGCAAGCACGCATGGCGATTCAATACTACCCCTCTTGACGCTTTCCCTAGCACCAAGGGGCAGGGGGTGGTGTTGGAGAATACCTAATCGGTGACCGACTATACAACATGCAGATCAAAGAATTGCAGTTATGCCTAGAAAAGATAATATTACCCCTCTCTTGTACTCATAGCCTAGCTATTTCTGTGAGGGGTATTTTGATCATTTGTACAGGTCCTAGAGTCTATAAATACCCCATGTATCTCTCATTTGTAATTTGAGCTCTCTTGAAAAATATAAGAGCACATTCAAACTGGTGAGCCATCGGGGACTGGCCTCCAATGCAACCCCCATCGGCCCACTGATAGGAGTAGGCTGGTTCCCTTAAACCCCCGAACATGTATAAACCCCCGTATCATTCTTACTCTCATGAGACGTCGGCCTGTTAAATGGCCTACATCCACCCCCTCACTCGTGTTTGGTTTTCACCCATGACATATATTATCTGGCCGACACATAGGATAATGCGACCTATTACTTCTCCTTTCATATTTCTCTAATAGCTGGGAGAAAGTTGGCTTTGGCTTGTGAAGGCTTGTGTGGTGGTGATGCTCTCTCAGTCTTGTACCGTTTGCCGATCTGCAAGTCTCCCTTTAGCTTAATAGTCCTTGAACTTCCCCCTTCATGGTGATTTTCTATCTGCAGTGAGCCGACCATAATCTTTAGGGTCTCTTTGACACTAGAGCTCAACTGATCATCACCATGACATACAGCTTTTAACGTTGTATCCTGCATCGGCACTTTTTCTTTTCCAGAACATTAAATCCATATTAATTGAAAAAGGATTAGTATCCAACTGCATCATCATCTCTTCTACAAACTTGAGTCGGCAATCCTCTATAGCCTATCGTATTTGCTGTCAAAAAATATTACAATCATTAGTATTATGAGAAAAAGTATGATGCCATTTGCAATACCTTCTGAGAGGAGCCGCTCAGACCGTCCTCGGCTATTTGAATGTTCTGTCGTCCTCATCGGATTTGGAGGCTAGCAACGGATCGCCGCTGGCGCTCGCAATGCTAGCACCCAAGCCCAAATGAGACAACAGTGAGGCCACTCAAATAATCGACAACGATCCCGGTATTCCCCCAGTATGCGACCCGAAGCTCGCCCAGGATCGCCCCGCATACTGGTTTCCAATGCCATATCAACTAAATTTGCATAAAGGGGGCGACGAACTCAAAACCCCACATCCAGACATGCAACCGCGGAAGCACAACAAAACGACTAAAAACCAAGGCACAAAGACAAACCAGGTAAAAAAAAGAGAGACTACCTAGACTCACAATTTCTACAAAAATTCGGCATGAAGCCTCTAGAAGAGAGGACATCCACCCAGCAGACAAGAGAAACAAATAACATATACACAAATGACACAACAACCACATAGCAAAAGATCGACATGGATAGGAGCAACATACAAGGCATGGGATGAGCACCATACTACAACAATGTTCAACTTTAGAAGTGGCCAAGTTTTGAATCCTAGACATGACATAGCTTAAGGATAACTATACAACAAAATGAATGCACAACCACCAAATTAAACCAAAAGTATGATATCTCCGGGAGTGTCCTACCCCTGAACACTTCCGGGCGTTTGTATCGTTAAACATAGCCTCTATTCGGTGCCCCGCCCGACCACCGAGAGGCAATAAGGACAGAACTCGCATCCACCCTGATCCTCACCTGAAAACCACAAAGCAGAAGCATAAGTACAGAAGGTACTCGCAAGACTTACCCGTGGTCCATATATGACCGACTTGAAGGCATATGCATTTGGATGTAGCAAGGAAAAAGCTTAAGGTAACAAGTGCATAAAAGCTTAACTTTGATTCATATTCGCATTCAACTACTCAATTTACAAATTTTATAGCAGTTATGTACAGCACCTATTGCTAAAGTGAGAGCTGAATTTTTAAACATTGAAGAGAGCAAATAAAATCATGAACAAGTAACCGCATCAAGTATACCAACTAGTTTCAATTTAAGTTATTACTACGCTAAAATGTCGGATGATACAAGCGTGCTCATATCCGAGAGCACGGCAATTCGAATCGTTTATTCACCCTGCAGGGGATCATCAATCACACGACATGAATCCCACTAAGGAAACTCATGTCAACCCTCCTCCCATCCATACCTACTCGTTGAACCATCTTCATGCGGTCCGAACACCTAGCAACCCCCTCGAGGGGCCTAAGCCTCGCCCTCAACCACGTCCAACCGCATGAGGGCATGACCCATCGAGCAGTATACCATGAAAGGGTGGCTTACCTTACCATTATCAGGCATGCGATCAACAAGGTGTGCTCGATCAACATGGCAAACAACGGAGCGGTCCTTAACCGACACAGGCGAGACTACAACATTTGAGTCTCCACACCCAAATTATCCAACCCTCTCGCCCGGTCTCAAGTTTACATTCCAAACATAACCATATCCATTGCAACCCAATAGTGTGAAGTAATTAATCTCAAATGAAGGAACCATCCAACACTTGGCCCATACCCGACATCTAAGCCAACTAAGCATGGACACAGTATAATTACCCATATACTAGCTCCAAGGAAGATGTTCGACAATTAACAATGAGTGTATGTGCAACAATTAGGTTCTAATACTCTTCCCACATTTCAATTCCTAATGCATAGCTTAACCATCCAATAAGCCAATTGATTAGCTAAAATACAATTATGAATAAGGTTGAATATGCTTAGGTGCTTGCCTTGTGCTTCTGTCGAATTTTCGGTTACCATTTGCTCCTCAATCCCCACGGCCACGTCAATCTCCGCGGGATCGCTCTCTACATGATTATAATGAATGCAAATGAGATGCATGCTATGCACATGATGATGGAATAAAAACGAAGACTCATGATAGTTCAAAGAGAAGAAAAATGCAAGCATTCATCAACCACAATAAAAATACACTCCACATTTATAGACAAGCAATCCTTCTAAACTGCTCTCCACCAAAACCCCCAAATCCTAACCTTTGTAACACATTACGAAATCTGAAAATAGCATAAACACTACCCCTTTTTGGTTTGAAATCCTAGATCTGAACTTTTCAGTTTCAAACTGAACTTCACTCTGAAATTTCAGAACTTGTATGAATTCAAAAGAGTATATCTTTTTATCTATCTAACCAAATGGAGTGATTCCAGCTTCTAATTAAGAATAAGAACAATACCTACACATACCTCTACCTCTCACTGATTTCCCAAAGCATTAACTTGCCCAAAAACACACAAAAACAGTACTCTAAACACTTGCAACATTCCAGGACAGAACTGCACTAATTTGCTCACAACTTCCTAACCACTTTTAACCAAATTGAGTGGTTCCAAGTTCTAATGAAACTTAAGAGACATATCTACAACTTAGTTTTGGCCGATTTCTCATTCACTGCACGAGGAACTCCCAGTTTGCCCACGAACAGGGAGCAATTTCAGTGTTCAGAAAATTCAGGGTTTCCGAACAGCATGCACCAATTTCATCACAAAAAAAATGCTATACTTAATGGAATTGAGTAAATGATAACAGTTTTACAATCTACACGAAATTTCCTACAACTTCTCAGGAAAAATTTAATTCTAATTCGGCCTCTAACTATTTTTAACCCACAGCTCAAGTTTCAACTCCACACTTTCAGCATTTCAGAGCAGCACGCACCAAAATCGTCATAACTTTCAGTTAGATTAACGGAATCAAGTGATTCCAGTTGGAAATGAAAGATAACTCCATTATCTACAATTACTTATACAGGAGGCCGAGCATATGGGGCCTCTCTAACTAGCTCAAACATGCAGGAAACCGAAGCTCTGCACCCAGCTCGAAATTCAGCAAACACACCAAACCCTAGGTCTGAACTTTTCCTTCAAAATCTCCAAATCCAAAGGCTCCCAAGTTGCAAGAACACTTCCTAGACATGGGAAATACTCCAACAAGGCCAAGGAATCCTTACCTCAACACCCCATGTTGGAACCCTAGGAATGGAGGAGAGGAGAGCTTAGTGGAGAGGAGGGAGGAGCTGCTGCAGCTTGCTCTAGGTGGAGGCGTGGAGGAGCTTGGGGAAGAAGAGTTGCTGCTGCCCTAGCTCTAGGTGGAGGTGTGGAGGAGCTTGGGGGCTGCAGCCATGGAGGAGGAGAGAAGGGAGGCGCCTGCTTGGGGAGTGAGCTGAAGAGAGCATTCGGTTGGAAGGAGTAAAATGAGTTCTGTTGGCTTGGTGAGAAAAAAATAATGAGGTTGCTTTGGTTGGCTAAGTCCCAGAATTTCAGCATAGATTCAACCTTTGATCCACTTTTAAAATTATTGTTTGCTTTTGGATTGGACCCAAAACTAAATCACATGGTAGAGAAAAGTTTCTAGTTTGCAACCAACCCACATGCACATTCTAGATCCTTATAGGTTTCCAATGGTGAGGCTCTAAACTTTGATAAAAATCACATTTGCAGTCTGAAATTTTCTATCTCTAAACTCTTGGTTAGGTTTGGGATACGTCTAAGTGACAGTTTACGACATGCCCGGGAGTTAGAACTCGATCACGATTGCGGCTAAGGATATTCACTAAAGTCGGAAGTTGATATAAAATGCGGCTAAAATTTGGTTGGCACTAATGTTAGCCGCATGAGCCGAAATCGAATTTGGGGCCCTGACACCTTCGCTTTTTAGTTTCATCAGCCGACGGTATAACATGTCCTAGGACAACCGTATAATCTTTTTTTGCACCAGTAAGTAAAAAATACGATCACACTTGGAGACATCAAAAGCGTATTTTATTTCTGACTTATTCTTAGTCGGCTTAAGCCAGGAATAGACCAAGGACTTCTTAGATCCTTTAACCCACTCAGTTATATTTATCTCAGCCACATTGTCATCAAAGGAATCACTTGAGCAGTATTCGACGAGGATGACCTTGACTTTTTCTTTATCTTTACTGTTATTATTCTTAAAATTCTCTCTAAAGTCTCTATTATCGGTAAAACAGGCTTCTTGAGCCGATACCCTGTGCAATAGGTGACTTAAACTGGTGAACTCTTTTTTGTCGAATTTCTCTCTCAGCTGGGGAATTAACCTTGGAAGGCTAAATCAGCTAACTGGTTATCACGTAGAGTAACGCTAAAATACTAATTTCTTATATCTATAAATATCTCAATATAATTCGTTATTGATTCCCCAAATTTCTACCAAACAGATCTTAAGTTAGAAATTTTAAGTTCCATACTGCTAGAGTGAAAATATTCATGGAATCGGCTATACAAATCGGTCCAAAAATGAACATAATTAGAAGGTATGCTTGTGAACCATGTAAAAGAAACTCCTGACAAAGATAACGGGAATAACCTAATTTTTAACCCATCAGACTGAGCAGCTTCATCACATTGCACGATAAAATGCCCGACGTGCTCTAAAGTAGTAATGGAGTCATCCCCTAAGAATTTCACAAAATTATGAACTTTAAAATTATTAGGGCAAGGAATCCGATCGATGTAATCAGGGTATGGCTTCCAATAGTGTTAGGAGCCTGCCAATTATACTAATAATTAGCATTCTGCCCTCCGAGCGTAAGCTCGGGTTGATAGATTGATTGTGCCGATAGGAACTGACCATATTGCTCATAACCTACGTTATTTTCCTAGCAATCGGTTCTGGTACTCGAACGAAAGGCTCTGAGTAGGTTACAACCTTATATGGAGCCATATTCCTCTGCGAAATCAGCTCAGGGTACTGTTGGTACCTAGGAGGTTCAATCGGCTGTGGGACTGATTGGGGAAGCGTAAAATAGAGCCGATGGTGGTAAGTTAGCTGATGGATCCAACTTAGTAGCATCGGTATACGCTTGATAATGCACAACCCCACTTGTGCGAGGATCTCGTGGCAATATGATAGTAGGCTAGGTTGGAATCATAGTAAGGGATGGAGTCATAGCTGATGGTTTAGGATCGGCTATAGGACTTTGGGTGTTTTGTACTACCAAATAAACAGGGTAATTCGGCAGGGTCTACATTGGATCGAGCGGGCTTCTAGCCGATGCCAACTCTTGAGTTGTTATCTTAAACACTATTAGCTATCATCGGCTTAAGAATTGTAACTAGAACCGATGATTAGTTAATCAAGGCATGGTGCACAGATTGATTAATTATAGCAGATAATTCAGCTTGTGCATGCATGTATTTACTCACCGATGTGTTGGTAATCCCTGCATCGCCGAGGGCATTGACCGTCAGCAATGCAGCCTCCTGCATGACACCGCGTCGAGTTTTCTGATAACAGCTCAACATCATATCTTCGAGTGCAGCTTTTCGATCTTAAATCTCCTTGCGTTGTTCAGGTGTCAAATCATCCAATGTTGGGACGATTATAGCTTCGGTGTTGAGATCGGACGGCGGAATCGATTTCCCTGATGAAGACATCGGGTCCCACCGGGCGTGCCAAAAGTGTGTTGACGCCGAAAAATGTGACGATGGATTTATCGGCTCAAACACACGAGAACGCCGGGTTCAGATTAGTTCGTGGTGTGCCAACCGATTTGATCCTGCAATTGGTAAGATAGTTGGAAAAATATGCTCATAGCCGATCTAGTGCAAAAATTGGCAAAGATTTAAACAGCTAAGAAGCCGATCAAATGAAGGGTAACGGTAAGTCTAAATAGCCGATTAAGGCTGATTAGATGGTAGATAAAGATAGACTTTCCCGAAAATGGCGATGCGCTACAAGATCGGAGAAAACCAAACCTGATTGGTGTAATCGAGGATGACCAATAATCGGCAATGCACAACTTTATGGATCAAGATCGGATTACAAGAAAGATTCTAAATTACAGAGCTACTCCTAGTTGACAAGAAAGTAAAAAGGAAGTAAATGTGAGTTGTTTGATTGATTGGGGTTGTTGTTTTTTCTTGCCCTCAACCATCTTTTATAGTGCATCAGCCGATCGTGTCCTTCTCCAATGTGTTGTCGACCATGATTCATATCGGCCTGTACGGATAATCCCATCTTTGAATCAATATTGGTCATAATCCTTTTTTAACTCAACTTTCCTTTCTTAACCGGTATCGGCCAAAAATATTCATTCTATCCTTAGCCAGACAAATCAGCCACGCCTTTCCAAATTCCGGTGCAAACATATTCTTTTATCACTTTTATATATCAAGATTAAACCCAATGCGAGATATGTGTCCTATTCATTCTATCCTTAGCCTGACAAATCGGCCATACCTTTCCAAATTCCGGTGCTAACAGATTCTTTTATCACTTTTATATATCAAGATTAAACCCAATGCGAGATATATGTCCTTCTAGTATTGTTTAATCTATTGTTTCTCGAATCTCCAAAGCTGAACTAAATAGATCAAGCGGTTGACAACTCAACCTGCTCGAGCATGGCCATGCATATTCTTTAATCTATCTTTTCTGAGTAGCCTTAAGATATTTTTGTCCTCATACAATGAGGACAAAATTCCATCTGAAGGACCGAGATGGCGAACAGAGGGGGGGTGAATGGTCGCAAATAAAAATTCCCCCAAAATACTCCAACAAAAACCTTGACAAGATCGCTCAAAAGGAATTGTGAAAAACCCGAAAAACTAGACAACTATGTGTACCCCAAGCTTGCATGGATAAGTACCATAAAATATGTGGGGATTTTTGAGTCACAATCCTGGTTGTCTAGTGTCCAAAATAAAGAGGAATCAATTCAAACTCTTGCTTTTAGAAAGGACATCAATTCAAATCACAAAAGTCACTTTCAGAAAAGCAAAAGCAGGATTTCCAGAACTTGTCCTCAATTTGCACAGGAGGTTGGTGGGTTTCTGTAGCTCACAAAATTTTGAGACTTTTTCTCCCTGTTAGAATTAGAGTCATGAAGAACTCCACCAAATTTCTCCTCAAAAAGCCTTACAAAAAAAACAGGAAAAATCGAAGAACACAGTCTCGTCAAAAACTTCGAGCAGAAAGTTTGGGGCTCGGTTTTCACCTCATGACACCCAAACGGTGCAACAAGTGAACTCAAAAATTTTTCTGTAAGCGTATATCAGAGTCCCGCACCTCCTCCAACAAGAATCACTCAAAAAAGATTTTTCTATATTTTTACAAAAATTAAACACTGACTGCTGCGCGAAGAACAAGTTCAGAACAAAGTTGGAACTTGAAAGAAAAGATGTTCTCTACTCAATCCAAGAGTGCAAAAGAGATGTAAAACCATATGAACACACTCAAAACATCCAAGAACAGCAGCATTTAGAAGGAGGGGAGGCAAATCCAAATTACTTGAAAGTAAATTGCGGGAATGTAATTGCGGGAAAGTAAATGCTGAATTTAAATTTGCGTAAAGTAAAGACATAATGTAAATGCATAAAATAAATTCAGAGGTGGATGAATAAAACTTTCATTTCTGGAAGGGAGGTTACAAAGCCTCACATTCATGTGGGCAAAGCTCAAATGAGCATCAAAACCTCAACACCTTCAAGGGAAGGAGGCTACCCTCCACCCCTATTTATACTACTCTTGGGCCACCTACCACCCTTGGATGAGTCCTCAACCCTAGAGCACTCATCTAAGGGCTAGGATTAACCCACACACACAGCCATGCAAGGGCTAACCCAAAACCCACACACATACCGGGTTTTCTTGCAGTTTTCAAAGCATACTACCTAGACCCGCTAACCTATCAACTAGACCTCAATCCGACGGTCCTCATTGATCCACGCGCATCTAGCTAGCATCATCTCCTTTCCTTGTCTTCTTGACTTGCCGGACTCCATCTCCGATCATCTTCCGCGATCTCCCAACCGTCTGGACCTCCGCGCGCCTCGCGTAGTCCCGGTCATCCTTCGCCTCACCATGACCTAGCACCGTCGTCCGCAACCATCAAAAACAAGGAAACTCCTCACATAGCAATGCCCACAAAGATGTGCAATAAACCATGCAACTCATCACTACCGCGTCCATACGACCGATCGCCACTCTGGCAAAGACAACTCAAATTGCTTCATTTTGAAAATCAATCCAAATCAAACTCAAACTTGAGCACACCTTGCTCAAATAAAGTCAAATACTCATCACAAATATGGATGGACCTCCACATGGTCCTTCAATCTCCCCTTGATGAGTATATTGACAAACCACACAAAAGGCATAAATTTGAGTTTGAAGAAAATGAAGAAGAAAGCAATTTTCAATTGCAAAGTCAAACTTGGTCCAAAGATAGAAATTAGAACCATGACCAAGTTGACGAAGAGGAATTCAGATTTTAGAGTTAAATTTAAGAAAGAGCAAGTTTTCAACAAAACTCTAAAATCCAACTAAACATGGCAAATGTGATTATGAGATTATGATCCAATGTAGTAGTAGCATAGTTTTACAAAGATCATAATAACCAAATAAGCATTCACATTTTTATCTTTTAGTGATGCCTTTTCTACGCTTTCTCCCCTTTTGGCAATATAGGCATCAATTTTTTATGTATGCATGAAATGCAATCGAAAGAGCTTTGAAGATTATCCAATTGATCACAATGACAAGATATGACACCAAGCTAGTCAATTTTAGATTAGACTAGTCTAAGATATGTCCAAGTGCAAATACAAGCTTAGATTTGAATATTTCATTTTTATCAAGATTTGACAAGTGCAACACTTAGCTTTAGTTTCAAAAATAGAAGAATAGCCACTCTAAGGATCAAAAGGAAAACCTAGAGTTCAACCTACTCAACACGTTGGGGAATCTAGAAGAGCATACAAGGTCCTTCGGGCTCATTTATCACTTAATGCAAATTTTGATTTATCATCATACAAGACATGGCGGGTGCAAATGTTTGACATTATTTGCATTCTTTACCCACATATGTCTTTGTTTTTAATTTATTTGCATTTTCTTTTGACAACCAATTGACTCAAGCCGTATGCGACCATCTCAAGATGAACTCTTAAGAGGATGGTCTAGGTCAAACACGATGTATTCCAAGTTCATCCCAAGTGCAATGGGAAGCGGTCTTGTGAATACAAGGTGTTGAGTCGAATGTGCACAAGAAGAGTCAATTTTGTTTAATTTTCATTTTTAGCACAACGATTCATGAGCAATTGAAGGACTCTAGCATGGATCAAACTAGTTTCACCCAAGTTGCTATAGGGACTCTAGAGAACTCCTAAATTTCTCAAATTATGGCACAAACCTCTAGAGAAGAAACCTAGCAAGTAAAAGCAACAAGTTTCATCAAGTTTTTCATTTAAGGCTTATTTCATTTTTAAGCTTAGCAAGTTAAATGAACTTGGACATACCTAAGCTAGTGATTTTCTTCAAATGATGTAGCATGGTGTATAGCATGAAGAAGAAATCAATTGCATAATAGACAAAGCTCATAAAAATGAAAATGCAGTCTAAATGCAATGCATGAACAGATTCCCAAACTCCCCTCAACAAATGAATCAATTTTAAGCTCAAATCTGGTTAAAGTTGAGTTATTATCAAGATTAGGCATAAAGAAAACCCGAATGAACTCAATAATAACCAGAAAAAGCAGAATGAGGAGAAGAAGTCGAGAAGCGCAAAGCTGGATGGCTATAGAGCATAGAAAAGATAGAAAAGACTCACTACGGCTCAGACTCGCTCTTATCTTCCCAGTGGATGACATAGGAAGTCGACTCTAGATCCCAACTAAGGAGTGCACATGCACCTGCCTACCTGGAGGCCTAATACCGCTAGACTTATAAGGCGTGAGGGAACTCAACCTAGAGAGAAGAGAGAAACGCCTAATCACGCATGATAGCAACCTAAAGCACAAGATAAGAGGTCAATGCAAGGCATGCCAGAAGTCTAAGTGAGTGAACTCAACTCAAGAAAACAAGCCCAAAGTCACCGTAAGAAACACAAAGAAAAGAAAAGTCTGGAAGAAAACATATAATACATAATATACAAACCGGCTCCCCTCACGAAAGGCCGTAAGGGCTCACGACTCAAGCTCACTCCTCAAGGCAAGAAAACTGGATCTATCCAAAGGCTTGGTGAAAATATCGCTAATCAAGGTCACTCTCACGAATCAAGCGCGATATCTCCCTTCTCCACATGGTCTCTAAGGAAGTGATATCTAATATCAATGTGCTTGGTCCGGGAATGTTGCACTGGGTTTTTAGCAATGCAAATAGCTGAAGTGTTGTCACAGAAAAGTGGCACACTCTCTATCTCTAACCCATAGTCCCGTAAGGTCGATCTCATCCAGAGCACCGCTACAAACAACTAGCTGCCAGCAACATACTCGGCCTCAGCCGGTGAATGTGCAACTCCGGACTGCTTCCTAGATGACCAAGAAACAAGAGAAGTGCCAATGAATTGGCAAGTGCGAAGTGCTCTTCCTATCTATCCTGACCCAAACAAAGTCGGCATCGTAAAAGGCTCTAAGAGATAGACAAGAAGGCGAAGAGTACCAAATACCATAATCGGTGGTAGCACGAAGGTACTGAAGATGCGCTTGACCGCTGGCGGTGAGAGGCGCGAGAGAAGCTTGAAATCGAGCGCATGCACACACAACAAAATGTATGTCCGGCCTCAAGCGGTGAGGTACAAGAGGAGCCGATCATGCTCAAACTCCTTTTGATCAAGAGGCTCACCATCCTCATCGGGCTCGAGGACAGCGGTGGTGGCCATAGGAGTCATCACCGGCTTCCCATCGGACATGTCGAACGCCTCAGAGGTCACGGGTATATTTGCCTTGATGCAAGAAAGTACCCTCCAGTCCGCTTGATTTGGAAGCCAAGAAAGTAGCTCAACTCGCCCATCATACTCATCTCAAACTCAGTGCTCATCACCTCGTAAAACTGAGACACAAGCGAATGAGATGAGCCACCAAAATTATATCGTCCACATAAATGCGGACAAGAAGAAAATGAGACTCATGGTGTCGATGAGCGAGTTTTGTCTACTATGCCCATTTTGAAGTCATGGTGAGAAGATAAGACTTGAGCCTCTCATACCATGCTCTGGGGGCTGCTTGAGTCCATACAAAGCTTTGGAGAGCTTGTATACATGACTCGGAAACTTGGGGTTCTCGAATCTCGGAGGTTGTTTGACATAAACCTCTTCCTCAATATAGCCATTGAGGAATGCACTCTTGACATCCATTTGATAGAGCTTGAAGCCCCGGGATGCAGAGAATGCAAGCGAGGATCCTAATAGCCTCTAGTCTAGCTACAGGGCAAAGGTCTCCTCAAAGTCAAGACCCTCAACCCGAGAAAAGCCCCTGCAACTAGCCTAGCCTTGTTGCGAATGACAACCCCATCCTCACTCTGCTTGTTTTTGAACACCCACTTGGTCCCAATGACATTATGACCGGATGGGGCTCGACAAGTCGCCATACCTTGTTCCTCTCAAAGTTCTCAAGTTCCTCATGCATAGCATTAATCCACGATTCATCGGATAATGCATGAGAAACATCTTCGGCTCAAAGGAGGCAACGAAGGCGAGTGGAGGCGGTAAACTGGACAAACTGATTTTGAGCGAGTGACGCTCAAGCAGATCACCAATGATCTGATCGGTGGATGAGCTTTCGGATATGACGGGAGGACGTATGTAGTGGCCTCTACCTCATGCATGTAAGAGGTAGGAGCAGAGCCACTCACCAAGGAGAGTCTCAAGGCAAGGGGCTGGTCACCGAGGTGCGTAAATGGAAACAGAGGCACCTCGGTATAGAGGGAACTGGATCCGGTGGAACACCATCATCTCCATCATCCTCATCTTCTACAAAGATGGTCTCGGAGGGATAAGAAGAGCTCAAACATCGTGTCTAGCTCCGGCTAGCCTCATCGAAGGTCACATCACAGTCTCTATGATCCTATGCGCATCAACACTCTGCACCCTATAGCTACGAGAAGAAGTCGAGTAACCTAGAAAGATACCATCGTAAGAGCGAGACTCAAACTTATCTAGGTTACTGACTTCAAGATAAAACACTTGCAACCAAAAGCGAAAATGAGACACACTGGGCTTTCGCCCATACCTCAACTCATAAGAAGTGCGATGCAAATGTGCTCTCAAAACACGCGATTAGAAACATGGCAAGCAAGAGCTATAGCCTCACCCAAAACTTCCTAGAGTCTTGTACTCGTCTAGCATCGTCCCGCCATCTCAACTGTGGTCCTGTTCTTCCTTTCCACTACGCCATTCTCACGAGGCGCGAGGGAGAAGAGAACGATGCTCTAAACCGGACTCCACACAAAAACTCTCAAAGTAGGAATTCTTGAACTCCGTGCCATTATCACTGCAGATAGCTCGTAATGCACCCGGGAGCTCAATAGACAACCTCTCGATCAAACCCCCAAGTGAGAAAAGTCTCATCCTTCGAGGCCATGAAGAATACCCAAGAGTATCTAGAAAAATCATCAACGATGACAAGAACATACCACTTCCCTCCCGCCGATCGCACTCTATTTGGACCAACGGTGTCCATATGTAAAAGCTGTCTGGTGCATCGGTCATCACTACGGGATCGGAGGATGAGAAGCGAGAACCATCTTGCCATGTCGGCAAGGAGAGCAAACTAAGTCTTTGACCATCTTGAGTTTGGGCAAACCCCGAATGAGATCATGGTCGCTAACTCGGGTCAAATGATCAAAACCAATGTGACCAAGTCTCCTATGCCGGAAGGAGAGATCACGGACTCGAAGCAATCAAACATCGAAGAGAGTCTCCGAAGAAGCGAAAAATCAGACGAAAGACTCTCCCAAATCTAGAAATCCCAAGAACTAACCCTCCCGATGAATCAAGGATTCTACAGCATTACTCTTGAAGCTTACCTCGAAAGAGTCATCGATAAGTCGAGAAGCAGAGAGCGATTGTATTGCGACTTACTTACTAAGGCAACATCTTTAAGAAAGAAATTTTGGTTAATGCAGATGGTACCTTTAGCAATGAATCTACCCAAGATGCATCCCCAAAAGTGATTAACTCATCACCGGGGCTCGGACTAGGAAGAGAACCAACGAGAATCTCGGTCATATGACGAGAACAACCGAGTCAACAATCCAAACATCGCCCTTCCCCATCCGATTTAACTCGATCAAGACACAAGAGAGAAAGATGACTCAAGATTGGGATAGAGTGAAGACTTAGGAACCCAATATTGAACCATACGACACCTCAGTACCGACCACAGGAAGAAGATCGACTCGAGTGTCTCTCTCGACGCTCAACTCTCACACGATCAGGAGCAACTCTGGTAGATAATCTAGGAGTCAAAACTGGGTTGGCACGCCGTGGTGCAAAAGCCGGACCATCCCAGTAAGGCTGCCTGGATCTCCTACTAGAAAACACCTCACGCCGCGATATCGCCTCGATGGGAAAAACGAGGAATATCAAGAGGACGGCGGAAAGATCGACTACGAACAGCTCCGGGACTAAAACTCAAGAACTAGCATGAAAACCAAGTCACGACGCGCCAAAAACAAAGCGACTCTCTAACTTGTCTAGAAGCGGTGTATGTCTTAGGAGCACTCAAAGTCCGGGATGACCCAATACCCCTAAGAGCAAGACAACACGCCACGCCGAGTGATCTTGGCGCGCTCAAGCGTAAATCTACTAGGTGACCATCCTTCTTACAGAAGGTGCATGTGTACTTCGCCTTGCTAGAGGCGAAGCAATAGGAGTAACACCCTTCTCGTCAGAAGTCCTATGGACAACCCCAGCAGACCTAAACACGGTGGTACTCACTCAGGAGCTACCACAATCTCACCACTCTTGGAGCCGCGCACTATGGTGGGAGGATGCGCCGGCGTGCTCCAAGGGATCAAATCCTAGACCTTGATTGAATCTACTAATCTTGGATTGGTCTAGAATAAGATTGAGCTTCTTCTTGCCTCCAACAAACTTCTCGAGAGTGCTCATAAGATCTGGCAATCTCGGAAGAAAGAAGCACAAGAAGAACAGGGAGAAGGAGAGGAAGAAGAACCGGAAGGATGAGCTCTCTCAAAGACGTGCATTTTTCTCCTCAAAGACGGTGCCTCAATCTTGAGGGCCTCACAAGAAATGCAAGGAGCATCTCTAATTCTATGGGCTTGGTCTTCTAATTTCTTCCTAAGCTCGACATGGATTTTATCCAAGTCCCCACAATCTCAAGACATCATAAGCAATATTTTTGTGACTTATCTAGTAAGTCCTTAGCAAGTTTAGCACACTTGACATTGTGGTTTCATTGTCAAGTTTTAATTGCTTCTGACCCTCACATGAGTGGTGGGTCCTTAGAAGCATGCGATTCAAGTTCATTGTTTCTAGCGAAAGCTTCCTAAGGTGTTCGCTCATGGCATCAATTTCGCAAGCAATTTAGGGCAATTAGAGCATGATGGAGTGGAGTGAGCATGAAGAAAACTAGCCTCAACAGAATAGCATCAATGTAACTAGTGCTAGCATTCTTCAACCTAAGACCATCAAGTTCAACAAGCACACTATCATGTATGGTCCTTAGGTTCTCCAACTCCACAAGAATAGCATCACACAAAGAGCAATCATCAGTGACTCGGGAGGGAGAAGATCTAAGTGAAGCTAACTCCCGAGTCAAGGTACCTACTTCCTTCTCAAGCTCCGTACACCTAGCTCTAGCTCTAGCTCTAGCATGAAATTTTCCTAATTTGCAAAAGCTTCGTTGAGCTGGTCATAGGAGGGTACCTCGTCCGAGTCATTTGTAGAGCTCTGAGTCGTGATGTCGCTTGTGTCGGCCATGAAGCACATGCCGAGAAGTCGCCGCCACCTTTCTTCTCTTGTGGATCATCCTCGCCTCGTCGCTCCATGTCTCCGTGTCGGAGAGGTTGATGTCGTCAAGCGCGGCAAGGACGCGGTGGAAGAGCTTCTTGTTCTTGGAGAAGTTGCGGTACTTCTTCTCGTCTTGCGC
Organism: Otatea glauca; assembly: GCA_036346275.1. Lineage (NCBI taxonomy): Eukaryota > Viridiplantae > Streptophyta > Magnoliopsida > Poales > Poaceae > Otatea > Otatea glauca. The sequence goes on along the minus strand of CM070727.1, from coordinate 20,020,989 downwards.
AGTTCACGAACTGGAGGCTTCTTGTTGCGGTTCTTGTCGGTGTAGTCGTTCTTGCCCGAACCGCCAACGTCATTCTTGCCCTTCTCCGGCTTGGGACAGTTCGTCGAATGTGGTTGGGGCCACCACACTCAAGCGGTGATCATGCCACCTCTCTTCTCTCTCTCACCCTCTTGTATGCATGAGAAAACTTGCGGCGAGAAGAGCAAGCTCATTTTCTCGAAATTTTTCCAGTTGGTCATCGCTAGCTCGCAAAGGGCGAAAGAGAGAAACCAATAGAAGGATCGGAAGAAGAAGATCCAATGGGATCGGTGACCAAAGCCATCGATCGAGATTTCGTCTTCCGAGAGACGACATCGATCTCATGAGTCTTGAGGCGGGAATAAAGCCCGTCAAGAGTCGAGTCGATAAGTCGGTGGTGTCCTTGATGGTGGTCACCTTCATCTCCCAAACCCAAGGTCGAGTGCGGTCAAGAAATGCCGAGCATTATCCGAGTCGGGGTATATGCAACCAAGCGCTCGGAGGTCGCTCAAAATCTTTGTAAACCGACCAAAACACTCGCCGAGACTCTCACCGGTAGCGTTGATCAAACTTGTTGTACTCGCTTGGCGGTCTGCCTCACGTCTTGATTTGAGTAGAGCCCTCATGGTAAGCATCGAGGTTACCCAAATCTCGTGAGCGGAGCGAAGGTGAGAAATCTATCATACTCACGCGGCTAAGACCTCTGTATGAGAATGTTCCTTGCCTTAGCATTCGCCTCAACGTCAACCATATTGATGGTCGTGACATTTTCATCAGCAGGAACCTCATACGGGAGTTTCACCTTCTGCCATATCAGGTAGCCCTGAGCAGTGATGTATGACTCCATCCGGGACTTCCAAAAAGGAAAATCAACTCCATTAAAGATGGGAGGCTTGGTGGAATATTTGTCCATCGCCATGGCTCTTGAGACCGGTCAAGATCTAGAAAGAGCAGAATCGGCTCTGATACCAATTGAAGGACCGAGATGGCGAACAGAGGGGGGTGAATGGTCGCAAATAAAAATTCCCCCAAAATACTCCAACAAAAACCTTGACAAGATCGCTCAAAAGGAATTGTGAAAAACCCGAAAAACTAGACAACTATGGGTACCCCAAGCTTGCATGGATAAGTACCATAAAATATGTGGGGATTTTTGAGTCACAATCCTGGTTGTCTAATGTCCAAAATAAAGAGGAATCAATTCAAACTCTTGCTTTTAGAAAGGACATCAATTCAAATCACAAAAGTCACTTTCAGAAAAGCAAAAGCAGGATTTCCAGAAATTGTCCTCAATTTGCACAGGAGGTTGGTGGGTTTCTGTAGCTCACAAAATTTTGAGACTTTTTCTCCCTGTGAGAATTAGAGTCTTGAAGAACTCCACCAAATTTCTCCTCAAAAAGCCTTACAAAAAAACAGGAAAAATCGAAGAACACAGTCTGGTCAAAAACTTCGAGCAGAAAGTTTGGGGCTCGGTTTTCACCTCATGACACCCAAACGGTGCAACAAGTGAACTCCAAAATTTTTCTGTAAGCGGATATCAGAGTCCCGCACCTCCTCCAACAAGAATCACTCAAAAGGATTTTTCTATATTTTTACAAAATCAAACACTGACTGCTGCGCGAAGAACAAGTTCAGAACAAAGTTGGAACTTGAAAGAAAAGATGTTCTCTACTCAATCCAAGAGTGCAAAGAGATGTAAAACCATATGAACACACTCAAAACATCCAAGAACAGCAGCATTTAGAAGGAGGAGGCAAATCCAAATTACTTGAAAGTAAATTGCGGGAATGTAATTGCGGGAAAGTAAATGCTGAATTTAAATTATGTAAAGTAAAGACATAATGTAAATGCGCAAAATAAATTCAGAGGTGGATGAATAAAACTTTCATTTCTGGAAGGGAGGTTACAAAGCCTCACATTCATGTGGGCAAAGCTCAAATGAGCATCAAAACCTCAACACCTTCAAGGGAAGGAGGCTACCCTCCACCCCTATTTATACTACTCTTGGGCCACCTACCACCCTTGGATGAGTCCTCAACCTAGAGCACTCATCTAAGGGCTAGGATTAACCACACACACAGCCATGCAAGGGCTAACCCAAAACCCACACACATACCGGGTTTTCTTGCACGGTTTTCAAAGCATACTACCTAGACCCGCTAACCTATCAACTAGACCTCAATCCGACGGTCCTCATTGATCCACGCGCATCTAGCTAGCATCATCTCCTTTCCTTGTCTTCTTGACTTGCCCGGACTCCGTCTCCGATCATCTTCCGCGATCTCCCAACCGTCTGGACCTCCGACGCCTCGCCTAGTCCCGGTCATCCTTCGCCTCACCATGACCTAGCACCGTCGTCCTGCAACCATCAAAAACAAGGAAACTCCTCACATAGCAATGCCCATAAAGATGTGCAATAAACCATGCAACTCATCACTACCGCGTCCATACGACCGGTACTGCCACTCCTGGCAAAGACAACTCAAATTGCTTCATTTTGAAAATCAATCCAAATCAAACTCAAACTTGAGCACACCTTGCTCAAATAAAGTCAAATACTCATCACAAATATGGATGGACCTCCACATGGTCCTTCACCATCTTTACCATACACATCCCTCCACATATCTCAACATATTCCCTTGTGTAACTAATATAATTATCACATTATGGACAATAATTAGTAACATCAAAGAAATGCAATCCTCATGTTGGGATCTATGTATGTCTCAAGTCAGAGGATCAATCATGAACATCGTATGAAACCAACCGATGACACATATGTAATGCTCAATGCAGTGTTCATATTGGGTCTATCTAATAACATGTTCACCAACACGTTATCCATATAATTGTGTTTATATTGCATATCCATTATCCGCAAAACATGATCATCACATAGCCATATGATTATCTATGTAAATAAGTAATTGATGTTCAAATCAATTAAACGACAAGTAACAATTTATAATAATACCATAACCGTATTATAGAATCTTACGATTAAGGCCCTGTTTGGTATAGCTCCAGATCTCAGCTCCACCTCAGAGCTGGGGTTTGTAGGCTAAAATAAAGTGAATTAAGTTTATATTTTTAGTCTAAAATGTAAACAAGATGAAACATCTAAACACTCTTAATGTATCCACAGCTCCAGCTCCATAAATTTCTGGAGCTAGGAATACCCTGCTCCACCAACTCCACGAATTTTGGTGGAGCTGGAGCTGTCCCAAACACCCCCTAAGTCATATACTTGATGATCTGTAACATGATATTTATTAAAGGAATATGAAAACATATACATCTTAGGCGGCACCTCTTCTAGCTCTTTGCCTTCTCGTCTCTTTGCTTCCACGGTGGCTCGCCTCCGGAGAGTTTCTTCGGTCGGCAAGAACTCTAACGTGGACAACAGAAATACGCCTACAAACTACAATACCCGTTCATAGGAATACATGCTGAAAAGGCAAATATGTACACGAGATGTGAGATGTACAAATACACCAGTACAGGATACACGCAAGCAGTATTTTGTTCCTTCCGATCTTGCATGAATCTTAGAGCATTTAAATAATTAAGAATGTGATGGACATCTATGTTACTATGTATATGTGGGAAAATCACTCTCACGAACCTATCATAGATTTACGATAACGCACATGTTGAATTGGCAAAGTTTTCATTTGATTCTTTCTAAAAAATAATCGGTTATACTTATATGTGGATACTTCTTGATATTTTGTTGTGTTTCATCATGATCCAAGGCATATCATTCTATCAAAACACAACAAGGCCATGGGTCTTCCGCAAACAGGTGATGTTGCAAACCTGGAAGAGCTATGCAAGATTGAGATGTGCTTCTGTATCATGGTTATTTTTTCAAAAGAAATTCAATTTACAACCCTAACTCTACTCTTGGTTCGATTTTCAATCTTGAACTTAAAAACCGTTCAAATCGGGACCTCAAACTAACGTAACTGTTCGCTTTACCCCCTCAACCCAAATCGGAGTGGTTTTGTCTAACATGGTGCTAGCGAGGCTTGATTTTTGCTAATGTAATGTCCACAGGCACATATAGTGGATGACGTGACCACACCAGTCAATACTAATCATCAAATAAAACAAAAAATACTAGGGCCACATGTCATTTTCTTGCCCCTTCTTCTACCTCACCTTCTTCCCATAGCCCCCTCTCTCTCTTCCCTTCCTTTCTCTCTACCTCCCTCCACTACTGGCTGCCACATCTCCACCAAATCCATCATCACCACTGCTCCCTAGATCCACACTGTCATTCTCCTCCCAAGCCACTGCCACCTCCCTAGCTCCGCTACCCTTCTCTGCCTCCTCCGTTGCAATCGCCACCGTCGTCGACCACGATGTTGGCTAGCTTCCATTGAGCCACCATAGCATGGACCCACCGATTTGACCTCGATACTCGCTATCCCTTCTTCCACCCCGATGGCCACAACTCCCTACCACCCTTATCTGCGTCCTCTACCCCCTCCCCTCCCCAAATTTGCAGCATCGCCACCCTTGATGCGATCTTGGAGGTGGAAAAGTAGATATAAGCTACTCCTACTCATGTTGCTCCCCCACCCCACACGCTGATGAGTCACCAAAGCCGTTGGCCATGAGCTCAACCACCGGCCGCCATCCTCGAGCTCTAGCACCACAATCATCATCGAGGTGTGCCAGCACCTTCTCAAGATCCAATGTAGTCGCCCCCCTCTTTTGCACAGTTGTCGGCCAGATCTAGTGTGCCATCCTTAAGGTCCAAAAGCGTGTGGCGCGTGGGTGAGACAGTTGGAGGCATCATCGGTGAGGTGGTTAAAGAAGAGGAAGCCTCGGTCCCATTAGCCACAGAGCTTACGATGTCGGGGCGATGTGCGCCTTCGAGCCTCCTTTGCGCCACCATGGTGGTGGCTTGGTGCGAGCATAGACGGTGGTTGGTGGCATCGGCGGCAGGGGGAAGGTGCTAGGAGACGGCTGCTGCAAACCCAAAGAGAGAAAGGGGCAAAGAGACAAGGGAGGGAGAGAGAGAGGGGGCGGGGAAGAAAGAAAGGGATGGTGACATGTAACCCAATTTATCTACTAAAATGCTATTTTGAGATCACCCTCACGGAGATCTTGCAGAAATGTGTCACTCATATTGTTACTAATAGACATGTGGAGAGCAACAATCGTTTCCTACCTGCATACATGTGTAGGGATGTTTTCTTATAGTCTGCCTCTCTTCACATGCCATGTGGGGCAACCATAGTCACATAGGCTCATACCTGTCTTCCTCTCAGAAGGGCACAAACACAAAGCATTCGGGGTTACGCATGAACCGAGATGTCAGGAAAACACCAGCATTCGGGGTTACGCATGAACCGAGATGTCAGGAAAACACCAGCAATTCAAGTCTGAATACTCATGCCTTCACACTGCTTCTCTCGTGTTTTCTGAATTTTGAAGGACAGCTACAGTATCTGAACAAAATTTGACAAAAGAAAAAACAGAGAGGAAAGACAGAGTTTTTGTTGTGTCAAAACTGCTTGCAGGTTGCAGCTTTTCTGATGTTATCTATTTATTCTTTTTCTCTCCACAAAGGAGTTTGTTACAAGCATAAAAACAGCCGACGAAGTCACCGGCTCAGCAACTAACAAGACATAAAATAGAATACCCAAGTCTATCTGAATTCCGGTATTCCGTACTATTTTCCAGAGACTCTATACATGCAAATAGGAAGGTACTTAACAGAAATAACTAAAAGAACAGGAAAGTGGGAATTGCGCTCAAGATTACATCTCTTGTCAACATTCACCCCCTAATCTTGATGTGCCTGAATCTATATTAGACCCAGCTTCTTTCTCAACTCTAGAAATCTGACTCGACTAAGTGGCTTTGTCAAAATGTCTGCAAGTTGGTTTTCCAAACTTGTATGCTCCGCTGTGATCTTCTTCTGATCAACACATTCTCTTATGAAATGGTAGCGAGTTTCAATATGTTTGCTTTGATCATGCAGCACGGGATTCTTGCATAAGTTGATTGCTGACTTATTATCAATCCTGAGCACGGAACAACTGGGCTCTTCATTCAGCAGCTCCCCGATTAACCGACCAAGCCAAATACCCTGACAAGCACCAGCTGTCGCTGCAATGTACTCAGCCTCACAAGATGAAAGAGCTACAATTTTCTGCTTGTGAGACTGCCAACTAATCAGAATTTCTCCAAGCATGAATAATATTCCAGTCGTGCTTTTGAGATCATCCAAATCTCCAGCCAAATCACTATCACCGTATCCTACCAAAGTCAGGGTCTGTTTTCCTTTTTCATACCTGCAGCCAATTTCAAGTGTACCTAACACATAGCGCAGTATATGTTTGATAGCCTGCATATGTTCAGTAGTCGGAGCCTCCATGAAATGACTCACATATCCAACTGAATATGCCAAATCAGGTCTCGTGTTCACTAAGTACCTTAGACTCCCAACTATACTTCTATACAGTGTAATGTCGACAAGTTTACCTGAGCCTTCCTTGCTCAATTTAAGCCGGGCTTCCATGGGAGCTTGAGCGGGATTGCAACCTGCCATACCTGACTTATCAAGTATCTTCTTTGCATATGCCGTTTGACAAATAGTTGGCATACTTCCATCCCCAAATAGTAGCTCAACAGACCAAGATCGCTCATACTGAAGAAACTTTGCATGTGCTCCTTGAATCTTCCAATCTCAGACAATTTAGCTCCTGTGATGATGAGTTCATCCACATATATTCCAACAATCAGCCTTGAATCTCCAGATCCTCTAGTATACACCGCATGTTCTGTAGCAGACCTAACAAAATTCAGAGAATTCAGGTTGTTGTCCAACTTTGATTTCGAAGCTCGAGGGCCTGTCGCAGTCCATACAATGCCTTATCTAGCTTCAGTACCTTCTCACTTTGCCTCTCATCAACAAAACCTGGAGGTTGAACGACATACACATCCTCCTCGAGCTCTCCATTCAGAAAGGCAGATTTGATGTCCATGTGGTGAATTTCCCACCCTTCATGTGCGGCAAGTGCAAACAACAACCGCACGGTTTCCATCCTCGCCATAGGTGCAAACACCTCATCAAAATCAACTCCATACTATTGCACATATCCTTTTGCAACCAATTTGGCCTTGTGCCTCACCACGGTGCTGCTGGCATTCCTTTTTACCTTGAACATCCATTTCAATCCAACCGCCCAATGTCCAGGCGGCAATTCAGCTAGATGCCAGGTTGAATTACTTTCAATTGATTCCATTTCTTCAATCATCGCCTTCCGCCAGTAACTTTGCTTCTCCACTTCTACAAAGCTTGTCGGTTCTTCTTCAGCCACAAGACATTGGTCGCTGTAGTCGAAGTCGAGGATGGGAGTCGTGGTGGCGAGAGTGTTGGCGACCGTCCGATAGCGTCGCGGCGCCTCGTCAGTCCCGGTGCTCGCATCGCTCGATGGTGAATAGAATTCCACCCCACAGGGACATGCGATGCACTCTCATCCGGTGTGGCAGACGGTGCTGGGAATGTTCCCGCCACTACTCCATCCTCAGCATCGGGATCACAGCTCGCCGGTGAACTAGTGGTCGCAGATTCTGGCACGTGAGTTGTGAAAAACTCTACTGTGAATTCGCTACCTTCATCCGCCTGCTCTTGTTCAATTTCGGGGCTGATCCAATCCCAGCTCGCTGCTTCATCAAACACGACGTCGTGCAACACACAAACACGCCACACCACCGGATCAAACATCTGATACACCATGGAGCCCTCCTCGTAACCAAGGAACACCATCTTCGAGCTCCGATCATCCAGCTTCTTGGGATTTGGCTTCACTACCTTCACATGGCCGATGCACCCAAACGTGCGCAGGTGTTCAACACTGGGTCGCCGGCCATGCCATGCCTCATAAGGCGTCACGCCATCCAGGCTCTTCATCGGTAACATGTTAAGGATGTACACCGCCGTAACGACGGCTTCACCCTAGAAATAGGCAGGCATTCTCGTCGCCTTCATCATGGAACGTGCCATGGGGACCACAGTCTGGTTCCGCACCTCGACGACGCCATTCTATTGCAGAGAGTACGGCGCGAGGAGTTGACGCTTAACACCACGATTCGCGCAATACTCAGGGAACTCCACCGATGTGAATTCACCCCCACGATCGGTACGAAGTGCTTTCAATTTTCATCTCGTTTCTACCTCGACACCGGCCTGAAACTGTTTGATTGCTGCCACCGCTTGGTCCTTCATCGCTAGTAGCCGAATCCACATGAAACAGCTCATGTCATCCATGAGCAACAGAAAATACCTCCTGCCACCTGGGGTCACCGGCCCAATTGGGCCACAGAGGTCCCTGTGCACCAGCTCGAGCACCACATGTGCTTGGTACTTCGCATCTTCCGCAAATGGTGTTTAGCGTTGCTTGCCCGCGAGACACCCATCACACAAATGATCAACATGATCAATTGGAGGGAGCCCGCGAACCATCTCACCATGATATAGCTTTCGAAACCATGATATAGCTTTCGAAGTGCCTGGAAAATGAGGTGGCCATAGCGCGCATGCCACCGCCATGCCTCCTTGTTGCACAACGCCACCAGACACATGGGTTTCGCCAAAGTAAGGTTTAGGAGATAGAGTCAATTGACACTTCGAGGTATCTTCGAGATAGAGTCGAATGGAGAGGATCCCATCCTCTATGTGCACCTTGAATTCTTGTTCGTCCAATTGCCCACGTTGATAATGTTATTGCGAAGCTTAGGGATGTAGTAGACAGCCTCCAATGCACAGTGCTTGCCATTCTTGCACACGTAGAGAATGGTGCCGCACTCGCAAATGTCCACCAGAGAGCCTTCGCAAACTTCACCATCCCGATGATGTTACTGTCGAGTTCGGCAAAGACCGCCTTGGCGCCGGTCATATGACTTGTCGCATCGGTGTCCAGGTACCAAACATCGGAGACGAAATCAGCTGCGCTTTCTCCCATGTCGCGAAGTAGATTCTTAATGACTTGTTCATCTTCAATCGCTCCTCCCATGTCGCGGATGTCATTGACGAGGCCGGTGATTCACATCCCGAAATCCTCGACGGACTCCCTGTCCTTGAAGCGGATGGACTCGAACTCATGGCGGAGTGCTTGTTGCCTCGCCTCGCACACACGATCGACGCCGACTCGCATCGGCTTGATAGCCTCCCAAGCCGCCTTTGCATAGTCATTCGTCGTGAGAGACCTTAGCATGTCTCGTGGTAAAGCCTAAAGGATGGACGCCAGCGTCATCCTATCCTCCATGAACTCGGCATTTCCTGGATCGATCGCGCCCTAGACGCCCTGGGCCTGCAAATTCATGTGCATCAACAGCGCCCAGTCGGTGTAGTTGGTTCTCATCAGCATGGAGTAGTGTAGTGGCACACTGGAGTCCCTCACCGTCTGCTACGGGACAATGGGGAGATTTGTGCTGTCTGCGCCTTTCCCCGCTCCATTGCCGCTGCCGCCGCTGCCGCCTCGCCGCCCCGGCGGCGTGTACCTCCCACCGTCGTTGGAGGACATCGCTGTAGTATCATAGCACCGCTCTGATACTAATTGTCAGGAAAACACCAGCAATTCAAGTATGAATACTCATGCCTTCACACTGCTTCTCTCGTGTTTTCTGAATTTTGACGGACAACTACAGTATCTAAACAAAATCTGACAACAGAAAAAATAGAGAGGAAAGACAAAGTTTTTGCTGCGTCAAAACTGCTTGCAGCTTTTCTGATGTTCTCTATTTATTCTTTTTCTCTCCACAAAGGAGTTTGTTACCAGCATAAAAACAGCCGATGAAATCACCGGCTCAGCAACTAACAAAACATAAAACAGAATACCCAACTCTATATGAATTCCGGTATTCCGAACTATTTTCCAGAGACTATACATGCAAATAGGAAGATACTTAACTGAAATAACTAAAAGAACAGGAAAGTGGAAATTACTCTCAAGATTACATCTCCTGTCAACACGAGAAAGGCGAAGCTGATACTGCCTCACTGCGTTGCCGTTCGTGACCTCGTCGAGCCGCCACGCCGCCGTCTACGCGTCCAACATGGCACTGTCCCCGTGATCTCGAGACCACGAATACCACTATCAGTGCCCTCGAGCTCGCTATGCCACCGATCGTGCGACAATTGTGCCACCGTCCGCGACCTCGAGCTCATCGCACGCGCTATCCATGACCTCTTCAAGCCACCACATCACTGCCTCCGTAGTCATCCCTCCTCCCATCGATTTTCAAATGTGTCCATCCAGCTTGGCGGACAATGGAGAGGACATATGTCGTGCTAGTAGGGGGCAAGGTGCATCTTAGCGTAGCTAGTGGTGACTGGTGAGGACAACCTTAGATTAGGGGGCAAGGTGCATCTTAGCGTAGCTAGTGGTGACTGGTGAGGACAACCTTAGATTAGAGAAGCACACATTTATCTAAGAATCGGTGGATTTTATGGAGACGACGTATAGATCACACGGAGAAGGGTTCAATTCGTCTAACACAAAAGGCCCAAATTGATCAAACTAGACACAGATGCACTGAAAAGGAAATTGTTCCCACGTTGATCCACTAGCCACCGTTATATCTCTACTACTTCTAATTTGGAGTTGGTGGCAGTCATCCGTTCTCCACCCTTCCCCACCCCCTCACGTGTCTCCACCCGTGCACGGTCCCCGACATGTGGTCCACTCGGCACTCAGCTCCCTGGACTTTCCCCCAACCTCCAGCCTCCCACGCCGCGCCTCCTCCCCTTCCTCCAGCCTCCCTTGCCGAGCGCTGACGCCGAGCTCCCTTCCTCCGATCCCTCCCCTTCCACTAGCCTCCCACGCCGAATCATCCCTTCCTCCAGTCTCCCACACCAATTCTCCTTCCTCCAGCCTCCCACGCCGAGCCGCGCATCCGATTCCTGCCCTTCCTCCGGACGTCAGAATCAAGATCGCGAGGCATCGAGTGCATGTTCGGGGGCTCAAGGGGCGTCGTGGCCACTCATGGAGTTCACCAGGGAGAGGGTCGAGGGCTCGGGGGGCATCGCGTCGATGGAGGTGCGGCTCATGGCCACCACCGGGCTGTGGCTACTGGAGGAGCGCATCTCCCCGGGGCTTTCCTCCTTCGCCACCGAAACGCTGATGGAGTTCACCAGGGAGAGGGTCGGGGGCTCGGGGGACGTCGCGACGACGGAGGTGCAGCTCATGGCCACCGCTGGGCTACGGCTGCTGGAGGAGCGCGTCCCGGAGGCAACCTTGGCGTCCTACAGGGACGTGCTCCGGGACTCCGTGTTCCGATTCGAGGAAGCGTGGGCCAAGGTGATCCCAGGTACTCTCGGTTCCTGCCTAGGTCATCCAACGCTGGATCAAGCCTTCCCCGCCAGCAGTTGATCCGACCCACCTCGACCACGCCACCGCTGAGTGAGGGGAGAATCGGCTGCTTCCAGTTTGTTACATTCTATTGGAATGGATTATTTAATTTTCTGAGGATAATTGTATTTTCAGTTGGAATGGATAATTTATTTTCTAAGGATGAGTGTAATTTTTGTTGGAATGGATAATTTTTCCCTCTCTATATATATGTTTCAGTGCGTTCTGAAGCTGCACGGGCAGAAGCTCGAAGCTGGAGTTCTCCGCTGCTTGGTATTGCTCGACAGCAGGTATTGCTATTGTAGACACGCACACATCCTGGTAAAAGTTCATAGTTACTTCATTTGTAGTGACATGTGATGATCACTTCTAGATCTTTTTCATCCATGTCCTTTTCACCAAGTAGTCCACCCTCTCTGGTCTTTTCTTTCTGATAACCTGTTGAAGTTCTTATCCTACTACTTTGTATAGAGTATGAACACTTCAAACTTACATGTACATGAAATCTGATTTGTTTAAAGAGTACATCACTTCTGTAAAGTCACCTTTAGTAACAAACCCTATGTTACTGATAAGGAATTTAGTTACATGATGCTGCTTACTCCATTTTCCATTGCTTGTCAGTCATATCATTGTTAAACCAATGAACTTTGGTAAATTCAACAACCAACATTGATTAACTTATAGAGTTTCCTACATCAGGGCATCATGGCCCGATAACAAGAGTTTGCAAGATCAGAACTGACTCTCAAAATAAATAAGCAAAAAAAAGATACTGGTCATTTGTTTGTCAAATATAAGCTGAGACAAACAATATGCATAGAAAAGACCATTACATTACCTCTGCCAAAGGATTGTTGTCCAGCTTTAAGGAAGAAAGACTAGGAAGGGAGGAGATCACTGTACCAAGCCACTTTTTTATCTTGTTATTAGACAAAACCAAAGTTTGCAAAAAAAGTAAAATAAAAGAAACAAAATTAAGTTGAACATGATTAATAACACTACAAAATGCAAACATTGCCCTGTTTTCAGAAACTCACTCGATGCTTCAAAATAAGCACCTTATCTATCCTATGTGGCTCAAAAACCAGTTTTTCACTGCTAAGCACCTCTCCAAGCACCTGCATTGTACCTGCTCTAAATATGCTAGCAAAATAACTGAATACCTTTGAGGACAAAGACAATCGTCTTGCTGCAGTAATTTGATCATCTTTTGTTGGAGTGCTTCCAGACCCTGATGCTGCCCAGGAAATATGTTGAACATGTTTTCATTTATGGTGAAGCGCTTAACAAATCCCAAAAATTCAAGATGTTGCATGTACCGAACAAACAATGAACAATATAAAATCTTACTATCGAGCTAAAATGCGTACATGTTGATTTAGCTTTTTTCAGTTACCTTCCTCGTCAGATGAAAGTCGACAGATAATTCAACAATGTTGTTGCTGGTCCAGAAACCAATGAACTGGCAGCCGTGATGGATTAATATGATTTCAGTTCTGTTTAGAATCCTGACAACCAGTTTGTGAAACGCTAAGCGAACAGGACATCATACCTGTGAAGTGTCCTCGTAGGATTAACAATAAGTAGAAGCTTTCTTAGGGTTGCCATCATACCTTGAAAATTGCATGCCAAAGCACACATGCGTGTCCAGACTCCAGAACTGGAAAATTCAGAACGATATGAGTGTCCAGACTCCAGAACTAGAAAATTCAGAAAGATAGTAGCATACAATATGCTCAGTTCTTAAAACATACACCCGTGCAAGATAGACAAGCATACAGCATATGCACATAGGGAGATCATAGCTGTACAGTGAATGCACATAGGGAGTGTCCAGACTTTCAGCCCTATGATCTATCTAACACATGCACATAGGGAGTGTCCAGACTTTCAGCCCTATGATCTATCCAACACATACAGACAGACAAGCATATAACATATGCACATAGGGAGATCATAGCTGTACAGTGAATCATTGTGTGATCACACTGTTAGTTAACCAAACATGCAAACAATAAGAATGGCATTACGGAAAGTAGCATTGCGCAGCAGAAAAATGGCTTCTCCATTGTAGTGCTTCCTGCAAATTATTCTGTGCAATACCTTCCTTTTTTAACTTGGCTGAATGTGGTGCACAAACATATCATGTAGAGGATAGTATAAATTCATCACATTTCCACCGTTTGGCATATTAAGGAGTTAAGTTGGGCCAACTGCACCCAAAGTATGAAATAGGAATTTAACATGAACCGCTAGAAAATGGAACCCCCCTGCCTGTTAGGAACACCTGACTATTTTCTTTTAAAATTTATTTTGACAAATTTAGCACTTAGAGCACTTTGGAGTGTTAATGAGCAAATCCCTGCTTTCTATTTGAACCTAAATTGGTGTATTTTCTGCTATCATATAAGCTTTATATTGTTTTCTGATGTTTACCGCTTCATCTTTGTGTTTTCTTAAACTCTTTTGCAGGACAGCAAGAAATCCACATTCAATTGATAGATATACTGGTGGTTCTTCATCTGGTCCAGCTGCGCTATGTAAGAGCTTAATGTTTAGATTTGCTGTACAGTACTAATTTGAGAACAAGAGAAGTGATAATAGTACAGATTAAATATTGACATTGCTTAATTTGACACTGATATGTTGAGATAATGGGATTTGTGATGTTTAGCTTGAGCTATGCCAGGTCAAGCTCTCCATCTGTTAAGAAGAGTAGCGTAGTGCATTCCGAATGTTTGGCAAAAATGGTAGTTTCTTTTGTCAGAAACCTTGAGGCTTAATCAAGAGTGTAGCTATTGCAATTTGAAGGACCATGCAATTTGAAGGACCATGTGGAGGTCCATCCATGTTTGTGATGAGTATTTGACTTTATTTGAGCAAGGTGTGCTCAAGTTTGAGTTTGATTTGAATTGATTTTCAAAATGAAGCAATTTGAGTTGTCTCTGCTAGGAGTGGCAGTACCGGCCGTATGGGCGCGGTAGTGATGAGTTGGATAGTTTATTGTACATCTTTGTGGGCATTGATATGTGAGGAGTTTCCTTGTCTTTGATGATTGCAGGGCGACGGTGCTAGGTCATGATGAGGCGGAGGATGATCGGGACTAGGCAAGGAGCGTCGGAGGTCCAGACGGTTGGGAGATCGCCAGAAGATGATCGGAGATGGAGTCCGGGCAAGTCAAGAAGACAAGGAAAGGAGATGATGCTAGCTAGATGCCGCGTGGATCAATGAGGGCCGTCGGATTGAGGTCTAGTTGATAGGTTAGCGGGTCTAGGTAGTATGCTCTGAAAACCGTGCAAGAAAACCCGGTATGTGTGTGGGTTTTGGGTTAGCCCTTGCATGGCTGTGTGTGTGGGTTAATCCTAGCCCTTAGATGAGTGCTCTAGGGTTGAGGGACTCATCCAAGGGTGGTAGGTGGCCCAAGAGTAGTATAAATAGGGGTTAAGGTTTTTGAATACTCCTTTGAGCTTTGCCCACATGAAAGTGAGGCTTTGTAACCTCTCCTTCCAGAAATGAAAGTTTTATCCATCCAACTCTGAATTTATTTTGCGCATTTACATTATGTCTTTACTTTACGCAATTTAAATTCAGCATTTACTTTCTCGCAATTACATTCTCGCAATTACATTCTCGCAACTTACTTTCACGCAATTTAGATTTGCCTCCCCTCCTTCTAAATGCTGTTGATCTTGGATGTTTTGAGTGTGTTCATATGGTTTTACATCTCTGATCGGGACTAGGCAAGGAGCGTCGGAGGTCTAGACGGTTGGGAGATCGCCAGAAGATGATTGGAGACGGAGTCCGGGCAAGTCAAGAAGACAAGGAAAGGAGATGATGCTAGCTAGATGCCGCGTGGATCAATGAGGGCCGTCGGATTGAGGTCTAGTTGATAGGTTAGCGGGTCTAGGTAGTATGCTCTGAAAACCGTGCAAGAAAACCCGGTATGTGTGTGGGTTTTGGGTTAGCACTTGCATGGCTGTGTGTGTAGGTTAATCCTAGCCCTTAGATGAGTGCTCTAGGGTTGAGGGACTCATCCAAGGGTGGTAGGTGGCCCAAGAGTAGTATAAATAGGGGTGGAGGGGTAGCCTCCTCTCCTTGAAGGTTTTGAGGTTTTTGAATACTCCTTTGAGCTTTGCCCACATGAAAGTGAGGCTTTGTAACCTCTCCTTCCAGAAATGAAAGTTTTATCCATCCAACTCTGAATTCATTTTGCGCATTTACATTATGTCTTTACTTTACGCAATTTAAATTCAAGATTTACTTTCTCGCAATTACATTCTCGCAATTTACTTTCACGCAATTTGGATTTGCCTCCCCTCCTTCTAAATGCTGTTGATCTTGGATGTTTTGAGTGTGTTCATATGGTTTTACATCTCTTTTGCACTCTTGGATTGAGTAGAGAACATCTTTTCTTTCAAGTTCCAACTTTGTTCAGAACTTTTTCTTTGCGCAGCATTTAGTATTTGATTTTTATAAAAATCTAACAAAATTCCTTTTTAAATGATTCTTATTGGAGGAGGTGCGGGACTCCGATATCCACCTGCAGAAAAATTTTGGAGTTCACTTGTTGCACCGTTTGGGCACCATGAGGTGAAAATCGAGCCCCAAATTTCTGCTCGAAGTTCTTGACTGATTGTGTTCTTCGATTTTTCCTGTTTTTTCTGCAAGGCTTTTTGAGGAGAAATTTGGTGGAATTCTTCAAGACTCTGCTGCTCATAGGGAGAAAAATTCTCAAAATTTTGTGAGCCGCAGAAACCCACCAACCTCCTGTTCAAATTGAGGATAATTTCTGGAAATTATGCTTTTGCTTTTCTGAAAGTGACTTTTGTGATTTGAATTGATGTCCTTTCTAAAAGCAAGAGTTGGATTGATTCCTCTTTATCTTGGACACTAGACAACCAGGATTGTGACTCAAAAAATCCCCACATATTTTTTGGTACTTATCCATGCAAGCTAGGGGTACACATAGATATCTAGTTTTTCGGGTTTTTCACGATTTGCTTTGAGCGATCTTGTCGAGGTTTTTGTTGGAGTATTTTTGGGGAAAATTTATTTGCGACCATTCACCCCCCCTCTGTTCGCCATCTCGATCCTTCACAATTTTTCCTCTCGATTTTCTATTCTCCTTTGGTTACGATTCATTTATGTCATATACATTCTTTTAATGGTCTTGTTCCGAGGCAAAGCTTCGGTAGCTTTTTCAATATATTTGTGCATTGAGAGAATCTAGAGTGTAATTTTTCCTCTCTATACCCCTACTTAAATACCTTAGAAGATGTTAGGTGGTTGATGCTATGTATTAGTGTTACCCTCTTTAGATGCAATGTATTAGCTGGTGTTAACATAGCTATCCTATTCTTGGCTGCATATAATGGTTCAATTAGGTGTGAGCATAAATTTCACTAAGATATGATTACATTGGTTCCAAAACTAATAGAATTTGAACAGTGTTCTACATTATAATCCAAATAAGTTTTCTTCCATTCATTCTTTTTTCGGTGATTCAAAGCAGCCTATATTGGCAAAATAATTTTACCTGTTCGCCAGCTCTTGACCGTTTGTTTTATAAATCGTTTGTTTTATAAATCGTGAGTGATGTGGTGCACCAACATATTAAAATAAAAGATTTTCTAAAAGAGAAACTCAACCTTCTGAAGGTTAATTAAATCTGAGCTGATCAAAATTTTATTAAGAGCAAGCTAGATCATGAATTTATGGTGTGAGCCGTTAAGAAAGTTAGCTCTTGCTTGTTGTGTTGAAGTCATTAGATTGACCGCGCCATTAACCAGCTTGTCAGGGGAAAGAAAAAGAATATCTTCAAAGATTGTTTTTGGCTATGATGATTAATCACGTACTTTCCTATTACAATACAGGAAGTTTTTACAACAAATTTTGTCCCATTTTCCCCCACTTCACAAAAGAATTCTACAAAGATACTAAAAACAACAAAAGCAACGAGGCATGTAGATATCAAACCATTTCAAGACACGCCAAAAATAGCTCACTTCATATGCACTCATATAATCTTCAGATAGATATTTAAGAACTATTATGCATTTTGTAATTGTGTACCAAGTGTAAATGTTGCATTTACTCTCAATGATGCAAAAGAAAAATCATGTGCGCTATGTACATGTTTTACACCGTGCAAGTGGTTATTTGTATGTTTTATGTTGGCTGTAGTGAGAATGTCACAAATTTTGGTCTAATCTATTATCTTTGTTGTGCACTGTAGTGGAGAGTTATTTGTGATCAGCCCATCTCCCAGGATTTCATTTTCCTTTTTGCATTTGCTCTCAAGGTATGCAGGCCGTGCAGGTAGGCGAAGCGAGGGGCCGCCTGGGCCCCTAATTCGAGGCCCCACCCAATGGCGTATCGGCCCGATTACGATATCTGCAGATATCGGGCGTCGATCGATCATCGATGCAATAGAAAACGAAACGACGGCTGCGAGCCTGCGACACACACACATGCACCATGTCCCGATCAATCACTATCAGGCGACAAGTGGCGACGCCCAGCGCTCTCACCTCTCAGTTCTCTCCGACTCTCCGCTCGGCCGCTCCACGGCGGTTTGGTTGCCGCTGTCGGCTGGTTTCCAGGCAACAGGCAGAGGCAGGCGCCAGGCTGCAGACGCCGATCACGGGTTCAACCGTCAGGCCCTAGATACTAGTTTAAATGTTTAATTAATCTACTAGTTTATTTATCCTTTTTTAATTCTTCTAGTAACATGCATGCTTAACAACTTATGCGATTATTATTTTTATCGATTCCTTGTAGATTGTTGTCGACATCATGACGCCTAGGAAATATGCATCCGTAGCCAAAAAGAAAAAAGGAAAGACACAGAGGATTTTGTACTATCACGAAAGAAGCCATGAATAAATTTCTTAAGAAGGATACGGAAATTCAAGAAACGAAAATGAATTGGCAATAGTGCTTGTGGAGTGGTGGAGGAACAAATTGGTGGGAATTCGAAGAATAAATTGGTGGAATTCGGAAGAACGAGGTGAGAAAGATTTTGATCGCATCATTTCCAGTAAAGCGTCGCTCTCTTAGAAAAAAATATTTTGATGAAAATGATTGCAGTAGTGAAGCAAATCTACAAGGTGAGAAAGATTTTGAAGTTAATTACTTTTTGGTTATGCTTGATATGGCAAACAGTTCATTGAAAAATAGATTTGAGGAACTCCAAGTATTCAATGGTATATTTGGGCCTCTTCTGAACTCAACGTCATTGAAATCATTGGATCACATTGAACTTGAGGATTATTGTACTAAGTTGGCAAAAACTTTCTCTGTTGATGATTCATTTGATTTTGAGGAAAATAATCTGATATCGAGCTAAGAATATTGCAAATGACCTTGCGGATAGATCAATGTACGCTATGGAAATTTTTGAGTTTGTCGAAGTGGATTGCTATCCTAACATATTTGTTGCTTATCGGATATTATTTACTATACCAAGAATCGTGGCATCGGTGAAAGGAGTTTCAAGTGAAATTATTGAAGAATTATTTGAGATCTACAATGTCTCAAGAAAGGTTAAACGGTCTAGCAACTTTATGTATTGAGAAGAAATTGTTAGATGATATTAATCTTGAAGCCATCATTGATGATTTTGCATCTAGAAATGTTAGAAGACATTTTTAAAGGCGATGTCTACAAAATATTTGAGGTAAATAATCTTACTTTTATACATTTTTTGTCGTTCATCATTTTTTTACAATATATTAAATCATTTCAGTTGATATATAATATTATAAAAAATTAGTACTTATGTTATGATGCCTCCGTTTATAATCTCGCCCCAGGCCCCTGAAAACTCAGGAACGGCCCTGAAGGTATGTTATATCCCTCATCTTCAACTGACTGCATAAACTGTACTTACAATAAGAGTTTTTTAGCCTTGTGCGATACCGTTTAATAGATCAACTGAACTTTGTCAAACAGCAAAGCAATAATATTTATTCATTGTGTATGACTATTTAATATAGCTGGATGCTAATGTATTGATTATTTTAAATGTTGCATGCCTTAAATGAATTACTGCATGTGAAACACAAAAATGTTATGCGAATTACTAAATGTGGAAAATGCTCCTGTCACCATTAAAAAATATTTTTAATAGGTTTTGTAACATCTAAATGTCTATGTTAGCTCAATGGCACCAATTAATCGAACACGAAAGAGAACGTACTCGTTGTTTTCTGAAAGCCCTATGGTGCCTATGTGAGTTTTACTTGACTATCTCTTCCATCTAATTAAAAGTAGACCAAATGTTTAAAGGAGCTCTTTTTTCAGATTTAGGAAGTTCGACAACATTGAATTCGGGGATGTAGACATGTCTTGGAGCATTTGTGTCTTGGTAGATGTCAAATTTTCTATTCAAGATAACGGTGATTTGCTTTGATTTATCTTAATGGATGAGACTGTAAGTCCAACGGGAATTCAACCCCTAAAAAATTCGTTTTTGCTGCTAACGAACATGGTTTATTCTAAACTTAAAAGGGTTCCAAAATAGAAGCTATTGTCAGAGACAGAAATGTTCATAGGTTTAACTTAACACTCAATGAAGGCCGTAAGTACATCATTCATCGTGTGCAATTCCAGCCTAACTGCGAGGAAGCTCAGTTTCGGAGCATCCGAAACTCTTATGAGTGCTTGCTAACCAACCGCACAACAGTTGAACCTTCTACGGTATTAGTTGATTTTCCTCTCTAGCCGAAGCATTTCATGTCACTTGAAGACGTTTATGGACGTCCGAACAAAACATTTGTAGGTATGGCACAAAATTCCTTGGTAGCAAATATAATATCAAATGATATATTAATGGCAAAATTTAAACATACAATATTTCATACAGATATAGTTGGAGTGGTCGTTCATTTTGGTGATCTTGAGTACTATGAAACTTTTCCACGCCGTATAGTAAATAGAGAGGTTCCAGTATGTGACAAATGGGTTTTGTTGTCGCAATGGTAAAATCTGGCTATCGGACCTAGAGCCAATACCCGAACTCTGCAGGCTTTGGTCAAGTGTAGATCCCGATGCCAGGTATTTTCGCGACAACATAAGATTCTTCAACGGTCACTTCTCCTTAACCAACCTAGGCATGAGTCTCGACTTTAACTACACCAACATGAGGTCTGGAGTGTACTCATTTCGAAGATGAGACTTGTAGTCCGAGCATTCCAAAAGAATGCTATAGATGTCGAGATTGTGCTTGTCCAGCACGCCGGGAAGAGTGTGTTCCTACCTCAAATACCTGTATGTCCCTCTGATGACGAGATGTTCCCATTTAGATTCAAGAGATGTCCCTGAAATGTGTACACTCTAGACCTCATGTTGGTGTAGTTAACATCGAGATTCATGCCTAGGCTGGTTAAGGAGAAGTGACCATTGAAGAATCTTATGTTGTCGCGAAAATGTCTGGCATTGGGATCTACACTCGACCAAAGCCTATAGAGTTCGGTTATTAGCTCTAGGTCCGATATCCTGATTTAACCGTTGCGACAACAAAACTCGTTCGTCACATACTGGAACTTCTCTATTTACTATAGAGCATGGAAAAGTTTCGTAGTACTCAAGATCACCAAAATGAACAACCACTCCAACTATATCTATATGAAATATTGTATGTTTAAATTTTGCCATCAATATATCATTTGATATTATATTTGCTACCAAGGAATTTTGAGCCATACCTACAAATGTTTTGTTCGGACGTCCATAAATGTCTTCAAATGACATGAAATGCTTCGGCTAGAGAGGAAAATCAACTAATACCGTAGAAGGTTCAACTGTTGTGCGGTTGGTTAGCAAGCACTCATAAAAGTTTCGGATGCTCCGAAACTGAACTTCCTCGCAGTTAGGCTGGAATTGCACACGATGAATGATGTATTTACGGCCTTCATTGAGTGCTAAGTTAAACCTATGAACATTTTTGTCCTTGACAATAGCTTCTATTTTGGAACCCTTTTAAGTTTAGAATAAACCATGTTCGTTAGCAGCAAAAACGAATTTTTTAGGGGGTTGAATTACCGTTGGACTTAAGTCTCATCCATTAAGATAAATCAAAGCAAATCACCGTTATCTTGAATAGGAAATTTGACATCTACCAAGACACAAATGCTCCAAGACATGTCTACATCCCCGAATTCAATGTTGTTGAACTCCTTGAATCTAAAAAAGAGCTCCTTTAAACATTTGGTCAACTTTTAATTAGATGGAAGAGATAGTCAAGTAAAACTCACATAGGCACCACAGGGATTTCAGAAAACAACACGTACGTTCTCTTTCGTATTCGATTAATTGGTGCCATTGAGTTGACATAGACATTTAGATGTTACAAAACCTTTAAAAAAATATTTTCTTTAATGGTGATAGGAGCATTTTCCACATTCAGTAATTCGCATAACATTTTTGTATTTCACATGCATAATTAATTTAAGGCATGCGGCATTTAAAATGATTAATACATTAGCATCCAACTGTATTAAATAGTCATACACAATGAATAAACAGTATTGCTTTGTTGTTTGACAAAGTCCAGTTGATCTATTAAACGGTATCGCACAAGGCTAAAAAACTCTTATTGTAAGTACAGTTTATGCAGTCAGTTGAAGATGAGGGACAGAACATACCTTGAGAGCAAATGCAAAAAGGAAAAGGAAATCCTGGGAGATTGGATGATCACAAATAACTCTCCACTACAGTGCACAACAAAGATAATAGATTAAACCAAAATTTGTGACATTCTCACTACAGCCAACATAAAACATACAAATAACCACTTGCACGGTGTAAAACATGTACATAGCGCACATGATTTTTTTTTTGCATCATTGAGAGTAAAAGCAACATTTTCACTTGGTACACAATTACAAAATGCATAATAGTTCTTAAATATCTATCTGAAGATTATATGAGTGCATATGAAGTGAGCTATTTTTGGTGTGTCTTGAAATGGTTTGATATCTACATGCCTCATTGCTTTTGTTGTTTTTAGTATCTCTGTAGAATTCTTTTGTGAAGCGAGGGAAAATAGGACAAAATTTGTTGTAAAAACTGCTTGTATTGTAATAGGAAAGTACGTGATTAATCTTCATAGCCAAAAACAATCTTTGAAGAGATTCTTTTTCTTTCCCCTGACAAGCTGGTTAATGGCAAGGCCAATCTGATGACTTCAACACAACAAGCAAGAGCTAACTTTCTTAACGGCTCACACCATGAATTCATGATCCAGCTTGCTCTTAATAAAATTTGGATCAGCTCAGATTTAATTAACCTTCAGAAGGTTGAGTTTCTCTTTTAGAAAAACTTTTATTTTAATATGTTGGGGCACCACATCACTCAAGATTTATAAAACAAACGGTCAAGAGCTGGCGAACAGGTAAAATTATTTTGCCAATATAGGCTGCTTTGAATCACCGAAAAAAGAATGAATGGAAGAAAACTTATTTGGATTATAATGTAGAACACTGTTCATATTCTATTAGTTTTGGAACCAATAATCATATCTTACTGAAATTTATGCTCACACCTAATTGAACCATTATATGCAGCCAAGAATAGGATAGCTATGTTAACACTAGCTAATACATAGCATCAAAAGAGGGTAACACTAATACATAGCATCAACCACCTAACATCTTCTAAGGTATTTAAGTAGGGGTATAGAGAGGAAAAATTACACTCTAGATTCTCTCAGTGCACAAATATATTGAAAAAGCTACTGAAGCTTTGCCTCGGAACAAGACCAGTAAAAGAATGTATATGACATAAATGAATCCTAACCAAAGCAGAATAGAAAATAGAGAGGAAAAATTTCAATAGCTACACTATTGATTCTCTCAGTGCACAAATATATTGAAAAAGCTACGGAAGCTTTGCCTCAGAACAAGACAAATAGAGGTAAAAGAATGTATATGAAATAAATGAACCCTAACCAAAGGAGAATAGAAAAAGGAAAAATGATCGCTTGAATGCATGTATAAGAGATAACAGACACAACTCATCAAAGTGTAATTTGGAGTGGAGGTCTGCTGTTTGTGTCATTTAAGAGACACAAATCATCATAGGCAATGACAAGAAGGAATTCTACTTGATCATGGAAAATCAACAATAATTAACTGATTAGGAAGAAAAGCCTCAGGTTTCTGACAAAAGAAACTACCTTTTTTGCCAAACATTCGGAATGCACTACGCTACTCTTCTTAATAGATGGAGAGTTTGACCGGGCATAGCTCAAGCTAAACATCACAAATCCCATTATCTCAACATATTAGTGTCAAATTAAGCATTGTCAATATTCAATCTGTACTACTATCACTTTTCTTGTTCTCAAATTAGTACTGTACGGCAAATCTAAACATTAAGCTCTTACATAGTGCACCTGGACCAGATGAAGAACCACCAGTGTATCTATCAATTGAATGTGGATTTCTTGCTGTCCTGCAAAAGAGTTTAAGAAAACACAAAGATGAAGCGGTAAACATCAGAAAATAATATAAAGCTTATATGATGAATGGAAAAGGCAGCAAATACACCAATTTAGGTTCAAATAGAAAGCAAGGATTTGCTCATTAACACTCCAAAATGCTCTAAGTGCTGGATTTGTAAAAAAAATTAAAAAGAAAACAGTTAAGTGTTCCTAACCGGCAGGGGGTGTCCCATTTTCTAGCCGTTCATGTTAAATTCCTATTTACTTTGGATGCAGTTGGCCCAACTTAACTCCTTAATATGCCAAACGGTGGAAATGTGATGAACTTATACTATCCTCTACATGATATGTTTGTGCACCACATTTAGCCAAGTTAAAAAAGAAGAAGGTATTGCATAGAGTAATTTGCAGGAAGCACTACAATGGAGAAGCCATTTTTCTGCTGCGCAATGCTGCTTTCCGTAATGCCATTCTTATTGTTTGCATGTTTGGTTAACTAACAGTGTGATCACACAATGATTCACTGTACAGCTATGATCTCCCTGTGTGTATATGCTGTATGCTTGTCTGACTGTATGTGTTGGATAGATCATAGGGTTGAAATCTTGCACGGGTGAACGATTGTACGAAAGCTAAAATCGATTTTTTAGTGATTCTTAAGACACTCCTAAACGAATTATGACAGGTAGTTTCGGTTTTCATGAAAATAGATTGATATATGTTCACTAAAACTGTAATTACGGTAGATCCCGCCGTTGGATTGATGTGAAATTTGTACTGTAGAAACTAGATTCAATTTGAAAACTAACCCAACAAGAATAAGATCAATCGGATCTACAGATCTAGATTTATGACCTTCGCAATTTGACCGTACCAAATAATGACGAAAATTGATCAAACCCTAATTACGATATTAGACAGGATCTACGAAAATTAACTAATCAAACTTTTCAGATCAATCACTTGATACCCTAGAAAAGTTTTGAATGAATCAAATCAAAATCATCGTAATAAAACAACGAATCAATCTAAACAAGAAATTTACTCTATGTTACATGCGAACTGCTCGCTGGCCCTTCCTGTAGCGCGAACACTGTAGCACCAAACTCCTTTTTCGCTCGTGCGTCGCCGTCCGCGGTTCTTTTCTTCTTCTTGCGCCGCCAGAGAGGAGACCACCTGCTCCTCTTTTTTTCAGCTCGCCCGGGAGGTCTTCTTCAACCCTAACTTACATATATATGTATGCAAACACACCAGGCCTAATAAAACATGGCCCAATATATGCATACAATCCAAAATTCACACATGCACGCATTCGATCCACCTGCCGCTTTCACACGACTCATTCGCCTCTACGTACACCGTTCTCTAGTCCGAACGTCTCGCATGACATCCTTAATCATTAGGACCTCGGTTCCTCCCTTAATCTAGTTCAGAACCTCAGTTCCTTCATGAACCTAGTTTCGGTCCCGCCACCGACCACGTTCGCCCTCAAACAATACCTACGCATGAACAAACACGAAACCGTGTACGAGCATAAGTCCACGACTTGACTCAAGATCAGTCTATGCAACCATTGACACAAGCGCATTGCATCAAGCAAAATAATTACCATGCTATCACAAGCATATCAAGTAATCATCTGAAACAGCACATGCATAATCACCACACATGCCAAGAGTACAACCACTTTGCAATATCAATTTCATCACTAAGCCAAATTTTCAGCACATGATTTTACAACGGGCATATGTTTTAAGAACTGAGCATATTGTATGCTACTATCTTTCTGAATTTTCTAGTTCTGGAGTCTGGACACTCATGTGTGCTTTGGCATGCAATATTCAAGGTATGATGGCAACCCTAAGAAAGCCTCTACTTATTGGAAATCCTATGAGGACACTTCGCAGGTATGATGTCCTGTTCGCTTAGCGTTTCACAAACTGGTTGTCAGGATTCTAAACAGAACTGAAAGCATATTAATCCGTCACGGCTGCCAGTTCATTGGTTTCTGGACCAACAACAACATTGTTGGAGTATCTGTCGACTTACATCTGACGAGGAAGGTAACTGAAAAAAGCTAAATCAACATGTACGCATTTTAGCTCGATAGTAAGATTTTATATTGTTCATTGTTTGTTCGGTACATGCAACATCTTGAATTTTTGGGATTTGTTAAGCGCTTCACCATAAATGAAAACATGTTCAACATATTTCCTGGGCAGCATCAGGGTCTGGAAGCACTCCAACAAAAGATGATCAAATTACTGCAGCAAGACGATTGTCTTTGTCCTCAAAGGTATTCAGTTATTTTGCTAGCATATTTAGAGCAGGTACAATGCAGGTGCTTGGAGAGGTGCTTAGCAGTGAAAAACTGGTTTTTGAGCCACATAGGATAGATAAGGTGCTTATTTTGAAGCATCGAGTGAGTTTCTGAAAACAGGGCAATGTTTGCATTTTGTAGTTTTATTAATCATGTTCAACTTAATTTTGTTTCTTTTATTTTACTTTTTTTTGGCAGGCTTTGGTTTTGTCTAATAACAAGATAAAAAAGTGGCCTGGTACAGTGATCTCCTCCCTACCCAGTCTCTCTTCCTTAAAGCTGGACAACAATCCTTTGGCAAGGTAATGTAATGGTCTTTTCTATGCATATTGTTTGTCTCAGCTTATATTTGACAAACAAATGACCAGTATCTTTTTTTTTGCTTATTTATTTTGAGATTCAGTTCTGATCTTGCAAACTCTTGGTATTGGGCCATGATGCCCTGATGTATGAAACTCTATAAGTTAATCAATGTTGGTTGTTGATTTACCAAAGTTCATTGGTTTAACAGTTATATGACTGACAAGCAATGGAAAATGGAGTAAGCAGCATCATGTAACTAAATTCCTTATCAGTAACATAGGGTTTGTTACTAAAGGTGACTTGACAGAAGTGATGTATTCTTTAAACAAATCAGATTTCATGTACATGTAAGTTTGAAGTGTTCATACTGTATACAAAGTAGTAAGATCAGAACTTCAACAGGTTATCAGAAAGAAAAGACCAGAGAGGGCAGACTACTTGATGAAAAGAACATGGATGAAAAAGATCCAGAAGTGATCATCACATGTCACTACAAATGAAGTACCTAAGAACTTTTACCAGGATGTGCACGTGTCTACAATAGCAATACCTGCTACCGAGCAATACCAAGCAGCGGAGAACTCCAGCTTCGAGCTTCTGCCCGTGCAGCTTCAAAACGCACTAAAACATATATATAGAGAGGGAAAGATTATCCATTCCAACAGAAAATACACTCATCCTTAGAAAATAAGATTATCCATTCCAACTGAAAATACAATTATCCTCAGAAAATTAAATTATCCATTCCAACAGAATGTAACAAACTGGAAGGAGCCGATTCTCCCCTCACTCGGTGGTGGCGTGGTCGAGGAGGGCTGAATCAATCGCCGGCGGGGAAGGCCTGATCCAGCGCTGGATGACCTAGGCGGTGGATGACCTAGGCAGGAACCGAGAGTACCTGGGATCACCTTGGCCCACGCGTCCTCGAATCGGAACACGAAATCCCAGAACATGTCCCTGCAGGACACCAAGATCGCCTCTTGGCCGCGCTCCTCCTGCAGCCGCAGCCCGATGGTGGGCATGAGTTGCACCTCTGTCGCTGCGATGCGCCCTGAGCCCCCGACCCTCTCCTTGGCGAACTCCATGATCGGGTCAGCGACGAAGGAGGAAAGCCCCAAGGAGACGCGCTCCTTCAACAGCCGTAGCCGGCGGTGGCCATGAACCGCACCTCTGTCGCCGCGACGCCCCCCGAATCCCCGACCCTCTCCCTAGCGAACTCCATGAGTGGCCACAACGTCCCCCGAGCCCCCGAACATGCACTTAGTGGCTCACGATCTCGATTCAGACGTCCAGAGGAAGGGGAGGAATCGGATGCGCGGCTCGGCGTGGGAGGCTGGACGAAGGGGCGATTTGGCGTGGGAGGCTTGAGGAAGGGGAGGAGGCGCAGCGTGGGAGGCTGGAGGTTGGGGGAAAGTCCAGGTAGCCGAGTGCCGAGTGGACCACATGTCGAGGACCGTGCACGGGTGGAGACACGTGAGTGGGGGAAGGGTGGAGAACAGACGACCGCCACTAACTCCAAATTAGAAGTAGTAGAGATATGAAGCATCACGTGAGTGTGTTTGACTGAGACTTGTGGTCAACAATATCCAGAAGTCATGTGGCGTTACACTTTCGATACCCCCACAATTATCTATGAAGATAATACTGCTTGTGTTGCATAAATGCAAATGGGTTATGTAAATAGCAATATTACGAGCATATTACTCCTAAACTTTTCTATCATCATGAACTCTAAGAATGGCAAGGTAAAGATTCTGCAAACTAAGTCATGTGAAAAATTAGCAGATTTATTCACTAAGTCTTTGCCAATATTTAGTTTTCAAATATGTGTGCATGGCATTGGAATGAGATGACTTAGAGATATACAGAGTTCATGAGGAGTAAATATCTTAACTATGACCCTTAGTATGATCCTAAACATACCACTTTGATCTAGAAGATTATAAGTTGCACTCTTTTTCCCTTGGTGAGTTTCCCTAAAGTTTTCTCGCATAAAGATTTTTAATGAGGCAACTAGTGGAACATAATGTGCGAGTTCAATGTACTCTTTTCTCCATCTTTTTGCTCAATGGAATTTTAGGAGGAGTTTTTGATGCGACATGTGTATTACACAGTATTCGTCCAAGGGGGAGTGTTGAGATATGATAGAACTCTGAGTTCTAGTTGTTCAAATATGTTTGGAGTCTGTCTCTTTGTGGGTGAATTCGAATCTATCTCTTATGGGTTTCTATTATAAATATGGCACCCTATTATACACGAGAATCAATCCAATAAAGAGAGTTTTGTCTCCCTATATTGTGTGTACTCATTATTCTTGCTATTCGATCGGTGCATTATGTTTGATTTGGGCGGACATCATTGTTTTACAACACATACAAGGCTCATCTATATTCTTATCTCGTAACAACTAGATGTGTACATACGACGCCACGCCACACAAGGGCACGACACTGCGCAATGGCCCAGGCGTTCGCCCCTAGGCCCAAGGAGGACACGTGCGACCAAGCAAGCAGGAGGAACGATGAGATGCAACACGGCACACGCGTTGGCCAAGTGAGAAGCGCCACATGGGCGGCACGACGTGGTCCATTTCCGTTCCGCTGCGCTGACAGGACTTGTAGCCGAGCAGGCGGCGTGAGAAGCAAGGTTATAAATCCTGGCAAAATTTCATGGAATCTCAACGAGACGTCGGATGTCGGCCGGAGACGAGATTCAAAATTCCGGCAGGATAAAATAATTTCAAAAAAAAATAAAAAATCGCTACAGTATTTTCAGAAATTTTGGCTAGATCTCGGCAAATCTCTTGTTTTCTTAACTGAAATTTGACTTTTGTTTACCGGATTTGGCCCAATAACCCTTAAGAAAGTCATCTTCCATGAAAATTTGTTGAAAAACTGAATTTTTAAGATGTTTTATAATTTTGGTAGAAACACTTTTAAATTTTTATAAAATTGTACACGCTTGATCATGCTCAAACAAATTTATGGTACTATCTTTAGCAATTTAGGATAATACATAAAAAATTCAAAATAATTGAACTTCATTTGTTATCTTTAAAAAATCAAAAACGGAATGAACATATAAATTTGATCGAGTATGATCATGACCCAAAAATTTTATGAGAACTTAAAATTTTCCTCAGAACCATTCCATAAAATTTTAAAAAAAATTTAAAAAAATTTTGTTTGCTCAATCAAATCTGTAGAAGCATTGAACTTCATTTGTTATATTTCAAAAATAAAAAACAGAAAGAACATAAATGGTACAATACTCTTGTAAGAATTTTATAAATTCACTGGAGTGTGATCATGATCCAAACTTTTTACGAGAGCTTAAGTATTACCTTTGCACCCTTCTGTAAAAATTTCAAAAATTCTTAACCTTTTTTGATTGCTTAAGCAAATCTATGTATTGATCATTAGACTTTTATAAGGACGTAGCACTTTCAGAATTTTTGAAAATTCTTGAAGCTTGATCATCTTCTAAAAATTTTATTAAAATATTTATCATGCATGAGGACCATCTACAAAAAGTTTCAAAATTTTCTAACATGACTTCAACCATTTTTCATTCGGTTGAAATTTGCTAGTAAGGTTTTTATCAAGATAGTAGCACTGTCAGAATTTTTTAAAATTTCTGAAACTTGATCATCATCTTAAAATTTTATAGAAATATTATTGACGCATCAAGGATATCCACAAAAATTTTGAAAAGTTTATAACTGATTTGTTTCATTTTTCATTCGGTTCAAATTTATTGGTCATCATTTTATTAGGACACTATCACTTTCAGAATTTTTAAAAATTATTCAGACTTGATTATCATCTAAATTTTTTATAGGAATATTAGTGATGTGTCAGGACCATCCACAAAAGATTTCAACGTGTTTTGCACTATTTTCGCTCGGTTCAATTTTACCGAAATCTTGAGTAATCTTAGCGAGATTTCGGTATTTGTCAGTGAAATCTCGGTTGAAAAAACCAGATTTAAATTTTGGCTTTTGTATTTCGTTCGTGATTATCTGAAATTCTAAGATCCCAATGAAATTTCAAATTTTGTCCACCAAGATGTCAACCGAAAACTGATTTCAAATCCAGACGAGAAGAGAAACGAGCCGGTAATTTCCTCCTGCCAATAGCGGCCAAACAAATCGGAAAAAAAAAATCCTCCTCGTATATAACCCTCCCCTTCTAGTTCTGGACAGTGGACACACAACACAACCGAGCGCCCAAGCCCCTCTCCTCTCCCCCAAATCCACACCCATCCCGTCCGCGCGTCTCTAGATTTGGCGACGCCGCCGCCAGATCGGAGCGCGGCCTTGGCTCGATCCCGCTCGGGCCTAGCCAGGTGAGCCACCCGACTCCGCTCTCCTGCTCGTTTTCTTTGAACTGCGTCAGATTTGATCGCGGCGCGCGTCGAGTCGATTTTTCGGAGATGTTCTGATCCGCGCGGTCTCGGTTGCGGGGAGGCGCTGTTTGATGCGCGGTGATTCGATGCGTGGTTTTCATCTGGTTTTGGTTTTGGTTTGGGTTCGGGGAGGTGGGTTGGCGCGATTTGCTGCGGTCGATTCCCGGGTGGTGGGGGAATGCGAGCGTGGGAATTGCGCGGTCTGTTCCGTAGATCTGGACCAGTTGGCCGCCAGAATCGAGACCGCGTGCTGGAGGGAGGAGATAGGGTTGCGATCTGCGGTGCCTCGCGAATCACGCCTGGATTTTGACCAGGCTCTCGGTTCAATGGCCGAGCTGGTTTTGGATCCTGCTGGTCCTTGCGATGTGGAAGAAATTGTATGCGTCTACGTGGAATTTAAATCAGGCGCTTAGGTGCTCTTTTTTTCCTTTGATCGGTGTAGCGCTTGGTCCAGTCTGAGCGCCGAATCCGTCGATGCGATCTATACAAAAACCTTTGGTGACAACTCTCGCTCTAGTTGACTACTGACAGCCTCTCAGATGACGAACTGGAGTGCAAGGTGTGTAGTTTATTTGAGTTCCTGGGTAGCCTAGGATCACCAATTTCTGCAATTAGATTGGGTAGAATTCGCGTTGGCTGCTTTTGGACCACTGCATGTGCAACCAGCAACCTGCGGTATTTCCCCTATCGTCTTGAATAAGTAAAGGGGAAAGGTGTTTTCCTTTCTTGGAAGAAAGAGGTGGTGAGAAGCAAAACATGAACTTGTCCTCAACCTTCTTGTTTTCATTCCAAGCTAACTGTGCTACTTTTGGCACCTCATAACAATAGTTATGTTTTTCAGTGTGTACACTTCTTATTTGCTCTGTTCAACATTTCTTTAATTCGACAATAAATATGATAATTAGCAGTTTCCAATTCATTTGTATGTGAATTTGGCTTAGTAAACTTTATGGTTTTTCCCACCAGAAACCAACGCGACACCAAATACCACCATAAACCATGTTTTTTAGAAAGCACAACCATAAACAGAGTAACAGACAACGGCAGGCAATCCCCATTTGGTGTATAATAATGGTAGCCTACAATGTGGTGAGTTGCCTGTATTTACTAGGTTACCAGTGGTTAGGTGTACACCTCACTACCTTCACTAGACAACGTGAGTCTTGAGTTATGACCTGCATGCCTCCTCAAACCCCATGTGCCTGCTCACCTGCCTGAAGGCTGTAACTCAACCCCGCACCAGAATTAGGTCAGCACATAGGCCCCTTCCGTCTTATATCTAACTACCTTCCCCCTTTGAGGACTGCAAAAAGAAGAAAAGACAAGTTTTAGAAATTTCCAACCATTACAGAAACGTCAAAACCCAAGAAAGAAAACTCAATAGTTTTATATAAAACCCCCTCTCACTTCCCATTATAGGAAAACAAGTTCCTATTCCAGATCAACCCGCTCCGATATTTGGTGACGCCGCTCCATCTGATCCCAGCCTCCTAGGTGAACCAATTCTGCCACTCTTTCCTTTCTTAGACAAAAAAGTTGAGTAGATTTGGATGTGGTGCTTTGCTTCCTACGCATAGGATGTGCAGTCTTGGCATTGAATTCCACTCGGTTGGGGAATTGGATGAGGGATTTGATGTCCTTTTCGATTTTGGGGGTAGGAGAAATAGAGTTAGGTAGTTCTGTAGATCTATATTAAATGGCCCCTTGAATCACATATGTTTAAATCATGATGTTGTGATCTACATGCCTTGTGTGACTCGCACCTTGATTTGACCTAGTTTTCGGTTATGCTGTGAGATATGAGTTGGGTCATCTGGTTGCTGGTGAGGTGAAAATGCCTTGTGTCCATGAGGACTTTATCTATTATGGTGTTCTTTTTCCTTTATTGGGCATAGTTTCCAACTTTTCTTACATTTCAATGCTGCATCTGCTGCTGCTATAACTTATATTTGCTGTAGTGACTTCATTGAATTTATAGTTAGTAATGTTCAGCCATACAGCGATCTCCAGTTTTTGTTATTGTGATTTGAGTTTTGTGGGTATCTCTGAATCATCATTTCTTTTAGCTAGATTGGATAGAAATAGAATTTGTGGTGGTTGCTTTCTGTACTGCTCAATGCCCAACCCGTATTATTGTTCTCAATGCTTTGAGGAAGACAAGGGAAAATGCAGTCAAATGGATTTAGAGCGTCTTCACTTTTCTGGCAAAAACTATAAAATTTGAATAGAAATGAGAGGAGAGAATAGAGATGTTGACTTGGATCATGAAAAGATCATTGATTTACTGGGATGACCTTTTTCCCCCAGCTAATTGTGGTAGCTATGACACATCATAAGTAACACTGGTAATGTTTTCAGTGAGTTTTGGCACTTATTATGTGATCCAGCCAAAATTTCTTTGATTCGACAATGGTCATTCTAAACAATTCCTTGCAAACGATTAAATAGATGCTCCTGGAAGCATTTTTCTTCTATACCATTGTTACCTGTTTTGCTAATAGTTTTCTTGTACTTATCTGCAGGGACATGGGAATGGAGCTCGTTGGAGCTGAATCCACACCAGCACAGGTTAAGGTAGCTGATGGAGAGGTGAACCTTTTCCAAGAGAAGGAAAGCCAAGCAACTGCAAAGGAACGTGAGGAGGCAGCTGTTTTTAGTTCAGACAACAGCAAAGCTGCAGCTAATGGAGCCACAAATGACACTGATCTGGCACCTCCAAAGGACGCGGTGGAGGAATGGCCTGAACCTAAGCAAACTTACGCCTTCTACTTCATCAAGGTCCGCTCGTTTGAGGACCCTAAGCTGAGAGCAAAACTAGAGCAGGCTGACAAGGACTTCCAGAAGAAGATCCAAGCTCGTTCCCAAATTTTTGAGGCTATAAGAGCCAAGAAGGTATTGTTGTTATTGTCCCCTCATGGAAATAGAATTCACCTTGCTCACGCTTCATTCTAAATCAGTAAGAAGTTTTATGCCCTGTAACTTGATTAAAATGGGTCTATGTCAATATGTCTGTTGGTGGCCTGAATGTGTTCTCAGTGAGAGTGGGCAACTATGAGAGCAATATGCCTGCTTTAACCATGTTGATGTCTAATATTGGAACTTATACTCCTCTGCAGACTGAGCGTTTCAGTATTATCTCGGAGCTGAAGCCATTGACTGCTGAGAACAAGCAATATAATGAAGCTGTAAGTGAGAAGTTGAAGGAGATGGAACCTCTTCAAAACCGTTTAGGCAAGTTCCGTGATGAAAACAGTGCTATGCGGGCACAGAGTGCAGGTTTATGCTCTTCAATCGAAGAGCTTGAGCAAACGGTATGCTAAACCTTTTGATAACTCAGCTCTGCTCCTTGAATTTTCTGATTGTATGTTTGTGTTTCTCCATTTCTCCTCCCTAGATCAAGAGATTGAATGATCGTATAAGTCATGAGAGCATATCCTTAAACGAGGAGAAGCGGTTGGTCAAAGAAATTAGGCAACTTGAAGCAACCAGATCAAAAGTTGTTTCTAATGCTGCTACGCGATCTAAGATTCAAGATACAGTGGTTGAAAGAGACACCATACAGGATCAGGTCAAAGTAAGTATGTTATGCTGCAACTTCATCTTTTGTTTCTGCATTTATCTCCTGAGGAAATAAAAATTAGTCATGTTCAACATTTTGATTGTAACCGTTCCTTCAGATTATTGGGGAGGGCATTGATGGAGTAAAGAAGGAGCGACAAGCAGTTAGGTCTAAGATTAAGGTCCTGGAGGATGAGCTAAAGGCTGTTGACACTGAGATTGCTTCGCTTCACGAAGATTTAGATGCAGCCACCGCCAGAAAGGACAAGGCATATGAATCGTTGACTGAATTGAGACGAGCACGTGATATTAACGTGAGTCAACATAACTTCACCATCTATCATGCAAAGAATTATGTTTGCTCTCAAAATGTTTTTGTCTTCTATGCTTGGACTAAAAAGTGGGACTGTGGATCCAATATCTTTTAGTTCAGTTGCGTTGCAGTTCTCATGAAATGTGTACGAGATGAGGATCATCTTTGCATGCCTGCACAGAACGTCAACTAGCTGACTGTGTGATAGAAGATAAATGGAACCTTTGATCTGTCTTTGTTTTGTTTTCAAAGTTTGCTGCTTTCCATTACAACTACATACATTCTAAATACCAGTTGAATTCCCTGCATCTTACCTATGCACTTAGGGGCACCCAATATTATTGAGACCTAATTAGGTTGATTTGGATACTGTTCTTGAAGGTCCTTAACGCCTTAAATGTTGCATTGGATTTGCTTGTTACTTGTTGAAGTATCTGAGGTGCACCAGGTGGTGAAACAAGTTTTTTGGGATGTCTTTTATAAATAATGATTATATTTAGCATGTTAAGTTAGCAAATTCTTCTCCTGATTATTTTGAGAATAATTATGTGGGGACTATTCATTGATACTCTGATGCACTTCATCTTGATCCAGAACGCATCCTTCCATCAAAACCGCATAGTTTTGAATAAAGCTAGGGATTATTCTTCTAGGAGTGAGGTACCAGAATTGCAAGAGCTCCAGAAGGCTGAGGTGTGCTTCTACAATGTTATTGTCTTATAACTTCGTCATTTATGGACTTTACGACTGTCCATACTAAATGTTCATTATACCCCTATAGGTTGAGAAGTTCATGACACAATGGTGCAGCAGCAAGACCTTTAGAGAGGACTATGAGAAGAGGATCATCTCCTCATTCAACGGCCGACAGCTGAGCCGAGATGGCCGGATGAGGAATCCTGATGAAAAGCCCATATTTATCGAAACGCAGTCGCCAGCGCCACCTGTGGAACAGGAGCCTATCCCAGTAAAAATGCCTGCAAAACAAGCTAAGGAAGCACCTGCTCCCCAGGCAGACGCCACTCCCAAAGATGAGCCCCGTGCAAAAGCAGCTGCCAAGTCAGCTAAGGCAAAAGCTGCTCTGGATGCTGACGATGCCTATGAGGCAGAGCCTCCAAAGGAGAAGCCAAGTCCTAAAGAGGTTGATGTGGCGAAGTTGAAAGAGATCAAGAGACAGGAGGAGATTGAGAAGAATAAGCTTGCTTTGGAGAGGAAGAAGAAGCAGGCTGAGAAGCAAGCAGCGAAGGCTGCAGCCCGAGCACAAAAGGAAGCTGAGAAGAAGCTTAAGGTAAATACATCACCATCTCTCTCTCATACACACACACACGTACTAACCATGGTAGAACTGTTTCAGAAAGAGGAGAAGAGAGCCAAGAAGAAGGCCGATACCGACGAGCCGACTGAATCAGACACCAAGTCCGATGAAGGAGCAGAAGCCCAAGCGGAGGACGAGTCAGCCCCAGCTTCTGCCCCAGTGAAGAAAGAACAGAAGGAGAGCGTCCGGTACAGGGTGACCAAGACCAAGGCCCCGCCACCAAAGGCGATCCTGAAGAGGAAGAAAGCCCAGTCGTACTGGTCTTGGGCCGCCCCAGCTGCGGCAGTGGCCACCATCCTTGTCGCCCTGCTCGCGGTGCTAGGCTACTACCAGTACTACCTCCCGGCGAGCGCCAGCAACTGATGGAAGGAAAGGTGGCCAGGCGCACCGGCCGCACAGTGCCTCCTGAGAGCGATGCTTACTGGACCAATTTTGCAGGCGAGAGAAGAAAAGAGTGGGTGGTCTTGTTCGTTTTCGTTCTGTAATTCTGTTTAGTTCGTTGGGTGGAGTCGTAGCAAACAAAAAAACACAGTTAATTTTGGTTGGGGCTTGGACTATACCGCGAGTGATCTCATGTACTTTGAAGTGAAGCATAGATTGCCGTCTGAATAAGCAATGCCTTGTGCTTTTAAGTTACATTTTTGTCCCAGTGAGCTAAATAGTTGGGGTGTTAAGTTTCAACGCATGTATGCCTAGTGCGGGCATATCAGGTAGGGACTGGTCATAAAATAGGATAATGCGCGCTTACGGTGTCGATCTCTGTTCAGAGTAAGAATCAATCGGTAGCCGTGGAATCACGCGTTGTTAGCTTCCCATGCAATATCGGACCACGGATCGAACGATTCATACCTCGTTTTAATACATGCTGTTATCTTGCTTTATTAAGCGTAACTCCTATTCAATCCCCGTATCGTGTACAGCCAGATCATGCAAAAAATTAAAAGCATAGAACGGGTGGGCTGGAAGCAGGTCCGTGCTACAATACTGGAAATTTTTGCAGCCGTCCGATAGCTGGTTTGTAGGATCTGTTCCGTTAGATGGCGGTAGCCGTTTCTGTTGCGGGTGACGCCTTAGGCCGCTTGGGCGTCCTTTCCTCCCCTGCTCTTTCCCTCCTTGTGCCAAGATGTGATCTCACCTGTAAGGATGAAAACGGATCAGATTTTATACGCTTGATCTGGATTCGGATTTAGAATGGAATTTAGATATTCGGTTAGATTTGAAATCAGATCCGGATAATTGAATATGGATATCAGATTGAAAGTATATGAAAAATACAGGTCAACAACCAAATATCGGATAATATACCCATTAGATAAGACTTAGACCTGGTCACCTGGCCTAGCCCATAGATGACCTGTGCTAGGCCATCTCCTTCCACGCCCAGTGCCTCCTGGCTTCCTGACCCTCCTCAGTCCTCACGACATCAAATTCCGGCCGGCCAGCTCACGACCTCGAGTCCTTATCCGATCTACAGCTCTCGGCTCTCACCCCCACCCCCTGCGCGGCCGACGGCTTCTTCCCCGGCCAGCTCCTGTCTCCCCTGGCTAGCGCCTCCTGAGTCATGGCCCTCCTCAAGTCCCAGCCAGCCAACTCGACTGTTCAAGTCTCTGATCCGATCCATGGCTCCCCCCGGGCTGCTAGGCTGAGTTTCCCCAGCAATCAGGCTCCCAACTCCCCCGGCCAGCACTCCCAAAGGCCAAAGCAGTGAAAGTCCTTTTCTTTCTCCTAGAGTCTAGAGAACATCTGTGAATCAAATAGACCATGTGGTGCCGACGATCTAAAATTTCTATACAGGCCATGTGAAGCAGCAGGAGTAGTGGAAATTTAAAGTGTTTGTTCGAGAATCTTGATTAGATTAGATCGTGCCAATTAAATCTTGCAATTTTGCATTCTCAGGTCCTAGGACCTGCTATTGGGTGTACTTCAACAAACATGATGGGTCACTTTAGCTGCAAATGTTTCCTCATTTGCTTCCATCACACCACTTTTCATGCAACTAAGGTTTTGAATCATGGGCGGTCATTGTTAATATGTTACTTGAGGATCAACAGAACTAACTAATTGTTAATATAAATGGGCTGTCATGGAAAAAACATGATGAAAATGGGCTAGGCCTTATTAATAACCGAATAGAAAAAAAAAATCCAAATATACGATCCGAATATCCGATCTGATATCCGAATAGAAAAAAATTGGATATCCGAATAAAAAAATCCGAATATCCGGATCGCATCCCGTATTTACCGGATATTGGATGCTCCGAATCCGATCCCGAGTCCGAATTCAAGTACCGGATCTGGTCCTGAATCCGACTGGATAGTAATATCCAGTACCGAATTTGATCCTGATCTGATCCGGTTCCGGATCAGACGGGAGATATTCGATCCGTTTTCACCCCTAGAGGGGAGTGAATCAATGATGCAGCCCATTTGCTATTTTTTGTGGGGCCTATGATAGAAGAAAAGAAACAATTTTAGGTGCTCCTACCTCCTAAGGTTGGGCGAAATGGAGTGCTTATTTTTTTTTTCCCCTTTTGGCATGCTGATGAAGTCGCTAAGTTATTGGAATGTGACTTTTTAACATCCACAGGCGGTGAAACATTTATTGTGCAACAGCCAACAAGTTTTCCTTGTCAACTGTTCTACTTCCTTTTGACATGCTGCACATTGAATTGGTTGTTGTACTATTGTCATTGCCATATTTCAGATATTTTGCTTTTAAGCTCCATATTTCACATCTATGTTTTGTTTTTAAGCTCCAGATTTCACATCTATATTTTATTTCTTTCTCTATACTAGGAAGAACATAGCATCTACATCAAGTGCTCTACAAACACAAGTGTACATGCACCATCCACAACACAAGTCAAGCCATTCGAAGCATGGGTAGTGTGCCTAGTGGCATAGGAGATACAAACCCTACTATTGTTGTGCATGTTGAAGAGACGGATGATGAGCCTCAAGTAAAGAGAAAGAAGAAGAGCACATCACCTGTCTGGGAGTAGTACACAAAGTATCCAGTGACAACTATAGAGGACGACAAGAAGGTTGTTCAACAATGGGCCAATGAAACTGTTGTGTTTACACAACTAGATGCGAGAGTGCCAATTGCACAAAGGTCTTCTGAACCATTTGAGAAACAAACATAGCTTAAAACCAAGCCAACAACAACTAGAAAAGAATCATGATGATAGTACAAGTGTGGTTGAGCCTTACAGATATGACCAAAAAATCCAACTTAAGAAAATTTTATTTGGCAATAATTATGCATGAGTACCCTTTTATTATTGTTGAGCATAAATATTTTGTTGAGTTCATCAAATCTCTATATCCCAACTTTCCAATTAAGAGCCGTATC
Source organism: Otatea glauca (assembly GCA_036346275.1). Classification (NCBI taxonomy): domain Eukaryota; kingdom Viridiplantae; phylum Streptophyta; class Magnoliopsida; order Poales; family Poaceae; genus Otatea; species Otatea glauca. The sequence goes on along the minus strand of CM070727.1, from coordinate 19,981,575 downwards.
ATTGTTAGGAAGGAACTAATGGATATCTTTGTAGAAGAAAAGAACAAATTGCTTGAATATTTTAAAACTGTGAAGTGCCGCTTTAGCACTACTATGGTTATGTGGACATCAAATCAAAACAAAGGATATATGTGTCACTGTTTATTGGATCAATGATAATTGGTGCATTCAATAAAGAATTACCAATTTCATGCATGTAGGAGGTCGGCTGTAACATCCCAAAATTTGCTCAAATATTATTTTATTGCTTAAATGTGCATTTATGATTTTTTGGAATTTATTTGGATTTTTCTGGATTTATTTGATTCAATTTCAAATTAAGAATATTAACCTTTTATTCAAATCTATTTAAATCTGTGCAAAGTCAAAATAAAGTTTTACCAAAAATATTTTATTTAAGTCCAGAATGTCTCAAAGTATTTTTGGGAATTTTCTAGGATTTTTCCTGATAATTTATTTGCCTAAAACAAATTAAATGAATTTCTAGAATTATTTAAATTAATAAAGTTTTAAAATCCTTTTGAACAGTATTGGGCCGAAGCCCAATACTGTGCGCGTGAAGCCCGCTCGGGCGCCTGGCCACCACGAGGTCGTCGTCGGGAACCCTAGCCCGTAGCCGTTTGATTTCAATCCAGTGGCCCGGAGATCGCCACGTAAGTGTTCGCGTCTTGGCCGTCAGATCAAGATCGGGCGGTGCCGTTCGCATCGTACCGATTCGGAAGGAAAGATCGCGCCGTTAGTTTTGGAAAGATCGGTTCGGATCGTATCATCCCGGGAGTGATCCTGGCCGTTGGTAGCAGATCGGGTGGCTGGGGGTTGTCGTGTTCGCGAAGGACTCGGAGTCCGCCGCCGATACGCCTCCGTCGCCGGTAGGATCTAGGGTTCCCTTTTGAGCACGTTTGCCGAGGCTATAAAAGGGAGGGGTAGTCGCCCGAGGTTCTTCATTAGCCGCCGCGCACTTTGGTCGGACCCGTTTGGCGAGGAACGTCGTGGTGAGCGCAAGAAAGCTCGTCGGAGTCGAAGCTTGTAGCCGCCGTGGTTTTTGCCGTGGATCGTCGCCGTCAAGCTGTTCTCCACCGCGTTGGTTCCAGATCTGGGTTCACCGAGGAGCTTCGCGTCGAATCGATAAGGTTTCATCGCCGGATCGTCGTCAGAACGCCGTCGGGTTCGTTGTCTTCTCCGAGTCCGTCAATGGCGCCGCCGCGTGAAGCTCGTCGTCGCCAGCCGTGCCCTTCACCGTTGGATCTGATCGGCCGAATCGAGACGTAGCCACGTGCTTCCTTGCCGTAGCCGTCCGATGGGATCTGGTTGCAACAGATTGCGCCGTCGCTGCAACCAGTCGTGTGCAGCCGCGTGTCGGGCTCAGGCACCGAGGCATCGTGGACCGGGTCTGCGGTAGACCAGAGGCGGTCCCGTGGACCGGGTCTATGCACCGAGACGCGTGGCAACACCCGATTGGTTCGGGTCAGGGCTGACGCCAGCATGTCGTCATGATGACGCAATAAACCTGTTTTCAATTTAAAAATAAATCTGTTAATTCTGCTTTTCTAATTTTTGCAATTTCAGTATTTATTTCAAACTTCAAAAGGCTATATCTTTTGCATCGTAACTCGGATTTGAGTGATTCAAATTTCTAAAAATTTGTAAAATTGAGATATATTTAATGATGAATTTTATTTGATTTTTGGAGTTAATTTTCTCTTTGTTTTGGTATTTATTTGCTTTTATCCTTCGGTACGCGTAGACGTTGAATTGTGCGACGCTTCGGAGGAAGATCCAGCAACTCAAGAGCAAGCTTCAGATCAAGATCAGGACCTATTCCAAGGCAAGTTGTGCTTTGATCATGTTGAACCCATGTTTATAAAATTGCTATAATTGTTTTACCCTATTGCATATTATTTCAAGTATACAATTGTTTCAAATTAAATTGGGCTTAGCTAATATACCAGATTGATTTATACCCTACCTTGTCATTGTATGCCATGATCTATTGTCACCCTAGATTGGTTCAATATAGTTGGTTAGTAATTATAATCAACATGGGATGGTTAGTCCGTATTAGTTGCTTAGCCATGCCACGTCATCACATGTGTTGGAATCATTGATAATTAATCTTGATTAATGGAATATGGAACAATGTTATGAACTTGTGTGTCATGTGGGATCACACGATGAGATTGAGTTGTTGTGGCGAGTCATGTCACGCAACGATGTTGAATTGTTGATAGCACGTGGTGCTTGGTAATCAACTGGGTGATAATCATTTAGATTGGGGCAAGTGACAAGGGGCGAGGATGCCAAGGTGGGCCCGATGGGCAGAGGGTATGTGGATGTCTTGCCTTGATCACTCTAAAGACTTAACCTTGCAAGCCTTTGACCTGAGTCAATCATGCAACCACATGTCTGGTATGGGCCAGCCTAGCTGAGTAATTTGCAATGTCTTAACTTTGATAGTATCGTGGTCGGTGTGAGTTCCCGAGTTATGGAGTAATTCACATGGCGCAAGAGGGGGCCCCTGGATGTGGTAACTAGTCCCACCAGTGTTGAAACCTTAGCGGGTAGTATCGGGTTAAGGCAGCGCATTGTAAAGGCTTTGTTATAATCACTCGCCTTGGTGGTGTTGGTTGTATCACGTGGGTAAAGTGCATAACCTCTGCAGAGTGTAAAACTATTCGGATAGCCATGCTCGCGGTATTGAGCAATGCTCGGGAATTACAGTTAAGGGTTAGCTTAATTAATTGGACAACTTGGTTGGGATGGCAGGATGCCATGGAAAGTGAAAATTGACTTAGGATTGGAAATTTAGTTTACTTGAGAAATACTGAACTTATTTATTATTGTTATTTGTTTTACAGTCTTTATAATCTATTTATTATATTTGTTCATAAATGCTGCTTATTGCAAAATATCCATGATAGCCTATCCATTGGAATAAGCCTTACATATAGATACCTAGAATTGCATTCTGTGCACAACTTGTTGAGTGCTTTAAGTACTCACCCTTGCCAAACAACAATAATCAACAGTTGAAGAATCTACACCTGTGTTGGAAGAGGAGGTCCAGGAAGACACGAGTCATTAGGGTCCGAACCTTGTCGGTTGCCTGTGGTGAACTGATGAGCTATCTACGTTTTCTTCTATCCGCTGCTTAATTATTAGCTTATATTTTCGCCTTGCCCTGTGGCTTAATAATGTAAGTTGGTCATAAGATCATACATTTAGCTATATCAATAAATGAACTATTATTTCTATTATCGTTGAGTATGATGTGATATGTACCAATGTTAAGCTGTGTGCACTAGCGTTGATCCTGGGACTAGTGCGGTAAACACAGTGGGTTCGAATCAGTGGATTCGGGTCCTTACATCGGCCCACGGGTGCTAAGTTGTCTGATGCATTTACTGCTAGCATTATGAGATGGTATATTGAGAAGAAACTTGTCGACGATCGGGACCGCCGACCGCAGAAGAAAGAAAGGGGGTGCGAGGTATCAGCTCGGGAGCGGGACCCGAGGTCGCGCTTGTTCGGGGGCTCAAAGCGTCGCGGGGAAGTCGTCCAAGAAAAGATACCGGACACGGGGTTTTATACTAGTTCGAGCCCCCAAGGTCGGGTAATGGCTCTACTCCAGTCTCGCCCGGAGGCGAAGGGTGTATTAGCAGTTATATGGAGGAGTACAAAGACGGGGCCCGAGCAAGAGGAGGGGACCGCGCCGTTCTTCTTTGTTGGTGTTTTTGTGTCGGGTGTTGCCCTTGTCTTTTGTCTATGTCTCTTTCTTGCTTCACTTCCTTCTCCTCCTTTTGCGGTTGGGGTGACCTACTGCTTTTGTAGCCCTCGGGGAGCCTTGTTGCTTGGTCCTGAGGTCGACGTCAGGAGCTCGTGGCGATTTGACGGAGGCCCAAAAGTCGTCGCTAGCCGTTGAGAGTCTGACGGGAGCTGTTGAGATCTTGACGGGAGTTGTTGAACCCTAGTTCCCACGCAGGGGCAGGTAGGGTGCTGATTCCCACGCAGGGGAGAGTTTTACACAAGATAAAAAATAGAAATGTTACAGATGTTTATAGATGTCCTTTTCCTTGGCGCCCGCGGGAGTGCTGAGGTCGAGGGCGAGGCATCGAGGTCGAGGGCGAGGCGTCGAGGTCAAGGGTGTCTGCTCCTGCGGTGGTGCCCGAGCTCAAGCTTGTTGGCCCCAACCTGATCACCGGGGGAGCATTACCTAGGTCGGAGATGGGCCCCCGGGTCTACGAAAAACTACCATGAGGCTGGGGGGATGCTTACACGTGGCGAGGGTACCGATCCCCGACAGCTAGCCCCCGAGGCTCAAGGGACGGCCCTGAAGCTCGGGGCGGCCTTGAGTCTTATCGCTTCTTGAGAAGGGATCGGCCCTTTGACCAAGCACGACAGCCCCTGAGGCCGATCTTGCGCGTCGAAATCCTCTAAGGACCTCTGTCATGGTCGTCCCGAACTTGTCCTTTCGTCTTTGCGGCATTAAATTGGAGATCGTGTCTGGGAGGTGTCTGATTTTCGCCGCCTCGGATTCCTATGGGGGATTCGAGGGGGCGACCCGTAACGCTTCGTGTCCTGACGCGACGGGCGGCAGACACAGGAAGCAATGCCTCGGGTCTCCCGGGGGGGAATTTGAGGAGATGCGACCGTGGCGCTTCACGTTCTCTGCCCGAAATTCTCGGAGTGCCTTTTGAGGAGTAACTGACGCTAGCTGTCAGAGATCGTGCTCCTTTAAAAGCTCGAAGCCGTATACTTCTGAGGTCCTTCATCCTTACACTGTGTCTCTAGTCTTTCTGCTTGTCGTCCCTTTCTTCTCTCGGTTCGTCTTGATTCTCCTGAGAGCCATGGCCAAGTTCGAAAAAAGCACCTTGACCGCCAAGAGGATGAGCGAGCTCGAGTCGCTGGGACTCCTGGACCCAGCGACCTGGCGAATTCCAGCGGCCGGAGAGGTCGAGCCGCACCCTCGGGAGGACGAGATCGTGAGCACGGAGTAGTACACGCTCTTCGGGCTGCGAACCCCGGAAAGCGACTTCTTGGCTGCTGTTCTCGCGCAATGCGAGATCGAGCTCGTCAACCTGGTGCCAAACTCCATCCTCCTTTTCTCTATCTTTTCGCATCTCTGCGAGGGGTTCCTCGGAATCCTTCCCACCCCCTCTCGCTTTTTCCGCTTCTATTCCTTGTTCCACACTTCAAAGGACCCTATCGTCGGGTGCCTTTATTTCTGGCTGTGAACCGGGCTTCCCTGCACCTTTCTCCAAATCCCGACTCGGGACTCCCTCAGGCCGTGGACGGAGAGATGGTTTTACCTGAAGAAGGGCGAGGAGGGCGAGCTCGCGTACAACGGCATCGCTGTGGACAGCAAGCGTGAGACTCCAGAGCCCGAGGATTTGGCGGCCGACCAAGAGGCCGTCGCCATCATCCATGTCTGCGCAACGCGAGGCCTGACCGGTCAGGCCGTGGTCGTAGACTATCTTTGGGCTCGGGTGTCCCCTCTGCGAAAGAGGGTGCACCCGTTCTTCGAGATCCGAGGGAGGGATGATCCTACTCGGGAAAGCGCCAAATGTAAGCTTCTTTCAACATTGTCCTTTCCCGAGCTCGAGTGAGCTCTTTTTTCGACTGCCCCCCATCTCGTTCTGTCTTCCTGCAGCCCTGGCGGAGTCGTGGGTGGCAGTGCGTATACAAGAGGCGTTCGGGAAGGTGGCCCACGCCTACTCCCTCGATGATCCCGTCCCCAAGAACATCTTGAGGCGGCGCAGCGAGGTAATCTTCCTCTCATTCTTCTGTTGGTCCCCCTTTTGGGTTCGGGCTTTTTTTTTACCTTGTCGAGTCTTGCAGGAGAGCCGGGAGCTGCTGGAAACGGCGAGGCGCCTGTTGCCGTTGCCCGGGCTGGGCAAGGGCAAGAAGACTGCCAAGAGACCCGCCCCGGATGCCCCGAGCCAGGCCTCTAAGAGGCCCCACATTGAGTGGGGCGACCGCGCGATGGTAAGTCGCCTTTGCCGAGCCCGGGGACGCCAGGCTCGACCTTGGTTCCTCATCGTTTTTCCATGTGTTTTTCTTCTTTGACCTTTCCTTCTTCTTTCTGCAGCAAGAAGAGCGGCAATGGTCGTGATTCGCGTTAAGCCCGCTCGCACCGCAGCGCAGGCGATCGGGGAAGACACTCCCCCAGTCGCCGTGGGCACAACGCCTCGTGCCACGCCCCCACCACCCAGGAAGCGGAGGCTCGTCATGCAGGTGTTCTTCATGTCTTCCTTTCCCTTTCCCTTTTAGCTCGGGAGCGTAGGTCTTCTCTTGCAAGTCTTAGGGGTCTTTTTCATCACAGATTTTGACTGTTGTTCAGGGCGAGTCCGATGATGAGGAAGAGGATGCGGGGGACTACCCCTGGTCCCTCGAGCAAGGTAGCAGCACCCCCGACCTGACGCGACATCCACGGAGGGTGGGTCGGCCAGGGTGTCCGACCAGGGAGCCCCCGAGCCAGCCGTCGCCCCGGGCGAGGCCACTGGCGAGGCTGCGAATGAGGCTGATACCTCCGAGGCAACAGCGGGAGTCAGCGTCGTCGGGCCCGAGGCGGCCGAGGCTGGGACGGTACCTACGAGCGTCGACGAGCTCGGGGCATCAGGTTCGTCAGCACCCTTTCCTTAGTTGCTTTTTCGCCTTTGGGCCCTGGCCTCCTGAGTAACTCCATCTTCCTCGGCAGGTTCAGTCCCACTCGCGCCGCTCCACGCCTCGCATGAGGCGGCTCGGGATGATGACCCCGTCGTCGTCGCCGACCCAGCGCTGGAGGGGTCTACAGAGGGGCGCGGGTCGTCCCTGCACTCCTCCCGCGCGAGGCTCGAAGAGCACCTCCAGGAGGTTAGTTGACTTCGGGCCCGTCTTTCTTCTTTTTGGTTCACTTCTTGTTCACGAGGCCGTTTGTGACGTTTTCTCGTGTTTTTTCAGGGTTTGGACCAGGCCGCTCAAGGGCTTGGGATCCTGCGCGCCCATGCTGTCAACTTCCGGGCGCTGTGCTCCTTGGTCGAGGAACGCGAGGAGTACATCCTCAGCCTCGAGGAGAGCATAGCGCGAACGGAGAAGGAGGTCGAGCAGCTGAAGGCTGAGCATGCCATCGAGATCTCGAGGGCAGTCAAAGCCGAGCAGAAGCGGTCGGCCGAGACCCTCGCGAATATCCGCGAGAAGGCCGAGAATGCCCTCGCGAGTGATCGTGCGAGGGCCGCGGAGATCGTCGAAGCTACCCGCGCGGAGGCGGAAGCGCTCCGCAAAAAGGTTGCGGAGCTCTCTACTGCTCCCCCGAAGGCTTCAGCTGACGTCGAGGCGAAGATGGCCGAGCTCGAGGAAAAGCTGGGACGAGCGACCTCGACGGGGAAGAATGCCCTGGCTCAGCTTCAGGAGTAGCGAAGCCGGGTTGCCAACGCTGAGGCCGAGGCGCTGGCCCTAAGGGCGAGGGTTGCTACACTCGAGCAGGAGAAGCTCGCCCGGGAGATGGCTGACTTGTAGATAGTCTAGTTGGATAGGAAAAAGGGGCGAGGGGACTTGAGCCCTATGTAAAAGTTAATCGTGTAAATTTTTGGCTTTAGAAGAAATGAAACTCCCTTTGTGTTTGCAGTTTTATGCGTCTTTTTGATACTCGGTCGGGAGTCTTGCTTCGAGAGTGAATAGCACCTTCTTTTGTTCGAGACTGCTCGAGACTGAGTCAGAAAAATCTAGTCTGAGGCCGAATGTCGTTTGCTTGAGACTTAGGCAGAAATCCTGCTCGAGGCCGAAAGATACTTGCTCTAGACCTAGTCAGGAACTTTGCTCGAGACCGAAAGATACTTGCTCGAGACTTAGCCAGGGACCTTGCTCGAGACTGGAAGATACTTGCTAGAGACTTAGCCAGGAACCTTGCTCCGATGTACAGAGCTGGCCGTTATGGCCCGAGGTCCGACCAGCATTCCTGACCTGAAAAAAGGAAGACCTGCGACAAGGTTAGGTTGTCGGGCATACCTTTGACCGGGGGCGAACCTTATCCGCGGCGTTGGGTCGAGATGACCAAGCCTGTGATTTAGAGCATCCCGGAGGAAAAAACCACTCGACGGGGGAAATAATTATCAAAATCACTTGACGGGGGAATGGGTCAACCCCGGAGGATACTTTTTAGAAACCCGCGACCTCCGAGCCTGGGAGTACTTCAGGCTCGGTGTTAGGTCGAAATGGCCGAGTTCGGGGGCTCCCTCTGCGGGGAGGCCTCCTATTAGAATCACTCGACTGGGGAATAGGTCAACCCCGGAGGATATTTTTAGAAATCCGCGACCTTCGAGCCTAGGAGTATTTCAGGCCGGTGTTAGGTCGAAATGGCCGAGTTCGGGGGCTCCCTCTGCGGGGAGGCCTCCCATTAGAATCACTCGACGGGGGAATAGGTCAACCCCAGAGGATATTTTTAGAAACCCGCGACCTCCGAGCCTGGGAGTACTTCAGGCTCGGTGTTAGGTCGAAATGGCCAAGCCCACGTCCGGGCTGGCCTATATTTGGGGTGTCGGGTCGAGGCAGCCGAACTCGGGAATGCATCGAGTTCGGGGCTTCCCCAAGGGCGGTCTCTGATTCAAGCCTACGGTGGGGGAATAGCTGGCTTTCTGCGATTCAGATCATCTTACTGCGACCGAAGCATCCCCGGAGGTGAATCTAGAGTCCATGTCCGCCGAGCTCGAGAATCGTCATCAGGCTCGGGGTGCTCCCTAAGGACGGCCTCTGAGTTGGCTGGTCGGGGGGATGGTCGGCTTACCCCGATAAAGATCGATTTACGGTGATCGGGACATCCCCGAGGCGAACCCAGAAACCGCGACCAAAGGCCAAGGCACGCAGGGTGCAAAAAGAAAAACATGCGCAGGTATAGATACTAAGAAAAGCAATCCCCAGGGCACCCTGAGGTTCGAGAGTTCTCGACGTGATCTCAGGTCCAAGCTCTGCTACAGGGGGAGCCGAGATACGATGAGAATCGACTTACAGCTGGCCGCGACCCCCTGGAGGCGATCCCTGAGGTCACGTCTTGTGCTAGCGTTGCTCGTGATGGGGGGGGGATACATGAATGCCGGTAAGTAACGAAGGAGAATTTTGCGGAAAGGATATTAGGCCGGGCCCCGAGCGCGGATCGCTTACCAGGCGGAACCCTTGGCCCGGGGCTCGACACGGGGGGGCAGTCAACTTACCGCAGCGAAGGCCGCTTTCCCGCAAACTCGGTTCTCCGAAGACGGGCCTTGAGAACGCGACCCGGCGCCGCGTCTCTAGGAACGCAAGAGGGGCGTTAGCACAGGTAGAAAAAGAATCTTAAGCCAGGCCCGACCAAGTGGCGTGTGGGCGCGGATCGCACTCGAGATGGCGATTACCCGATCGCAGGAGAGCAAGCCGCGCGTTATGCGCACAAAGATAAAACATGCTTGCAGAAAACAAAACGTCATACTGGCCCCTTAGCTCGAAATGCTTACTGGCGACGATCTCGGGCACAGGCCCCGCTATGGGGGAACGATCGGCTTACTGCGGACTCGGTCCCCCTGAGGCGTGCCTCAAGACCGCAATTTTGTTCGAGCAAAAAGGAGAGGGGGGCCAGGCCGGACCGTATCTCGAGGTCGAGGAGTTCACGGGCGTGATCGCCAGGCCATACCCTGCTATGAAGGGGAACCGTGACGCGATGAGAATCGGCTTACAGCTGGCTCGACTTCCTCCGGGGGCGAACCCTCGGATCACGACCCTGATACTCGCTTGCTCGGGGTACGAGGAGATATGAAAAATGGCGCAATCATGAATGATAAATTAAAAGCATTTCATCATGAAAGCGAGAGGCAAAGTTCAAACATAGAACTTTCGGAGCTGGTCAATGTTCCACGAGTTCGCGAGCTCTCGACCGTCGGGCGTGGCCAGCCGGTAGGCACCCATCCGGCCTGCTGAGACGACATGATAGGGGCCCTCCCACAACGGGGATAACTTATTGGCGCCGGACCGGTCCTGAATTCGCTTTAGGACTAGGTCCCCAACAAGGAGTCCTCTGGGTCGCACCGATCGGGAGGCGTGCCTACGAAGTGATTGCAGGTAATGTGCGGACCGTAGCTGAGCATGGCATCTTACCTCCTTCGCCAGGGCGAGGTCGAGGGACTGCTCTTACTCGAGGTCGACTTGGTCGACGGAGTGGACCCTGGTGGAGCCCAGCGTGACCTCAGGGGGTAGGACGGCTTCGGAACCAAAGACAAGCCGGAAGGGGGTAGACCCTGTTGCCTGGCTCGGCGTGGTTCGGATGGACCAGAGGACAGTGGGAAGCTCGTCCACCCAGCCCCGGCCTCGACGCTCGAGTTCGTCGAAAACTCGCTTCTTGACGCCTTGGACGATCTGCCCGTTGGCACGCTCGACCGCCCCGTTGCTCTGCGGGTTGCCTACCGAGGTGTAGCAGACCTAGGTCCCCCTGTCTTCGCAGTATTCTTGGAACAGCTCGCTGGTGAACTGCGTCCCGTTGTCGGTAATGATCCTGCAAGGGATCCCATACCTTGAGACTATAAATGAGCGGAGAAACCTCACCGTGGCCTGGGCTGTGATGGCTGAGACCGGCTCGGCTTCAACCCATTTTGTGAAGGTGTCGATGGCGACGAATAGGAACTTCTTCCCCCGACCGCCTGCGGGAAGGGGCCGAGGATGTCGAGGCCCCAGGTCAAGAACGGCCAGGCGAGGGGGATGGTCTGGAGGGCGTAAGCCGGCTGGCGAGCCCTCCGTGCATGGAACTGGCAGGCTCGACAGGCGCGGACGATGTCCCGTGCATCCTAGAGCGCCGTCGGACAGTAGAAGGCCATCCGGAATGCCTTCCCGACCATGGTCCTGAAAGAAGAGTGAGCGTCGCAGAGGCCCGAATGGATGTCGTTAAGCAAGTATTTACCTTCCTCTGGGGTGATGCACTTGGCGAGGACGCCCAGGGCGCCCCGTCGGTACAGTTGCCCATTGACGAGCCCGTACGAGCTCACACGACGCCTGAGCCTGCTGCCCTCAGCCGGATCGAGTGGGAGCTCGCCGAGGCTGAGGAACTTGATGATCGGATCCATCCATGATGGAATGCTCTCGAGGAGGGCCACCGAGTCTTCTGGACTGTCGACGGTCGGGGCCGGCAGGGTCTCGAGGATGACATCCGACGGAATCTCGTCGTCGAACGACCCGAGCTTGGACAGCAGGTCTGCGCTAGAGTTGTCCTTCCTGGGAACATATCTGACTTCGAGGTTCTTGAACCATTTCTCCATTTTGCGTACCTCAGCGAGGTACTTGGCCATTGATGGCTCTGAGCATTGGTAGTCTTTGTTGTATTGGTTGACGACGAGTTGAGAGTCTCCCCTTACGACCAGCCGACGCACGTGAAAGGACAGGGGATGTCGCCTAGAGGGGGGGTGAATAGGCGAATTAAAAACTTTATAGCTAAATGCAGCGGAATAAAAATATTGCAGCTAAATAAAATCTCCCGAGTGTCCTGAACAATCCGGAGTGTCCGGGTTATTCAATCCGGATACTCCGGATAGTCCGATCCCGAGGGTCCTAATCCGGAGTGTCCGGGGTATTCAATCCGGATACTCCGGATAGTCCGGACTGTCCGGGTTATGGAGTCCGGATACTCCGGATTGGAGACTTCGAATGGAGATTTTAAATCTTTGCAATTTTTCAACAATCTACTTGAATACAAAAGATCTAAATACCATCAGGTACATGAGGGTATAGAAGATCTGGAGCCAAACACAACAAAAGAGTAGATCGGGGCTCCCAAAGATTCAAAACCAAATACTAAAGCAAGAGTAAGAAGCAAACTTGGAGACAATGATTTTTCACCCGAAGTTCGGATCCTTGAGGGGATCCTACGTCTCCGTTGAGGCGGCTCGGTCACACTTGAGCCGGGGTCTCTTTCAACCCTCTTCCTCCGGTGTTGCACAAATGCACTCGCCGGTCTTCACTCCTTTGATTCCTTCCCTTACAGAGGCGGAACTGCCTTCACAAACTTCCCACGGCCAACCACACAAAGCTCCGGTGGCTCGAGGCGACCTCCTAGCCGCCTAGGAGTCCTCAACCTCCAAGAGTAACAAATGCTCACGAAGAACAAGCTTGGAGATGAAATCAAGTGCTCAATCAACTCAAATCTCACTCCCCAAACTCTTCCCAACCCTTCTCACAAGGGGATCACTTAGATCTAAGGGTAAAAGCTTCCTCAAAGCCCCCCACACAGCCCCTCAAAAATCCACACCAAAAGCCTCTTCAAAAAGAGGGAGGAAGGGCTATAAATAGAACTCCCCAAAAACTAGCCGTTGGGGGCAGGCTGCGCACAATCCGGAGACTCCGGGTTTCAATCCGGATACTCCGGATTGACTGAGAAAGGCTAACAGAGAGACCCAACCCGAAGAGTTCGGATAAATGTCCGGATACTCCGGATTATCCGGATAGTCCGGACTAACTCCGGATAGTCCGAATCAGCACTGAGCAGCTCGACGAAAACGAGCATAACTTTTGACTCCGGACTCCGATTTCAGAGATTTTGGACTCTCCCGAAAGCTAAGAACGAGGGCTACACAACCAACAAGATCTCACTATCCAAAACTCAAAGGATAACCACAGATTTCACAAAGAAATCAAGAGAGACCTACAACCCTCACTTTTCGGCAGTACCAACACCACTCTCTTTCTAAGATTCACAAGGATGGATCACTTGAGCACTTGACACATCTAAAAGTCATTCGACATCGCATCCCTCTTAATAGTACGGCAATCCTTAGACTCAAATTAAATCAAAGATAATATAAGTCTAGACATAGTCACTTGTCAGTCTTCTTTCTTGATGTCGATGCATGAAGACCTTCACCATATAATTGATGACATCTTCGCCTTGTCCAACTCGACTCGATTCACCTCATGAGACTCTCGTCCTATCAACCTTGACTTGATCATCCTCTCTCGACGATCTCCACGCCAAGTTGCTCTTGACTTAGTCCTCGGCTCTTGGTGACACCGCGTCTTGTTGACCTCGGCTTAATGATCATCCTCCAAGATACCTTGGTCATCATACACAGACGGACCTAATTCTTTCCAAACTACTCATGAAAGACATTAGTCCCAAAAGCTCAATAGATATGAACAAGTTGATATTTGTGAGCAATTGAATACAACAAGTGTTTCATATAAAGAAGCACAATATAAATGGAAACACTTGACATAAGAAATGTTCTCTACTAAGTACATCATGATGAATATGTAATTGATCTATATGCACTAGTGAGATAATTGCCAATATGATGAATCAATTAAATCATGGCAAGGATCACAGACTTTACTTAAATGAAGCACATGATAGAATATACACGAATTGTACATGTGCAAATAATATTTGGAGTAGGAGTAAATATGTGATCCAACACTAGATAAACTTCACTAAGAGAATTGCATGAGAAGATATACAAATAAAACATGCATGCACCAAGTCAATCTATAGCAAAATGAAGTTTAACTCTAGTTAATACATGCATACTATAATGAACTCAAATGAATATATATGCACAAATAAATATGACATGAACCAATGTGCATATATAAAATCAACATGCTACTTGGAGTTCACTATGCATTTGCACGAAAGGAATGCAATAACAAATATAGAATAGATACCAAAATTGCATACCTTATCTTTGCTTAACCTTCCTATTTGATTTTCCTCTAAATAGATGAGACTGATACTCAACTAGGCAATAACAAGTTAGTCTCATAGCAATATAATCATATTAGAGGTTTGTCATTTGCTAAGCACTAAGTTAAGCATTTACTTAATTGCATAGATTGTCATTATGAGTGTTTGTCATTAATCACCAAAATAACATAAGTGCCTAGATGCACTTTCAATCTCCCCTTTTGGTGATTTATGACAAACCTATTATCAATTGCACCAAATGACAATATTAAGATATTTAGCATTAAAACAAGCATAAAGATACAATAAGAGATCATACTTACAAATCATCCCTTTTGTCAATCGATTAGGGACAATTGATAAATCCATAAACTCTCCCCCTTTTGTCATTAATCCCAAAAAGGTGCTTAAAAGATTCTTATTGATTATTCAATAAAATCTGTTCTCCCCCTTGATTGCACACTCAATAAAAAGATTAGGGAGAAAATAAAATAAAGATAAGGAGCTAGTAATATGACAATAATATTAGCTCCCCTAAATCTAGGCAAGATATGATACCAATTATTTCCCAGATTTAGGTAATAGATTTTTCTAGTTATACCAAATTAAAGAAGTCATGATTCTTAGGATATAAGTGATGCTTAAACATGACACACGAATATGATTTCACATATTCTTTAAACATCAAGATCATATAGCAAATTTATATAATTTAAGCACATGCTCATGATCAAATCAAATTCTAATAATCAAGATCATATAAAGAAGATTACACAAGTAGGAATTGCTTATATGATCACAAGATGTATACAAGATCATGAATCAAGGTTGTATAAGTAAGATGCACTTTCATGATCAAGAATTATAAACTTATCAAGGGCATACCTCTTTGCAATGTGTCACCCATATGTACCTTTTAGTTCTTGATAACTCCAAATGCAAGTTAGATGACACTTCAAAACAATTTAGGATTAGAGGATACCTCTTGAAAGATACCAATTAATCATACCAATTGAAAAATACAACACCATTTAGAATACCACAATTTAGCATAATGGTGTGCAGACATTATTGAATATGGTCGAAAAGAAACACGCCCTTTGTCGATTCTTGTCCACCGCATGTTCGAATTGGTCATGATCACCGCGCCGGTCTTAGATCCCTCGTACTATGGAGCTCCTCTCCATTTCCTTCATCCCACCGTCGAAGATGACCCCTTTTCCAATACCTTGAACATCAATAGACAAGCACACGATTTTCGGGAACAAATATCTTTTAATTTGACCCAAGTTAGTTTGATAATGTCTAAGTACAACATGCATGATATATATGATATACAAGACAATACTCTTTGCATGCAATTTAAGACAATTCAAGATATCAATTAAAGATTTTATTACATCACTTTATAATGAAAATATTTGAAACCCATTCAAATTTAATCTTGACACCCACTTGTAAGAGAGACAATGAGTAAAACACATTCAAACTCACTCTTGAGCTTACAAGGGAAATTTTCTATTTTCCATAATAAACTCGAAGTTATGCAAGAGAGAAAACATTTTGAGGCTAAGTTACAATTAAATCCAATTTCCAAAATAACTTAGCCAAAATATGCACTTTCATTGGAATGAAAACTTAAATAGATATGCTCCACTTAGAAGCTTGGAGCAATGAATAAGTTCACTTAGTTTTCATCTTGAAAGGCTTGCCAATATTCCAATTTAAAACTCTCAAAGTCTCAACAGACGCAAATAGCAGCACAAAATCGATTATAGCTTTTAAACCATTGCTCAAATGCAAAAATCATCAACACGGAACAGATCCGTCTCGAAATCCTCTTCGAGGGCTATGAAGACTGAATATTAATTTGAGCAAAGGAGAAACCCCAAAAATAGGATGAACAAGATATTGCAAGAAATTATAGATAGCAATTTAAGAATTTGGGCCGAGCAGTACAACCCGGATACTCCGGTGTTTTTGATCCGGAGTGTCCGGATAATCCGGATACTCCGGATATATTACCCGGATACTCCGGGTTGTTCAGCTTCATCCCTAAAACTGAACATTTTGAATTTGGATCAAATCTTGATCAAATGAAGTCCAATAGCCATAAGATTTTGCAGAAATGATCCATGAACATCCAAGAGACTTTTTCCAAAAGGATTTTCTCAAAAAGGAGTCTCCAATCAAAAGATATGCCAAATTTTGCTTTGAGGGTTTGAAAAGAAATTGAATTTTCGCCAAATGTTCAAAATGCATTCCGGATTGAAATTTATGGAGATTTGAACTTTCATAGCTTTGTATGAGTAAGAAATACTGTTTCAATCCAAGATATGCAAATAAATCCAATTCAAATAGCGAAATCCACAAAATGCAACAACGGGTCATTTTGGGTCAATTGGATGATTTTGGCCAAATTCAAATGGCTATAACTTTTAAACGGTTGGTCGTTTGGAAAAACTTTGAACTAGAGAAATGCTTAAAATGACCAACCCTATGAGTTTTGTATTGACCACTTTTTCAAACTCCAAATAGATTTTGCTTTAGAAAAATTTGATGTTAAATGCAAAAGCAAGATCACAAAGATCTTTTTTAGGCCAAAGTTTGACTTTTAGCTTCTAGCCAAGGGTTAGATACTGGAAAACATTTGAAATACATTTGAAAACATTTTAGAAGACTATTTTCATAAGATTTTGCATTTCAAACAAATATTTTGCTTTTAACCCTTTTTTGAAATAAGTTAAATAGGAAATAGTTTTTCATAAAAAGCCTCAAAATACAACTCAATTTGGATTTCATGCAATTTCAATTTCCATGGCTTAGAATTGATTATCAAGATGGTTTCTAGCCAACATTTATAATGAAATCCAACTTGAATGCTAAGATTTGAGCAATATGCTTAAATAAGCTATTTTAGTTCAAACCAAAAACTTTTCGGACTAAAATTGATTTCAATATAGAATTTTCATTTTGAAAGCTTGTAAAATATTTGAAATACATATTAGAATACTTTTACAAAGCTTTTCACAAATTTGGGCCTTTTAAACATAAGATTTGACTTTTGACCAAATTGGTCCTTTTGAAATAGCTATTTGTAAAACAAAACCAAATATTTCAACACAAGATTCAAATGAAGAATAAGATGAGATATAGAGATTTGAATTTTGTGTATGAGTCTAAGATACCATTTTGAACCAAGATACTACACAAGATCCGGTCCAAACGGAGAAACTCACTAAGTGCAATAGTATGACTATTATGGGTCAAACATAGTTTTTCGGCGAGTTTCAAAATCAAATAACTTTCACTAGGTTGGTCTTTTGAAAGTCTTTTGAACACAAGAATTGTTAAGAATGACCAACTCTAGGATTTTTGTTTTGGAATTACTTTCAAATTCATTTTACATTTAATTTTATGAAAATTATAAGTTTAAATCCAAAACAAGATACTACTATCTATATTTTGATCATGAAACTCATTTTCTTTTCAAAATAGATTTTGTGAAGCCAAAACCTTTGAAAGACGTTTCAAATATATTTGTATACATTTTGCAATTAGTTTTTCACAAGAATACTAATGGTATACAAAATTTTGACTTTTGGCTAAATGGCTTGATTTTGAAAATATATATTTGCACTTATATAAATATGGGCACATGTAGGGATGTAATATACATGGTTATGATTTAGCACTCCCCCTTAATGTGCCACAATCCCAAACTTACTCAAGATTGCAATCAGAACAACTAATAAGCATGAGCAAGTATATAATCAAGCAATCTAAATTGATTTTCATGAATAATGCAATATAACCTACACAAGTCTATAAGCTATAAGAATCAATTTAAATACTTGTTACCCGAGATGGCATTGGTTCATGATTGGAGTGATCATCCTCATGCTTGGCTCCATTTTGCAGATGATTAAGTCATCTTCTCCTTTTGAAGAAGCCAAACGTCCAATCCATCTCATATTGCCTAAAAATCTTTTAGGCGGTTTTTGGTACCCAATCCTTGTTGGGTCCAACAATGTTAGTCACAATAGATTTTGGAACCCAAATGGTCCTAATTTGGATATTATTGAATTGACTAACATAATTAGAAATAGGTTTGCAATAATTATTCCTCCTAGGCAAATGATTGGCATTTTTATGAAAAGGCTTAGGAGAGCAATGATATTTTGCAAAACCATTTCTAGTTTGATCTCTTCTAAGCATATGATAATTGAAATTATGCATTGGCTTAGAGGATCTAGCAAATCTAGCAAATGGTTTGCTATTGTTATCTTTCCTAAGCACATGATCAACATGATTTTTCTTGGTCTTAGGAAGTCTAGCATTTTGAGCAAACACATTTCTAGATTCATCTCTCCTAAGCAATTTAATATCATAATTTTGCAAATACTTAGGAGAATCGACAAACTTGGCAAACACATTGCCATTTTTGTCCTTCCTAAGCAAATAATGATCATTGACAATAATAGGCTTAGGATGATACCTTTGGGACAATCCTTACCGATGTGTCCCTTTTTCGATTGTAGCAAGTAGGCTTTGAGCGTCTCTTCTTCTTCTTGACTTGCTCTTTGTCGGTTCGCCTCATTGTTGATGGTTGTGGCTTGATCTCCACTTTATTAGGGCACACGGAGGCGAAGTGTCCTTCTTGTTGCAAGCAAAGCACTTGATGGTCTTGAAAGTCTTTGTTGTGCCTTGTCTTGCTAGTCTCCTCTTGGAGATGTAGCCGAGTCCTCGCTTATCTTGAGGCGCCCTTGGCTTGCTCAAGATCTCGTCGAGAACGGCTTTTCCCTTGATGCACTTGCTCAAGTCATTTTCTAATCTAATGACTTTGGCCTTGAGCTCATTGTTTTCCTCTACAAGATTAGTCTCAATATGCATAGAGGAAGTGGAAACATTTGAATTTGAGCAACAAGGTAAATCATTGCAAGAGGTGGATATGTCAAATTTTGATGAAATATTAGGATTAACATTTAAGCAAGACATTTCATCAATTAAATCACATGAGATTCCTATATCCACCTTAGGCTTATGAATTTCTTTGGAAAGGAGGATTCATGATTTTCTTGAAGCATATTATAATCATTTCAAGTGATTCATGTTCAAGCTTCAAAATTTTATATTTCTTTTTCTCCTTTCCAAGACATTTATTGAGCTCCTCAAGCAAATTCATAAGTTCATTATAAGTGAGCTCATCATCGTCATCATCGTCACTTACCTCATTCTTACCTTTCGCCACGAAGCAACGGATTTGTGATGGAAGAGCATCTTCATCGTCACTTGAGGCGGAGGTTGAGGTTGATGGAGATGTCGGTTCTTCATCACTTGAGCTTGAGGTGGAGCTTGATGTTTCATCTCCCGACATCTCTTCCTTAATGCAATCCTCAATAGAAGTGGATGATTCAAATAATTCTTGAAGCTTTATCCACATTTCATGAGCGCTCTTGAGATTGCATATTCTATCAAAAATTTCATCGCTCACAACACAAAATAAAACATTAGTAGCTTGAGCGTCGAGATGTAGGCATTTCCTTTCTCCTTCAGTTGGAGCAACTTCATTCAATAGAGAGGAAAAGCCGACATCTACGATCCACCATATTTGGGGGCTCATGGATTTAAAATGAGAAGTCATAATTAATTTCCATGAAGCATAATTTGTGCCATCTAGCACAAGTGGATCATGTGAATGCACTAAACCTCTAGTCGACATCCTTTACTCTCTAGACGGTTAAATCTAATAAAAGGAGAGACCAGGCTCTGATACCAATTGAAAGGACAGGGGATGTCGCCTAGAGGGGGGGGTGAATAGGCGAATTAAAAACTTTATAGCTAAATGCAGCGGAATAAAAATATTGCAGCTAAATAAAATCTCCGAGTGTCTGAACAATCCGGAGTGTCCGGTTATTCAATCCGGATACTCGGATAGTCCGATCCCGAGGGTCCTAATTGGAGTGTCCGGTATTCAATCCGGATACTCCGGATAGTCCGGACTGTCCGGGTTATGGAGTCCGGATACTCCGGATTGGAGACTTCGAATGGAGATTTTAAATCTTTGCAATTTTTCAACAATCTACTTGAATACAAAAGATCTAAATACCATCAGGTACATGAGGGTATAGAAGATCTGGAGCCAAACACAACAAAAGAGTAGATCGGGGCTCCCAAAGATTCAAAACCAAATACTAAAGCAAGAGTAAGAAGCAAACTTGGAGACAATGATTTTTCACCCGAAGTTCGGATCCTTGAGGGGATCCTACGTCTCCGTTGAGGCGGCTCGGTCACACTTGAGCCGGGGTCTCTTTCAACCCTCTTCCTCCCGGTGTTGCACAAATGCACTCGCCGGTCTTCACTCCTTTGATTCCTTCCCTTACGGAGGCGGAACCGGCCTTCACAAACTTCCCACGGCCAACCACACAAAGCTCCGGTGGCTCGTAGGCGACCTCCTAGCCGTCTAGGAGTCCTCAACCTCCAAGAGTAACAAATGCTCACGAAGAACAAGCTTGGAGATGAAATCAAGTGCTCAATCAACTCAAATCTCACTCCCCAAACTCTTCCCAACCCTTCTCACAAGGGGATCACTTAGATCTAAGGGTAAAAGCTTCCTCAAAGCCCCCCACACAGCCCCTCAAAAATCCACACCAAAAGCCTCTTCAAAAAGAGGGAGGAAGGGCTATAAATAGAACTCCCCAAAAACTAGCCGTTGGGGGCAGGCTGCGCACAATCCGGAGACTCCGGATTTCAATCCGGATACTCCGGATTGACTGAGAAAGGCTAACAGAGAGACCCAACCCGGAGAGTCCGGATAAATGTCCGGATACTCCGGATTATCCGATAGTCGGACTAACTCCGGATAGTCCGAATCAGCACTGAGCAGCTCGACGAAAACGAGCATAACTTTTGACTCCGGACTCCGATTTCAGAGATTTTGGACTCTCCCGAAAGCTAAGAACGAGGGCTACACAACCAACAAGATCTCACTATCCAAAACTCAAAGGATAACCACAGATTTCACAAAGAAATCAAGAGAGACCTACAACCCTCACTTTTAGCGGTACCAACACCACTCTCTTTCTAAGATTCACAAGGATGGATCGCTTGAGCACTTGACACATCTAAAAGTCATTCGACATCGCATCCCTCTTAATAGTACGGCAATCCTTAGACTCAAATTAAATCAAAGATAATATAAGTCTAGACATAGTCACTTGCCGTCTTCTTTCTTGATGTCGATGCATGAAGACCTTCACCATATAATTGATGACATCTTCGCCTTGTCCAACTCGACTCGATTCACCTCATGAGACTCTCGTCCTATCAACCTTGACTTGATCATCCTCTCTGACGATCTCCACGCCAAGTTGCTCTTGACTTAGTCCTCAGCTCTTGGTGACACCGCCGTCTTGTTGACCTCGGCTTAATGATCATCCTCCAAGATACCTTGGTCATCATACACAGACGGGACCTAATTCTTTCCAAACTACTCATGAAAGACATTAGTCCCAAAAGCTCAATAGATATGAACAAGTTGATATTTGTGAGCAATTGAATACAACAAGTGTTTCATATAAAGAAGCACAATATAAATGGAAACACTTGACATAAGAAATGTTCTCTACTAAGTACATCATGATGAATATGTAATTGATCTATATGCACTAGTGAGATAATTGCCAATATGATGAATCAATTAAATCATGGCAAGGATCACAGACTTTACTTAAATGAAGCACATGATAGAATATACACGAATTGTACATGTGCAAATAATATTTGGAGTAGGAGTAAATATGTGATCCAACACTAAATAAACTTCACTAAGAGAATTGCATGAGAAGATATACAAATAAAACATGCATGCACCAAGTCAATCTATAGCAAAATGAAGTTTAACTCTAGTTAATACATGCATACTATAATGAACTCAAATGAATATATATGCACAAATAAATATGACATGAACCAATGTGCATATATAAAATCAACATGCTACTTGGAGTTCACTATGCATTTGCACGAAAGGAATGCAATAACAAATATAGAATAGATACCAAAATTGCATACCTTATCTTTGCTTAACCTTCCTATTTGATTTTCCTCTAAATAGATGAGACTGATACTCAACTAGGCAATAACAAGTTAGTCTCATAGCAATATAATCATATTAGAGGTTTGTCATTTGCTAAGCACTAAGTTAAGCATTTACTTAATTGCATAGATTGTCATTATGAGTGTTTGTCATTAATCACCAAAATAACATAAGTGCCTAGATGCACTTTCAGCACGCCCAGTGATTTGCACGCCCGAAGGCCCGCCAAGAGGGCTTCGTATTCCGCGACATTGTTGGTCGCGGGAAAGCCGAAGCGAATCACATACTTCAGATGATCCCCCTGAGGGGTGATGATGAGGACGCCAGCCCCCGAGCGCGTAAATGACCTTGAGTCGTCGAAGAACATGGTCCAGGGACCCTTTTCCTCGGCCTCGGGTTCGGGGGCGGGCTCGGCCGTCTGTTCGACCAAAAAGTCGACAAGTGCCTGCGACTTGACGGTGGAGCGCGCCACGAATCGAATGTCGAATTCGGCTAACTCTATGGCCCACTTGGCGATGCGGCCTCCTGCCTCCAGGTTCCTTAAGATCTCTCCGAGCAGGAACCCACTCGGGACGACCACAGCGTGTGCATGAAAGTAATACCGAAGCTTGCGCGAGGCCATGAAGAGGGCATAGAGCAGCTTCTGGACCTGGGGGTAGCTCTCCTTTGGCCCATGGAGCACTTCGTTGATGTAGTAGATCGACTACTGCCGACCATCGTGCTCGGCCACCAGGACAGCGCTGACGGCCTGCGCCGCGGCCGCCAGGTAGAGCAGCAGCGTCTCGCCAGGGTGCGGGGTCGTGAGCAGCGGGCGACTGGAGAGGTATGATTTCAGCTCATCGAAGGACCGCTGGGCTTCGGGGGTCCATTCCAAACTATGATGCTGGAGCAAAGCTTTGAAGAACGGCAGCCCGTGCTCCCCAAACCTTGAGATGAACCGACTGAGGGCGGCTACGCGGTCGGTGAGGCATTGAACCTGCTTTGTAGATGCTGGGGCAGCCATCTTCTCGATCGCTTCGATCTTTTCTGGGTTTGGGCCCACGCCCGAGCCCCCGATCATGTAGCCGAGCACCTTCCCCGAGGTTGCGTTGAAGACGCACTTCTCGGGGTTGAGCTTGACTCCATGCTTGTTCAGGTTGGCGAAGGTCTCCGCAAGGTCGCTGACATGGTCGGCTTCGGAGGAGCTCTTGACGATGATGTCATCAATGTAGACCTCGAGATTCTGCCCGATCTGAGGGTCAAAGGTCCGGGACATCAGCCGTTGGTCTGTTGCCCCGGCGTTGCGGACGCCGAACGACATAGTGGTGAAGCATAATGTTTCGAACGGCGTGATGAAGGCCGTCTTGTCCTCGTCGTCCGCCGCGAGCTTGACCTGATGGTAGCCAGAGTAGGTGTCAAGGAAACTCAGCATCTTGGCGTTGGAGGTGGAGTCCACGATCTGGTCTATGCGGGGAAGTGGGAAGTTATCCTTTGGGCACGCCAAATTCAAACCCGTGTGGTCGACATACATCCTCCACTTTTCGCCCTTCTTTTGTACAATTACATGGTTGGCAGCCATTCGGAGTAATCGACTTCACGAACGAAGTCGGCCTTTAGGAGTTTGTCGAGATTCTCCCTGATTATCGCTACCTTTTCGGGGGAGAAGCGTCGTAACTTCTGGCACACGGGCCTGCATCCAGGCCTCGTTTGCAATTTGTACTCGATCACCTCCCTCGGGACCCCGGGCATGTCTGCCGGTTCCCATGCGAATATGCTTTTGGTGCTGCGGAGGAAGGTGATGAGCTCGAGCTCCTATTTTGGGTCGAGCTGGGCAGCGAGGTGGACGCATTTGCTTGGGTCCTCCTCCTCGAGCCGCACGGTCTTGGTCGGGCCGCCGGGCTAGATAGCTGCCTTCCGATGGGCGTCCTTCTGTACCACCTCGGGGCCCCGCTGAGGGAGTATGCCCGCGAGCTCAAGGGCCTTCTCCTCACAGCAGTGCGCCGTTTTGAGGTCGCCTCGAACGGTTATGACGCCCTAGGGCCCAGGAAGCTTCATGCAACGGTGGCCGTAATGGCTCGCCGCCATAAACTTGATCAAAGCCGGCCGCCCGAGGATGGCGTTGTAGGGGAGATTGCCGTCTACGACATCGAAGGTGACCAGCTCGGTGCGGAAGTTCGCTGAGTCACCAAAGGTGACGGGCAGGACTACCTGCCGGAGCAGAGTGGTCGAGCTCCCCAGCACGATGCTGAAGAAAGGAACCGCTATGCTCCTGATCTTGGACCGGAGAATCTGCATCCGGTCCAGCGTGCTAGCCAAAAGTAGGTTGAGAGAACTCCCTTCGTCAACCATAACCCTCCCGACCACGGTGTTGCTTATGGTCGGGGCAACGACCAAGGCGGTCTTAAGGTCCTTGAACATCCCCGGGGGGGCATCGCCCTAGTAGAAGGTGATCGGAACGCCAGCCCATTTGCAAGGCTGGTCGGCAGGCTTGCCGGTCGAAGCTTGGTACACAGTGCGCGCGGCGCTTTTGAGCTCACGTCGCGATTGGTATGCAGACGAGCCGTCAAAGATCATATCAACACGACTGTCGCCCTGCTGGAACTCCAGGTCGAGGCCCTCTGGCCCCTCACGTGCGACTCCTTCGTCGGGCAACTCGCCCTCCTTCGGGAGCGTGGGCATCTCCCCACGCACATTGTAGAAGGCGTTCAGTTTGAACTGCCACGCCCTACAGCCCCTCAGGTCATGGCCAGCGGCCTGGTGGAACAGACAAAATTTGTTCGGGTCGTACCCCGGCCCAGCCTCGTTGGCGGGAGGACGGGCGTCACCTCACCAGAGGTCGGCCCGGTGCTGCCCTTGCGGCGGTGGGTTGTGACGCTGCCCTGGCTGGGGTTGACGCTGCGCTTGCTGACGTCGTGGCTGACCAAGCTGGGGCCGAGGTCCGTTGCGGTCGGGTTGCCGCACCTCCATCACTTCGCGCCCAGCGTCGGCCGCGGCGACCACGCGCAGCTGGCCACCGCCATCTCGGCGACCCTGCCCTTGCTTCTTGGGGCGCGGGTCTGAGCTGACAGCCTTGGCGGCAGATGGCCCGGTCTCACCGGGAATGCGGCCGAGCTTACCATGGTCGTAGTCGCGCTTCCAGCTCCGCGTCCGCGTAGCGTTCCGCCATCCGAAACAGCCTGTTGACGCTGAGGTCGGTGGTGATTTCTAGGTCCTCCGTGAGGCGCCTGTCCCGGACGCTGAATTTGAAGTCCTTGATGACGGCTTCGCTGGAGACGTTCGGGATTGAATTTCTTGCGCGGGTGAACCGGCGGACGAAGTCGCAGAGAGGTTCACCCTTGTCCTGGATGATGCGGTCCAGGTCCCTTTCCCATCCAGGGCGCTCGTAGCAGCTCTGAAAGTTTGATCGGAGAGCGCTCCGCACTTGGCGCCACGACCGAAAGGCTCCAGGAGCCTGGTTGAAAAGCCAGGTGCGATCAGCGCCGTCCAGGACGCTAGGGAGGTAGTTGGCCATCACAGCCTCATCCCCGCCGGCCGCCAGGATCGCGGTGGAGTAGATCGAGAGGAACTCGTCAGGGTTCTTGGTCCCGTCGAATCGCTCCATCACGGAGGGGCGGAAGCGAGTCGGCCAGCGCACCTGGCGGAGGTCGACGGAGTACGTCGGGCAACCGTAGGTCGGGGCAGCACGGTTGCCGTTGCTATGGTCAGAATCATCGTCAGCGAGGAGATCAAACTCGAGCCGACGGCGCACCCCGCGTCGGACTCGGTAGACAGGAAGGGCGTCATCAGGGCGGCGACGATTGCAAGCCTTTTGCCGCCTGGGCGAAACGTCCGGAGACAGACCCCCGGAACCGTCGCTACTCGAAGGAGCGTTGTTGCCATCCTGCTGATCGCGGGAATGCCCGCGCATCAGGCCTGCGCCCCGGTGAGGTGGGGACGGTTGCGGCGGGCTCCTGACCCGCGGATACAGAGTCGGTAGGTGGGGGCCACGCGACGAACTGCCATCGCTTCTCAAGGAGCGAGGTTCGACGGCTGTCGACGTCCTTACTGCAAGGGGGTGACCTTGTCGGCCGCCCTGCCGAGTTCCTCAGTAAGGGACAGGCGAAAGAGGGCCGTCCTCGCCCGGGTGGGATCATCCATGACCCGGGCGATAGCCCGCAAGCGTTCCCGGTTGGGATCATCCTGACGAGCAGGGCTGTGATGCTCAAGCGAGGTGTGGAGCCCCTCGCGCACTTCCCGTCGGAGGGCCGTGATGGCCTGGTTGATGGCAACCTGGACCGACTGGCGCGCCTCTTCCGGGGCTTCTGGGTCACCGTCACTTGCTCCCGCGCTTGCCCCGCGTCTGTCGGCTATGAAGGCCAGGCGCTCGCGTGGCGACAGCGAAGGCGAGAACATGGAGATGGAGCCTTCGCGCTCAGGAACCGCGTCCGATCTCACTGACGGTGACATGTCTTCTTTAGAACCGAAGGTGTTGGCGACGCTGGAGCGGTGAACTCCGAATGAGCAAAACTCGGGACCCAAGGTGGGCGCCAGTTGTCGACGATCGGGACTGCCGACCGTAGAAGAAAGAAAGGGGGATGCGAGGTATCAGCTCAGGAGCGGGACCCAAGGTCACGCTCGTTTGGGGGCTCCAAGCGTCGCGGGGAAGTCGTCCAAGAAAAGATGCCAGACACGGGGTTTTATACTGGTTCGAGCCCCCAAGGTCGGGTAATAGCTCTACTCCAGTCTCGCCCGGAGGCGAAGGGTGTATTAGCCGTTCTGTGGAGGAGTACAAAGACGGGGCCCGGGCAAGAGGAGGGGACCGCGCCGTTCTTCTTTATTGGTGTTTTTGTGTCGGGTGTTGCCCTTGTCTTTTGTCTATGTCTCTTTCTTGCTTCGCTTCCTTCTCCTCCTTTTGCGGTTGGGGTGACCTACTGCTTTTGTAGCCCTCGGGGAGCCTTGTCGCTTGGTCCCGAGGCCGACGTTAGGAGCTCGTGGCGATTTGATGGAGGCCCGAAAGTCGTCGCTAGCCGTTGAGAGTATGACGGGAGCTGTTGAGATATTGACGGGAGCTGTTGAACCCTAGTTCCCACGCAGGGGCAAGTAGGGTGCTGATTCCCACGTAGGGGAGAGTTTTGCACAAGATAAAAAATAGAAATGCTACAGATGTTTATAGATGTCCTTTTCCTTGGCGCCCGCGGGAGTGCCGAGGTCGAGGGCAAGGCGTCGAGGTCAAGGGTTCCTGCCCTGCGGTGGTGCCCGAGCTCGAGCTTGTTGGCCCCGACCTGATCACCGGGGTAGCATTACCTAGGTCGGAGATGGGCCCCTGGGTCTACGGAAAACTACCATGAGGTCGGGGGGATGCTTACACGTGGCGAGGGTACCGATCCCCGACAAAACTATTTTCTCTAACTTTGGACAATGCATCAGCAAATAAAGTGTGTTAAAGATGTAATTGCTGAACTGAAAACACAAAGTGCCCTAATATGTGATGGGATGTTCTTCCATGCGAGATGTGGTAATCACATATTAAATCTTGTTGCTAGAAATGGTCTGCAAGAAATTGCATCTGCAGTTCATCGTATTCGATCATTTGTAGTAGTTGTAAAGGGTTCTCCATTGCAGTGGGAGGAATTCTAGAAATGCGCATCTCAATGTCAGTTGGATACAAACAGGGGATATCTCTTTAGATGTTGCAACGAGATGGAATTCCACTTATTTCATGCTATGGCATGATCTATTTTATAGGAAAGCTTTTGAGCATTTTGTGTGCATGGAACACCGTAGGTATGAGAATATAGCTCCATCAGTTGCTGAGTGGAAAAAGGCATCGACACTTTGTAAGTGCTTAAAGAAATTTCATAATGTTACTGAGCTATTCTCTGGTACTTTATATCCAATAGCAAATCTATTTTATCCAAGTTTTTGTGACATTAAACTTTTGATTTCTGAGTGATGTGCTAGCACTGATACTACTATTAGTAAGATGGTATTTTTTCTACATGCTAAGTTTGAAAAGTACTAGAAGAAATCAAACATTGCTTTTGCTGTGGCTTGCTTTCTTGACCCTAGGAGAAAAAAAGTTTATATAATTTTATATGAAAGGTTTTTACGATCAGGTATTGTATGAAGTTCAACTTGAAGAATTTACTAAGATTGTCAAGCAGTTGTATGAAGCATATACTTCTTACTCAAAGAGTATTAGTGCACCTAGTGTGAATTCTGAACCAAATTAAAGAGGACTCTATGAAAGAAGAAAATGATGAACTTGATAACTTCTTTTATGATACACATAGGACTGATCAAGGTAATGCAAATGACTTAAATACATGGAAGAATCACCACTAAGGCTTGCTAAATGCAATTAGAAATTTGATATTTTATCACGATGGAAACATCAGCAAGATGTATATCCTATTCTCTCACATATTGCCCGTGATGTGTTGGCCATGCAATTGTCCACTGTTACTTCTGAATCTACGTTCAGCATCCAGCATCATACCGGTTTTATCTTACCTTTTGTTTTCAAGTCCATTGTTTTAAATTCTCCGCAAATTTAATAAAGTTCTGCATATCTGTTCTGATTTCCAAAAAATTTATGAGCTTGTCATTCACCATTTTCTTGCTTGTTGCTCCCAACCTGCAGTCCGGGCATGTTGTACTTGATGTGAGCATCCTCAAATGTTGTTGCTTACATTTAACAGGGCACTATCCATATTCCATACTTCTAGAAACATGAAGCTATGGTATCTCCTACTTCTTTGGTCGTGCATGTTCTAGAATTCTATTGAAAAACTAATTCCACGGATACATCTGAGAAATAAAAGTACGATAAGGTATATAATCGGTAATGAAGCAACTTTACCTAGTGTACTAGTGGCGATGTAGCGTTAGTTGATTTCCTTGTGGTTGAGGACACAGTTTAAGCTGGTATATGTACATGTGCACTATCCATATATCTTTATCTGTTTTCGACCCGAATCCATCATGTATGCATCCCATTTTTGTATCCGTATACAGAAAAATATAGGTTAAGATACGAAAAGAGTAATATCCACCCGTTTTCACCCCTACTCGCCGGTGGCTACACTATCCTAGCCGTTTCTATTGCGGGAGTTGCTTCTATATATATATACATTATTTTTTAAAAGTTTATTGGATAAAGTATGGATAAAGAGTAGATAGAACTTGTATTATGGGTAAGGTTTGACTGCTTGGGTGTCCCTTCCTCTCCAGGCTTTTCCTAGCTCCTTGTGCCAAAATATGATCCCGCCGGTGGCTACGCTATCCTGGCCATTGAATGTGGCACCAAAATTCGTGCCGACCTAGCTCGCTCTCTCAGTGCGCCGCCGCTTCGACCACGTCGTTGGAAATCTTATGCTTTATTTGCTTTTTCCTCTTCTCTGCATGTCTTGTCACTTTTGCCTACCATAGCGTCGTTTCCATCGTCGTCCTCCTTTTATACACATCCATCTCCCACAGGAAGTTCAAATCAAAACCCCAACGCAGCGGGGAGAGGCGAGAGAGAGATGGCGACTTCCATCGTGACCGACTTCGGCGACGGCAGCTACACTGTGGCCTTCGACGACTACTACATAGACACGACCCTGACGGCCTCCGGCGACGATGTGGACTGGTGGCTGGACGAGGTCTACCGCAAGCACCATCGCCGCCTCGACCGCCTCGTCGTCGGCCTCGACGTCGAGTGGCGGCCCCCCTGCATCCGCGGCGTCGTGCCACCTGTCGCCGTGCTCCAGCTCTGCGTCGGCAGCCGCTGCCTCGTCTTCCAGATCCGCCGGGCCGACTACGTCCCGAACTCCCTCTTCGACTTCCTCGCCGACGACCGGTTCACCTTCGTCGGCGTCGGGATCCGCGAAGATGTGGCCAAGCTGAGGGAAGGGTACCAGCTGGAAGTGGAGAAGGCGGTGGACCTGCGCTGCCTCGCCGCGAACAAGCTCGGGAAGCTGGAGCTGCAGCACCGCGGCGGGCTGCAGGCGGTGGTGTGGGAGGTGTTGGGCGTGCGGTTTGAGAAGCCGCTTGACGTGCGGATAAGCGCCTGGGACGCGCCGCGGCTGTCGCCGGAGCAGCTGCAGTACGCGTGCGCCGACGCCTTCGCGTCGTTCGAGGTCGGCCGGAGGCTGTTCGACGGCGAGTATGCTACACTATTTCGGTTATGTCGCCTCAAATTATTAGCGACAGTAAAATCAATTGTTGCAATAGCAATATTTGTCGCTACGATTCATACTTTCGTGGCTGTCGTTGTATTAGCATATCCCAGTAGTTAGTCGCGATGCTAATGTTGTATGAGTAGACCATATATAATCATGTTATGGAATAAAAACAATACTCTTGCGGTCTTTCACTTCTTTACTATCAACTAGTCAAGTACCCGTACGTTCCGTGGAAAACAAAATTTGCGATGAAATGCAACGGTCGAGCATCAAAGCAATGTAGCAAAATTTGGTTAGGAGATCAAGGATCAACTTCATGAATACCTAAACGATGATCAATGATAGAACATAAAGGTGAAATATGGCATGAATTTGATGTGATGTTTATACAATTTGCATATCAAAGATAAGCATATTTCTTTTACAAGCGCCTAAAGTGGTGCGAGCCCTTGCAACTGCAGCTGCAACCTCACCTTCACAGCAGTAGCACTGAGCTGAGCAGCACATTTCCAGCTCAAAGCAATTGTTGTAGTCAAGAGTAACAACCCTAGCAACCAAGGTCGACCTCGAGGCTACATGTTTGCATCGAGAAAACGCAAAAGGCTTGCGTGGCTTCCACTAAGCGGAAAGGAAGTTTACAACCAAAGCCGCTGAGCAAAGCTGAGTTGCTGAAAGGAAGTTTACAACCAAAGCTCGCCAACCTTTGGCCAACAGATATTAGATCCTGATTGGGGCTTTAAGCTAGCTTTAATTTCTAAAAAATCAGTAAACCTTTCAAACAGCTTAATTTTTAAGCGGTTTTTGGCTTAAGCTAGAAAGCCTATATAACTAGCAAAAACTAAAAGCTGAAAACTTGGCAGAATCTACTTTTGCAGCTTATTGCTAAAGGCAATTAGTTATCTGTCAAACACTTCTTGAAAAAGCTACAGCTACTTTTTAGCCCAAAAAACTAAAAAATAGCTTTCAAAAAAGTACATTTTCCCAAACAGACCCTTAGTCCTACGTGAAAAGCTGAGTTGCTGAACAAATATGTTGATCCTAGATAACTCATGGCCTATACTCATTTTTTTCATACGCATAAAGATGGCTTACAACTTTACATTGCGTGCTGATTAGCACGCAATTTGCATTTCTGGAAGGCAAATTACTAAAACGGCATGCCCCCTCTTCAGCAGCTGGGATTCATTTTGGGACTTCCTCCTCAGGTGTGAACCTATGAGGAATTTGCTGAACCACTTTGCTGAAAATTTCAGCGCCCTCTTCTGTCTGTCTTGAAGTCAATATGGTAGAACCCGAATCTTAGCGTGTATCGAGCACGGTTCACAAAACTGATAAAAATCACGGTTTTCGATCTTATCAAACCGGTTCGAGATCCAAAACCAGTCGGTAAACCGGTCTACTTAAAAAAAATGAAAAAAATTATACGACGTAAACCGGTCAAAAATTGGTGAAAACCGCTCGATTTTTTATGAAATCGAGCGAAAATCACTCAAAAATCGGCTCTAAGAAACATTCCATTGGTTAGTCGGTTTTCCGTGAAAACCGATCGGTTTTCGATTTTTTTGAATTTTTTTATTTCTTAACCCTTCGAATTCTGACAATTTCGAGCGATTTTTGACTCGATATTCCCAATTTTCGAATTTCGATTTTCAAGCGGTTTTTTCTAATACGGTTTTTTTAACCTTGGTATCGAGACGTCTACTCGGAGTCGTCAAGAAGGGACCACATGAATTAACCACGTACATCAGCTCTCCTTTCCTTCAAACGGAACATACATTTATAGGTATTCACAAAAGTTAAAATAATACTAAAAATAAAAATCAAACAAAAACCGAAAAAATTAAAATAATCAGTTAATTCGATTTCGGCCTAAAAATGCCAACCCTGACTATGTACGTCAGCTCCTTTCCTTCAAACGGTTCCACAAAAAGGGGCACAAATAGGTATTCAGAAAATTGAAGCAAGTGATCCCGTTCAACAAAAAAGAAAATGTAAAGCATGAGCACCTACCAGAATCGGGAAGTTTCCCGTGTGCCAAAAACGGATTTTTTTTATTTTTTTTGTCTCATTCTCTCTGTCCGTCTCTCTCACTTGGCCTCGGAGCGTCGACCATCGACACAGTTCGACAAGCAGGTGACGACGGGGCTGAGGCGACAGCTGTGCTGTCGACCAAACAATAGTAGCAACACTATGGGCTACACCGCTGCAGCAGCCAATCAGAGCCATCGATCAGATCCTATAGGTTTTCATATATTGTCTTGTTGAATGTTAAGAACTTGAAATATTGATAAAAGGTGAATAGGTGGGATTAATTAGTTGATTTTGTCAAAATATTTGTTGAAATATTGATAAAAGGTGAATAGGTGGGATTAATTAGTTGATTTTGTCTTGTTGAATGTTAAGAACTTGAAATATTGATAAAAGGTGATAGAAACCAGGTTCCAACATGCTTAGAAGTAATTTTGGAAGGTTTAGAACTGAGATAAAATAGGAGTTTCTTTTCAATAGAGATAAATTGCTTTTGTTTGTTTCTGAATTAGTGCACATGGCCAATAGGCATTTATGCAGTATCCTAATCAAATTTGTAATACATGACCACCTTTTCCATCCCATGTGGAACATCATAAAAGTATGGCGATCCTGTCTGCATGAGTGGGATTTCAAACACAAATAATTGCTATTTTTTCCATCATATTTTAAGATCTGACTTCACAATGGATTAGTATTTCAACAATTTTATGGTTAATTGCCGCTTCACCAATAAACACCCTCTGCTAATAAGCTAACCACTCGTGCATCCCCATCAATAGGATCCACTTCGTACGGCGAGAAGATGCAGTCCTTCACATACGTTGTTGTGCAATGATTTAGCCCGATAAATCCAATTTTGTGGCTTGTAGTTTCTTCTTCTGTTTTGACGAGAACTCGGGTAGGTGTGGACCCAAGATCTCGTGCATCTCTGGAGGATAATCGCCCAGAATTATAGGGTCCAGATGTTAAATTATTTTAATATAATATGCTCTGTAAATTACAGAGAAATTCTTATTATAAAAGGTCTAAGTGTGATGGTTGCTAGGCTAAAAGATTAAGAATTATGGGGTTTAAATTCCCACTCCTCTCCCTTTAAAATATTGTAAATTGAATGTGTGCTAATTAACTTGTAGCCTTGTTACTTCAGATCTGAGCAGCACGTTACAAGGATCAATCTACCATTTGTGCTAGCATCAAATAAAGGCTAATTAGTTCTTGCATGCACATGGTAGTATTAGTGCTTCAGTTTTTGTAACATCCTAAAATTTGGCTTAATTAAGTTTTTATTGCTTAAATGTGCATTTATGATTTTTTGGAATTTATTTGGATTTTTCTGGATTTATTTGAATTAATTTCAAATCAAGTTTATTGCCTTTTGTTCAAATCTATTTAAATCTGTGCAAAGTTAAAATAAAGTTTTGCCAAAAATATTTTATTTGAGTCCAGAATGTCTCAAAGTATTTTTGAGATTTTTCTTGGATTTTTCCTAATAGTTTTATCGTTTAAAATAAATAAAATGAATTTATGTAATTATTTTAAATGAGGAATCTTTTAAAAAGCCATTTGAACAGTGTTGGGCCGGCCCACAGCTGTGCGGCCTAGATAGCCCGCTGGCCGGTCGGCCAAATTCGCTCGCGAAACCCTAATTCGCGCAGCCGTTCGATCAAATCTCAACGGACCAGATCGCGCTGCGTAGAAGCCGTGTCGTGGCCGTTGGATTGCGACGCGTGTACGGCGGAGCGTCGTCGTCTCCGTTCTGGACTCGGAGTCCGCCGCCGTAACGCCTCCGGTCTTCTTCACCGTGTAGAGCTCGGACGCCGAGGCTATAAAAGGAGGGGGTAGCACCCCGAGGTTCGCATTCGAGCGCCGCGTCTTTTGATCGGAGGGGTTTCGCGAGAATCGTCGTAGAGCGTGCCCGGAAGCTCGTTGGAGTTGAAGCACTGCAGCCGCCGTGGTTTTTGCTAAAGAACATCGCCGGTTCGTCGGTTTTCGGCGTTTTGGTCCCAGATCCGAACTCGTCGAGGTGTGCCGCAGCGACTACTTCACTTCTTCACGTCGGAAACGCGCCGGAACGCCGTCGCCAGGGTTTCTTCTTCGTCTCCGGTGGATTGCCTCGCCGCTGCTTCGCCATTGTCGTCGGGTAAGCTTTGGACCATCCGATCTATAGCGGAGGGTTGAGGTTCCGCCACGTCGCGGGCAACCGGGGCCATCCGATCTATCCTCCTCGGAACAGATCGAGCGGTGCGTGCGACCAATCAGGGCGTGCCGCGTGTCGGGCTCAGCAGCCGAGGCGCCATGGACCGGGTGCATCGTGAACCCGAGGGAGCCGTGGACTCAGTCTATGCACCGGGACCACGTGGCAAGCTCTGATTGGCTGACGCCAGGGCTGACGTCAGCATGCCGTCATGATGACGCAATAAATCGTCTTCGATTTAAAAATAAATCTGTTAATTCTGATTTTCTGATTTTTGCAATTTCAGTATTTATTTCAACTTCAAAAGGCTATATCTTTTGCATCGTAACTCGGATTTGAGTGATTCAAATTTCTAAAAATTTGTAAAATTGAGATCTATTTAAAGGTGAATTTTATTTGATTTTTGGAGTTCATTTGCTCTCTGTTTTGGTATTTATTTGCTTTTCTTCTTCGGTACGCGTAGACGTTGAATTGTGCGACGCTTCGGAGGAAGATCCAGCAACTCAAGAGCAAGTTCCAGAACCAGATCAGGGCCTATTCCAAGGCAAGTTGTGCTTTGATCATGTTGAACCCATGTTTATAAAATTGCTATGTTTGTTTACCCTATTGCATATATTTCAAGTATACAATTGTTTCAAATTAGATTGGGCTTAGCTAATATACCAGATTGATCTATACCCTACCTTGTCATTGTATGCCATGATCCATTGTCACCCTAGGTTGGTTCAATATAGTTGGTTAGTAATTACAATCAACATTGGAGGTTTAGTCCGTACTAGTTGCCTAGTCATGCCACGTCATCACATGTGTCAGAATCATTGATAATTAATCTTGATTAATGGAATATGGAACAATATTATGAACTTGTGTGTCATGTGGGATCACACGATGAGATTGAGTTGTTGTGGCGAGTCATGTCACGCAACGATGTTGAATTGTTGATGGCACGTGGTGCTTGGTAATCAACTGGGTGATAATCACTTAGATCGGGGCAAGTGACAAGGGGCGAGGATGCCAAGATGGGCCCGATGGGCAGAGGGTATGTGGATGTCTTGCCTTGATCACACTAAGGACTCAACCTTGCAAGTCTTTGACCTGAGTCAATCATGCAACCACATGTCTGGTATGGGCCAGCCTAGCTGAGTAATTTGCAATGTCTTAATTTTGGTACTATCGTGGTCGGTGTGAATTCCCGAGTTATGGAGTAATTCACATGGCGCAAGAGGGGGGCCCTGGATGTGGTAACCAGTCCCACCAGTGTTGAAACCTTAGCGGGTAGTATTCGGTTAAGCCAGTGCATTGTAAAGACTTTGTTATAATCTCTCGCCTTTGTGGTGTTTGGTTGTATCACGTGGGTAAAGTGCATAACCTCTGCAGAGTATGAAACTATTCGGATAGCCGTGCTCGCGGTATTGAGCAATGCTCGGGAATTACAGTTAAGGGTTAGCTTAATTAATTGAACAACTTGGTTGGGATGGCGGAATGCCATATGGAAGATGGAATTTGACTTAGGATTGGAAACTTGGTTTACTTGAGAAATACTGAATTTATTTATTATTGTTATTTGTTTTACAGTCTTTACAATCTATTTATTATATTTGTTCATAAATGCTGCTTATTGCAAAATAGCCATAATAGCCTATCCATTGGAATAAGCCTTACATATAGATACATAGAATTGCATCCTGTGCACAACTTGTTGAGTGCTTTAAGTACTCACCCTTGCCAAACAACAATAATCAACAGTTGAAGAATCTACACCTGTGTTGGAAGAGGAAGTCCAAGAGGACGCGAGTCACTAGGGTCCGAGCCTTGTCGGTTGCCTGTGGTGAACTGGTGAGCTATCTACGTTTTCTACTTTCCGCTACTTAATTATTAGTTTATATTTCCAGTCTTGCCCTGCGTGGCTTAATAATGTAAGTTGGTCATAAGATCATACATTTAGCTATATCAATAAATGAACTATTATTCTATTATCGTTGAGTATGATGTGATATGTACCAATGTTAAGCTGTGTGCACTAGCGTTGATCCTGGGACTAGTGCGGTAAACACAGTGGGTTCGAATCAGTGGATTCGGGTCCTTACAGTTTTGAAGTGATGGCTAATTAGTTCTTACATGCACATGGTGGTATTAGTGCTTCAGTTTTTGAGTGATGCTATTAAAGATAAAGACTATTTCTATTGGAATTTTATGGCATGGTCAGGGCATCCTCTATATAAGCATGTCAAATGGTTGATCTAACAGCACAATAGTGTGTGTATTAGAGATATTGCTATTGATCTCTCAGTAAAGGAACAAGAAAGAGAAATAGCAAATAAAAGGAAAGTGTTAACACATACATACAAATCAAAGGTTCATAGTTCTTTAATCATCAAAAGAACAATATTAGTAGAAAGGAAGAGAGGAGAGAAAAACTCGATATGCAAGGTGTTGCTAACACGTCTCAAGGTGAAGCACATATAAAGGATGAGTTGTGCTTTTGCACATATAAAGGTTGCTTATTCGGTTGAATCAAATTGTTCTAAGTGATCTTATAGCTTCCGTATTTTTTTGCTTACATTTGGTATCAGAGCATGGTTTTAGCACTTTTGATTCACCATTATAATTGTTCTTTTGTTGTATGGTGTAAGCGCATAAGTGAAATTGCATTTGTTTAATAGTTTTTCCATATGCAATTGCGTGATTCATCATTGTAATGTTATTTAGAGCAGTAAAATGTTATTTCTTTTCCAGTATTGTTATTTGGATAATTCGAAAGAAATATGTTTGCATCTGTCTGTAATATTTAAAGACGGTTTTTTTCTTTTGTTCATAAGATCACAGTTTATTCTTATGAGCATAATTAAAAGTGATATGCCAATTAAATATTTATATTATTGAAAGCATGTTTGTCACCAAAGTGGCCTTGTTTAAAAAGGATCATAGATATTTAGTTGAGCATTTCAATTGTTCATATTCTATTTGATGCTGCTAATTGGAAAAATATAATGGACAATTGAGTTAGCGAATTGTAACGCTAGGAGGTCACCCAAAGGTGAACATTGCTTACAATTGGAGACATGAAAGAAGTTAATCAACATGTTTGGTCAATTTGTTAGTTTATCCAAAGATAGCATGCACATTGGCTTAAGTATAATTGATTATCTACTAAAGGTGTTTATTTTAGCATCATTATTGATTCCAGCCGTGTATCTAAATTTCATCCAAAGATGTTTTTAGATGCACACTTAAAGTTTGTTATTGCATGAATCTATGTTGTTTACTCAAAGTATTAATCTATGAACATATTAAATTTTGCAACATCTATAATTTAATGAGTCAGGGTTTTGGGCTTGTCAAGTTTAATGGGCTAAACTATGTTGACTGGTCCGAACAGATCCGGTTTCAACTGGGTGTTATGGACTTGATCTAGCATTAGTTCTTGATGAAAAGCCTGCAGCCATTACAGATGAAAATACTGATGAGGATCGTTCCCTTTATGAAGCTTGGGAACGGTCTAACAGGCTAAGCTTGAACTTGATGCGCTTAACGATTGCTGAAAACGTCAAGCCGTCATTGCCTAAAACTGATAATGCAAAGGATTTCATGATGAAGCTAAAAGAATATTCCCAATCAGACATTACAGACAAGTCTGTGGTTGGGAGTCTTATGAGTGAACTAACGACCAAGAAATTTGATTGGTCTATTCCCGTGCATGATCATGTGATTAGCATGGCAAATATTGCTGCAAAATTAACATCCATGGGAATGGACGTAAATGAATCATTTCTGGTCCAATTCATCATAAACTCCCTACCTCCTGAATTTGGCTCGTTCCAGGTGCATTATAACACCATAAAAGAAAAATGGAACCTTCAAGAATGCAAAGCCCAATTAGTTCAGGAAGAAGGGAGATTAAAGAAAATAAGGGATCACTCTGTCCATCTCACGATGCATAAAGGTGCAAGTAGCAGCAAGGAAAAGCCAGGGAAGAAGGGTAAGGACAAGGCTCCACATCAAGTTAGTGAGGGCCAAATCCATAAGATGCTGAGATGCCACTTCTGCAAGAAGGTCGGTCATTTCAAAAAGGATTGCCCCAAGAGAAAGAAATGGTTCGAACAAAAAGGTATACATTATATTTCTGTATGCTTTGAATCAAATCTTGTTGAAGTTCCTAGCCATACCTGGTGGTTAGATTCTGGTGCTACTACTCATATTTCACATGTTACACAGGGATACCTTTCAATCCAACCCATAAGCGAATCTGAAAAGTTTTTGTACATGGGGAACGGAATGAAGACACGAATTGAAGGGATCGGGACTTATAGAATAATCCTTGATACCGGTCTACACTTAGATCTGAAAGAGTGTCTTTTTGTTCCTGAGTGTACTAGAAATTTAGTATCTATGGGAAAATTGGATATAACAAGTTTTAAGTTTATGGTTGAAAATGGTATATTTTCATTATATAAGAATAAGTACTATTATGGTTCTGGTACTTTAATTGATGGTTTATACCGCTTCAATCTTAATGCTGATTTTTCTGAATCCCTGTTTCATGTTGAACATATTATTGGTAACAAACGTAGTGCACATAATGAGCGTTCTGCTTTCTTGTGGCATAAAAGACTGGGTCACATATCCAAAGAAAGAGTTTTGAGGTTAGTGAAAAGTGATATTTTACCTCAGTTGGATTTTGTTGACTGGAATGTGTATGTGGATTGCATCAAGGGCAAGCAAACCTCACACATATCAAAGCCCCTAGCTACAAGAAGTAGTGAACTGTTACAGTTAATACACACTGATATTTGTGGTCCATTTGATGTTTCTTCCTGGGGCGGTGAAAAATATTTTATCACCTTTATTGATGACTTCTCATGTTATTGTTACCTATACTTGTTGCATGAAAAGTCTCAAGCTGCGAGCATTCTAGAGGTGTTCGTTAATGAGGTGGAAAGGCAGCTCGATAGGAAAGTTAAGGTGGTGAGGTCGGATAGAGGTGGTGAATATTTTGGAAAGTTTGATGAAAGTGGACAATGTCCAGGTCCATTTGCAAAGTTTCTTGAAAGCCGAGGCATTTGTGCACAATATACAATGCTTGGAACACCTCAACAAAATGGGGTGGCTGAAAGGCGGAATCGTACTCTCATGGAAATGGTTAGGAGCATGGTAAGTTACAATGATGTGCCCTTATCTTTGTGGATGCACGCATTAAGGACTGCTGTGTACTTACTGAACAGGGTTCCTAGTAAGTCAGTTCCTAAGACTCCTTATGAATTGTGAACGGGAAGGAAACCTAGTTTGAGGCACCTGCATGTTTGGGGCTGCCCAACAGAAGTAAGAATATACAATCCACATGAAAAGAAACTCGATGAAAAGACCATTAGTGGTTACTTCATCGGCTATCCTGAAAAATCAAAAGGGTACAGATTTTACTGTCCTAACCATAGTACAAGAATAGTTGAGTCTGGAAATGCTCGGTTCATTGAGAATGGTGAAATCAGTGGGAGTGGTGATCCACGAAATGTGGATATCAAAGAAATTCAGTCCAACCCTACTCCTAGCATTGTTGTATCATCGTTACACAACACTGCAGAAAATACAACTATTGAACCAGCTACTAATGTGCAAGTCACAACTGAAAAGGAAATTCCACATGAAAGTATATTGCGAAGGTCTGTGCGGAATAAAAGACCAGCTATTTCAGATGATTATGTGGTTTATTCACTTGAACATGAATGTGACTTGAGTATCGAAAATGACTCAGTCTCATTTAAGCAAGCCATAGAATGTGATAATTCTGAAAAGTGGTTTGATGCCATGAAAGAAGAGTTGAGATCAATGGATGACAATAAAGTCTGGGAACTAGTAGAGTTGCCGCAAAGTTCAAAACAAGTCGAGTGTAAATGGGTCTTTAAGACCAAACGCGACTCAAAAGGCAACATTGAAAGATATAAGGCCAGA
This sequence comes from Otatea glauca, assembly GCA_036346275.1. Lineage (NCBI taxonomy): Eukaryota > Viridiplantae > Streptophyta > Magnoliopsida > Poales > Poaceae > Otatea > Otatea glauca. Next base: position 19,941,520 of record CM070727.1, on the reverse strand, counting down.
CTTGTCGCCAAGGGTTACACTCAAAAAGAAGGTATTGACTGCAAGGAGACCTTCTCTCCAGTTTCAAAGAAGGACTCTTTGAGAATTATTTTGGCTCTGGTGGCACATTATGGTTTGGGGCTTCACCAGATGGATGTGAAAACCGCTTTTCTGAATGATGATTTGGATGAAGAAGTGTATATGAACCAACCTGAAGGATTCATGGTTCCAGGAAAAGAAAATTTGGTGTGTAAATTAAAGAAGTCAATATATGGGCTGAAACAAGCTTCCCGACAATGGTATATAAAGTTCAATGATACCATTTTGAAGTATGGTTTTGTAGAGAATACCGTTGATCGGTGTATCTACATGAAGGTCAGTGGGAGCAAGTTTATTATTTTAGTCCTATATGTTGTCGACATTCTGCTTGCTACTAATGATAAATCTTTGTTGCATGATGTAAAGAAATTTCTCTCCAATAATTTTGAAATGAAGGATATGGGTGAGGCATCCTATGTAATTGGAATAGAAATATTCCGTGATAGAAATTATGGATTATTGGGACTGTCTCAGAAAGGTTACATTAACAAAATATTGGAGAGATTTAGAATGAAAAATTGCTCTATGTGAATTGTTCCAATTCAGAAAGGGGACAAATTTAGTGAAATGCAATGTCCAAAAAATGATTTGGAAAGGAAGGAAATGGAATCTATTCCATACGCATCAGTTGTTGGGAGCTTAATGTATGCTTCGACATGCACTCGACCAGATATTAGCTTTGCTGTTGGAATACTTGGTCGGTATCAAAGTAATCCTGGAATGGATCATTGGAAAGCTGCGAAGAAGGTTCTTCGGTATTTACAAGGCACCAAGGATCATATGCTCACATACAAGAGATCGAGCCATCTTGAGGTGATTGGCTACTCAGATTCAGATTATGCCGGATGTGTAGACTCAAGGAAGTCTATATTCGGCTATTTGTTCCTTTTAACTGGAGGAGCAATTTCATGGAAGAGTGGAAAGCAATCTGTCATTGCTACTTCCACTATGGAGGCTGAATTTGTGGCATGCTTTGAGGCCGCTATTCAATCACTGTGGCTGCAGAATTTTTTGTCTGGCCTTCATATTGTTGATAATATTGAAAAGCCCTTAAGGATTTATTGTGACAATTCCGCTGCAGTCTTTTTCTCCAAAAATGACAAGTACTCGAAAGGAGCAAAACATATGGATTTGAAGTACTTAACGGTAAAAGAAGAAGTGCAAAAGCAAAAGGTATCAATCGAGCATATTGGTACAGATCTGATGATAGCAGATCCACTAACTAAGGGACTGCCGCCCAAGACTTTTAGTGGCCATGTTGAGAGGATGGGCATTACAGATAAATCCATGTTAGCATGATGAGTATATATATACATGATTTTGAGTTGCTCGTATTTTTTATGAACTTATGAATTCAATAAAAGTATTGTTTTGTTGGTTATCCATATTATCGTGTATACAATTATGGTAGTGATGGATAACAATGAAAGTTTCCCATTAAAGTTAGTTTGAATTATGTCGATTGTGATACATAGAAGGGATCTTGTCACTGTATGACTTGTGGCCGCTATGATTCTGTCGCCACAATTCAATTTAACGATGAATTGATAAATTCGATGAAAGGTGTACACCTAAAAGTTTTTCGAATTGTCAAGTTTTTACAAGGGCCAAGTGGGAGATTGTTAAATTATTTTAACATAATATGGCCCTGTAAATTATAGAGAAATTCTTATTATAAAAGGTCTAAGTGTGATGGTTGCTAGACTAAAAGATTAAGAATTATGGGGTTTAAATTCCCACTCCTCTCCCTTTAAAATATTGTAAATTGAATGTGTGCTAATTAACTTGTAGCCTTGTTACTTCAGATCTGAGCAGCACGTTACAAGGATCAATCTACCATTTGCCGGTAGCATCAAATAAAGGCTAATTAGTTCTTGCATGCACATGTAGTATTAGTGCTTTAGTTTTGAAGTGATGGCTAATTAGTTCTTACATGCACATGGTGGTATTAGTGCTTCAGTTTTTGAGTGATGCTATTAAAGATAAAGACTACTTCTATTGGGATTTTATGGCATGGTCAGGGCATCCTCTATATAAGCATGTCAAATGGTTGATCTAACAGCACAACAGTGTGTGTATTAGAGATATTGCTATTGATCTCTAGTAAAGGAACAAGAAAGAGAAATAGCAAATAAAAGGAAAGTGTTAGCACATACATACAAATCAAAGGTTCATAGTTCTTTAATCATCAAAAGAACAATATTAGTAGAAAGGAAGAGAGGAGAGATAAACTCGGTATACAAGGTGTTGCTAACATGTCTCAAGGTGAGTTTGTGCTTTTGCACATATAAAGGTTGTTTATTCGGTTGAATCAAATTGTTCTAAGTAATCTTATAGCTTCCGTATTTTTTTCCTTACACCATAAACCTATCAAAATTAGGTAAATCAGATAGAGTAAAAATTGTGGCAATTGGAAAGTTATATCACCCTAATCAGGGTATCTGTGAGTTTCCCTGCATTCTCTGTGATGAAACGAAAATCAGGGTATTTGTGTGAATTATCTCAGTCCGTTGAGCTGTTTACTTGCACCAAACACAGTAGAATTTTTTTTTTTGTTAAAGAACACACATGTTTAGGATTCATAGGAAACATAGTGTTAGTTGTATCCACAATTATCCTCCTAAAGAAAATTATAGTACCATGGAACATTGAAAGATATAGCCCGTTGAACTGCTAGGAGGTCTACTACTGTGGCATTTCGGAATGGTTCATACCGTCCTGCACACACAGTAATTCGTGACCGCCTCGTTTCCCTTATCGAGCGGCGAAGATATTAAATTTTTCTTATTACGAAAAATCATACTAGAAAAATGCAAAAGGCATTCGGGTGATCTTGTCCTTTTATCCCAGAAAGAGTGTGATTTGTACCTGATAGTTACTTCTGTAAATGCTGACTGCATTTGCATGGGACAGTATCATATTGTGAGCAGCTATGTATGGCTCTGTTTTAGAATTCGCAAAGGCACAGTCCCCAAAATGGTTTAGAATAGCAGCCAGGAGGGGGTACCATCCGTCCATATAAGCAAATTTTGTGAACAAGTTGGGCTGATTAAATGTACCAGAATTTTACTGGATCACCAAACATTTTGAAGCATACATCTGCCAAGTAACCAAAATCATCCCTGGAAAGCATTTTGATGTAAGGTAAAGAATTCTCTCTTTTTTCTCCAAGGAGAATAAAATAGGAAGGGATGTCCTTCTATGCATTAGTATTTGAAAGTTGCACAAATATTAGAGTATAAATGACAGGCAGATGGTGATTACTTACCCCTTCCGTTGTTTTAAGATTTGTGCAACTTGTATTGGGAGTAGAAGTGAAAACGAGTCGGGTACGGGTGGATATTGCTCTTCCCGTATCTTAACCCATATTTTTTTCCGGATTCAGAACCGGATACATGGTAGTCAGATACAGATACAAATCTGGGTTATTCGGGATACGAATACGGGACAGATATGTGACGGATTCGCGTAGGAAACGGATAAAGATATATGGATAATGCATGCATATATAGAGTAATATTTCCTGCCTAATTTGGGATCGGATCCCGTTCGGATCGGATTTCCAGATTTTTCCTATTTAGATATTAGCAAGGTTCAGCCCATTTTTTCCTGCCTAATATTTCCTGCCTAATATCTGGCCGTTTTCACCCCTAATTGAAAGGGTGATGCATAGAAGCACTACTAGAAGGCATCCATCCTTAAAGCACAGCAATTAAAAGACATAATGGATTTCTGGACTCCCATCCACAATATCGCTCGTCCAGTTCATGTGGAATGTCATAATGAGATATTGTAACAAGTGGCTCTATGGATGTTTACGGATGTAGTTAACATCTCCATCTTTAATTATTGAAAAATTTGGTGCCTTTGCATGGTATGTAATGCCTAAATACCTTTCTGCAGAAGAGCATTGATAGTGGCATTGTAGAATGCTACACCATCTGGATTAACATTTCTGTAGCAAGAAGTGTGACTTTTAAAGACAGATCTTGTTTTACTCTTTAAAAAAAGCAATAATCCCTGAGAAAGCAAATGATTGAAGAAGTCAAGCTCACTTGGTAGAATCCTTGCCCGTGCTATGGAGAATCGGTATGAGTTGACACCCAAGGAATGCATCAATATGATGTCTTCCTGGAGCATAGGGAAAAAAATAGTCTCCGGTAGTTGAATAGACAATAAAGATTCAGTAGAACAATCTCAGTAGCATGCGTTTCATTTTACATCATAACCATTCAGCAGGGATAGATTCCTTCGGAGTTATTTGCGTTTTGTAGAAAACATACCATGCAACGATGATAGTGATCAGCAGCAGTATCACCATTGCTTCCATCCTCAACTGTACCTGAACCCACCTGATTAAAGAAGGTAACAACACATAAGAAGAAACCAAGTTATAACAAGACAAAAAAAAGAACTATATATGTCAAGGTTGAAACTGGATAATGATATAAATTGCCATGCATGCTTCACTTTGTTTATGAGTGTAGACATCCCAATTGCTTAGGCCTTTATTACCCTCCAGATATCCACCTTCAATCTGAAGAACTAAAGGAACTGAGTGTACTACTGCTACTGAATGTTTGGGAAACTACAGCAGCTACTGCATTCATGCACAGGCAGTGTGGAAATATTCAACATGCTATACGGTCTTCACTGCAACAACTTTTGTTTCAATAAAATCCAGAGTTTGAGGTCCGCATGAGACTTACTGCCTTCAAGGAAAAAAAAAACCTGTTCAAGAACCTTGCTAGTTTCCATTAATAGGCAATGTAGCTTACAAAACAACTCTGCCACGTAAAACAGGTCCAAAGAGGATGGAAAAGAATGCGGTGTGTACCACTTTGCCATTTATCATAAAGGGAACATAATTAGATTAGCATGCCGTTGGAAATCATCTACTTCTAATGATCCCAATTTTACAAGTTAGTTAAGTTAGTCCTCAATCCATAGTCTCTAAGCTACAGCTCCTCGAACAATGCTGAAGATTCTGCCCACAGATTCTTGGCCACTTCTATGTCAAGGAGAAGACCTAATGGTCCTTCCTTTCCCTCCAAAGAAATACTTCCCAGATGCTTCCTGAAACACAACAAACTTACAATACAACTCAAAAGTTAGGAGTGAATGTTGTTACATCATTTTGTTGTGAAATGACGGAAGTTTTGCGAGGGTTTAACAAGAGGCTTACAGGCGGCACCAAGGCAGCATCAAGGACAGCTCCAACCCCAGTATCGAGTTGCTGTAGGAGATTCTGGAGGTGTAGAACGAAAAGCGCAAACCAAGAAAGGCATGGAGGAAGCTCCCGCATGATGTTTGTTTCTACCACACCAGGATCGGCAGCCCTAGAAGCATGGAAAATGTAATACTTCATATGTGAAAATAAACAAACTCCAAATAATAAACTGGTAAAAAAAAAGTAGCATTGACGAATTGCCAAAAGCTTAAGGTAACATAGAGATGAGCTCTCCTAATCTTTCCTTGTACAGCAAATATAACAAACAAAGATTTAAGTATAATCTGAAATGACTGTGTAACCTACGGATCAGACATGTTACAGTAGAGGTTTACTTGGGGAGTAATGGGCAAAAAGATCTGGTATACATCATATCATGCGAATTAAATACACTGTACACCTATTATTTCAATAGGCAACAATTTGGAATTAATGTATGAAGAAAAAAATAGAAATAAAGAACACAGACAAGATCAATGGCGCATACATGACAGAGACACCACAAGACGTGTGAAGTTGTCGATGAAGCTCATAAGAGAACATCAGTAAACAAACTGCAGTAGGAGAAAATGAGTCCAATAAATTTTATTAGGCAAGAACTGCAAGAGGTTTACTGAAAAACTGAAGCAACAGACATGCACTTGATATACTCATAAGTAGAAGCTAAGGAGTAACTTCCCCCCACTGACCACTGACCAAACTTCATTCCCCTCAGTGCCTCCTTGGAAACGTCAATTTCTGACACTGGAGATGTGAAAATTACACATGTTAATTGTTACACTCTGATACCCCCTGTTATGAGCAGTAGCCCTTGAATCAGATTAGAATTTTGTGAGATATGGCACAAGCGTGCACGGTCTCAAAAACAAAGATGGACCTCGTAAAGAGAACCAAAATAACGATGTTGAAGTAAACATGATGAGAGAAAAGATTTGGTGAAGCCGATCGCAAATTTTTTTAATCACAATCTCAAAAGAATATAAGGGATTATCGTTATCTCATAGCTGTTTCAAACCTTTTAGAACTCTCAGATCCTTGCCATATACAAGAACCTAGTGCTAAAGAATAACCTAACATCTAATCCTCTCGGGAGTCTCTTGCTTTGTATGAGTTAGTTTGTGGCTTGGTTCTCCATAACCAACCCTATGGGTTTATATAACCTTCTTAGTCCTCTTTCAAACGGAAGTAGAAATGCTACTCCAAAAGAAAGTAGGAATACTAATCCTATTAGGATTCATCTAAGGCTCCTAAGAGCGCACATTTCCAAATCCTAAGACTAGATATGATTCGCTATACTCAACAATCTTCACCTTGTGTAGTTTGAAGTCATTGTGCTCCTCTCCAACTCGACTCTGCATTTTTTTCCTCCTACCTTTGAGAGTGCCCCCACCATAGAGGCTCATACATATCACCTCAATGTGCGTGTTGATGTTCGGGCTTGGCCTCCCTAACCCTCCACCTGAGAGCACTTTTCTTGTGTAGTTTGTTTAACTACTCCTTTTGTTCCTATAGCCCTATATGCCATAGTTTTGTACCGCCTCTGAGCTGCACCTGCTCGTTGGTACCGTTTGGTTGGTCCCACCACGTCTTCCTTCTTCCAACATCTCGCACATTCGCCTTTGTGGCTGCTAAATTCTGAAACCATCTTTGCAGTTCCGCACATAACCGCAGTTGAGATCTGAGTACCTACCGTTGACAATACGGTTTCCTTCTCCTTTCCAGAATTTTTATCAGACCTCCATTCGATTGCCCTTCATTTAGGTTTACCTATCAATCTACTCCAGATACTTTGCATGATAACGTGCACTTTGCAAGTAACTCGCATGACTCCACCTCGAAGTGATATCTCATAACCTTTGAGTTCAAGCAATCTCACAGATATTAGTTTCTTCTTTAAGCTAGGAACATACCAAACTCCTGTCAATATACGACATGCTCCATCATACATCTCAAATGTAATTGTTCCTACCACAGTAATTGCATACTCCTTACAATCCCCCAAGTGAACAGTTTCACGCAACAGGCTCAGAGAACCTTCGTCAAATTCTCCCTTATCGAACATATGTGGAAGCAACAACTTGAGTCTAATATGCATCCATGAAAAGTACCTAGTTGATTGACGAAAAGTACGAATCATCATTTGCTACTACCATTGAGCATGCACCCTCAATTTGCTTCAAACTTGGACAATACTTTATCATATGACCTTCTTAGTCACATAGATAGCATACATGTGTACCCTTGCTTTTACCCTTCTTCATGTAACTTTTGCTTTTGCCTGCAACACCTACTACAATCGATGCTTTATCACCCAAGGATGAAGGTTCTAATGGATTTTTGAAAGACTTCGCCTCCAACAGATATGCAACTATCTCGTTGAAGTTTAGAGTGCTTTTCCCGACGAGAATATTCATCACCAATTGCTCCCACGATGGTGGTAGAGATGATGCCAGTATGACGAATTTATCATTCTCATCAATTTTCTCATCCACACTAATCAGTTGTGTGATAAGCTTGTTTAAAACATTGAGATGGTCAACGAACCATGTACCTTACTCCGTGTGCAACCTATACAGTTGTCGCTTCAGCACCCATCGGTTTGTCTACGACTTTTTCATATACAATTCTTCTAAGTCCTTCCATAATTTATTGGTGAATTCTCCTTGATCACCGAGTTCTTTACCTCATTGAAGAAACATAGACGAATTGTATTGACAACCTTCTACTCCATCACTTTCCAGTCTTTAGCGAATGCCTTTTCCGGTTTGCTCCCTTCAAGAGTAACGATTAACTCTTGCTAGACAAGGATATCCTTCAGCACACATTGCCACACGTTGAAATTTCCTACGTCGTCAAATTTCTCTAATTGATTCCACATCATCAACATCGATCTTGATTTTGTGTTACCTAACGCTTTAATGACCTTAGTTCTGATACCCCTTCTTATGCACAGCAGCCCTCGGATCGGATCAGAGTTTTGTAAGATAAGGCACGAGCGTGCACAGTCTCAAGAACGAAGAATATAAATCTCATAGAGGGAACCAAGATGACGATGTTGAAGTAACCACGACAAAGAGAATATTTGGCGAAGCCAACCGCAAATTCTTTAAGCACAACTTCAAAAGTGTACAATGAATTGTCACTCACTCACAACCCTCTCGATCTTTTTAGGACCCTTGGATCCTTGTCCAATACAAGAATCTAGCGCTAAAAAATAACCTAGCCATTACTCTTGTACACCTCTTGCTTTGGATGAGTTGGTTTGTAGCTTGGTTTCTCCATGACCACCCCCCATAGGTTTAAATAGCCTTCTTAGTCCTCCAAAAGGAAGTAGAAATCATACTCCAAAAGAATGCAGGAATCATAATCCTATTAGAATTCATCTAAGAATTCTTATAGCACATCTTTCTAAATCCTTAGAGACTAGATATAAGTCATCATACTCAACGTTAATCAAATATGTCTAGTTCTTATGGAGAAAGAAAGCGAAATGTGAACAATGGCAGTATGTGCTATCTGAAATGCAAATTAAGTTTTGATTAAGCCCAGGTGTGGGCTACTGCAAGAGCAAATGCCAAAGGTAAGCAAATGGTACATATTTATAGCAGACTCAAAACAGAACAGCAGGAAAATATATGGACAACAACATTTCAACAATGAAACTACTACAAACAGGAAATGAAAAGCAAGAGCAAAATTATCGGACAGATAGATGTGAACTAATGTTGGCTAAGAAAAGGATTTCCATAATACCCATACTAAAATTTTTCAACTTAGCCCTAGAGATAAATGAAAGAAGTTAGATTAAAAAAACTTAGTACTTACCACATCTGTGTGTGAAAGATGTTAGATTGACCAGTCGGGAAGGTACAGGGCTGTTCTTCAGCAGTGGTAAAAGAATGTTGGTCAGGATAAATGGACCAATGTAGTTTGCCTGAACCATTCTGAAATTTGCATGCAGTTAAGTTCACTTAAGCAGTTGACTAGACAAAAAAAACGTAATGCTGATATAAAGAAAACATGTTGCTTGAAGAACGCAAGGATTTTCTTTTCTTTTTCTTTCTTTTTTTTGCAAGAATAATTTCAAGGGAAGCACCTACTCAACAAGCCCATCCTCGGTAACTCGACGCAACTTGGCTAGCATCCCAGCATTATTTATCAAGAGCTGAATTGAAGGGTCCAAATTTGAATCCTGAATCCACTGATTCAACGAAGTTCCAAACTTCTTTATTGACTTGTAGGATGACATTGCTGACGAATCAGAGCATAAGCGTGTATGGATTCAATATTTCACACAATCCAGCAAGGAAACTATCAAACTAGCACTATAGCATCATATCCAGATTAGCATTTGGGTGTTGGCAAGTTTGGAAATGCGCGAGTCAACCACCAAGATGCACCACAGTCCACAGGTGTTAGATAAAATGCCCACACAAGCACCGCAAGAAACACGCGACTCACCGAGCACGACGTGGTATCCCTCCCGCGCCAGCGCCGCCGCCGCCGCCTTGCCCAGCCCCGACGTCGCCTGCACACACACCATAACGGAGCACATCACACACACACCGAGCACCGTGGGGCAGAGGGAAGAACACACATGTATGTACAAGGGAGGTTCTTGGGTACCCGGTGACCACGCAGATGGGGCGGCGGCCGCCGCCACCAGCGTCGGACCTTGGTCCGCGGCGGCGAGGGATGGCGGTCCAGCCACGGAGGAAGAGGAGGAGGTAGGAGTGGAGGAGGGAGAGGGTCCACAAGACGCCCATGCGCCAGAACTCCGGCAAGCACACCATGCGGAGCGCCTCGCCAGCCATGGCGAAGTGGCGGGTCTTTTACAGGGCGGCGGTAGCGTACTAGCGACTAGCGTGACCTCAGCTAGTTGAGACTTGAGAGAGCGAGGCGGGGAATCACAAAGTAAAAGTCCACCACGGACGGCTCGATTGGATCCCCCGGTAGGATCCAACGGCAGAAGAAAATCTGAGTTTGGACTTCAAATTTATTAGAAGTGCCAAAGTTAATAAGCAAGATTAATTCATTATATGTCACCGATTAATTCATTATATGTCACCGAAAGTTTGCGTCTCATCCCAAACGTGCAAAGCAGGGCTGTGATTTTTCTCGGAGTTTCCCGTGTTAATTAGCATGACATCACCTGGTGGGATTTTTGCATTAGTTATGTCAAATCTTCGCATTACATGTTTGAACATGAATTTGAATGTTCAAGTATAAACGTGGGCAAGACACGTACTCAAAATGCACTATATAAAGGAACGAGCTAGAGTATCTCTCCTAAATAAAGAAATAAATTGTGCGTGGTATACATGTGGAGTTGCTTTTCTCATATTGTTAGCTTTTTCTTACTAAAAGGATATCTTGCAAATTACAAACCCGTATCAGAATAGGCATTGCAAGCTCGAGACATTGGAGCTAGACGGGCAATTTTGTCTTGGAAAAAACAAAATAGACAGGCAAGCTTAATGCATATCAATAATCCCACTGTCCAAACAGTGACATGGAATAACTGCATGATCAAGTGCACCGATACCCACCGATTACATGACACTGACAGGGTCCTTCAACACTGCACAACCACATGTAACCGAAAAGAACAGATACAATGTCCGGGATGAAGTTCCCAACAATTTATACAATGCCCTCAAAGAAAAAAAAACAATTTCTAAAAGACAAAGAGGCTTGAAAAGACCAGTCAAATACTGAAATGCTGTGAATATAGTCGAGTCGAAAGCACCAAACTAGAATGAATACAGAACTTATTCACAAGATGGATATATCTGTTGCAAACTAGAATTAATGGAAATACACACGCATAAAGGAGGTCAGCAGTAGAACTGGATTAGGGAAACGTATATATAAAAAAAACAAATCGAGCTGTAAGTAACCCCCTCACCCCAAAAGAAGAAGAAAGAAAAGAAAAACCCAAATTACAACAGTAACATCTTTCTCTGTGGCACTGAATAGAATGTGACAGAACCATGCTGCTGAATCAAACTCTCCGATTCATGTTATAACTAGCCGTGATGAGGCAACTCCGAGTGGTTGCTTTACAATGGTATCCCTCAGTCCTCACAGGGGCACGCGACGGAAGCATACATAATCCTGAGTAAATTTCATGATAGTGGTGGCGGAAAATGTACATATGGTGTGCGAGCTATCCCACGGAATCAAATCTTCTTGGGAAGATTATAGGTTTTCTTGAGGAACTTTGTGGCTGCCTCATCATACCGATAGCACAGAACTCGCAGGACTGTGTTGGGTTCATTCGGACTCCAATGCCCAGTTGTTGGTGGCAATGGTAACCTATTCTTGGCCGCAGATCGATTGGACTCGGCCATCATGCGTTTGAATCGCTCAATGAGGCTTTCCGAGTCTGTTCGTAGGAGGGGCAGAACATTCTTGACCTGGGAGGACGCCTTATCGACCAATTCCTCTGGCAAACCATCGCCATCTGCTAAAAACAGATCTCTAAGGGCCCTGAAGTCATCCTCTATCATCTGAGAGTCTTGACGGGTGAAAGCACGCAAAGGCCCACCAGCAAGAAGAACCAGCAAGAATCCATCAAATGTGGCTTTCATCAATGCGGTTATAGCCCGGTTCCGCACTTTGTTATGCACCGTACCAGATATTGTCTCAAGGATAGGGTCAAGCTCTCTCAACAAAATCTCCGCCCTGTTTGATGATGCAGGATCACCAACATAAAGGGTGTCCCAGAGAATATGGCCCAAGTCATAGAATGTCACCTTATATGCAGTCGTCTCACATAACTGCTGAATGCCTTCTTGACAGGCCACCTGACAAAGCTCAAACTTGATGTCCAATCCATCAGTAATATCTGCCTGAGCTGACTCAACGTTTCGCAAGCACGTTTTTATCTTCTTCTCTAGGTTCTCCAGCTCACCTCGGATGTACTGGAGTGTATTCAAGCGTACACAGAGTTGAGGAAGGGTCAAGGCATCGGTTCCATTGGGTGCTCCATTTTGTGATACTCGATGCTGCAGATTCTGTGGCTTCTCTTTTTTCTTGAACAATAGCTTGGAGCCAACCTCGCATCGTGTTAACGGAGGTAGTTGGGGCATAAAAGAATTTCGTGTTCCTGTAATTAAAACAAGTGGAAATTTCACTCAGCATCAGAACACCATGTTACAAAATAAAAATGATTCCACCTTTTATGTACTTAATAATTACCGCAGCCAGATTTTGCTTTAGACACATAAAGCTGTAGGCTTCTATCAAGTCCAGCTGCCAGATCAGGAAGAAGAGCTGGATGCATCGGTATAGGCAATTGGAAAAATGCATCTAATGTTTCATCAATAACCCGAAGCATCTCCACAGATGAGGGAGCAAAATTATCTCTGTTGGCGCCTGGATTCCAACTCTGCATAAAAGATATTACCAAGTTTAGTGGAATAGAAATTTTATAAAAACCACATAAACAATTCTTCAAATTAAGCCCAGCGGAATTTCATATAATGTACTTATTTCCTATAGAACAACAAATTTTGTTGACATCACCTTCCAACAGGACCGTTCAGACTGAATAAATCTCAAGTTGCATGAGTCAATATATTTGGTGTGTAGATAGTGTTCGGTTTTGTTCTCCCATCTAGCCCAAACAAAATTAGCCAGTTTTTTCAAGTTTAATTATGATTACTGAATCCTGCTGCATGAAAAAATTGACTGCAAACTAAAATGTATGCAGTGAATCTGCTAGCCCGTCAGGACAAGATGAGACGATAAGCCACACCTTAGGGTCCACATCAGAGATTTGCAGTCATTGCTAAATCACACAGGGATATATCGACGTTCAAAAAAAAATAGAATGCACAATGTTTACAAGTATTATGCAACAAAAATGTGTGAAATGATATTGATATGTTTGGATACTGGAGTACAAGATCGCTATAACCAAGGCAAATTGTGCATCACTGTCCGTATCCAGACACAACACTGCAGCTTGCTTGAATTGCATTAGCCATATACAGAAATAGAGTAATTTAATCTTGCAGTAGTACCAACCACATTAATTACTAAATTATGAATGTTTCTGTTCATACTGGGAAAATAAGATCTGACAGTAAAGGAAAATAAGAGCACCTCTTGCTTCAAATTCCGGTCAACCCATCCCTTGAGTCTGTCCACCCTTTCTTTTATCCAAACTTTCACCAGATCAGCAATTGCATTTTCAGCTTCATATGGTGGCATCTCTCTGATTAATGACTTGCCTCCATCATCACTATCCACAGAATCTTCAACAGCAATATTAACAAGATCCTTCTCTAATTTGTCTGCAGCCTTAAGAACTTGAACTGTATCTGGGGTCAGCTCCGTAAGCCCAGCTATGAACTGCTTCAGCTCATTTCGAAAACAAGAATGAAGAGTTGCAACAGCAACACCTGAAGCGAGGGGATGCCATGTCTTCAATATTGGGCTGTACAAATTTTTCTCCTTAACTGCTAGGTCACCAATGTCCTTTGCAAGGATAGACAGAACTGGGGTAGGGTTCCTTGATGATCGCTTTGAATCTGCTTCTTCCATTCTCTGCACAAGTGAAAGTTGTGTCACATAACAGTGCTGGTGCACCCTATCAGAACATTGATTTTATAAGATTTAGCAGCTCAAATTATTTAGTAAAAACAGAAATTATTAAATGTATTATTTGAACTTCAGCAAAATGGTTCTTTGGGATTAGTTTCTACTGGGATTCTACTTTCTGGCTGCTCTGATACGAAAATAACACTAGCTGTGAGCAATAAAGTGATAACAACAATCAAACAACTAACAAGGCATCTGGGATTTTAAGGTATGGAATAGAACTATTGATCTACACTGAATCAGGGAAAGACAGTACGATATTTTTCTGCTAATAAGGACTTACTTGAGCAAAAGCTGTACGGAGTGAAGACCTTATGTAGGTCTCTATCCTGGTGCGAGCTACATTAGTCTCTTCTTTCCTCCTACGACGGTATTCATGGGATATATCTTCAACAAGCACCCTTGCAGCTGACACTCCAATTGAGACAATGCCTTGCATGGACTCAATGTTACTTGTATTGAAGGTTTCGTGATAAGCCAGAAGTCTTTTCTCTGTCCAACCCATTATTGAGCTTAATGTTGAACTCAAGACTTTGCAGTAATTTGGATCTTTAGTGGTTTTTGAATCCTTTGCAACTTCAGCAAACTGATTCTCTGCAGCAGAAAGCAACTCGATATCTACTTGGCCTGACATAACAAAATGGTTGAACAATGCCCAAGTAAAGCAAAGATTGTGAAGCATCTCATTCATTCCAAGAATAACCCACGTCTTCTTCAAGAGCTCCATCACCTCATCAATCTCATCAACCACAGTCCCATCATCATTATCAAAGCAAGCTTCTACCAACATTTGGTAGAGGTGGAGATTCAAGGGGAAACCATCTGCCCAGTGGCATCCATCAGAAGTTCCATCATGAGATCTTCCAGCAAGGGACATGACAGCACTACGTAGGACCTGCATTGACTCAGAGTTTTTCCCAGTTTCGAGTGGCCTATCATATGCTCCACGTATGATTTGCCGCAGCCGTTGTGCAGAAAGGTCTGATTTGTGCAATGGAACAAATGGGTGAACAAGCAAACCAGCCTCAAGAAGCTTCAGGTTCCTACTCTGCCATGACCCATGCTCTTGAGGATCAGGGAAATCTGATGCCTTGAATTGCTGCAGGAATTCCAAGGGCAAAACCATAGCTTCCGTGCGTTTGCCCAGCTGTTTCAAGAAAAAAAAATGTAAAGGTAAGAAAATTGGAGTTCAAGGTTGGTATAAACAATTATAGAAATGAACATTAATTTCCTTAAGCTCTACATGGATTAGTGTAGGGCCATTAAACTGATAATGTCTCCACTTTTTTAACTGAAACTCTATCTGAATTTACATTTTCTTTAGGGACCATCTGAAGTAACATTTTTTTTTCGAAAATGGATGGCAGGAACTCTGTCGATTCATTTCAAAGAGAAGAGAATTACACCCACATACACTGAATTACAACCACGAACACTTGTCCCGACACCTCGCCCAACAATACTAGTTCACACAGAACACCACCGAGACACACCGCAACACCAACAACACCTAGCTACTCAACAAAAGAGAAGCCTCAACCCGACATGGCGACATCTAGCCACTCAACAAACAACGGACGAAAGAAAATTAGAAGACGATGTCAGAGGCCGTGATCCCACAGCTTGCCGTTGGGACCAAAAGCCTTGTTCGATCCGCAAAGGACAGCCACAATCAATCTTGGAGGGAAGGAATCCTTTAAGAGCTCCGAACATCTGTCCATGGCTTGTTCATCCACTTCGTTGTAGTCGTCATCGCCTCATCTGATGATGCCCAACTTCCTCAACAACTTAACTTGTACGCTTTTCTCCCCAATGGACAATCGTATTTTCACCTTGGAAGCTAGGTAAGTACTTCTCAGAGTAGGACCGTGGGATAAGCGCTTTGCCTTTGCAGTCTTCCATGCCGAGCTCCCTACTTCTCGGGCCACATTCCTCGATGGATCTAGAGGCATCTAACTCTCTCCCAACACTAAATTGTCTTTCTCCAGCATTGAAGGGGCTTTCACCGTAGACAAAGACGGGATCTCCAAAGGCAGCATGATTTGGATGGCTGAAGGCTCTCCTGCAATTCCTGTAGGCTCCTTAACTGTGGGAAACGGTGGGAGTGGTTGACAACTAGGAACCACAACACAAGGGTCCTCTTCGGCACCTGCAATAACCTTAATTGAGGACACCTCCACCGGAATCCCATTTGGAGGGATCTGAAACTGCTCACAAAGTAAAGCAATAACTTGATCTGCTGGGAACAACTTGCCATGGAAAGAAATCTTGACCGAAATGTGTGAACCTCAGAAGAGCAGGAATCTTCAAACTTAGGGCAAAGGACCTTGATGGAGCAAAAGGCACCCGAACCAGGCGAAGAGGGCACCACCGAGCGAAGTGCCCCGACTCTTCACATTGCAAACAGTGAAGAGGGTTTTCACATGCTGCCACTCGATGGTCATAACCAAGACAGTTGAAGCATTTGCGAAACAGCCTCGAGGAATCGCAAGAAGATGTCGTTGCCACCGACGGAGGCGGCAGATCATGAACACCTTGTTGTCTGTGACCTTTGCAAGCTTCGGCACGACGCAACCCCATGGAGGAGGACGTTAGCACCGGAGTGATAGCCAGCGGCAGCGGGAGCTGGGACGAAGAGGGAACGCGAACGGCGGAGGGGCAGTGGGCAGGGAGTTCTAAGGTAGGAGGAAGCTTGGGAGGGTAGGGCAGGGTGGTGGTGGCAGCGGATGCCGACACCGGAGCAGCAGCCAGCGGCGGAGGGAACCCTAAGTCGCACGTGAGGTCGCCATACCCCGTGACCGGATGGGTTTCCCATGGTTATGGCCAAGGTAACAATTAACTTATTATTATTTATGTACATAATAAAGTTCTAGTTTGACATGTTGACATCAACCTCAAGTGCAAGACAAACACTACAAAAAGTGTTACGGGATGGATGTGCATCTTGTCCAACGTGCCCAACTTTGACATGATCACTAATCAACCAAGCAAATAATGTCACAAGAGATTTTGGGCAACCATCCACTAAACAAAAGTTGTGCAGCTAAAGCTAAACTGCTAAACATCAACAATAAACCTTGACAAGTTCACTAGGTACAGTTTTACTAAGCTATCTTCTGAAATCCAAGATGTACAGTCAAGCATCGGCCATGACACAATTCATTACCAATACAATTCAAGCAATCAAGGGGCAAGCTCAGGATGTGGATCACTGGTTTGAATCCAGAAGGTCAATCGTAACAAAATTAGGCAGATGTAAAAGGTGATTTTGGCTGTACACCTTTGATAACACATGAAACAAATTTACCCCTGCGGAACAAAAGGAATAAGAAGAAATAGCATCCTATCAAAGTATCAAATTTGATTGAGTTAATTCTTGTGACTTCATAATTAGCCACTTTTTTAAGCTAATCCAGTACCACTTTCTTCTCTTTCTCCTAACTCCTCCCCAACTCACTATTTTGCACTTCCACAAATGACTTGTTCTCATGCTCATGGATGGCCAAACTCATTGACCTAACACCAGTTCCATTCCTCCTAAAAACGGCAAAATAAGAGGCTTATTTGTTTTGCAGTGGCACAAGTGCAAATTGCATTGTGCAGTGGCGCATCTAATCACTAATATACTTAGAAGTTATATATCATTAACTCTTTATCCTTGTCCGTGTATTTAATATACAACGTTTTCTACAAGGTGGGCTGGATTAGTATCCATGACATTGCTTTCTCCACTTTTCTGATATATTTTCTCTCCTTCCTTCCGGTGCATCTTAAGAAAAACTCCACATCAAGAAAAGAATCACGATATCAAGTGTCAACACGGTTCCAAGTAATCATATTATTTTGAGAAAAAGAGAATAAATACGGAAACTAAATGTGCCAATTAAAAATTGGAAGCTGCAAGAAAAATAACACGAAATAAAGTAATGGATCCATTGCAGCCGACACCGAAATTTTACAAGATCTAAGCTAAGAGAGAGAGAGAGAGAGAGAAGTTTTCACTCCCCTCGTGAGAAAAGGCCTGATATTTGTTAATGTCATTTCAATTCTCAACTAGAAATACGCAAACCCAAAAACAGAAAATGAGCATCGTTTTAGCTAATTTGAATTTTTGACGAGTCCTCCCACGAACTCCGAAAAACACCAACCAAACCAGACCAAAGCGCAGATCGCTACTCCATACTTTTAACCCACCCCAGATCTACCACAATCTGCCGACACCGCCATTCAAACAAGCACGCAAATGGCGATCAAATGCGCAAACTCTAAACTACATTTCAACCTAGAATCCCACAAATTAACGCGCCAACAACCGAGGCCAATGCGAGATCCTACCTGGCTGGCGGCGATGCGGAGGAGACCCCTGCGGATCCTGGCGTCGGCGGGCTCCGACACGCGCATCTGCACCCGCATGAGCTCCCCGACCGTGGTCGGCCGCCGGGGGGCCGCCTTGGCGCCGCCGCCGCCGCCGCTCCCCGAGCTACCTCCCTTGGACGAGGCCGAGGACCTGAGCCCGAGCGCCTTCTTCATCTTGCTAGCGGCGGCGGAGGTGAGCGAGCGCTGCAGCGACGAGGAGGAGGTGTTGGCGGAGGACGCGGAGGAGGCCGAGGCGGGGGACGCGGGGCCCGCCGCCGACGCCTGGGGGATGTAGGTGAGGGGCCTGCCGCCGGTGGTGCGGGAGGCGGCGACGAGGACCTCGTAGGCGGCCTCGCGGAGGTCGGCGGCGGAGAGCGGCACGCCGAGGTCGGGGAACGGCGACGGGAGCGCGGAGGCGCCGGAGGTGGCGGAGGAGGCGGCGACCGGGGGGAAGCCGTTGGACGAGGAGGAGGCCGAGTCGCGGCGCGACTCGCGGAACAGGCGAGCCATCGCGGCGGCGGGGAGCTTGGCCCTCTCTCTCCCTCTCGCTCGCTCGCTACTGGGGAGGAGAGAGAAAGGGAGGGAGATGAGCAGGTGTGCGTGCCGCTTTTTTTCTCGGGATGGTGAGGAGAGAGAAAGGTAGAGGGAGATAGATGGTAATTGCATGGTAAATTGCAAGAGGTACCCTGCCTAATACTCAGACTGTCAGGTTGAGTTTGGTTTTTTACCCTTTTTCTTTTCTTTTCTTTTCCTACTGTGGACTATCAAAGTTTTTGTTGTAAGCTTGCAGTGTTGTCCATAACATTTGCTGTGTTTTTAATATACAATGTGTCGACTTTTGTAGTCGGCAATAAATTTATGGGGTAGACGCTAGATCTCAAACTCGAAGGTCACACAAGACAGGGATTTTAGACAGGTTCAGTCTCTCGCGAAGGAGATAATACCCTAATCCTGTGTGCTGGGATTATGCAGATCTCTTGGATCTAAGATTGCTCAAAGCGCAATACGCTCTGGGCGATATGAGGTGTGCTATGTTCTATGGCTTGATCGCTCTATGCTTGAATGATCGGATCCCTATGTTGTTGCCCGCCCTCTCCCTTATATAGCGAAGGTGGGGCGGTTTACAGAGTCCTGATCGGTTTGGAGATTCCGAACGGTTACAAGATTCTAGTCAATTAATAGGATAGAGTTTACATCTTTATCTACCCTATTAACGACTCGGATTACAACCGTATCTATCATATCTAAATATAAGTTCAACTTCCTTTAGGATATGTCCCCTTGCGCACGGCAGCGGGGCCTGATGGGGGAAGTATCTTCTGGGCCTCCCTCTTGGACTTGTCATGAGGGTACCTGGGTTCTTATATTCCACACAGTGCTTTCCATATTATCTTCGTTTGAAAACTTAGTTATGAATAATTCTGAAACAATTTGGTTTGATAGGGTATGATATCATCTAGCATTATGCAAAAAATTTAAATTCAATCCACGTTGAGAAACGGAAAAGAACAATCTTGGAGAAAAGAAAATCCAAAAGAAAAAGAAAAGTTACTGATCACTAAAAGTTGTCTTTTTATTTTCCTTGATATACGTTGTTCTTGAAGTTAAATTTTGCATGATGCTAGATGATATCATACCATATCTAACTAAATTCTTTCGAATTTTTTCATGATCATATGTATCATTTTTTCAAGGAAGGTAACATAGAAAGTGTTTTAAGACTAAAAACACAGAAAATGTCCTCTAGTGTTGCCATGCTTACATTTGTGCACAGTGAATCATTTTTTAAGTTATAGTTCAGTATAAATATTCATATAATCGGTGCATTCATAGCTGAAAATACCTCAAAAATTATATTGATTTTGTAATCTAGTTTGTGGCATTTTCATTCTGTATGCCCTACATGTACATGATTTGAAAGTATGTGGTAGGGATTTAATATAACATTATAGCTACTGAGGATTGAAAATATTAAAAAAAAAAGGTGCTTCCATGCTTTTTCTTTTGTATAGTTGTACAAATATTAAAGCATGAATAAATAGTAGATAATGATTACTTACCCCTTCGATTGCTTCAAAATTTATGTAACTTGTATTGGAGAGAAAGTATCGAAGCATTGAAGCACTGTTAAAAACAAATACATCGTCAATTTGACACGCTCCCTTGTTATCCTTGCGAAGTATCCTAGCATAGAACATGCCGAGCTCGTATGCAGCTTCAACCATTACTCTGAAAACTTTGAATGCAGATATGACTAGTAAGATAAGAACCTTATGCTATTCAAAATTACTAAGCCTAACCTTAGTTCTAGGATCAATAAATAAAGAATCGAGTCCTTCCTGGTCCTGATATAATTCAACCAAACGCATTGATTAAGGTTTTGCAATTGGACTAGCAAGTTGGTAAAGCAAATGATACGAACATGCAACGTTCCGGTGTACGTTTTGGCAGTAAACGCTGCAAAAATTCTCTTCCACTGCCACCTCCATTAGCGTATGTGTTAAGGCTAAGCAAAGATGACTAGATAGTAGTCGTACCCAGAAATCGCATAGACCAAGTCCTCCGAAGAAGCGTCTGTCTGTGCAGCTGTCTCGTGAACCGAGTCCACACGACTCATTCAAGTGTACTGTACGGCTACTGTGCTTTAAATCTATACCCCTTTATAATGTATTTAAGTAATTTTTCCTACATCCACCCTAAATAATGCACCTCATTAGAGATGGCCCAATGTTCGTGCACCCAGCAAAACGTCTCCAGAAACTTGCATTCATCAAAATGAACGTTTCAGATCTTTCCTCAGTTTTACTCACCCACATCCGATGGCCATTGTTTAATGTGTCTAACTCATTCATTCATGTGGCCCACAACAGGAGAGCCCGCACATATATATTTCAATTGAACTATATATATGGAATTTATGTTGCAAATCTAAATCCATTTGATTTCGATTCAATATTTACCATACCAGTCAGTACCATGAATCGCGCGCTTAATTTTCTTCCATTCATGCATGTGCACCACATACTATACAAGGCGCTCACGTACCGTCGCCATAATATTATTTAGCGAAAAATATTATATAAGGAATGTGTGTATGAAATACAATTATCGTGTGATAAATATAAGGAATAAGTTCATTTTAAGACTTATTCCTAAATACACTATAGGAAGTAACAGATATTATGATAATAATTAGCCTCAATCAGGACGCACAAATGATGTTATATGTTAGCATTCATATTTGGATGACAATTAGGGAAGCTATTATTGGTCCAGCTTTTCAGGATGACATATCACGCCCATGCGACGTTCGATCCGCCTTGCCACGACTACACTGAGGGCTTGCGTCGCGCGATCGGCTGCACGGAGATGGACGTGTACCTTTTGCGCGAGCAGAGGCGGCGAGGTTGTCGACGCCGGCTTCGGAGGCGATGTCATGAAGCGACACGTGGAGGAGATCAAAGGCAACACCTTCGGGCATGCGGATCCTCCCTGTTTATTTTCTTGTTTGATTCACTCTCCTCCCAAATATGTAGTACATACAGTTTTGGCAATTCAAGTCTGGTTTCCTTGCATGCAGATCCTCTATTTTTATTTCCTTGTTTGATTCGCTCTCCTTCTAAATATTTAGTACGTACAATGTGATCACAAGATTATTTATTATTAAGTATTATATTCATACTTATCTTTTATTTAAGGAATAAGTTCATTTTAGGACTTATTCTTAAATACACTATAGGAAGTAACAGATATTCTGATAATAATTAGCTTCAATCAGGACGCACAAATGGTGTTATATGTTAGCATTCATATTTGGATGATAATTAGGGAAGCCATTATTGGTCCAGCTTTTCAGATGACATCTGCGCCTGCGCGTCTGCTCGACCCGCCCGCGCCGACTACACGGGGGCTTGCGTCGCGCGATCGGCTCACGGAGATGGACGCGTGCACTTTGCGCGAGCGGAGGCGGCGGAGGTCGCCGACGCCCGCTCATGGAGGCGATGTTGGCGAGCGCAGTACGTGGAGGAGATCAAGGGCAACACCTTCGGGCATGCGGATCCTCCCTGTTTATTTCCTTGTTTGATTCGCTCTCCTTCCAAATATGTAGTACATACAGTTTTAGCAATTCAAGTCTGATTTCCTTGCATGCAGATCCTTCCTGTTTATTTCCTTATTTAATTCGCTCTCCTTCTAAATATGTAGTACGTACAATATGATCACAAGATTATTTATTATTAAGTATTATATTCATACTTATCTTTTATTTAATTGATAAGCAGATATACTGCCGTCGTAGCGTTAGCACTGGCACTATACTAGTTTTTAGCAAAAGAACGAAGAATTAAAGAAGTTTCCAAAGGGGCACTATCATTTTCAAGCGTAGAAGTTTCCAGTTCTAGAAATGTTAAGCAGATCGGCAAATCAAGCCTCCTTCCACACAACAAAGAGCACGATAGTGTTACTTTTTTAAAATAAACCATGTTATGGTTTTTATTCGAAAAATACTCGAGTTATATCTAATTATCTACAGCTGCTTCAGACGTATTCAGGGTTATTTGGTTATCCGACTGAATACTTTGTCAGTTTTGACTTTCACCCTCTTGTTAATAATCTGGACAAATTTGAAGAGCACAACCTTTTTTCAGAAAAATGAATCTCACGGTTCTGATAAGTTTTGTTTGAGCGAGTTTAGAGGAAAGTTATCAGTGCCGTACTTGATAGGTATAATTTCGGTATCTAAACCAGTACAAAGTAATCCTATTTACTGTACCAGTCTCGATATTGGTTTGATACCGATCAATACCAGTCATACCGGTAGAATTGATAATATGGCCTATTAAACTATATGTTATATTTAATAGTACTATTGTATATCTAAAATAATATTATAAGTGAACTTTGATGTACGTATAATTAAATATGTGTATACTTATATATATATACATATGTATGTATCCATATATGTATATGTATATGTATATGTATATGTATATGTATATGTATAATATAGGGAATTGCTAAAAATCCACCGCCTATTTTTTTTTCTTTGATTTCAATCACTTTTTTGTCCATCCGATCCACATTTAGATAGGTGATTTGAATTATTTATTTTCTATTAGGGTTCACCAATCCCATATTTCTTTGTCTAGGTTAGAAAATTTATTTTTTATTTTTCTCTATGATTCATTTATTTTCTATTAGGGTTCACGAATCCCATTTTTCTTTGTCTAGCTTAGAAAAAAAATTTGATGTGCATAAAAAGTGGCATGTATTGAGAGAGAAAATTTTGACTGATTTGACAAAAAAAATTAGTCGAATGTTAAGTAGACATTCCCTTGTACATATATGTATATATATATATAGGAAAATGGTTCCATACTTCTAGGAGTGCGTACTCCCACCACTCATACACCCCTTAAACAAATGAATTATACATATTTATCATTTTAAGCATACTCTAATAATGATTATAAGATAATCTAAAGTGCGTAAAGAAAATTTCATTAAAAGCCACTTTTATAGCATAATTTATGTATAGGCTTTTTTTACATACAAAAAATGGATATATTTCAAAAATAAATGACTACAATAAAAAAAATTCAACTATGTTGTATTATAATATCTTATAATTAGTATTTAAGTATACCAAAAGTGATAAAGGAGTATAATATGTTTGTTTAATTATATTAGAAGTGGAAGTACGGAAAAGGCTTCGCTACTGAAATATATACTTTAAAAGCCAAACTGGTATAACTTACAGTACAGTATTGAAAAGTGTGATCTAGATAGATACGTACGTGCGTTATAATTCAACCATATGAATCAAGAGGGCTGAACTTCTTGTTTCCTACCGTTCAGAACGCGTGAGGTTTCCTCCGTACGATTTGAGAATTGATAAGGAAGACGGTCAAATCTAATCCAGTTTCCTTCCTTCCAAAATGAAAAGGATTTTGACTTTTACTGCTGTTTACTGTTGCCTAACGGACAAGGGTTAAGCTCAATTGACCACTTCTTGATTTACTCTTTTCCAATGGGATTGCTCGCTGGCTCCAAGTCAAGAGGTGGTTGGTGGTTACCATAACAACAACAAAAACAAAAAAACAAAAAAATCTAATCTGCAGAATGGATAATATATTAGATGAATAAGGTCACCAAATGTACATGTCATCTGGTTAAACAAAGAGAAGTGCGTTATGCATCCACCAACATGCGACCTGTGTGTATCCAAACTGGTCTGTTGATCAACTGGAATGTCGTGGCATTGTTTTGTTTTGTTTTGCTAAATATTGGTTGTTCTGAACCTAACAGTATGGGGGTTAAATTACCTTTTTCTTGATAACTGAACGATCAAGATAGATTGTAGTGGTCAATGCATCTGCCTTGTACTCTCTCAAAAAAAAAAGTAACGTGGTCAGTGACGGAGCAGCAGAATCGTAACTTTATTACTTGTAAGCGGTAGCAGGTAGGCATGCTACCAACCAGGAAAGTAGTGATAAAACACGAGTCAGGGTGCAAGCAGGGTTCACAATTTCGTTTCGAAACCGAAAACCACTCGAAAATCGTGAAAAACTGACGAAAAATCGCTCGGTTTTCGTGGTTTACCGCGGTTTTTCGCGCAAAAAAACCAGCCGACCAATTGAACATTCTTAAAAAACTGTTTTTCGAGCGGTTTTTGACGAAAATCGCGGGTTTTCAGCGGTTTTCAACTCATAATTTTTTTACAAAAACCGCGGGTTTTCAACGGTTTTCGAGCTGTTTGTTTATTTTTTTTGAATTTTTTTCAAAAAAATTCAACGCATAAACTACTGTAGCGATGCGCTGTAGTTTCCGTAGTTGGATGATCCGAGCTATTCGTTGCTTTGATCAAACGGTGCCTAATATAGATAATTGCTTAAGTTGCAATTGACTTACAAACTATACAGGAACTCTGTCCAGCTACCGAACGCTGAGGACCTGTGAGGAATGCGAGATTTTTCTCTGGTTACTGCGAAAACTAGATTGTTTCATGTGAAATTTCTGTAAAAATTTTGTGTTCCGAACGGGCCCAAAGGTGCTACTGCACACCAATGATGGTGACAACCGTGCAAGCTCTACAGAGTACAGACACCAATGGCGACATCATCAGAGCCGAAGCGGCTGCAGCGATGGTTACCTGTCTGGTTGGAAAATGACAAACGGCCGACGAAATAGAATCCAACACTTTCATGAATTGTTGAGTTTCATAAAGTTTTTTTAGGAAAACACTCAAAGAGAGAGATAGAGATAGAAAAAGGATCTGCTGTTACAATATTGAAAGGGCAAGGCAAATATAAAGATATAGAGAAATTTTACAGTAGATAACATAGGTAGTAAGTAGTGGTAGTAGAAATCAAATTTAACTATTTATTCCTGAAGGGTATTTTAGATTTTTTCTATTCATTCATCAGGGTATTTTAGATTTTTTTTCTAATTCGTTCACAGTTTTGGATTCACCGAATACCTGGTGATCTTCAGAGGCTTCTTATCTATTCTTTCGCTATTCATCAGGATCACAGGACGTGTTTTACCGTAGAGGACAAATAGTATGACATAATTTTTTACCCTTTTACCCCTCTCTAAATTTTACTACAAATACTACAGGTGATAGTATAACTAGATCTAAATTGATTTCAACCAGTAAATTCAAAGGAATGATCGTCTTATATTGATTTTAGTCCACTGTAAAAGAGCTCAGAGATATAAGATGATTGATATTGGGCACAGCTCAATCACATGTCCAAGTTTCCAAGTCAGACCAAATATCATTGTTTTGCATGTGATTGGCTGCTCCAACAATATAGAAACATAAAACATGGAAATGATAATGCTCGATGTCTACCAAGGCCCAGCCCCCAGCTCATTCTCGCTAGTTGCCACACATGGACCAGAATGTTTGTGCTAAGAGAAACATCGGATGCCAAACATGTCGGCCGCGGCAATGTCAACATTAACATCTCTTAAAAAGATAGCACTATTAGACTGGAGTAGATAGATAGATACATAATAATGCTTCCTGGCAACAAATAAGATTTCATATCATTGTAAAAAAGAAGCTTCTTCTTATTCGCCGTGAAATATGTGGCTACTGCTATCATACGTAGCCCTCTGAAATGCATCCGTCCATAGGCCGTAGTTGTCGCCGGCTATTGGCCTCGATTTTCATGCCATTCTTGCAACATATGGAATGCCAGGTAAAGAAGAAGAGGAGGAGGGAGAGAGCTCAGAAGTGTGTCACAAAAATGTTTGGAGACTAATCGCTTTCACATGCCAGTACGCTGCAGGGCAGTAGATTAGATTTGTGTTTTGTGTTGGGCTGTCAACCATTTGGAAAAAATAGAAAAGGAACTCCTGGAGACATCTCTACTACCACCTCGATGTGTTCCCATCCTTTCTGACAGTGGGTCCCACTCTTTGCGGGCCCACCTGTCGGTCAAGGTTGGCGACGAAATTGGATTGCCTGACACTGATTTGGTGTATAAATAAACGCTGGAAGCAGCAAGTATGTGGCTGTCCGTTCGATGGCCACCCACATCCTGTCAGATTCGGGCATAAACTAGGAGTCTCCAAGGGAAATAAAATTGCTGGAACAACAACTGTCTGAACAGCTAGCCTCATCCATCGATCATCGTTCATCACAGAAATATCCTTTGAAACAGACAAGACTCAACTCAAGAGCACAATACATATGCTTACAAAAAGAGCACAAGATATGTTAGGTCCACAGTACGAGGGAGTTTGGTTTTATAAAATAGAGGCAGACGTGGAAAGGCCCAGTTTGGAACGTGGGATTTCTTTTCTTGAATCGTGCAGAAATCGCACTGTTTCAGATGAACATTCTACGAAATTTATAGGAAAAACCTGCGTTCCAAACAGGCCCTAAGAAAACATACAAAGGTCCAACCAAATGCATGACAAGCAGGAGCAGAGTCAGCTTGGGCCAGGGGCCTCAGGAGATGACCGAGATTGAGCAGATAACCAAGTTCAAGTTCCACAGTCTTTCCCTTGCGATGATCAAGAAAATCATGAAGACCGACAGGACATCTAGATGATCGCAGGTGAGGCTTTTGTCGCCAGGCCTCGGACCAAGGCTTGATTAGAGGCCTGGCTCCGCCCCTGATGACAAGGCAAGGCAGTAAAACAAAGCAAGAAGCGCAAAGTTTGGACAACTTTACTACGAGCTGAGCAAAGGTGTGTGCCTTGCAAAGCGTCATGCGTAGAGAGAGAGAGAGATGCAGTCAACTAGGGAAAAGAGGCACGAAATGTGCGCAAACAACACAAGAACTGCAAACAATATGCATGGCCTGAAAAACGAAAAACCAAAAACAATGTGATCGCCCACCGTGGGGCTCGAACCCACGACCACAAGGTTAAGAGCCTTGCGCTCTACCAACTGAGCTAGACGGGCTTGCTTGTTCGGCGTAGTAGTATGGTAGCTTCATTAATATCCAAATAGAGCATTCTAACACCAGGTAACTCCTCGTACATTACGGGTGAAACAACAGAAAGTCAGAAACGGTGTAGAAAACAAAATGCGCAGCCAAAAAGATTTTAAAAAAATGCATGGATAGTGGGTGCTGAAGCCAGGCGTGCAGACTGCAAAGGCAGAAGCAAATAACTAGAGGTCCAGAACAGCGGTCATTTCCACGTATTTTGGGACCACCGCAGCGGTTACAATCTTTGATCCTGTTTCCTCGTACTCTGGCTCTCCCCTCTTCTGCACCAAAGTGTACAAAATTTGGCTATCAAAAGCCATTACAACGGCTGAGTTCTTACGAGGGCTGCAATTTGGCAAAGTATTCTCCCGGTGGTTACTATACACATCAATAAGAAGAAACATGCACGGTTCAGTCCCTAACAATTTTTTAATTTACTGTTAGTTCGATATAGGCGGCAGCGCACATAGCAAGAAGCAGATCGACAATAACAGAAGCCTTCAAAAGTACTTTGGCCGCCGCGACAATCTTCTCAGGTTCACCATCTCCTGGCATCAGAAAAACAGGGAGTTTCTGAAGATCAGGCTATCTTAGGAGTCTAGTACAAGTGTCGTAACTTATGACTGAGAGAAAGGAGTCCAAGACTCAAGCAATATTAAAACCATGTATGATTAGATGATGAGTAAATTTCTCAAACTAAAAGTTTCTTGTACAAACTATAAAAAAAACTACATGTTTTAGCTCGTATTTTACAAAACTACAGATTTTAGAATTGACCGTTCCTTGTAATAGTTTTGACAGTGTGGGCCCATATGGCAGCCTCACAAGCCCCCACTTCAGTTTCACTTGGGCGTGAGGCTGCCATGTGGGCCCACACTGTCAGATCTGTTACAAGAAACAGTCAATTCTAAAATCTGTATTTTTGTGATACAAGTTCTTCTAAAATTTGTAGTTTTCTGATACTTTATAGAAAAAACATGTAGTTTTGTGAAATTTACTCTTAGATAATTGAAATTTTACAAGAGCTACGAATGGTTTGGTCTAAGACATTCTGAAAATCCAGGGACATGAGTAGTTGAAAATACCTGACTTTGATCATGATCATATTCGATTAGGAAGACACATCTGCATCCCCTTATATCATGCTGTTTCCGCTGGATTTCCAGAACATGCGCATCAAAATGCAATGCCTCTTCGTTCCTCTCCTGATGTACAAATTGCAATGAGAAAAGAAAGGGCGTAAGGGAAAAAACAACAACCTTAACAGTAGCAAGTTGCAGCAGTATAGAATAATATCCAATGGTATCAGCTTTTATGCAATGCTACTTCAGGGAAATTTGGTCCTCACTTACCCTGAAGCAGAGGACAAGATCTCCTTCGACAATGCTTCGGCATTCTGAGGACTCCAGCGGAATGGAGCGCTGGCGGATAGCCTTCCTGACGTTCACCCACTCATCCTCCTCAGCCCCAAACCCTTGAAATCTCACTCGGACTTCCTAGAACAACAATTTAGAAACATTGAGTTACAAAAGGATGTAATAGAACTTGAGTTTTCCACTGTACAAACAATAGTGAAATGACAAGCAACAAAGTGCAATATCCTTGTTAATCTTTCTTCAGTTTAAAAAATGACAGTAAAGAGAAAACTGCCTGTAGAAACATCAAACATTCCAAAAACTAAAAGCAGTCTGCAAATACTTCTGATCATGATGTGACAAAATGAAATAAGCATAAATACTACAATATCAATTATTTTCCTTACAAGTTCACCAGAATTTGTCATCCTGTGTGCCAAGAAAATAGTAACGTCATACCTGCATAGCACAAACGACCATGCGTGCCATTTAGTTTGGCTGCCAAAATTAAGAAACAAAAGAAAGATAAAACTTGAAGACAGTCATAGCCAACTCATGGGGCTATCGAGTTTTTCTGGTATAGGCACAACAAATAAATTCCCTGCTCCATGGTATAGTGCTAACTACATTATGCAAGTGCAAGCTATCCTAATCAGCCAGCTTGGCTACCAACTTTAAGAAGCAAAATAAAGATAAAAACTTAGAGACAGTCTTACCCACCTCAAGGGGCTACCCAATTTTTGGGTACAAGTACAATGATTAAAATTC
The DNA here is from genome assembly GCA_036346275.1 of Otatea glauca. Taxonomy (NCBI): domain Eukaryota; kingdom Viridiplantae; phylum Streptophyta; class Magnoliopsida; order Poales; family Poaceae; genus Otatea; species Otatea glauca. The sequence continues at coordinate 19,911,671 of CM070727.1, read as the reverse complement.
CTTCTCCATGGCATAGCACTAACAACATTACGCAAGTGTAAGCTATCCTAATAGGCCAGCTAGCAAGGTTATATCATCTAGGTCCACCATTGCATGCATCGTCTAGGAACACTACCATAGTTCAGCACATCATTACTTGCATTATCAGGAGAGGTGGAAATAAACTGTTCAGATCAAAGCCATGCATGCTTGTCAACTAGGAAGTAAAAGTAATAAAATAGGTACAGACAATGCAAAGCTGGCTTGTGGTATTTATCAATGTATTCACCACCAATGCCATGCTGAACAGCAAATGTCCAAGTACTCCTAACACAAGAAAATGGGGTACAACAGAAGTTAAGATATCTTGATTGCTTTTGAATGCTCATTTTATTAATCAGAAGACAATAGAATGGGGCTAGGGAAACAAGAATAAAATTATTGCAAATGATAGGGAGAAAGGAGAAAAGGAAACAAAGAATAGAACTGTTTCTAGTAAAAGGGTATTTACCATGCAGAATCCTTTGCTGACCTAGCCTCAAACTCCAAGTCTTCAAGTTCAGGAACCTTATCTCTAGTCTCTGAAAATAAGAAAGCACATAAGAAATTTAGTAAATGATACATGTATCATGCATTAAGTTTCAACCGACTAGTGCTTGCAGGTTGCAACTACCTTTGGGTGAATCCGGAGAAACCTCATCCTCATTATTTGAAATACTTGTATCAAGAGCTAAAACTTTTTCTTCAGAAGCTGGCACCTTTGTTTCAGAAACTAACACAATTGCTTGTGAGTGTAAAGCCTTTTCTTCAGTAGCAGTAGGCAAGCAAGTAGATTTAGTGGCTGATGCTGGGAATTTATTAAGGAACCATCCTTGAACCTGTTGAAAGAGATGTCATATAAATGCACACTCGGTGAAACATGGAGGATGTCAAGACATTATCACCTGTGTAGCCTGTAATGATCTACTCCCAACTCGGCCTGCAGAACGACTACACAGAGCAAAATTAAATATCATAATCATCACTTGGAAACTATTACATGTAATGACAATAACAGAATGAAAGGACAGAGTTTCGCAACACCCTTTATTAATACAGTCAGGCAACAATATAAGAAATTTATGCTTAAAAAAACAACATTAGTTTCAATCCTTTCATAAGCTTCTTGCAGAAACTACAATCAAAGTCTATACTCTCTGCTCTCTAGATTATGGATTCACAATAAAAAGGTAATTAGGTCACAATGTATGTAGGACACACTTAAATTCTTCTGCAAGCTTCTGGCAGAAATTTTCGTCCAAGACTTGCTCTTTTCTGTCTGCAACCAACCTCTCCATCCTTGCGATCTGTACCACAAAGTATTTAAGTTACAATGGAAGACGCAAAAAGGTATAACTAATTGGCATGAACTAGCATGGTACAAACAGTAAACATTTAAACGCAACAATAACTCCATGCATAGGGAAAGACTGTTTGCCATAGTGGTAAAGCACTTAGCCACTGAAGTGAGGTGGTTGATGTCACAAGTTCAAATCCCGCCTACATTAATTAAAAAGATGTGTTGTACCTCCTACACGTTAACTCCATGCATAGTAATATACTCTCTCTGTCCAAGTTTATAGGACGTATTTTTTTAATTGTCTTGTCCATTAATATAGGGCATATTTCATATTTCATGTTTCAATGCAAAAATTAGTGTGATGTTCCCTTTATACCCCTAATAGATATCTAGATTTACTTTATATTCTTTACATGAATGCATTGAATATAGTGCTCAAAGATAATAATTAGGGGTAATCTAGTCATTTTCAATATCTCCTTGGTCTATGTGCCAAGAGAAAATACGCCTTATAAACATGGACGAAGGGAGTAGTATATTGTCGAGAAGATCCGTATTGAACCATGAAAGTAGGTGAACCTAAGTAGGAAGCTTTTATGACCGTACTCTCCCTCCCCTTCCTCCAAAATGGATAGGTACATCACGCATAAATGATGAATTATAAGGTTTAACCCTACATTGGGCCAAATAACCCAAAATCCAACAGTCTTTAACACATAATACTTGTACATTACAGTAAACTAAAAGCCTACAAAGTGCCATCAAATTGCCCTTTTCCCACAAGTTGGGATATTAGAGAGCAACAATTTCAACTTAAGTATCATCACATCTACATGATCAAAGAACTAAAAAGAATAACTTCTTCCTCTTCATTTACAGATAGGCCCAGTTTAACAAGGATGGCAAATATCGTGCACTAAGAAACCATAAGATTGGAATCATTAGCGTAATATCTATGCTCTGAGTACAAGAATCTAGACAAATGTGGACTCGGTTACCCCTCACCTCAACCAATCTTATCACCACAACCAAGACTGGGCCTCTCTTATTTTTCGCAATTAATGTGACTAATTTGTTGTCTAGAAATCGAGTAATGTAACACAATGTCCGAACAAATCCATTTCTCCTTTTGCATGGATTGATCAACTCAACTAGAATTTGTTCATTCTTGGTAATCATGCCAGGTAAACCAATACCCTAGTGACTTTTTCACCAAAGACTAGAGTTACAACAGTACAGCCCAATGCGGCACAAACGAAAACAATAATTTGCAACTAGAATCGAACAACTGACAATGTAAACAAGAATCAACATTTGCATGTATAAGTAAACATCAAGGGCGCATGTAACCGCCCGAATGCTCACCCACAACACCAAAACAAATACGATTAAAAAAAATTAAAGGCATGAACAACAGCAAAATCCCAAAAAGTATAGCTCGCAAAAAAATCCCAATAAGTATGCTTCTTCAAATAAATGAACTTTCCATTGGCCAAGAAACCGCCCAATAGAGCCTAAAAGAAGGGGGGCAAGAATACCACCCCCAAGAAAAACCCACCAAAACGCACCGGAATAACGCAATGGAGCAGCGCATAAACGATCAGATATATCTTGTGGGAAACAAATTGCAAGACGTCTCCGGTTCAATAAAAAAAAGCTCCTCCCTGTTCCAACACCAAGAATCCAAACAACACGGCGGCCGGTCGGGAGGAAGAAGCACCAAAATACCCCACCACCACCGCAGAGCTGCGAGGGGGAAGGGAGAACGAATGGCGCGTGGGGCCGTACCTCGGAGGGCGCAAAGCGGAGCCCGGACCGCCGCTCCATCGCTCAGGCCGCCGCGAAGAACAGGAGGAGAGGGACGGCTTCCAAGTTCCAAACAAAACGCAATTATGAGTTGGGTGGGCGTGCGGGTGTAGGAGAACGCGAGTAGAAAAAGGAATACGCGCTACTGTCACATTTATGCCTTTCTAATTCTATAGAATGTTTTAAGATTTAGCTTAAATTTAAAATAGATCCTAAAATATTTTAATAAAATACTTTTAATCTAAACACCCCTATAGTATGTTCACTCAGATATCATGGATCTGTATCAAACATCTGACTTCTCAGCCTACAGTACTATCGAACCTGCAACAGTAACGGCCCCAACACTGCGGTAGTGCTGATTTTCAGATAAAACAACAGATTTCACATAGAAATCTTTCTAATTCAAATCAATACTCAATAAGATCAATTTTTTGAGCCATGTAGTGATCAACACATGATCACACCAATTTACAAAACACATTTGTAAATATTCATCACATGCTCCAAAGAATTTCATTAAGTTTCAACTTGTTTGCAAAACACATTTGCAAATAATAATCTAAAAATATATAAGGTCAACCCTTGAGCCATTTAAGGATCAACACATGATCCTGACACTTTGTAAAACATATTTGCAAATGCCAACACATGCTTCAGGACCAATCTCATAGATTTTCAGCTTATTTGCAAAAATACAATTGCAAATAACAAATACATTCAATTAAAATCAAATCTTGAGCCATGACATGGTCAACACATGATCACATTACTTTGCAAAACGCATTTGCAAATGCTTATCTCATGCTCTAAGATAAGAAATATAAACATCAATATTTTGTAAAAAATCATTTTGCAAATACCAAATAATAAACTTGATTAGCGTTGTGATGATCAACACATAATCTCTAAGGATTTGCAAAACACATTTGCAAACCCTACTAGTCACAAGCTAAGAAAACCAACGCATGAGCTTTCACTATTTACAACACATGTAAATACTTAGCTCCATGCAAAGAACAACTATTAAACCGAATGCAATGGCTATCTCCTTTTGCAACACATGCAAATCAATAACTCCATGCAAAATCCAAATCAATTAAGAAGCAAGCATGAGCTTCCCTTATTTACAACACATGCAAAAATCAAATTAAGAGAGTGAGCTAGAGCGAACCCGATTGAGTTCATCAATACATAATGAAGCTCAAGCTAAATGACTCAACCCCTCTTAATAGTATGGCAACATAACTAGTAACTCGGTCTCCTATCCAAACACCGACACCAATAAAAGACCAGTAACACATCTTTAGCCCTAACTAGTTATACCTTTGCTACTAGCACATCCACTTGGAGCTTTTATGATTACCATTATCTTCTCTCTAAGTCGGGATCTCGTCTTGTTCATCAACACATAATGAACTCCCTTTGCTCTCCACTTCAAGATCTCTTCTTGATGTTCATCAACACATGATGACATCCTTTGTCCCGATTCTTGACTTGATGGTTATCAACACATGATACTATCCAAATCTTCATCACTGTTGGACTCAACGTACTTTCACAACTCATAGACAAATGTTAGTCCAACAAACATAGTTATCCCAATCATCAATGCACTCCATTACACACATAATGGATGCACCATGATCCTTCGATTAACTCTTTTGATGATTGACCACAACTCAAATCAAATTTGAATGAAAATACTGTTTTGTCTTGAGTATATTGATGCGACTAATGCTTCATATACTCAAGAATTTTTCGTTTGTCCTTTAAGCAATAAAGAACACCATCAACATATGATAGTGATCCTCATGATTAGACGACAACTGAACACAATTTAAATTGTATTTAAATTGTTATGAGTATATATTAACTACACAAGTTTTATATACTCATTTTGATGGTTTCTAAGTAATGATCCAAATTATATGGAGTGGTGGAAAGGGATCAATACTATTGAGACCATCAAACATAGAGTAAACTCCATTAAATGTGTGCATATAAATAATTAAACTTTGACTCAATATACACATATTCAATCTAAGATTGCTTTGGAGTTTATCCTATTCTTCCTTGAGTACACTACAACTACACAAGTTTTTATATACTCAAGGATTTAATTCTAAGTAATGATCCTCAATTTATTTGGCAATATGAAATGGATCAGTACTTATGAAACATCAAGGTAAAGTATGAACTCCCCCTAAATATGTGCATTCATTTATATATGGAATTGGACACAAAATGCACATTTTAAGGTAAAAGCTATGGCAGAGTTCATCCTTTATCTTGAAACAAGGAACGTGTCTAGAAATATTAAATTTTCATTGGATACATACTTTTTAGATCTCTATTTTTTATTTTGATGAGACTAATCAAAAGTATACTCAATGAACGAGTTAGTCTCATATTAGGATTTATCAATATAAGATCATGAATTTTATATCAAAAGAATGTAACAATCAATGTAATATCGAATGCATACCTTTGATTTTCATCCTTTCATCCCATTTAGACTAATAAAAGATAATCAAGATAATGATTAGTCTCATAATAATTTGATTTGTCATTAAATAGTAATTAAATATGAATTACCAAAACCAATCACCAAAACCAAAATAAGCTTGAACTTATAAAGTCTTTGTATCGTTTATTAAACCTAGATAGAATATTGTTCCAGAAATTAGTTGTGTTGTGACACAAGCACATTCAACGCTAAACATTTTTTTATTGGAGCTTCATGTGCCCAAGTTTTTGCCAATTTATTTTTAAAATTTTGTTGGTGGGGACAAAAAAACGTTGTTTGGAGTTTGACGATCGATCAGATTTTGACTTTAGTGCTAGGGTGTTGTTTATCATAGATTATGACTTTTTTGGATGTAGTCTTTAAGGCCCAGTAATATTCCGTAATGTATGCACAGACTCGATCGTTTTGCTCCTTCTCTACATTACAACTTGTTTTTCTTCAATCTGAAGTGTGCATAGTTTGCTTCTGCATAAGAAGATGAGATCATATTTTCTTGTATAGAATAGCAAATCATAGAATTGGATTTACAATTAGAATCCCAACTTGTGCTGATTTCCTGATAGTTTACTGACTGAAACATGATTGACATTGTTCTTGAAAGCATAAGTACCTAAAATTTCACAATATTAATGCTATATAACACATTCACATTTCCATGTTGTTCACAACATCAAATACTCGTAAACCTCTTATTTCAATCCAATCCATGCATGCCCTGGTGCTCACATTTATAACGAGTTTAACGAGCCAACTCGAGTTGTTAACGAGTCGAGCCGAGCTAAGGTTTCAGCTCGTTAAGATAACGAGTCGAGTCAAGCTGGCTCGTTACCTTAACGAGTTTGACCGAGCCGAGCCGAGTCGAACCGAATTATCTTGTTATCCACCCTAACCATCACCTTGTTGCATGTCGAGACCCGAATATGCAAATTCGGATTCTTTATGTATATCACATTAGTCTAAAATCATGCTAGTACACACAGGCTCAACAAAGATGAATATCACAATCATACACAGCGAAAATATAATAAAAGACTCTATATATTAAATATTACTGGTTGAATAACCTTATGATCAACTTACATGATTAAGCTACGCAGGACTAGACTAAGAATATTAAACTGAGATATTGTAACGAAATCAAAGACGTAAATGACCCTTCAGTTTATCACAGACAACTGATAAGGCTCGCACCCTAAACACTCGTATCCTCCTGGTACTCCTCCTCCAGAACAGATGTAGACTTCTCAACTGTTGATGTTATTGTTGGTAATATTGGGTACTTAACGTACTCAACAAGTTATGCACAAAATGTAATTCTATGTAACTATATGCAAAGTTCATTCAAAAGGAATGGCTAACATGGTTATTTTGCAATAAAGTAGCATTTGTAAATGAATATAGTAGGTAGATTGAAAAGACAGTAAAACAAATAACAGTAATAAGTAATTTTCAGCATCTCTTAAGTAAACAGCCCTAAGTCAAGTTTCAACCTTCCAGCGGCAACCTGCCATCCCAACCAAGTTTTTATTTTATAAAATCTATCCCTTGACTGCAATTCTCGAGTATTGCTCAATACTGCGAGCACGACTATCCGAATAGGTTTTACACTCTGCAGAGGTTATGCGCTTTACCCACATGACATGATCATCTTTTTTAGCCTCTAATTTCACGCTTCCTTTGCCGATCAGCCAAGAGGTCATGATAAAACCTTTACAATACTCTGCCTTAGCCCAGCACTACTCGCTAAGGTTTCAACACTGAAAGGACCGGTTACCACAGTCAGGACCCCATCTTACACCATGTGAATTCATAAAAAGCGAACCTCACACCACAACTGGTAGTATTGAAAGACCGCGATGGCGATCAGAGGGGGGGTGAATGATCCCAAATTAAAATATGTTTTCTAAGGAAGATCACAAATGCAAATTTTCACCCAAAGAAATCAAGCCAAAACCCTTAAATATCAAATGGAAGCGAAAGGGTTAATTTTCACAAAAAATTAGCCTGAGGCGAGTGCTACCGCACTCTGGGGCTGGAACTATCGGGTTATTGTAGCTACAGTAAAATCAGCCATATGAACAGCGTTTTCAGCACGGGTTCAAAAGGGAACTTGATGAATCTTTTGATCCATTGATCCAAACTCAATGAAACTTGATAGATAAGGTCCTCGGGATGTCAGGAACTTATTCCAACCTTCAATCCAAGGGATTGATGTCAAAGTTCTGACCTTTTTGCCCGGGAAAGAAGAACGCACCAAGTTTCGACAAAAATCGAAAGAACTTCGATCAAGGCTTGCTCATGGGGTTTTGGTGATCAAAGTGATCATGAATGACTTCTCACACGTCCCAGCAAGCAAGAGAACATAAAGAAACTCAAGGATACGCAATCTACAAGATCAAGCATTCAAGAACGCAAAAGATCAACTTCTTGCAACAAGAACGCATGGATAACCTAGATTATTGAAACAGGATTTCAAGAAAGAATCAATCATAAACTTCAGCAAAAGATTCATAAGCAATTAGAAGGAGGGGAGGCAAATCTAAATTGCGTAAATGTAAATTGCAAGAAAGTAAATGCAAAATTTAGATTGCGTAATTTAAATGCGTAATGTAAATACGTAAAGGAAATGAAACATGAGCATAAATGAAGAACATTTCATTTCTGGAAGGAGAGGTTACGAAGCCTCACATTCATGTGGGCAAAGCTCAAAGGAGCATCAAAGACCTTAAAACCTTCACAGGGGGAAGGCTACCCCTCTACCCCTATTTATACAACTCTTGGGCCACCTACCACCCTTGGATGAGCCTCTAAACCCTAGAGCATTCATCAAGGGCTAGGATTAACCCACTCAACCAGCCATGCAAGGGCTAACCCAAAACCCTACCATAACATGGGTTTTCTTGCACGGATCTCAAAGCAAGCTACACTTATCCACTACTCTATCTTCCAGAACTGCAACCCAACAGCTCTCCTTGATCCAAGTAGTGATAAGCTAGCTTCTCCAATGATCTCTTGTCTCTTGGGACTGCACCGACTTCATCTCCGGCCATCTTCCGGCGAACATCCGGTCAATTTGAACCTCCGGCCATCCCATGTCTAGTTCCAGCCTCCCTTCGCCTCATCATGACCACCAAATGAAGTCCTACATCCACAAATACAAGAAAAACCCTTCTTGGTTCCACCATGAACCCAGCGCATCAATTTGATCACGAATTGGGGTTAGAACAGACCAAAACGAATCAAAACACTTCAACCAAATGCAAACATCCTGTTTTCAATACAGCAGTAATCTTCTCAATTTTTTATGATTTTTTATGTTGCTCACATGAAAAACTTGTCAACATAAAAAAGATGCTTCTTGAAATTCTCTACAACTTTTATGTAGACCAAATAATTGTTTGAGCAAGGCAAGATCGTCAAAAAAGCTAATTACCGCTGGCTGTCAAAACCGGTCCGGCGTACACGTGAAACTCACTGCGACTTGGTCCGGCGCGAAAAAATCAGTTCGGCGCAAATGGAAAACTATCTGTTTCCCTCTTCACTTGGTCCAGCGCGAATGGAAAACTCTCTGTTTCTCATTTCCCTTGATCCGGCGCGAATGGGAAACTCTCTGTTTCTCATTTCCCTTGGTCCGGTGCAAACGTGAAGTCTATCCTAAATCGGTCCGGCGCAAAAGCACTTCCAACTTGAAATCAATTTTAAATCCAAACTCAAATCTAAGCTATCCTAGATTACATAAAGTCAAATACTCATCATAAACATGGATGGACCTCCACATGGTCTTTCAAGTATCAAAGCTAAGACATTACAAATTAATTAGCTAGGTTTGTCCCATTACAGACATGTGGTTGCATGATTGACTCAGGTCAAAGGCTTGCACGGTTAAGTCCTTAAGATGACTAGGGCAAGACTTCCACATACCCTCTGCTATTCGGCTCACCTTGGCACACTGCCCCTTGCCACTTGTTCTAATCTTAATGATTACCACCCCAGTTGATTACTAAGCACCACGTGCTATCAACAAGTCAACATCGTTGCGTGATATCCCTCGTCACTACAACTCAACATTATTATGTGACAACACCTGACACATCAATCCATAATCATGTTCTTTATTCCATTAGTCAAGGTTAGCTTTTGGTATTTCAAGACATGTGATGTATGTGGCATGGCTAAGCATACTAACACGGTGTAACCAACCCATGTTGATTCTAATTTTAACCAACTAGTAATGAACCAATCTAGAGTGATAATTGATCATGGCATACAAATGACAAGGTAGAGTATAGTTCAATTGGACAGTTTAGCTATATCCCGATTTAATTTGAAATAGTTATACACAATAAATAACATGCATAAAGTAAAACAATATAGTAATTTTATAAATTGGGTTCAACATGATCAAAGCACAATTTATCTTGGAAAAACTCTTGTTCTTACTCTAGAACCTAGTCTTGAGTCAACGAATCTTCCTCAAACGTTCCGAGCACTTCGACGTCTACGCGTAACGAGAAAGAATGCAAAATAAATACTAAAACAGAGATCAAATAAACTCTAAAAATCAAATAAAATTCATCATTAAATAGGTCTCAATTTTACATTTTTTTAGAAATTTGAATCGCCTCAATCGGAACTCGTATGAGGAAGAATTGACTCTCAAAATATTCAATTAAATAAGAAAATAAGAAATTCATATATTTTCCGGATTATTTTTCTATTGAAGAAGCTATTTATGACGTCATCACAAAACCGATGAATCACAGTCTGACACGTGGTTGTACTGTGCTGTGGACTATGCCCACGGCACACGGCTAGCCCACAGTGGACCCGATTCACTGGTCACACTGATCAACGCGTGAGACCACCCATATGCTGATGCACACGACAACTCGACTACCACGCGGGCTACACGTCAGCGCGAGAATCCAACACGACGCTAGTGCAGCAGCGACGTGGCGCACATGTGTCACCCACCGGGCCACCACACTGGCAACGGTGGTGCGAGCACCTATGGTCGACGCGCGACCACCGGTGACGGCGGCTCTAGCACGGTCTTAGTGTCATGAACATGATGCACTCCTTACTTGCTTCTCTGGCGCTCCAAGGATTCAAATTTCGTTTTCGGATAAAATACCGCCCAGGACCGGAATCCGAAATTTCGGTGAAATTCAGATATTTCGGATAAATCTCGTTCGAAATTCAAAAACCAAAATTCAAATCCGGTCCGTTTTGTACCGAGAAAAAACGAAATTCGCCGAAAAATACCGAAATTTTGGGCGAAATACCCAAAATTTCGGCCTTTTTGTAACGGAAAAAAGTGGGTCAAACGATGTCTAAAAATTTTGAAATTTTTTTGGAGAGTCCTGACACATAGTTGATATTGCCATAAAAATTTCAGATTATTCTAAAGTCTGTGGAATCTTTCAAAATTCAAACATTGCTACTGTCCTGATAAAACACTGACCGACAATTTTGAACCGAATGCAAAATGGTTCAAACCACATTATAAACATTTGAATTTTTTTTTGAATGGTTATGATATATATCTAATGCTCTAATAAAATTTTCAGATGATGATCAAACTATATGAATTTTTAAAAATTAGAACAGTACTACTGTCCTGTTAAAAAGCTTACCGGTAAACTTGAACAAAATGAAAAATTATCTAAACAATGTTAAAAACTTTTGAAAATTTTTGTAGATAGTACTGATGTAACATTAATGTTTATTGAAAATTTTTATATGGTGATCATTCTCAAATAATGTTTTAAAATTCAGAAGTGCTACGTCGTGGTAAAAGCCTGATGATCAATACATATATTTGCTTTAGCAATTAATTTTTTTTTAATTTTTTTGAAAATTTTACAGAAGGGTGATAAGGAAGTTCTTAATATATCATAAAAATTTGAATTATGATCACACTCCAGTGAATTTATAAAATTCTTACAAAGCACAATACCATTTATGTTTTTTTCTTTTTGATTTTTGAATATAATATAACAAACGAAGTTCAATGCTTACGTAGATTTGATTGACCAAACAAACGAAGTTAAATTTATTTTAAAATTTTATATAATGGTACTAAGGCAATTATTAATCTCTCGAAAAAAATTAGATCATAATCACACTCAAGAAAATTTATAAAATTCTGACAATGTAACTGTCCCAATTATGTTCATTCTGTTTTTTAGTTTTTAAGGATAACAAATTAAGTTAAATTATTTTTAAATTTTTTATGTATAATCCTAAGATACTAAATATTGTAACATAAAATTTTCAGCTTATTATCAAGCTTTTAAAATTTTATAAAAATCTAACAGTATTTTTGCCAAAATTTTAAAATGTCTCAAAAATTCGGTTTTTCAACAAATTTTCATAGGAGATGACTTTCCTAAGGGTTATTGGACCAAATCCGGCTTTAAAAGTTTCAAAACCGGCCAAAAACATGAAATTTCGGCGAAATTTTGCCGAGAAAAAAACGAAATTTCGGGGTTACCGTAGCAATTTCAATTTTTTTATCCAGCCGGTGGTTTAGATTTCGTGGTGATCCAAAATCCGAAATTTCTGCGAGATTTCGCCGAAATTCGCCGAGATTTGGAACCTTGCTCTAGAACGGCTATAACGAACTTGCCTTCACCAGCGTCGACGGATCTCACGGGGATCTGCTACTCTGGCGAGACTCCGGCTTGGCTAGCGCATGCATCCGATAGTCCTCGGAACGGTGAACGTGACGGTACCAATTCCGAATCCTATCTCCCGCAGACGGTGACAAATCTTGAGTTCTCTCTTCTCAGCGACGAGGGCAAAAACCTCCGAATTCCGACGATCTCTCAACCGCTCTCATGCAAAAAACTTGGGACTCTGGTTGCTTGAGTCTTAGGGTCCCGGTGCACACTTTTTATTGGCCTAAAAGTATGTGCTTCGCCTGACTCATCCGCGGTGTCCATGGCCGACATGGAACTCTGCTCCGAGTTCATCTCGGAGACGATGAACGAAAGCCATCCACGTGTCCCGATCAGTGGCTCAAATTTCGATGACGTGTTTCAATCCAACCCGCACAAGATCATCCAATGGCGACGAAATACTAAAGTCCTGATTCAACACGGCTCAATCTCGAGCATCCAAAACTGATCTTACGGCTGATAACCATCAAAGCTATTCGGCTTGAAAATGACCGTTTAATGCGCATCGACGGCCAATGGTTGAGATTCTAGAAACTGGGCCAACGCACAGGAATGGGCTGCTCGCACAGAAATGGGCTTCTGGCCCAAGTACTGTCTTGAATTTCCAGGGTTTTTTTCTTATTTAAAATAGTTCTGTTAATTAAATTAATTTGGTTAAGGCAATAAAAATATCAGGAAAAATCCAAAAAAATTCTGAAAAATACTTTAATAAATTTAGAACTCAAATAAAATATTTTTGATAAAACTTTATTTTAACTTACTTAATATTTTAATAATTTTCATAAAAGGCCAATATACTTAATTTTGAATAAATTCTAGAAAAATCCAATAAATTCAGGATATTCATAAAATACACAAATAACATATTAAATTAATAAAAAGTAAAAATTGAGATGTTATATTACAACAGTATAGATCCGACCTGAAGCACACAACACGAACTGCCTCGATACCACGAACTCGAACTGTACGTCCGCGTTCACCATGCCCTTGAGCACCGTGTGTAATGCACGACGTCGCGCTGAAGGTTATGAGGCCAAGAAAGAAAGGGAACCACTCCCCAAATCCCTCTTCATGCTGCAAGTTACTAACCCATGCTTCAATTAATTCCTCTACCTCTGATAATCTAACTGCCAAAGAATCTTTCAAGATCTAGTTATTCAGCAGCTTAAGGTTCAATGGGAGAAGGGACCTGATCTGCAGCGAGGATTCTTCTCAAAGGAGTTTCGTCTCTCATGGCCTTCGGCACTGCGCAGCACTAGTTATGCACGCAAGGCCTCTGCGCTGTTTGGTTTTTTTTTTTGTTTTTCAATCGTTGGACCAGGCTGAGGTCTTTGGATGTTATCATTCAAGTTTGTAGATAATTCTATGTATATCATATGTCGATTACAGTGGTACAATCATCGATATTTGTTCCAATCTGGCGAATGGACAGAAAACAACCGTATTTGACAGATTTAATGGAGATTTTTATCCAGTAAATACCAGTCATACATTGGATACATGAATAACTAGAGAAAGGTTGATTTGGTTATAATGTGAGATCAAATATTCTTCCTATTTTCATTGCCATAACTTGTAAAATGCATATCCGCTTGATATGCTCTTAGTTTATACTTCAGCAACGACTAGGAACATAATTTCATACCTAAAGTGTTGGTTCTATCTTGTCTATGTAACATTTGTAAATAATTCTCCATTCTGTATATGGAAGTTTATCCTACTGCAATGAGAGTATGCATTGCATGAGTCTCTTATATACCACAATGTATTATTGATTGCCAACTCTCATTTATTTCTAATTAGGTGAATTATGTATATGCCATCGCAAAAGTGTGAATTGTGGGTACACCATTGCAACACTTCAAACTACACCCAACATGTCAGTGTAAAACAGGGAAACCTAATTAACTTGTATCATTTCTATATATTAACATGGTCTTGCAAGAATTGCAAAAAATAAAATCTATAGATTTGTGTGCAAATACAAAAGAGTAATATACAAGTACAATTGAAGTATTACAACCTGAGGTAGCAAGGTCTATTTGCTTCCAATCCTCACATTTATAGTTCTTGGAGTCAACCTACAAGCCATACATTTTTTTAAGGCAGCTCCAGATTATCAACGAAGTTGATTCTTAGATAATCTAGATTAGGAGCTGAAAAATGAGAATCTAGAGCTGCATCAAAATGGCCTTACTTATCAATTTTAACTTTAAATTATTAAACATTAACCAATAATAATTTTTAAAATATATAGTCATATTATATAAAAGTGGTATCATTATATTTATAATCAAAAGTACTTTACTAATATGCTACATTTATAGCTATTTGATTTTTATTACTTTAAAATAAAGGTCAATTGGGGTGCTTAATTTATAAGTATTTGATTTTGTATCACATGAACTTGTGGTTTTTTTTTGGTTTTATGCACTTTGAAAATTTCACAAAGAAAAACATAGACGTCGCTTGAACACATATTCTGACATGTTCGACGTCTTTGTTTTTTAAGTGCACAAAACTGAGTTCAGTGAACCTAGGTTAAAAAAATCCGCATCCAAAATAATTGGTGATTTCAAACGTCTCTGATTTCTCTTTTTTTGATCAAATGAACCAGAAATTAGTGTGTCACATAGTTAAACGATCCAACGAAACATAATTAAGCAGTGCTTTAATGCTTTTCCTCTCAATACAAGTTGCACAAATCTTAAAGCAATCGAAAGGGTAAGTAATCACCCTCTACCTTTCATTTATGTTTTAATATTTGTGCAACTATCAAAAAGAAAAGCATAGAAGCACCTCTCAACATTATTTAGCCTTGTATGGCCTGTAAAATCGTAGGTGATGCAGGGAAGGTGGATGGAAACGACGTTAAACAAACACTCTTCTACACCTAGCATGCACGATGCATGATACAAGGCTTGCATCGTGTTAATTCTATTTATTTATGGGGCAACTAGGCTACACTAGTGGGTATATTCGATTCTTGTCCAATAATAACTATTACAGTCTGTGCCGAAATTTAGCATAAGGATGTGTTTATTCACCGATTAATCTGTCAAAGTTTGGCAACAAAATGAACTTGATAGCCAATGAATAGGATGCAAGTGGACATGGTTGAAGTGTTGAACCGACCCATCATCCCAAATTCCCAACTCTTTTGCTTTATTACCAACACTCCACCAGTGCAATGTAAGGAATATGTGCCGAAGCACCGCTTCAGTGGAATGGCTCGGTGGTGCAGAATCATCGCATAAGTGAAAAAAGAAAAGAAAAGAATTTTACTAAATTCTGGCAACAGATCAAATGGATGACAAAAATATTAAAAGATAGCAAATTTATGGTCTTCAAACGTAACAGCCCTTGCACGGTTCCATTGGAGAGAGCACACTATTTTCACCTCTCATACACGAGAAACAGAATCGTGCCATCGTGTATATATAGCTCATTGGTTCAGAAAGCTTGGTAATAGGTTGTAATTCTATTGCGGCGAATTCAGTTTGAAAACCTTTGCATAAAGCAAATCGAATGTAGCAATAATAAATTCTTAACAGAAAAGGAACTTATCTCGCTAGATTATCTAGGGGACAACGTAGAGGGCGATCGTCATGTGGCATCTATAAAGTTATAATTAGTAATTTCAATACCGTTCGAAGCAAGATAGCGGGGATAGCTCAGTTGGGAGAGCGTCAGACTGAAGATCTGAAGGTCGCGTGTTCGATCCACGCTCACCGCAGTCCTGATGATCTTGTTAAGATTTTTTTTTTAAATATCTGCACCTTCCGATTTTACTAAACAATAGTTCAAGTGTAATTAACGTTATTGGAATGATTGATTGACTGTATAATTCCATTAATCAGCCGTTTTCTGATTCGATTTTACTAACAATAGTTTAACCATGTGTAACTAGTATAGTGCCTGTGCTAACGCTACGACGGCAGTACACCTGTTTATCAATTAAATGAGAAGATAAGTATGAATACAACACTTAATAATAAAAGAGAAATTTAGAATTTTAAATGAATTTAGAAAGAAAACGGAACTAAATGGAGGTCGAATGGGGTAAAACGGGCTCCCAAAAGATTTTAAATCAAGAAAGAGAAAGAAAAAGAATTTTTCGATTTTAGATTATTTTTTTGCAGCTTCCACAGACGCTGGCTTGGCTACGCAAGAAGGGGAGGAAGGCAGGTGGCGGCGGTCATGATGGGTCAAGATCAGTGCGGCGAGATCGCTGCACCGGCGCTCATGGGAGGAGTCACGATGTGAATTTCGTCGGGAAAGATGACGGTGATAGCTTAGGTTACCTCCAAAATCCGGCGATCTTTACAAGAGGGAGCACTTGGGGATTTACGCAATGCGATGGGGTGGAGGAGAGCTCGCCGGCTTTTATAGCCCCAAAACAAGCATATTTATGGAAACCATAATTTGGGATCAAATCAGATTGGGAGGAAATTTTGGCAATAGAGCACGAAATTTGGGAAATTAACACCATAGATGGAAAGAGGAGATTTGGTGCGGGATTGATGGAGCTTTGGAGCTTCTTTCTTGCTTTAATGGAGGGAGGGAAGAGAAGAAGCTTCTCTGGTCTAGGCTGCAGCTAGAAGAAGCTACAGGTGAGTTGCCTTCATTTTTTTTAAATATAGAAGGATTTTTGTACTTAATAAAATTATTTTTTTAAAAAAATTTAAATTATAAATTTGCCGAGGCATGGCGGCCGCGAGGTCACTGACCAGCAACCTCACCGCGTCGGCAAAGCCACCGATGGCGACCGTGGAGCCATTGCAGACCTGCGTTCTCCCCATGCCACGCCCCATCTCTGGTTTCCTTTTCCCAAAGACGTAATGTATGGTCCTTTCCTTTTCAGACGTTTGTTTCCTTTTCCTTGATTCAGTGATATTTGTTTCCTTTTCCTTGTTAATCTTTGGAGGTGAGGAAGGTCATTGTGGACCACAGGATGATTTCGTAAAAATATGAAAAAATAAATCGCGCTCGCCGACCATTTGGATCCGCAAGGAAAAAAGATAAAATTAAACAATGCTTTCATGCTACACGGTTCCGCGAGAAAAATTGAAAAAATTAAGTAGCACTCATGCATCGCTGATTCCTTAGATAAAAATGAAAACAAAAATTCAGCGCTCTCGTGACGCCAAATTAGGCTCTATGGGGCTAGATCCGTAAAAAGTCTCGAGAAGGGTCATATTCGGAAAAATACGATCGTAATGCCGGGACAATAAAAATTCAAGTCTTGTTTTCTTGCATGCGAATCCTCCCTGTTTATTTCCTTGTTTGATTCACCCTCCTTCCAAATATGTAGTACGTACAATTTTGGCCAGTAAAAAATTCAAGTCTGGTTTCCTTGCATGCGGATCCTCCTTATTTATTTCCTTGTTTGATTCGCTCTCCTTCCAAATATGTAGGTGGGCGAGGTCTGTTGTGGGCCACAGGGATGATTAGACACACTAAATAATGACCATCGGATGTGGGTGAGTAAAACTGAGGAAAGATCTGAGACG
This sequence comes from Otatea glauca, assembly GCA_036346275.1. Taxonomy (NCBI): domain Eukaryota; kingdom Viridiplantae; phylum Streptophyta; class Magnoliopsida; order Poales; family Poaceae; genus Otatea; species Otatea glauca. The sequence goes on along the minus strand of CM070727.1, from coordinate 19,893,818 downwards.
TTCATTTTGATGAATGCAAGTTTCTGGAGACGTTTTGCTGGGTGCACGAACATTGGGCCATCTCTAATGAGGTGTATTATTTAGGGTGGACGCAGAAAAAATTGCTTAAGTGCATTATAAAGGGGTATAGTTTGTTAAGATTTTTTTTCAAATATCTGCACCTTCCGATTTTACTAAACAATAGTTCAAGTGTAATTAACGTTATTGGAATGATTGATTGACTGTATAATTCCATTAATCAGCCGTTTTCTGATTCGATTTTACTAACAATAGTTTAACCATGTGTAATTAACGTTATTCGATTGATTGATGGTATAATTCCATTAATCAGACGTTTTCTGATTAATCATCTGTTTTTTCTTCTTTAATCACGAAAATAGCTTATTTTTATTCACTAATTACGATAGATTAGTTTATAATATTTTGTCATAGTGTCCACATTATGTACTTTTTGGATGAAGCATAAACAATAAAATGTAAAACATATTTTGTAAAGTGATAATTTACAATAACTTTAGATAAATAAAATAGTTATAATTAATTCTAAATATAAATAAATATATTAATAAGAACACATAATCATTCGTTTAGGAATATCATGTCCATCCACCGAGCAAGTACTGATTTCTACAACACTGGTTCCACCAACCATATTGGACTTACATTTTCCTGTCTCTTTAACCCCTCTATTTTTTTATATATTCGTTCATGCTTATAGTTATCCATTAAAGGGAGTCGAGAAGAGACTTTTCAATTTCACGTAAACTATTCATTCCAAAGATTAAAAAAATTATTAAGTTAGACAATAGGAAAAAAAATCCAGATTTCAACATGAATTCTTGCATCAATTCGATTTTTATTCCCGAATTCTGAAACCGTTTGATTCGGAACCTATAAGTAACCAAAACGTTCACTTTAACCCTTGAGGCCATTTGTCAGGATCCGAATATGCAAATTCGGACCCTTTGTGTATTCTGCATTAGTCCAGGATCACGCTAGTGCACACACATTCAATATAGATGAATATCACAATCATGCACAACGATAGCATAAATAAAGACTTCATCAAATTAAATATAATTGTTAGACGACCTTATGGTCCACTTTACATGAGTATGCCACACAGGGCTAATACTGAAAAATAAATAAACTGCAGCGGAAATAAACTTATTCGTAACAACTCTTCAATTTGTCACAGCCAACTAACAAGGTTCGTACCCTAGTTGTCCGCTTCCTCCTGAAATTCTTCCTCGTATGCGGGCGTAGTTTCTTCTCCAACTAGTGATGTGTTATTGCAAGGGGTGAGTACATAAAGCACTTAACAAATTGTGCACAGAATGCGAATCTAATAAACTATATGCATGGCTTATTCCAAATGAATGGCTGGCATGATTATTTTGCAATAAAACAATATTTATAAAAGAATAGCATAAATAGATTGTAAAGGCAGTAAAACAATATTAACCTTCTCATTTATTTCTCAAATAAACCAACTCGCAACCTTAAATCCATTTCCTTACTTCCATAGGCATACAACATCCATTCCCACATTTAATTTAAATAAAACTAACCCTTGACTGTAATCACCAAGCAATGCTCAATACCGTGAGCACGGGTATTTGAATAGGTTTTACACTCTGCAGATATTATACACTTTACCCACAAAATACAATCATACACCACAAAGACGAGTGATTATAACAAAACCTTTCCAATGCTCTGTCTAAACCCAGTACTGCCCGCTGAGGTTTCAACACTGGTGGGACTTGTTACCACATCCAGGGCCCTCCTTTTGCGCCATGTGAGTCTAACCGTAAACCTAGAACCCACACCACAACGACAGTACCAAAACCTAGGCACAACAAATTAATCAGCTAGATCTATCCCATATCAGACATGTGGTTGTATGAATGACTCAGTTAGGTGGCGTTTGGTTGGGTCGATAAGAGTGGATGGGATATGGTGTAACATCCCAAAAATTTGACCTATAATTTCGCTCACGTGCATTTTTGTGATTTTCTGAATTTATTGGATTTTTCCAGAAATTATTTGAATTTATTTTAATTAAGTATATTGAACCTTTGGTGAAAACTAAATATATATAGATAAAGTTAATATAAAGTTTTACCAAAAATATTTTATTTGAGCTCAGAATGTCTCAAAGTATTTATGAGAATTTTCTCGATTTTTCCGATATTTTAATTACTTAAAATAGATTAATCTAATTTCGGGAATTATTTTAAATCAAAAGGTTTTGAAAAATCTTGGAACAAGATCTTGGGCCAAGCCCAAGATCTGCATGCTTGTGCCCATCGCGGTGTGGCCGTCCACCGCGCCGCCGCCGCCGCGTGTGACCGTTGGATGAAGATCGGCACCGCTTCATCGCTAACCCTAGTCGCCGCGAGCCGTTGGATCGAGATCTAGTGGTCGGGACGCTTCGCGTTGTTTTGGTAAGTTTAGATCTCGCCGTTGGATTTGGAAGGAGCGGATCGGATCGTATCGCCGGATCTAATCGTGGCGCTCATCTTGGATCGGACGGCCGCCGACCGCCGCCCCCGATCCGTTTCCGCCGCCGCCGCACGCCGTCTCCGCCGGGGATTGTCTAGGGTTGCCATTTTAGCGCGCATGCCGAGGCTATAAAAGGCGTGGGCCGCACCCCGAGGTTCCTCATCGCCTTGCGCTTCCAGTCGCTCTAGTCTTCGCCGTCGAGTCGCCGCGTCGCCGTCGCGAGAGCTCGCCGCAGTTTTTTGTAGCGCCGCCAGTCGTTTTCTTTAGTTTGCGTCTCCGTCAAGCCGCCGTTCGCCGAATCGGTTCCAGATCCGGGCTCGTCGCGTCAAGTCGCATCGGGGTAGCCACTTCATCTCGCAGGAGTCACGCCGAATGCCGTTCGGGTGGTCGTCGTCCTCCGCTCGGTGCTGCATCGCCGTCGGCCGCCATCTTCGTCGGGAAGCTTCATCACCGTTGGATCTTCGTCGAATCACGCGATCGCGCCACGCCTCGGTAAGAAGCGAAGAACGGCTCGGTAAGCGTTAGCCGTTGGATCGTCGCTTCGGATGTGCGCCGCGTGTCGAGCATCGGCACGGCGGCGTTGCGGCCGATCGACGCGCGCCGCGCGTGGCGCGCGTGGCGCGAGGCGTGGGCCACGCCCACGGTGGACGAGGCGGTCCGTGGATCGAGTCCATGGACCATGCGATGTGTCACCGATTGGTCCGAGTCGTATTGACGTCGGCGTTGCGCAATAAAGATCTTTTCCTATAGAAAATAATTCGAAAAATCGAAATTCTATTTTACGTATTTTGATTTATTCAAACTTCAAAAGGCTATATCTTTTGCATTTTAACTCGGATTTGAGTGATTCAAATTTCTAAAAAAATTTAAAATCAAGATCTATTTATTGGTGAATTTTATTTTATTTTTGGAGTTTGGTTGCTCTCTGTTTTGGTGTTTATCTGCTATTTTGGCATCGTTACGCGTAGACGTTGAACTGCTCGGTGATCCGGAGGAAGATTCATCGCTTCAAGACCCAAGCTCAGAGCAAGACCAGCACCTACTCCAAGGCAAGTTGTGCTTTGATCATTTTGAACCTACGATTACAAAAACTGCTATATTGTTTTACTTTATTGCATATTATTTGACATGTACAAATGTCTTCAATTAAATTTGGGACTTAGCTATTATACCCAATTGCTCTATACCCTACCTTGCCATTTGTATACCATGATATATTGTCACCCTAGATTGGTTCATTATAGTTGGTTAGTAATAATAATCAACATGGGATGGTTAGACCGTATTAGTTGCTTAGTCATGCCACGCCATCACATGTACTTTAGTCTTTGATAAATAATCCTGACTAATGGAATATGGAACGATGTTATGAACTTGTGTGTCATGTGTGGTCACACGATGAGATTGAGTTGCGGTGGCGAGAGGATGTCACGCAACAAGGTTAAATTGTCGATGCACGTGGTGCTTGGTAATCAAGCCGGGGTGGTTATGATTTAGATTGGGGCAAGTGGCAAGGCGAGAATGCCAAGGTGGGCCCGATGGGCAGGGGGTATGTGGAAGTCTTGCCTTGATCATCTTAAGGACTTAACCTTGCAAGCCTTTGACCTGAGTCAATCATGCGACCACATGTCTGGAATGGGACAACCTAGCTGAATAATTTGTGAAACCTAGATTTGTGATCGTCGTGGTGAATAGTGAGTCCCGGTTACGGTTTAACTCACATGGCGCAAGAGGGGGCCTGTTGTGGTGGTTTAACCCTTGATGTTGAAACCTTAGCGAGCGAAGATCGGGTCTAGGTGTAGCATTGTAAAGGCTTTGTTACGATCACTCGCCTTGGTGGTGTTTGGTTGTATCGTGTGGGTAAAGTGCATAACCTCTGCAGAGTGTACAATCTATTCGAATAGCCGTGCTCATGTATTGAGCAATGCTCGGAATTACTGATTAAGGGTTAGACTTTTGTTAAAACAAAACTTGGGATGGATGGCCGGTTGCCATGGTAAGTTGGAACTTGATTAAGGGTTGGAACTTGGTTTACTTGAGAAATGCTGAATCTATTTATTACAGTTATTCGTTTTATTGTCTTTACAATCTATTTACTGTAAATGTTCTCAAATGCTGCTTTACTGCAAAATAACCATGATAAGCCATTCCTTTGAATTAAGCCAAGCATATAGAATATTAGACTTGCATTATTGTGCACAACTTGTTGAGTGCTTTATGTACTCACCCCAACAACAACAACAACTTCAGAAGAAGAGGAATCTACGCCATTCATGGAGGAGGATTATTTAGATGCGAATGCTTAGGGTCCGAGCCTCGTCAGTTGCTCGTGGCAACCGAACGCCATACGCTTATTCTAATTCATTGCTTTTCATTGATACTTTTATTTAAGCCTGTGAGGCATTATTCATGTAAGACAACAGATTATTATTAATCATTGAAGTTTATACTATATTTCGCTGTGTACGACTATGATAGCATCTATGTTGAGCCTGTGTGCACTAGCGTGATCCTGGACTAGTGCGGTATACACAGAGGGTCCGGATTTGCAAATTCGGGTCCCGACAGAGGTGGTATCGAGCCATACCGACTATAGGTCTTGGCCCTAGGTAGTTGGTATCTCTTAGAGTGTCCAAAATTATTTTCTAAAGAAAAAGGTGAAATTGACTAATAAGAAACCCTTGGCTTATCTCATCCCTCTACTCTCATCCTTGCTAAATTACCTTCTTTTATTGCTAGTTTGAGTGGAGATCTTATTCAAAATTTTGTTTTGAATAGATGCCGATCTTCCGATCTTCGAAGTCGAGGCGGTGGTGGCTACGCCATAGAGTCGTGGAGAGTTCTTCAAGTGATTGAAGGCTTTGATCGTCCGCTCTACCGAGGAAGCAATCGAACGCCAACGGTGTGCATCGGGATTCTTACGCAAGTGATCATCTTCGCGAGAGTGCGACGAGACCACCGCATCGATCCACATCACCGCCCGGAGGTTCACTTACGAGGCCGGAGTTCGTGAGGTCGCTAGACTTGCTCACGACGGATCCGCCACGACTACGCCTACGAGCCAGCGACACCGTGTTCGGCTTCACCCGACAAAGGCGAGCGCGCGGCGTCGACGGATCGTGGAGGGGGAGTGTGCCACTGCGGTACACCTCGCTGAGTTCGCCACTGCCCAGGAGGAGCACCTGAGGGACACTGCGCAGGAGCTGGAGACAGCGGGTGAGGCGCTGAGAGTGGCGGAGCGAGAGCTTCAAAAGACCCGTGACGCCGCAGCCAGAGTCATCGGTGAGTTGGAGGAGGCCTTGCAGGTAGCCGAGGAGATAGCAGACCAGGTCGTCCAGGAGCCGGATGAGGACGCCGAAGAAGAAGAAGAACCGGAAGAACGTGAGTGGGAGCCTGAGGAGCCAGCAGAGGGTCACCAGGATAGGTTCGCACCCATACCAGCCCACCCACCGGTGTATGCACCGGATCAGTCTCAGCCAGGGTGGCTGGATGAGTGAGAGTCGGTCTTAGAGTTGTGTTGAGACTCGAGTGTTGAGTCGCGTCTTTAAGATAGCCTTTACCTTTTAGTAGACGTTAAGGTTGCATGTTTAGTTTGGTTCTTAATTGTTTGCTGAGTGTGCAGTATGTGTTGCAAAGCCCTTAGGCATTGTAAGCAACCATACCAAGTATTAATAAAGATTATTTAAGTTGGGTTTAACCTGTTTCCCCGCCTTAGAAATTCTTGCATCTTATCTATGCTACATCTACCTTTCCTAACCCAAGAAGCAATCAAGCAGATGGTGAACACCGCAAAGAACAACGGAGCTTTAGGAAGTGGTCTGCGCCCAGGCAACAATCTCAACGAAGGAGCACCACCGCATCAGGCACCGCCAGTGGATATGCAGAACTTGGGAGCTTTTCTCGCTGCGCAGACTCGCTTGATGCGAGACAATGATGCGTGAGATGACCAATATGGTGCGATCAACAACCCCACGCTCAGATTAATAACGGCGGACCTCGTCCTTATTCCAAATTGTCGACTTTATGAGGACCCGACCGCCAACATTCTCGCAACGCCAACCCCTTGGAAGCGGATGATTGGTGAGAACCATTGAGAGGAAGTTGTACATCACGCAATGTGAAGGGCATGAGAAGGTTCTTTATGCATCCCATCGCCTTGAGGGAACAAATGCGAGAATGGTGGGAGAACTCATGTGCTACTCACGAGGCACCCATGGAAATCACGTGGGAAGAATTCGCAACGCCTTTCGCCAATACCACGTGCGGAAGGAATGATGGACTGAAAAGGAAGAATTCGGGCGCTTAAGCAAGGAGGCCAACCGGTGGTCGATTACTTGAACAAATTCACGCAGATTAGCTCGCTATGCTCCTCGAAGATGTAGCGACGGACAAGGCTAGGCGATCCGATTCATGAAGGGATTAAACTCAGGATCGCAAGTGGGGTGATTACCCACACTTTTCCGATTTTCAAGAATTGGTAAACAAGGCTTTGATTCGGAGGATAAGCGCAGGAGCTTGGGAAAATCACAAGCGCTTGATGACTAACCAGTGGACGCCTAACCACCGCGAATGAGGATGACCCGCAGCGGTTTGCTAAGTTCCAACCGCAAGTCGTTAACAAACCAAAGAACGCCGCACCGCGACCACCGTGACGAGTTATCACACGCCGCCCAAGGTAACAATGCTCAAGGGGAGTGCGTGATACCGCCGAAGGTGCTACGATTGCAATGAGCTGGGGCATTATGCCAACAGATGTCCCCAGAAAGGAGGTATCACGCCAGTGCGTTTCAACCTTGGAACGACACCTGCTAAGGCACCGATGACGGGAGCAAATCGAGGAGCTGGACAGGCAGGAGCAACGCCTCAAGCTACTATTCGAGGCAGAGTCAACCACATCACCGCCGATGGAGCCCAGGAAGCATCAGACGTCGTACTGGGTAAGTTTTTGGTAAACTCAGTACCTGCAACAGTATTATTTGATTCTAGAGCTTCGCATTCATTCGTCTCTCGAGCTTTTGCATCTGAAAATGGTTTGAGCATGAAAAATCTTAAGTGTATGATGCTAGTCCAAGCCCCAGGATCTGAGTTAAGATCTAACCTTGGATGTTTGGGGGTAAAGCTAAAAATTAATTGGGTAGAGTTCCTAGCGAACTTGATTATTCTAGATGCCCAAGTTTTAGATGTTATCCTCGGTATGGATTGGTTAACCAAGCATAAGACAATATTGGATTGCGGTCAAAGGATTGTATCCATTGAGAGCCCTAAAGGAGAAAAGGTGGAATTCCGAGCGATATCAGTTCGTAAGGGTCAATTAATTGTTAATAGCGTGAAAGCCGTCATAGAGGACGTGCGCTGGTCGGGAATATCCGGATGTATTTCGGAGGATCTACCGAATGCCGCTGACCGTGACATCGAGTTTGTCATTGAGTTAGTACCGTACAGACCAATAGCAAAAGACCTTATCGGATGCCTACCGATGAGTTGGTGGAAATGAAGAAGCGGATCGACGAGTTATTAGGAAGGGTTTTATAAGACCAAGTTCGCCGCCATGGGAGCGCCGATTTTGTTTGTCGGGAAAAAGATGGAAGCCTTAGAATGTGTATTGATTACCGTGCACTTAATGAAGTGACGATTAAGAATAAGTATCCGTTGCCAAGGATTGATGATCCATTCGACCGGTTGAGAGGAGCGGAGTTTTCTCCAAGATAGACCTTCGTTAGGATATCATCAACTAAAGATTGAGGCGGAAGATGTTAGAAGACCGCATTTTCTTCAAGATACGGACATTATGAGTTCACGGTCATGTCTTTCGGATTGACCAATGCGCCAAAGATATTTCATGAACTTGATGAATAAGATTTTCATGGAATACTTGGACAAGTTTGTTGTTGTGTTCATAGATGATATTTTGGTATATTCAAAGACCAAGCGAGCACGCAAATCATCCGAGGCTAGTGTTGGAAAAGCTGCGTGAGCAACAAATTTGTATGCTAAATTCAAGAATGCGACTTTTGGAAGGAAAAGGTGGAATTTCTCGGTCATGTTATGACTGCAGAAGGAGTTGCTGTCGACCCAAGCAAAGTGGAAGCGGTGTTGCATTGGGAACAACCAAAGTCCATCACTCAAGTCCAAGTTTTAGGAATGGCAGGATATTATCGTCGATTCATAGAAGGATTTTCGACGATTGCGAGACCTCTTACGCAGCTTGTTGAAAAGGAAAGGAAATTTTCATGGACGCCAGATTGTGATAAGGGTTTTGAGGAATTAAAGAAGCGTTTGACAACAACCCGATGTTGGTTTTGCCTAATGTTCGTAACGACTTGATATATCTTGTGATGCGTCAAGACGAGGTCTTGGATGTGTATTGATGCAAGAGGGTAAAGTGGTCGATATGCGTCAAAGCGATTAAGACCGCATGAAGGGAATTATCCTACGATGACTTGGAATTGGTGCCGTGGTGCATGCCTTGAAATTGTGGCGTCATTATCTCATGGGAAATAGATGTGAGATATATACGGACCACAAGAGTTTGAAATATATCTTCACCCAATGATCTTAACATGAGGCAAAGGAGATGGTTGGAACCGATCAAGGATTATAATATGGGAATCCACTACCATCCGGGAAAGGCTAATGTAGTGGTGATGCTTTGAGTCGTAAAAACCATGTTGCAAACATGATGGTACAGAAGATCAATCGGAGTTGTGTAAGGAGTTTGAAGTTAAAATTGGTAATGGTTCGGAAGGATTTATAGTGCTTTGGAAGTAAGGCCGACGCTTGAAGATCGATTTGGGAAGGGCAAAGGATGATGAGAAAATCAACCGAATCAAAGCTAAAAAGGATGAAGGATTAGCGCAGATTTTACTATGGATGGCCGGGTACCATGTGGTTCAAGGGTCGATTTGTGTGCCAAATGCGGACGAGCTTAAGCAGTTGATTTTAGAAGAGGCTCACGATTCCAAGTATTCAATCCATCCAGGAAGCGCCAAGATGTACCAGGACTTAAGGGAAAGGTTTTGGTGGCCGAATATGAAGCGTGAAGTCGCTGAGCATGTTGCCTTATGTGATATATGCCAGAGAGTTAAGGCAATACACCAGAGACCTGCAGGATTACTACAACCGTTAAAAGTTCCAGAATGAAAATGGGAAGAAATCGGTATGGATTTCATCACTGGGTTGCCAAGAACCCAAAGTGGGTATGATTCTTTACAATCTATTTACTGTAAATGTTCTCAAATGCTGCTTTACTGCAAAATAACCATGATAAGCCATTCCTTTGAATTAAGCCAAGCATATAGAATATTAGACTTGCATTATTGTGCACAACTTGTTGAGTGCTTTATGTACTCACCCCAACAACAACAACAACTTCAGAAGAAGAGGAATCTACGCCATTCATGGAGGAGGATTATTTGGATGCGAATGCTTAGGGTCCGAGCCTCGTCAGTTGCTCGTGGTAAACCGAACGCCATATCGCGTTTATTCTAATTCCGCTGCTTTTCATTGATACTTTTTATTTAAGCCCTGTGAGGCATTATTCATGTAAGACAATAGTTATTATTAATCATTGAAGTTTATGCTATATTTCGCTGTGTACGACTATGATAGCATCTATGTTGAGCCTGTGTACACTAGCGTGATCCTGGACTAGTGCGGTATACACAGAGGGTCCGGATTTGCAAATTCGGGTCCCGACATATGGCCATTCATTTATTTGGATGAGTGAATGGATGGGATATGATCATCCAGTTTTTTAGAATATTCTCTCAAGATACTGGATAGAGCTATCTAAAAAAAGGCCGAATAGACTCATCCAGTTTATTGTATGAAAAGGTGTACTCGGTCAAATTCAAATTTCGATCAAATTGTGGTTAAATTTTGTTCGAAAATTCAAATTTTGGTAAAAAAAATCAAGATTTGTCCGAAAATTCAATTTTCGATCAAATTTTGTCCGAAAATTCAAATTCTAGTCGAATTTGTCCAAAAGTCAAAATATATCCGAAAATTCAAATTTCATTCAAATTTTATCCGAAAATTCAAATTTTGTCTAGAAATTCAAAATTTATCCAAAAATCCAAACCAAAATCCAAAATCTTGATTACAACTAGCTCATCCATCCAACCAAACAAAAAATTGACTCATCCTATCCATTCTTATCCATCCAACCAAATAAAAAATTGGCTTATCTCTATCCATCAAACCAAACAGCCACCTGGATGGCTTCATCCCATCCAGGCTAGATGGCCATATCTGATCCAACCTTATCCAGGCAACCAAACACACCCTTAAAATGCTTGCAAGGTTAAGTCTTTAATTGACCAAGATATGACTAACAAAAAATTTACCACAACCATAAACCATCAAATTCCAATAAAAACAGTGCGACCGCCCAAATGCCACATTGCCCCACAACAATTCTTGCCACTTGCCTCAGTCTAAATCATTTTACCACCCTAGTTAAATACCATGCACCACGTGCTATCAACAACATTGTGTGATAACACCTGACATACAAATTCATAAGCATGTTCCATATTCCATTAATCATAATTAACCTTTTCACATAAAATGATGATTCGTGGCATGGCTAAACAAACTATTCACGTTCAAGCTATCCATATTGGCAATTAATAGCTACCAATTATTAAAGACCATACTAAGGTGACAAATGAAATATAACATACAAATGATAAGGTAGACATAACTCAATTTTGATGAATAGCTAAACCCAAAGAAATTGGAACAAGTATATATATATTGAATTAGTATGCAATACTTTAAAACAATATAATGTTTAAACATGGGTTTAACATGATCGAAGCATAAATTGCCTTCAAAGAGCTCTGAATCCTACTCTGGACCCTGGTTTTGGCTCCTCGCTCATGAATACCTCGGGCACTTCAACGTCTACGTGAAACGAGCGATAAAGCAATAAATACTAAAAATAGAGAGCAAACTCTACTTTAAAAATTAAATAAAATTCACCATTAAATAGTGCTCATTTTTTTTAAAAAAATAGAAACTTGAATTATCTCAATCGGAGTTTGTACGAGGGAGAACGAGCCAAACAAAGTTTGAAATAAAAGAAAAAGGCTGGAAATAGAAAAACCCGAATTAATAGAATTATTTTTCTATTGGAAAATTACATTTATGACGTCATGCTGATATCGCGGGACATGTGGCATAATCTCGTGCTGACATGTGGCATAACCACAGGCTGACATGTGTCGCATGCGTATAGACCCGGTCCCCAACTTGCGTCGGCTCATGGTGGACCTGACAGTACTATGCCCTTGCGCCGGCTGACGCACGCGCTGGCGTCAGCGGACATGCGGCACGATGCATGCACGACACGCGGTAGGTTCTGGTTCAGCGACTGGGTGGTGCGATCTAAGCCATTCATTGCAGATTTAACGGTTCAGATCCACATACAAGGTCTAGGTGATGTGGCGAAAGCACGACTGCACGATCCAGTCGAACGGCTAGGGTTTACTAATGAAGTGGCAACGTGACGTGGCACGATCGGAAACTCACAATGCAGATCCAACGACTAAGATGGCACGACGGTTCACAACCCCATACGACACGCGACATGATGCGACTGGCGCGGCGCCGGTGCGATCTCGCCCGTCCGTTCCAGATTGGACGGCTGAGGATGGCGGTGAGGTTCGGGACACGCGACGTGGCGCGGATATGGCCATGCGGTTGAATCTAGACCGTATGCACAAAATCGAACGACCGACACTACGCAATGCGGGTTGGTGACGTGGTTACCTCGACACTTGACACGCGGCTTGCATCCAACAGTTACCTTGAGATCCAACGGTCGGCGACGCTCGCGGGCGATGGCACTGCTGCGCCCTCCACTAGAGACGGGGACGAAGACGTGTGGCACGATGCTACAAACCCTCTGTGATGATGTTATCACCCAGCACAGATGCGTCTCGTCGCAGTGACCCTGAAGACACCAACGACAACGGCGGAGCTGCGGCGGTTGACGAGTTCTACGTGAAAAAATGACTGTGCAAAAGAGTCAACTTCGACGAGCTCGTGCGGGAAGACGATAGTGTCTCGACGGGCGTGCTCTGGGCAGAATATGCGGCTCGGGGTGAGGGACCCAATGCGGGGTGCGACGCATTAAATAGCAGCCTCGACGTTTGAGTTCATTGCAAAAAACCCGACGGAGTACGTGGCAACGGTGGAGTTCTGTTCGGATACGGTGGAGGTGACACGGTGCGATATTAGGCGTCCACGTCGCAAGCCATTGACGGCACAAAAGCTTAAGGACAATGCGGCACAACGACGAGCGTTTGATCGAAATCCAATGGCCTCAACCCTAGGGTTTGCGGGCTATGTGGGCTGGCGACGCTGAAATTGGGCCGAGCCCGACTGGTTTCGGGCCAACACTGTGCTAAGAATTTTTAATACATTTTTGAATAATGAAAATTCCATAAATTCAAATAGGCCAATTAAAATAGAAAAATACCCGAAAAATTCCAAAAAAATCTAGAAAATATTTTAGGGCATTTGGGACTCAAATAAAAATATTTCCAGAAAACTTTTATTTAAATTTTCACACTTTCTAAATAACTTTAGAAAAGGCCATAATTCAATAAATGCAAATTACATCAAATAAATTCCAAAAAATTCTCAAAAATGTAAAATGCATATTAAATCCAATGAAATGCAAAATTTGGGATGTTACACACCCTGGGTTTCAAGTAAACGTGGCACAAATGTGGCAATGATTTTCATCCATAAGTTTGTTTTTGATTGAGATGGTAACCTAGATAGCGGATAAAAAAAATGACCAACATGTATGCCTCCATCATCTCCTCATCTTCCTCTTCCTCCTCCTCTCCCGCTCTCTCTCCGACCACTGTTGTTGCCTTCCTCCCTCTCTTCCCTGTAGATCCTTGCTGGGGTCGTTGCTGCCCAACACTTGTCGTGAGTGGCTCATTCCTCCTCTCCATTGTGATTCTCCTCTTGCTCCGCGCACAACCTACACCTCTCGTATCACGACCTACTCTACCTCTTCCGACCCATCCCTTGCCTCTTCAATCTTGCTAGACCTAGCCTGCTTCATTGCCATGTGTACCAATGGATCGAGGAGAGTATGGTGGTGGTCTCGAGTATGGGTGCAATCGGATTAGATAGATGCTAACTGATCAAATATGTTCAAATCGAATTCGTATAGTCATGTCAAATAGTTGTCAAATTTGGCATCGATTTCGGATAGTGGGTTTCGAATTCGGCATCGAATTCAGGAGATCACTATCCGGCAGATCAGAATATTTTGATTATATTCTTAGATAATTCCGAATAACTCTATTCGAATATTCTGATTCGAATATTTACAGCCGATATTCTAGCAGCTTCAATTAGGTCCAACCAAATAACCCAAGCTAGACCCTCCCTCCATGGCTCCACCTTCTTGCTGCCATCCCGCCGTTCGGTGCCACCGCCAACAGAGCTTAACATGTAAGAAATATGCTTTCACTTACCTATGTGAATACCTAGTATTCTTTTACAAAACATAAAGGAATATTTGATACTTTTGCAATTTTTTTAGACTACATGATAGAATAACCTGTTAAATTGTGATAATCCTATTACATGTTGAACTCCTATGATTAATTAATCATTGTTATATGTGTTCTATATGCAGTATCTATTTTCATGCGATATCTGCCAAAAATATTCAGTACCGTATCGATTCCGTTCCATATTCGCTTCAAATTCATAACCGATATTATCCACATCGTATTTGTATCCAGCACTATCCATATCCAATTCCAAGTTTGACAAAAAAATATAGTTTAGGATACGGAAAGAGCAATATTCGATCGAATCTGAGCCAAATGCACCCCTAGTCTCGGGTAGCTTGAGGAGGACAATAAAATGCTATCTTGGAGGGCCATGGCGATGTGGTAGAGGAAGCATAGTGGTGGCGAGATATGCGCGATGGGGTTGAGCAAAGATTGGTGAACCGGGTTTGTGGTACCAATTTGGAAGATGGATGAGGGTATGTGCAGAGGCGAGCTCAGCCGAGTGGGAGAAAAATGGTGGCAGTGATGGTGAGGATCACTGGGATGGCCGAGGACTATATTTTCCTCATCCAAGCCACACCAGTAGATGGCGATGGTAAGGGCTTGCGCTGCAGCATGTGCTGGCTTTGGCGAACCTCACCACCGCCGCATAGCGATTCATGGGGTTCTATTGTTGGGGTTTAAGCTTGATGTCGTCGGTGAGTCTCACGCCCCCTTCACCAGCACTCCTTCCTCTCTATCCACTTCATAGTGTGCATGTCAGAATTGCTCGATCTCACCATTGTTGCCTTAACCCGTGTTGGCGATTGGCCTGGTCGTTCAACCATGGGGGAAGAGAGAGGGATATGCGGGGAAAAAGATAGTCACATTAGAGGCTGACATGTGGTGTTCACCGTATATTTTTATTTTATTTTGCTGATTATTAAAGAAAGGAAGCTACTTGATACATTCGTGGAATCTAAGTTAGAAAAAAAATGAATAAGTAGGTACCATTTCAACAAAAACCATGGTGATTTAGGACGAGGTGGGGAAGGTATGGATAGTTTCGTTAGCTCGAGGTTTTGAATAAGATGGTTTAGAATTGAAAATCAAACCAAAGACATAATTTAAATTATGAAAAGTATATTTTTTTCCTAGACAATATACTCATGCTTGAACACTACCCTCGCATCTAAGCTTGCTTAGGCCTAAGATTACAAGGTTGTTTTCTTTGGAAAAATTTCAAATACAGTCAACTTTGTACCTTGTAATATTAGTTTCGGGCAATAATTTTTTGTATTTTCCAAAATGGCGTCGTTTGTCGACATGTGACACGTCGGCAGTTCATAGCCGGCATCTCACAAGCCAGCTATGGCATAGCCGGCATCTCACAAGCCAGCTATAGCATAGCCGACGTCTCACATGCCGGCTATGGTCTGGGCCCGGCCGGTCGCGTCGCGCGTGGAGTTCTCCAGCTTTGCACAGCATATTTAAGGTATTATTAGCTGGCTTTGCACAACATATTTAAGCAAAACTCCACGTGCGACGCGACCGTATGACAAAAGTAATTTTAGTGACAAATCTAGTGAAAAAAATAAAAGAATTAACGATACAAAGTAATTTTAGTGACAAATCTAGTATCATTATTTCCGTATGACAAAATCTAAATATTTTAGTGCGTATTAGGGCCTGTTGGGTAGAGCTCTAGATCTTAACTTCACCTGAGATCTGAAACTTGTAGGCTAAGGCCCTGTTTGGTATAGCTCCAGATTCCAGCTCCACCTCAGAGCTGGAGCTTGTAGGCTAAAATAAAGTGAATTAAGTTTATATTTTTAGTCTAAAATGTAAACAAGATGACCCACTTAAACACTCTTAATGTACCCATAGCTCCAGCTCCATAAATTTCTGGAGCTAGGAATACCCTGCTCCACCAACTCCACGGATTTTGGTGGAGCTGGAGTTATCCCAAACACCCCCTAAAATAAGGTGAATTAAGTTTATATTTTTAGTCTAAAATTTGGAAAGATGATCCATCTAAACACTCTTAATATACTCACAGATTCAGCTCCACGAATCTGATGGAGCTAGGAATACCCAGCTCCATCAGATCTGGAGCCCTACCAAACACACTCTTATATCAAAGTTTTAAAACTTAATCGCATGCTTTTGAAAACCACATCTAGCAATAACTAGAGTAATCCCTAATATACCCCTAACTCCCAGGAGCAATTCCCCATTTCCCGCCTTCCACCTCTCCGTTCTCCCTTCTCCCGCCTCTTCTACTCCCCTGAAACCCAAACCCTAACCCTAAATCCCCCGAGACTCCTCCCCCGGATCGACCAACCATGGCGCTCAAGCAGAAGGGGACCGACGCCGCCGACCCCAAGAAGCGCCGCCGCGTCGGCTTCGCCGGCATCGGTACCCTATCCGACATCCCCAATCTCCCCACTCGTCTCCCAATTCGCGGATCTGGTTCGAGTTCGCCGTGTGGTTAGGTTGCAAAGTCGCGGTCTGGCGCCTGCCTTGGTGGATTCTGGCGCTCTTTTGTTTACATTCGCTGCGTGGGGTTTTATTATGTAATAGAGGTTCTGGGATGGTTGTTCTTCCTTCCGATTGAAGTGTTTCTCTGTTGCAGGGATTTGTGTTTGATGCGGTTTTGATGAAATTGCCTTTATTTGTCGTGTAGTTGCAGTCTTGCAGAATGGAAGAATGGGGATTTGTTTCGTGTTGGTTCAAAGGAGTGCAATGGAATTACTCTGTTTGGTTTAGACTGGGCTGTCTTGTGTAGTGGATAGTGATAGGAGGTTGCACATTGTATGGTAGTAGTACATCGCCTTCTTGCTTCGGGAAAGCTTGGGGAAATGTCGATCTGGTTGTTCTTGCGTGGGTGAACCCTGATATTGTGGTTATATGTGTTTTGGGTAGTCAAGCAGGGTTAAATTAAACATTGCACTCTGGGTTTCACCATAAGAATTCTTTCGCTTGGATGAGAAAAGTGCAACAGTTTCATCATAAGTATTCTGTCAATTAGTGTTGCTGTGTTTTGTTTATTTTGTTTGTCTCGTGTCGGGTATGGTGCACTGAACATGGTTCAAACTGGTGACTTGTTTTATAGTTTTAGAAGTAGGGAGAGATTATCGACCATATCGAGCTGGTTTGATACACGAAGCTACTCGGTAAACCGGTGGAATTCAAATGCAAATTCAAAAAAATTGGAAAAATTTATCAAAAAGTGTTAAATTTTTTTGTGTGAGGTCCTGAGGCAATGCTAATGATGCTGTAAAATTTTCAGATGATTATCAGATCTGTGTATTTTTAAAAAATTCTGACAGTGCTACTGTCTTTTTATATACTGTTCTGTTTTTGATTTTCTAGGGGCACTAAATTTCTAATATTTCTGCAAATTTTTGTGTGAGGTTCAGAGGCAATGCTAATGATTCTGTAAAATTTTCAGATGATGATCAGACCTGTGTATTTTTCTAAAATTCCAAAAGTGCTACTGTCTTTGTATATGCTCTTCTCTTTTTGATTTTCTAGGGGCACTAAATGAAGCCTAATATCTCTGAAAATTTTACTACATGATCCTTGGGAACTCTCTTCTATGATACCATTAAAATTTCAGATCATGATCAAGGTTGTAAATTTTTATAAAAATCTGAAAGTGTCTTTGTTCCTTTTCATTAATTGCTATTTTTGATTTCCCAGAAGTACTAAATGAATTCAAAAATTGTTGAAATTTATCTAAGATGTTTTATATATTAATTTGGATTTATTGTGATTTTCTGCAATTTTTTACAATTTTGCTTGTTTTTTTTTCAATTTTCCTTGAGTGTGCAGAAATTCGAATAAAATCGCTCGAAAATAAAAAATGGTCGATTATCGAACAAAACCGGTCGAAAATCGATAAAAATGCTTGGTTTTTGATTTTTTTCGCTGTTGTATGACTAATGAGTCCAAATTTTTTGAATTCAAACTAATTCAGTTTCTACCAATTTTCGAAAATAAAAATTTGTTCGATTATCACGATATTGATATTGTGAACCCTGTGTATCGGTCTAATGAACAGTGATAAGCGAGCTATGCAATTTACATGTCTATTTGTTCATTTATGTGGATGTGGACATTCTCATGTTCCAATGTATATGTTTGCTCTTTCTGGCACTTGAATTCTTTTGCATAGATAGCTTGTCTAATTTACATGCCATCTTCTGTTTTTTCTTGTGCTGCAGATGCTGGAGTTGAGGCAAATGTGATCATGAAAGTGTTTCTCGGTATGGAATTCCATTCTTCGATCCCCTTGAATCTGCAATCTTCTGTCACTAAGAATTAGCCTCTATTTTTTCCCTTTGTTTGTGCAATTGCCCATATATCTCACTAACTTATAGACTCCAAATCGTGGAGAGTAAATTTTGCAGCAATACCTACTTTATTAGAATCATAACATTGTTGAGGAGAAAGATACATCCTTGGAATAGAGTTAATAACATCTTGTATTCTTGTTGTACTAAGAGACGAGGACAGAAACCTTATACAACCTAAAAAAGAATGCCTTTCATGTACTATGATATTAAGTTATGAATTTTTCCTGGTTAGCTGCATATTTCAGTCAACTACAATAAAAGTAAACAACTATCTGTATCTCTGGAACTGACTGAACTCAATAAATTCGTAATCCCATAATTTTGGATTCTTCAGATTCTTAGTAGATTTTTCTGTTGCCTTTTCTACAGCAAGAAACCCTGACGAGGTGGGCTCAGCAAAAAGCGTTTCTATTCAACCATTTGACCTAAATCATTTTTTTGGTGAAGATGGCAAGATATATGGCTACAAAAATCTCAAGGTAAATAAATCGAAGTGGTCGTTTTATTTTGCAGACTCTCCAGTCCTTTCTCTTCATTCCTTTTTTTGGTCATTTGCAATTGTGAAGTTCCCTATGCTTGTGTCTGATATTTTCTTTTGGTGCAGATCAATGTGTGGATAAGTGCAATATCATTTCATGCATATGCTGAGATTTCATTCGAGGAAACATCTGATGTGAGTACCAGTTCATCTAAAAAGACTAGAAGTATTTGTTATTTATTGTGGGACTATTTGATAAGAACATTCCATCTGTCCTGAATCCGGACTTTGCCATGTGGTACTGCTTTTGGAGTGTCACCTGCTTCCGGCAGAATCATTATTAATTATTTAATTACAATCTTGTGTTTTTGTCTCTCGTCAATCCTAAAGCACCGGGCTGGTTATGTCTAACTATTTGATATGGTGTTGATTTGAAACATAAGTTTTTATCTGTTCTAAACATATTTGGTAAATTATTGCTTTTAACATTTCTCCCAACAATAGATTGATTATAGATTTATAGACTTATAGCTAACACCACTGATTCCATTTGCAAAGCAGTGGGATATGATATTAGATGTTTGGAGGTTGTTATTTTTAACATAACATGTATTGGCCAAGTTCTTTACATGATTTCACCAAAATGGAAATGACGTTTTTTTGGTTGTACCGTTGTACACATTTTGTGTAACCAACGGCAATACGACTTCAATTCCTTAAGCTATATATTTGTCCCTTTTTGTTTCTTAGATTGATCACTGTTGCTCCCTCTCAGGAAAATCCATATCTAATCTGCCACCAAGAAATATTGTCATTTTTTTGTTATCTTTTACCTTTGACATTATTGGCTTTTGTTGTTTAATGAATGATTTAATCCTGAATTTGAAATTTCAGTTGACATGTATTCCTTGTTATAGTAGCTATAGTGTTTCCTGATTTTCTGAAGCTATTAACAGAGAACTAACTGATTTCTTCCAGGGAGGGAAAGGAATCACAGATCTCAAAACTGTTCTTCAGGTAAGATAAGTTCTGTTTATAATGTATTTTATAATTAAAGAAATTTCTACATGCATGACTTTCTAAGCTTCATTTATTCTCTGACAGAACATTCTTGGGGAAACCCTAGTAGAAAAAGAGGAATTTCTGCAGACCTTTTCAAAGGAATGCCAATGTATCAGGTACTTTCAATTGTAGCTCCCAGCAACATTATTCTTTTGTTGCTCCAGTAAGCAAGACTGAACTTACTTTCCTTACTGTTACAGCAATGTGGTGACAAATGGCAATGTCATTAAACGTGATGTCTCAAATGAAGAAGATTCAACAGATGAGGTATTCCTTTTTTTGACACTGCATTTGTGATTTGATTTCCGACACTTTTTTGCTGTGGTCTTATTTTTAGCATATAAAGTTAAGTTTGCTAAAGAAAAGGTTCCTACCAAGCGTTATCACCTATCAGATTAGGTTACATTTTTTTTTTCAATCGATGCTTCTAAAGCCCACTGGGTTCAAGTAATGTTAATATGTTATTGAGAAAATGAATTTCAAATCTTGATTGGCTCTGTGGTTTGGATCTGTTACTTTCTTGGGAGTTTGCATTTAAAGTTTTAAACCGTTGCCATCCTTCTTTTATTTTTGTTTAAATGTCAACCTAACCCTTTGGGGCTCCAGCTCTACAAGTCCTGAGATTTAGATCCGTTTTTGTTCCTAGATTGTTCGAGTCGAACTCCAAGGTGCTGCTGCATTCCTTTATTCTCGTCTTGTGCCACTTGTTCTGCTTCTGGTTGAAGGTAATGAAGGTTTTGAAGAACAGTGGTCTAATCTATTTGAAACTTCTTTCTTCTAATAGAATTGTACATTTGCACTTTAGGTGCCACGCCTATAGATATAACTGAACATGGATGGGAAATGTTGTTGGTAGTCAAGAAGACAACACAGGTGTCATCAAGTTCTAAATTTCAGTTACTAGGCTTTGCAGCTGTCCATCATTTCTATCATTACCCTGATAGCACTCGCTTGCGGATCAGCCAGGTTGGTCCCCTCCTATTTTACTTGATCTGTCAATGGGTCCCATTTGTAGTCAGTTTTTTTGAACTGAAGCCATGGCACTGCTGGTGCGCCCATGCTGTCTGTTATTTCAGATGTTTAAACTGGCTTTGGTGTAATTATATAAGCAAATATGTTAAGGAAAGTAAAACATGTTTTTGGTCCGACGTGGATGCTGTGCTGATATGATTTTTCTCTTCCCTCAGATACTGGTCTTGCCACCTTATCAGGGTGAAGGCCATGGTCTTCGTCTTCTTGAGGCAATCAATTATATTGCAGAGTCTGAGAACATATACGATGTAACCGTAGAAGATCCTTCTGATTACCTGCAGTATGTACGTTCATCCATTGACTGCCTCCGTCTTCTCACCTTCGATCCAATCAAGCCTGCGCTCAGTTCAATGGTCTCATCTCTGAAGGAGACCAATCTTTCAAAAAGGACTCGCAGTTTGAAACTGGTTCCACCTTCTGACCTGGCGGAGACTGTGCGGCAGAAGTTGAAGATCAACAAGAAGCAGTTCCTGCGGTGCTGGGAAATTCTGATCTATCTAAACCTTGATGCCGAGGACTGTAAGAGCATGGACAACTTCAGGGCCTGCATCTATGACCGCATCAAAGGCGAAATACTTGGCAATGCCACTGGAACCAACGGGAAGCGGCTCGTCCAACTGCCAAGCAGTTTCGACGAGGATACATCCTTTGCTGTGTATTGGACAAAGGAGGGTGGGGATGCAGATGATCAGACAATTGAGCAGCAGCCGAAGGATCTCAAGACCCAGGAGCAGCAGCTGAATGAGGTGGTTGACAGCCAGATGGAAGAGATCGTCGAGGCTGCCAAGAATGTTACCTCACGCGGCAAGGATAAACTGGACTCACCGGCTCGGTAAATTTGTGCGATTCATGCTAACTTGGGAATGAATGCTACGAGAGCTTGCTTGGCGAGATTTTTTTTAGCTCGACAAGGGTAGGAAGTAGGAAAAGTAAATGGTGTTATGAAAATTGGTCTTCACGTCGGAGAATTATGCAACGCAGACTTTTGATGAGTGTAACATTCTACTTCAGCTTTTTTGAAATCCGTGTTCTTCAACTACGTAACCATAGCAACTTCTAAAATGTTCCCTGTGCTATTGCTTGTGATGCTTGTCTGGTTTTTCGTTTACAACCCAGCTCGTTTGGAACACTTAAATGTCACAGTATGAATTTCATAGGAAGCATAATAATTCCTCCAGTTTTCCTTTGATCTAGACAGGGCTGTCATATTTGACCATTTGTGGAGCAAAATAGCAACCGAATTGCCCTCGTCTAAACAGCCTAAGGTGCTGGATAAAACCGGGGTTGGAATTTAACATCCTGAATTTCGATATGTAGTCATGCAAATCGCTACAGCACACGATCTTACATCATCAGTTCATCATTGTTTACAGGCAACAGGCTCACTGTTACACAACGGCGTACAACTCAACAGCTTAGGGTGTGTTTGGTTGCTTGTACTAAGTGGTACATATATGAGATGATTCAAAAAAAATACCATCCATGTGTTTGATTGCTTGAATGGAATCATCCCATCTTGAACGGTGTGATACAAATTTGAGGAATATTTCCTGTAGATGCTGAACCATTCCATCCATCTAAAACAATGGAACCAAATGGTACATGACCATTCCATCCTATTCAACCTCATCTCACCAACCAAACACACCCTAAGAAACCAGCAATCCAGTACACAAATATATACCGTTGTCCATCAGCCCGATGCCAGCCACTACCCTCCTCTCCCTCTCTTCTCCACGCCTGCTGCCCTCCTCACCTTCTCTAGCTCTAGCCTCAGCTCCACACTCCTCTTAACTCCTCCCACCCCCTCCACCACCAGCGGTCCACAGCGACCTTGCTGTATCACCCCTCGCTGCCTCGACCCCACCCAACCTTACATTCAGTGCACCGCTGCCTCACCGTGCCATCCACTACCCTCCACCGCCACCGTCGGGCCACCCACCACCCGCGATGAACCCGTCTGGGAAAGGCGGCAATGACAACCGCCTGTTTGGAGCTCAGGAATAAGAGAGATGGACCGGCGAAGCTTGCAGGAGAAAGGAGAGCTGCAGGAGACAGAGCTATACCATCGAATTGCAAGAAAACAGTATACCGTTTTCTAGTTTTTCTCATAAAATATATACTAGACAGAAAAGAACAGAAGATACATTACTCAGTTCCCAGGAATAAGAAAGATTAGTAAGGCTCATTGTCGCAAGCAAATGAAAGATGTATTCAGTTCAAGAAGACTAAATTGATCTCAAAATTCGGTTACTATATATAGTAAAGACATGAGAAGGCTGCGGATGACAGATGGCCATGGCTGTACATGGACAGGACAAATGCCACCATACCGAACTGAAAACACGCAGAACCTGCTACAAGTTTCTCATTTTAAATAAGTCGGGCAACCTAAACCGACTTTAAGCTCTTCAATTACATCCATAACAGCTGGCCAAGCAGTACTATGATTTGCAAGAAGGTTCAACTATTGCTGTAACAGGGTCGGTCCTGGCAGTTATAGTATCAAAAACCGAAGAAACCAAGCTCCGTTGCTCTTTCTTTCTCGAATGTCTCAAAGTATTGGTATATGATGGTAACGGCAAGCAGTATACCGGTTCCTGAACCAATTGCACCCATGAAATCAGCTAGAACAGTCAATGCGCCAATGCATACTCCACCAAATGCAGCAGCAGTGGGGATGTATCTGTTCAATTCCTTCTGCAAGTTCGACTCACGATGGCCTGGCATCACCATTTGTTGTTCCTGTCGAATGGCCAAACCCAAGATAGTTCACAAGTGGTTCTTGCATAATAATTTTGGATGCGTGCAGTGTGCATGAAGTATAGAGAATGGATCACCCCATTTAACAATTTTAGTCCATATCCCACTTAACCAACCAGTGTGTAGATATTGATGTCCAAACATCACGCTGAAGTTTCTAAGGATCCAGTAAAAAAACCCCAATAGTAAGGATCCAGTAAATAAAGTAATAAACACCCATTGTAACGATCCAGTAAATAAAACAATAGTTCCAGAGGCAGAAAATACTGGTTTTCTGAACAGATCCTAAAACAAAAATAACAGAGGTAATAACAGCCAGCTAACAAACATTAATGTACCTCAGTGACACACCAATGTTGCATGGTACAACAATCTTTGGAGTTTCATATATACAGATTCTACAACTGGACAATGAGTAAACCATATACAAAAACAGGAACATATCTGACATCATAAAAAAATCAACCTTGTCCATCAATGCTATGAAATATGCTATAGCCTATAGGTAAACTGGAACAGTAACTGGATAAAAAACTTGAATCAGACATATAGATTGTTTTTACCTTCAGCTGCTTAGCAACATCCTTTGCCGATGAACCAGAAACTTCAATCCATGTCTTTGAGAACAGAGCACAGGCCGACAGCATAAAGACAACATAGAACAATGCATGGAATGGATTTGCAACAACATCAGCCAGACTGCATGGTTTCCAAACATGAAAAAGTATAATTAACAGTAAACTGTGAAACCAAAAGCAAAATAACAAAGAAAAGGTGCGGTAGCTTCGAAGAAAGTAATAATTCACCTTGAAGGTGCAGTTACATAGTAAGCAAGACCACCAACTGGAATAGAATGGCCAGAGTACTCAGAATCCTTCCATTTCCCAATAAGGTTGACCAGGAAATTTCCACTGTACTTCCTATAGAGAAGCTGCAATAGCAATGAAAAACATGTCAGCAATTGCACATTCATGTAAAGATTTACCATACTAAAGCACTGAAATTGAAGTCTGTACCTGGGATATGAAGTAGAGGTTTGTAATCAGTGCAGAGTGCAGAATGATGGGCATGTTCGAAGTGTAGAACAGCTTAATTGGATATGAGCCTTGCTGCCCGCGAGCATTCTTTGATCTCACTGGAAGCACAACACGGAAGCCTTGGAAATAGATAACTATGAGGAAGACCAAGACAGTAGCAAGTAAATTGGTCACATTTGGAAGGTTCTGACGGTAGAAAGCCTCGCGTAGGGCACGGACTTTGTCGGTTCGAGTAATCAACAGATGGAACAATGCAATGACAGCCCCTTCAAATTCAGCACCACGTCCACTGTTGATGGTTGTGGGGCTAAATGCCTTCCAGATGATATTCTCACTATATGACAGCAAGTTTACCATAAGCCAACTTGTAAGAAAATAGCACATCAATAGGAGAAATGAAGTTAAACATGTTTACCAGATATTGGTAGCAATGAATAGAGAAATGCCAGAACCCAGACCATAGCCTTTCTGGAGAAGTTCGTCTAGACAGATGACAATGATGCCAGCAAAGAAAAGCTGAAGTATAATGAGAATAGCATTCCCAGTTCCAAGTTGGCTCACACTACCATACATTCCAGACAGAACATATGCCACAGCTTCACCAATAGCAATCAGGATACCAAGCAACTTTTGTGCGCCATTTCTGAGAAAAAAGTACAGTATTCATCACAAGATCGTCACTGGATATAAGAAACATGAACCAGAAAGCTTAACAATTTTCACTGGCCATCCACTAGATAGATGACAGGCTACAGCATGCGAGACTATGAACACAGTGTCCACCAATTATAGACAAAGTAGACTCTGCAATTTTTACAAGTACTTACAGCAGAGCACGATCCTCTCTCACACTGTTGTCAACTTCAATAATCTTTGACCCCACTAAAAGTTGCATTACCATTCCAGATGTCACAATTGGAGTAATACCCAGCTCCATAACAGTACCACGGTTTGAAGCAAGAATAACACGCATCCAGTAGAAAGGATCAGCTCCAGTAGTGGAATGAATGCCATAGAGTGGGAGCTGACTGCACACTAGGAAAATGAAGAGAGAAATAACGGTGTAGATCACTTTTTCTCTAAATGGTATTTTCCTATCAGCACTCTGCACTTCTGGCAAGAAAGCCAGAAAGGGCCTGACAAGATGCAGTACTCGAAAGCCACCAGCCATCTTTCTGTGCCCAAGAAAAGGAAATAGATCAGCATTCTGTACAATGCACATAAAAATCTGAAACATAAAATAACCCAGTAAACATGACAAGAATGCCCAGCTTGAAGCATTATGCAGTCAACTATGATTCTGGTTAAGGAGCATCCATTTAACTGAAACACAAGTGAACGTACCCAAATATTGACATGCAGACACAGGAACGGCAGCATTTCAAATGAAAACCAAACTTAAAACATAAATCATACCAGCTTCTTTAGGGAAAAATGTACAGAAAGGAATTTTATTCACTGGACAAGACAATGAACATTTTACATCAATATTAAAAGAGTGAAACAAAATCTTCATTTTCTCATTAAGGTTTGACAGATACAATACAAATCAGTAAAAAAAAAGGTGTGCAGGGCCTGGCTATGCCAAGCTGACGAAAGCAGATGATTTGCGGATATCTATAGTCTTTCCTGACAATCAAGAACGTCTCACAACTTAAAACTTACACTGATAGGACAATTATTGAGTTAACACTCCTTATTGGTCAACTCCTCTCAAGATTGGTGAATTAGCTTGGATCCGGAATCAATTTAGCTAATATTCAGTTCTAAACCCCATGTACAGTCCCGCAAGGCATGACCAACCAACCAACCAAGCGCTTGTTCTTCCAACATTTCTGCTTAACTCCCCATATCAACAATCCCAGAAAAGAAAACTCTCCAACCCTGAATTCAAGCACAAGCCGACCAACCAAACATCGCCCTCTATCATTCTTATCGATCCGAAACCGCAACAAATCAGAATATCTAACGAACATACCGACCAAACAACCGTTCTAGCCCCCTGGATCCGCATGGATCTGGACTCCTCACCTACCACCAGACCAGTCGCACCAAGCGCATCTCAAAAGGGAACAAACAAAACGCAACATGGGTCGGGCACATCCGGACACAAATCAAGCAGGAAGCAGCAGCACGCGGCGCAGATCTGCAGCCGCAGCACACGGACAGGGATGGCGGCGAGCCGCCGTCGGGTCCCCTCGAGAACCGATCCGTTCGGGAGGGAGCGAGGGAGGGCAGGGAGCGAGTCGAGCAGTTTTACCTGGCCGCCGCCTCAGAAGCGAGGGCGTGAAACCCTAGGCCGGGGGTGCGGCGGCGCGGAAGGTGTGGTAAGAACACGAGACGAGAGGAGAAGCAGTGAGAGGAGGTGGATATTAGATGAACTAAAAGCGGGTGGGCCGTGAAGGTGGGGCCCGGAGGGGAGGTGACGGAGGACGCCGCAACCGTCCGATCTGGGATGAGCGCTGGATGACGTGCTCCCGTTACGGGGAACTGAAAACGCCGCCATCGTCTTCGAGTTCGCCTGATGCTGATTCATCGGGTTCTCTGTCACTCGGTGGATTGCCTTTTTTTTCTTTTTTTAACAGCGGCTCGTCCTAATTGTTTGGTTATAAATAGTTACCCCTCCGTTGATAAATATAAGACTTATAGTTTAAATAGTCTTGTTGAAAAATATAAAACGTGCATGTAGATTTAATAAGTCTTTCCACTTATACCATTGTTTATTCCCTCTCAACCATCAGGCCCGTGCCTGACGGGGGGCGAGCGGGGCGGCCGATCTGGGCCCCCACTTCCCAGGGGCCCCACCCTAGTGCATACAGGAGTCGAGGATCGGCCCATCCGGTACCGAGCAGCGAAGCGACGCAAGGGCACGTGAAATCGTGAATACGCGATCATCAGGGCATCAGGCGTCGCGGCGGC
This sequence comes from Otatea glauca, assembly GCA_036346275.1. Lineage (NCBI taxonomy): Eukaryota > Viridiplantae > Streptophyta > Magnoliopsida > Poales > Poaceae > Otatea > Otatea glauca. The sequence goes on along the minus strand of CM070727.1, from coordinate 19,866,130 downwards.
CGCAATGCAGGCCGAGCCGAGGCGAGCGGCGGCGGCGGCTGCGCGGCCGGCGGTGGACGGTGGTTCACTGCAGTCAGCAGGTGCTAAACTAATATTCCTCTTCCTCATTGTTTATTTCTTAATTTCTTACATCTTAATCTATGATACTATGAACGGTAGACCAATACTAGCATGATGTGTATAACTGCATATACGTAGCCAACCTCAAATAAATGGAACTCTTGACTCTTGAGATGTGCTGTTTACAAAGACTCTCTGCCTCTAGCTATTTATTCGAACTTTTCGCTTTCTTTACAAGTCTTTGGTGCACACTATATGTTGAACTTCTCGGTTCTCATGAATAGCGAGTTCGACAATAGTTCTATATACATTCTTTTTAATTGTCTGTAGCAAGTAATTATGCTTAACAAATTACGTGAATTAATTTATTTTATTGATTCCTTGTAGATTGGTGTTGACGTCATGCCTCCTAGAAAATATGCATCTCGTAGCCAAAAAAGGAAAAAAAGGAAACACACGGAGGATTTTGTCTTGTCACAGAAAGGAGCCATGGATAAATTTCTTAAGAGGGATACGGGAGATTCTAGAAACTCAAATGAATTGGCAATAGTGCTTATGAGCCGGTGGAGGAACAAATTGGTGGGAATTGGAAGATCAAGGACCTCAGACCATAATGTAAGTGATCATGATAACATATCTCATCCAATCTCTGAGAATCTGCTAGTGTTGATGAACCACCAGTAGTGACTATAGACATATATGATCCGAGAAATTGGAATAATCTTGATAACAAAGCAAGAGATACATTAGTAGAGAAGGGACCGATAAGAGAAAAATCTTGTTTTTCCAATGGATGGCAACTCTAGGCATTTTTCTTATTCCCATTATTTTAGAAAATTGAGCAATGGCGAGGAACATGATGAAAATGGTTAGTTTACTCAAAGCATGTTGATAGAGTGTTTTGCTTCGTTGTAAGCTTTTCAAATCGATAGTTGCACAAGTTCATTAGCACATGATGGATATAGAGATTGGAGACATACTAGTGAGAGGTGAAAGAACATGAAAATAGTCTTTGAGCATATTCTTGGTATGAGCAGTTGGAATGAATTGAGGGCTAGATTAAGAAAACAAGAAACAATAGATAAAGATTTGCAACGACAAATTACAAAGGAGAAAGAACGCTTGAGACAAGTTTTATTGAATAGTAGCCATCGTGAAATTTCTTCGTAAACGTAATTTAACGCTTCGAGGGTCCGGTAATCATCTTTACAATGAACAAAATGGAAATTTCTTGGCTTGTGTTGAAATGATTGCAGAATTTGATTTGGTAATGCAAGATCACCTTAGGCGAATTGAAAGCAAGGATATTCATTACCATTATCTCAGTAATAAAATTCAGAATGAGTTGATCTCTCTTTTGGCTTCTGATATTACTAGCACTGTCATAAAGATTATTAAAGAGGCAAAATACTTCTCTATCATTCTCGATTGTACTCCAGATGTTAGTCATGAAGAACAAATGTCTTTGATAGTTCGATGTGTCAATATATCTAGCAACAAAATTAAGGTTGAGGAGTACTTTCTGGGTT